>CM032450.1:15414817-15704817 GCA_019049505.1 Pachyrhynchus sulphureomaculatus
ATGTATTTTTAATTTTAATTTCAGACATGGCAAAATAAGACTGTTTTTTGAAAATACCCTAAACCAGGGGCAAAACGTCAAAATAATAAAAAAAATTTAAAAAGAAACACAAAGATATATTCTATGTGTGTATGTAAAGGCAAACTATCATGTTGTTTTTTTCTATCGAATGATTGTAGATTTAGTATTCTTTTGTTTTAATTTGCTTTTTTTTGTTGCAAAACATCACATGTAAATACGAGTAAATAACCATTACTTCAATGTATTGTAAAACTATTATTTGCTCTTGTTTTTGTATAAATAAAACAAGTGTTCTGAAGATAAATTGTAGTAAAATCCCGCCTCGTCAGAAAATAAAGTTTTTCTTTTATTAGAAACCTCTGATGAGAAAATAATGCAGTCCGCTAAATCGCTAGTTTTGGGTCTGCTTCAAACTTATCTTTTATTGTTTCCTTTTCAGCAAAAACTTGTTTCTCTATAAACGTTGACATCTGAGACGTACAAAATGTTCTGTTTTGACTTGGAATTATTTTTAAAAGAAACAAGGGAATAAGATATAAAAAAAATAGGGGAGATATATTTCTGAACTGAGATGAATTTGATTAAATTGATATATCAAATATAGAATGAGAAATTATCCAACATAGATAAATTGTTTATTGATAATCTAGTAACAAATCTCGAGGTGTGGTCGGAAATTTAACGTGCAGTTCAGTGATACTACTACAGACGTGTTCACCATTCGTAAGTACCCTTGCAACGTATATAATTAATTTTTTTTTGTCAACAAGTTGGAAAAATTCGAGACCCCTGGTGAAGTTTAAGCGTTAATCAAAGCAAGGAAAGAATACAGGCTTTTTCGTTGTTAAAATTTTTACAAGTTTATAGTATTATAGCAAGGTAAAAACAAATTCAGAGCATTGTTACTAAGTTTTATTATGTGTCCTAGATAGATGCATTCATTGCCTCGTTCTCTTCTTCCATTTGAAACTTTATTCGTATTTTTCATGATTTTCGTTTTACCACAGTTCACATTAAGGCCTACTTTTTCAGGTATCTGTGTCTAGTTCCTCAAATATTTAATCTAAATCTAGTTTTTGGCCCGCAGTGAACACAACATGGTCGATATATCTTACATAGTTCAAGTACTGCCCCCAAATTTTATATATCTTGTCCATTCCAGCTCAATTTAATGAGGACACACAATATATGTTAGTTAATAGATATGTATATCTACAGTTAATTTAGATGTTAAGCTAGGAGTTATTACAATCGTGAGTTCCCGTATCAACGACAAATTTTGTGAAAAAAGGGATGGGAATATCACCTAAAATAACACCTTTTCGCACACAATGTCTTCAACTATTAAAGAAGATTAAGGAATGAGATATGAATGTAAAGGCGTTTCTAACCATTTATAAATGGAAAACATAATAAAACAAGAAAGGCGAAAGCGGAAGACTGACGTTCCGGTAGCCCAGATATGAACCTACGTGTAATATACTTTGCACCAGTCTCAAGGAAGAGGCTTAGTACTTCGCACAATAATTTTGTTGCATTGAACCTTCATTTCAGTACTTGTACTGACAAAATTTAAAACTATACTGTACAGTCTGTCAAGTAAGAATGTGTCCGCGATAATTCATTTTTGGTAGATGCGATTCTAGTGATTCAACAAAAAATCGGTAGAGGGAACCTTTGTCTACGACGCCTAATAAAATCCAAAATAAGTCTTGTTTGCTCGTAGGTCTTTCTCTATTCCCATCCAAAGGGGCCTAAAATGAGACATTCCGCGGTCACTAAATATATTAAAAAGTCGGTATCGTTTGTGAAGAAGTGGGTAAATTGTTTTAAAGGGTCGAAAAATGTCGACGACTTACCAAAACGTGGCTCGGTAAGCAAAGTCACTCCGAAAGTCGAAAAGCAAATCGAGTCTTTATTTGCACGGGACCCGAAATTGACGCTGCGTCAAGGAGGGTTTCAATGTGTCCCATGAGACCATTCGACAACATCTTCGTGCTGATGATGTCAAATTCCGAAGCACGTTGAAGAAACCTTTGCTGGACGGAAATCACGTAGCGACGCGGCTCGCTTGGACCCACGATAAGATACTAGAGTGGTCCTCACATTCGCCGGACGCCAACTCTACTGAAAACGTTTGGTCCCTTGTAAAGAGAAAGCTCAGCGGAAAGACTCTGAAAACTTTGACTCTGTTATCTCGTGAGATTTGAAAAATTTGCAGAGTATGCAAAAAATCTCGTTGACAGCATGACTCGAAGATATCAGGCGATTATTGATGCAGAAGGCGATTGGGCAACTTACTAACATAATTGCGCTGTTGTTAGAACACCAAAGACTACATTGATGGACAAAAATGTCCTCGAAACACATTTATTCAAGAATACGATCGGTCACGTTTTTTACTTGAGACTGTATATGTTAATCCGTGATGTATTTGTTAACGTAGCCGTTCTACGCAGTCTCTATCAAGGTAGTTAATTATTAATATGATTAATAGAAGTAAGTTTTTTCATGGCCACGGTGTACATGCTTCAGGGAACTCTCTAAAGCGCTACAGAAGCGAAGTTGATCTTCAATCGCTGCAAGTTGTATCCGGTGAGAAACACATTCCTGCTTAATTCATTCCAAAAGGATGAGGTTCTCCACATAAAAGAATTCTTGAAATGGGTGAACCTCATTCGGATGTGAGATATTAGCACCATATATATTCTGGCTTGCTCCACCCTGGAAGCAGTTAAGCGAGCTACGTTAATCGAATACTTTCCATGAAAGTACTTATAGAATTGACTCTAGACTAGGTCTCCAATCAGGCCAATAGCTCACTTTCTAATAGAGTCCAAAAAATGCAGCCTATGTTTAGGAGCGGATCCCCAAACATGGGAGCAGTATTCACACTTTTTGAAGGATTAAAAGGTCTTGTTGATTATAAAATTTTCTGTGAAGTTGTTAATGAATTAGAGTATTTCGACATAACTATGATGGGTTCTGCAACGATAACTTTTTGGTTAGTGTCAACCTAAGATAAAATTTCTTCCAGAACTTGGTTAAGTGGAACAACTTTTTGCTATCTGTAGATATTTGCATGGGTAGCAGATATTTGGGAACAGAATCCTTAAACGTAAGAGCATTGTTGGTCGAATTAGAGTTTTGGAATTAAAAGTTGTGGAGTATGCTTTCTAGTACTAAATGTTATTCCTAACGTTTGTAAAGCTCTCTTTGCTGTGCATGCAACATGTTCAAGCTAAGACTTATTTCCTCCTAAGTTAACGCCCAGTAAGTTGAGTGACGATACGAGAGGAATGGATTGTCGCGATATAACTATGCACGCTTTTGCAACATTACTTTTCTTTGGAAAAAACTGCTCCCTGAATTTTTCCAGCGTTCAGTTCTACTTGGTTACTGTCTCCTCAAGGTAAAATTTTTCCCAGGTCTTGGTTAAGTTGAACAACTGTCTGCGGTCTGTGGAAATTTGTATGGGAAGCTGGTATTCTAGCATTCAAGATAAGTAAGGAGATAAGCATATTGTCTTCGGGAAAGGTGATCAAATTCCTAGTGCTTTTCAGCGGACCGTTAACGTAAAGGAAAAATAGAGTAGAGGACCGTATGGCGGCTCGGTGAACATCGACGGTAGTAGTGAAGGTATTAGGAAAATACCCGTCTCTTGCCACTAGTAAAGAACGCTCTCTGAATAGAGACAGCAATAAAACCTTTCAGACATACCATAAGAGTGTAACTTAGTTAACAGTTAATAACAATGAACCCTAGAGGAAGAAAATGTTCCTTTTCTGTATGTTAGGTTGAAAAGTCTACAAAAAATTGGTGTTCGTTCGCTCTCGCATTCTAAGGCAAATATTTCATCAGCGCCAGAAGTTTGTTGGTTTCTAGCCTTATTAAAATACGTTTTATGACACGCTGTCTCAAGACAATATCGGATATCTTTGTCTGCACGTTGGGAATAGTAGGTGGTGTTTTTCCTTGGAAATCAGCTGTTTAATGTGAAGCAAAAGTTCAGCTAACAAGTTGGTACAGCATAGTTGGAAGCATGATACTTTCACGCCAGAGACTACAAAGTGATATATGTCTCTCTCGAAAATCTACTATACTTAACGAACAACCCTCGTATTTGTACACCTCTACGTCTAAGGCTTCGCCTAAAACTAAAAATATACGGCTATTATAAAAGAATTCATTAAATTATTCATAAAACGTGTACTATTTTAAAAACACTACTGTTATTAAGGATTTAAAAAAGCAGATTAAACAGCACGCGTACATTTTCAGGATTAAAATATGTGACAGCATGGTTTTCCCTTTCGTGTGGTACATTTTTAGAATATCGTGGCCGAGCTAGTCGCTTGAGAAAAATACAAAATAGTAGAAGAAATTAAATTCAGAAAGCATGAAAGAATAATTTTATTAGGTTAGGTTAGGCAAAAGACAGTACAAAGGAGCTTTGGAGGTTTTTTAAAATTTTTAATAAAAGAAGGTTGATAAATTGATGCTTTTATGTAAGTTAATAATATGGCCTTGTTTTTCTTTTATGTTTTTCTTTTCGTATAAAAATATATTATTGAAAAATGATTCCACCACATGGTTTTTATACTCATACATTGAATCATCCTAGACGTGTTTAAGTATCATAAGCATTGATTTGCGCGATATTGTACATTTCCTGTGAATTTTAGGGATGATCTCACACACATGTTCGTTAAGGTTGGGAGGCCTGATACTCTCTGTTGATAAGATTATTGGAATCTTCCAATTGTGTTGCTCCTTTAGGGTGTCCTTTTGTGAATGACTTGGCTATTAACACAGTTCGATCCCAGTATAGCTCGTGCTTGTTGTTTTCAAGAATTTTCTTCTGATATAAAATATTTTTTTTGCTAACTCTTGCCGAAGTATCTTAGTAAATCTAACGTATCTTTCTTTATACTTTTAATTGGAAAATCCTTGACATTCTTATGTCAGTGTAGAGTGATGATTGATGATGATGCATATAGTAATAGTAATAAATGAAAGTTATCATCTCCATCTAACATCCAATCCCCATTGCGGTAGGAAGTTTCAGCATCAGAATCTCTTCTGTCGCTTTGATAATCTTTCGACTGTAGTTTCTGAGGCGATACGGGAAATTCCAAAGTCTCTTGAAAGAACAGTATTCTGTTTGTTTTTTGTGGCGGCCCGTGGCTCCGCGGCGTAGTAACCTGCTTACGGTGCAGAATGTGTTGTGAAATACAAAAATGTATGTTTCGGTACTAGGACAACGTTGACGGGGATTACGACATCCTCGTCGATATTTTCAGTATAAGAAAAAGAGTAAAATCTCTAATCAAGCGAGAAGGTGAACAATAATAAAGAAAACAAACGTAAACATAAAAGTAATAAGGTCTGGAGTGAGAAAAAATCTATTTATTACTTTCAAGTTCTGCCATGTCTAGAAGGCCTGTAGCCTTATTTCAGCATCTGTGTGTGTCATATCATAAGATTAGGATTTTGTAAAACATTTAGTTTTTGGCCTTCTGTAGGAACAAGCGACTCGGTTGGTTGGAATTTTTTACATGAAGCTTTCATTGGCATTAATTGTTTAATACTTTGGCTTTGGTCTAGCTATAACTTTACGACCTTGGTTTTTCCGGAAAATTGGTTAACTTTTTAAAGTGCACTAGCATCTTTTATCGGCAGCCCTTAGATTTTGCAACATCATTCCGAGTCAGATACCCGCTGCTATTTTCGTCATTTAATCTAGACACTAATTTCTTTCAATTGTTTTGTAAGTTATCAGGGATTTTGTTTTGTCCACAACTTTATAGAACCGGAAAGCTATTTTGATGAATCGTCTCCTTTGCACTTTGCACAATTTTGCTAAAGAAAGAAATAGTTTACTGAAGTTTCTAAATTTGATAAATGGTGTTATCAATAAAATTAAAGTCAGCAAGATAAGATGAGATGTACATGCCGGAGATATTTACTCTGATATGGCTAGTCAGTTAACTTGTCTACAATTAGATGTGATATTTTTTCCTTGGCACAGTCTGACATTATTACTAATTGATTTAAAGCTGATTTGAAAAAAAATTATTATAGTAATTAACTTAATAAAACTGAGAGAAAAATTGTTTCAAACGTGAAATATTTTATTCAGAATAAAGTACATACCTTCCATTGCCAAGTCCATAATGAATTCAAATACTTGGAAACAGTCTTATAACACACACTTTCAAGGTAAAGATTTTTCCCAGGGGCTAAGACATGCACGTTGACGACTGAATTCAGAGTGATAATCCAGGTGGTATAGGGAATCAAAGCAATAAAGAATGGTATAATGTGATGCCACATACAGTGGCGTGCAAAAGTTTCCGGCCAGTGACATTTCGTACTCTAATTTATTAAAAAAAAAAGACTAATGATTTTTAATCATTATGAGATGTGAGTATGAGATATAGGAAACAAAATAATATAGTAAAAGAATATTATTTATGTTTGTGAATATATTTATTATTATTATTCTTATATTTATATGTGCAATAGTTTCCGGCCACTTTGTACTACGAGAAAAATTATTAGTCCATATGCTCTATAATAGACTTAAATTATATTTTTATGTTAATATTTTGTAGCCATACCCTTTGCAGCGATAACAGCCGCACAACGATGTGGCATTGACTTAATTAATCAATTAATACAAGCAGGTGAAATTTTATCCCATTCTTCCTTCAATGATTTGACTAATGCGGCTTTATTTGAATATGTATGCTTTCGAACTTGACGATCTAGCGTTTCCCATAAGTGTTCTATTGGGTTCAAGTCCGGTGATTGAGATGGCCAGCTTAAAACTCTCACATTTGAAGCAGAAAACTACTGTTTTAACAACTTGGATGTATGTTTGGGGTCATTATTCTGCTGAAATATCCAATTCTGTGGCAATGTTTCTTCAGCATATGATAACAAATTTGTTTTCAAAAATGTCCTTGTCCAGCGTTCATATTTCCGTTGATCTCGATCAATGGACTGACTTCTTGTGCAGAGAAAATTCCCCAAACCATCACACTTCCTCCACCGTCTTTTACAGTAGTACAGTTGGTACCGAACATCAGTTCTCGTACCAATAGGGCGTCGCGTTGTACATGTTGTCTACCATCGCTTCCAAAAAGATTAAATTTAGATTCGTCTGAGAAAGCTACTTTTTTCCAATCTTTGATTGTCCAATTTAGGTGATCTTTGGCAAGTTGTAATCGGGCCTTCTTATTCTTTTGGTTTTTTAATACCTATACGGTCAAAAAGTCCCACATCATGTAGTCTTCGTGTCACAGTACTACGACTAACATTAGCTAAGTTTTCATCCCTTAGCTTGCGTGCAATTTCGGCAGCAGTTTTCTTGACATCCGCAGTTGATTTGCGTTTAATGACACGATCTACTTAAACCATATCCACAATGGTATTTTACAATAATATCGTTCACGGTTGATTTACCTATCGATAATAATGAAACAATCTCACGAGAAGACTTTCCTTCTTTTGAAAATTTTATTACTCTCTCACGAATTTGGATCTGCATATGCCGAGCCATGTTTATGCTCCCACGACCTTTTATGAACTAAATGTGAACATTCAACGCGCTATTATTCGTAAATACGTCTTTAAACGTCCTACCGCGTCAATGTATATTATCTGGCCGGAAACTTTTGCACATATATATATATATATATATATATATATATATATATATATATATATATATATATATATATATATATATATGTATATTTATATATATATATATATATATATATATATATATATATATATATATATATATATATATATATAAAGAATAATAATAATAAATATTTTCACAAACATAAATAATATTCTTTTACTATATTATTTTGTTTCCTATATCCCATACTCACATCTCACAATGATTAAAAATCATTAGTCTTTTTTTTTAATAAATTAGTATATCTGCTTGATAGTGAAAACGCTGATATATTCGTATCAAAGTATTTTTCTTTCGACTTTGTAGATTCCTTCCTGAATGAGCTCATTTGGATGTCCTCAGTGAAGAGGATTTGCTTCCATAGCTTTTATTGATCTGTCTGGTATTGATAATTCATTTTATGTTCGCTTAGCAGTAATGGTGGTGGATGGTCTGGTTCGCATATAGCCTGGTTTAGGGCAGGTGTATAACTCTTTGAAAATATGTACATTGGTTTTTATTCTTAGTGTAGGTGGTATCTCTTGATAAAATATCCCCTCTTTTAGATTGGTCTGAACTCAACCTGACACGTGAAAAAATGCAAACATCGCGCAGGGTGTTTTTTTTTAAGCAAACGAAACTTTCTGTAGAAACAGAAGTAAAACTCATTAACGATTACTTTCTGATTGGCTGACATTCTTAACCTTTGTGGTCCATTTTCAGTTATATAATATTAATGGCATATTGAGAATATTAAAACTCTGATACTTTTAATATTAAAGATTGTAATTCACAAATCTCGTTCTGGTTAAATCGTAAACCCTGGAGAGAAAGTCCACATCAGTGGGTTTATAGACTTATTAGCAAATACTCCCTTTTCTTATTTAGGTAGGTTTAAAACATGATTATCTTATTTAAAGTTTTCTTGTAAATTTAAGAGCTTTTGTGGCTTCTCATTCAGTTATGAACCCTGTATGTATTACCAAATTTTCCTCTTTCAGTGCCCTTTCTAACTAATATCATTTAAAATTAAACAGAAATTAGTCACTTTCCAAAACATAGACGTTATAATTAGTTTTAGTTCCCTTCTTGACGGGGCGTATTAACAAAACCCTAGTTAGAGATATATACCAGCGTTTTGTTATTTTGAAGCCAACTTTAAGTTTAGCCTAATTTGAATTAGTCCGAGTTAACAATTTTTATTAGGTTAACATTGTTAATATTCACGCTGACTTGTTAAAAATTAATTTTCAAAATTTTAGCATGTCAAATATGATTTATTCTCAATATACTCTATTTCGGTATTCTTTTATAGGTAAAAGTACTCAGGTGAGCAAAAAAAATCGACTCATTGGCTTCATTTAGCACGGATCCTAGAATTTAATGTTCATATATTTTTACGGATTTTAGTATCATTTGAAAGCCCATTCTATTATCTTTCTAATGATACTAAATTCCATAGCATAGCTTTTTAAGCTGATTAAAATGATTGAATGGGGAAGCAAGGAGAACAAGGATGGAAAATAAGGGTAAGAGAAAGGAAAAATTAAACGAATTTTAAATTTAACAATTTAATTTATTGATAAAAACCAAAATTAATATTTTGGGCTACCCTCCTTGCCCTTATTCCTTCTTCCAGCTGGTTTTTCATGGAGCGGGTAAGTTTTTTCACCACTGTCTGTGGGATTCTTCCCCACTCTTCCGCCACCACAACCTTTAAGCGATACTGGGGCTGGATTTCTGGCTTGAACCCTGCGCATGGTACTCCCCAGGCCTCCTATAGACTTGTCTTCTTCCATCATTGCCATGTAGGTACATTCAGGACTCGTCGGAGAATAAAACGGAGCGCCATTGCCCTAATGTGCAGTCGACATGTTCTCGGGCAAATCTGAGTCGCGTTTGTCGATGGGCTACTGTCAATTTGGAACTTGTCGGAGCTCCTGCTGGACCTCGACGCCGGTCAAGTCACGATGTCTTAGAGTTGTGTTGACAATGAAACGATCGTCTCGTTCCGAGGTACACTTTCTTCTTCCTGATCCTGGTCTCCGTGTAAAGGCGCCAGTTTCTTGGTAATGTCTGTAGACTCTGGAGAGCTGACTGGCTCAGGTACAGTTACGCAGCGACTACATGTTGGCCATGCCCTTCTTGCAATAGGGCAACGACTTGTGCTGTTTCTTCCGGGGTGGTATCCACTTTCCGTTGACGTAATTAGTGAGTAGGTATAACAGAGATGTTGACGGTTCAAGTTCCGATAAAGGAATGATAGGAAAATGCAGTTGCATGTATTTTTATAGGGATGAAGAGCGTGCAACGAGTACGTTGCTGAGCGAGCAAAAACGGTTCTATTGAATAAAACCGTTTCAACCAGTAAAACATTTGGAAAACCAAATTTTTTTGGTATTATTGGAAAGAGTAGAAAATCAGCATTCTAATGATACCAAAAATAATACCACTGTTTGAAAATTAAATTCATGGATTGATGTTAAATGAAGCAAAATCGTTTGAGTCGATTTTTTTGTTCACCAGTGTATTAACAATTTTGTTTTCATTTTCTTTGCTCAAGAGAAATATGGTTTTCGTGACAAAATCACTGTCACGTTTGAAAGTTCTTAGATGACGAAAGACATAGTTTCCCTTTTCCGTCTGTCTGTCTTTTTGTTGATTTATAGTCACGATAACTCTCGAACGAAATGAAATATTAACTTCAAATTTGGCACTCATATAGTACTTTAGGTAGGTATCAAACTTATTATTTTTTAACAATATTGCTTCAGGAGAAGGGGAGAGTGGGGTAGGTTTCGATACATTCGTTATCGTGTTGTTATTACTCTATGCTTTTTTCCTGTCTTTTTACGTTCCTTACTAAACGAAATTATTGTATTCGTGAAAATATCACATTTGGAGATTTCTGCTTTTCTTCACAATTTAAGGTTCCTAGATCACGAACAACATAGTCACTTATTTCCGTCGATCTGTTTGCCTGTTGGCGCGACAACTCTCGAATGAAATTAAATATCAAGCAAGGAGATGAAAATCGTGTTTAAAAAAAAAACGATATCGCTTCAGGACAAGGGGGTGAAAAGTGTCGGGGCTGATAAATTCGAAAAGGTTTTCCTGGCTTTTAATGAACAAGAAACAAAATTTTTGTTCAGTAAAGTTGTTCATGAAAATTTTATGCGTAATTATTTATAGTAAAACATATGGGATGTTAGAGGTGTTGGCTATATATATATATATATATATATATATATATATATATATATATATATATATATATATAAATATAAATATAAATATAAATATATATATATATATATATATATATATATATATATATAAATATAAAATATATATATATATATATATATATATATATATATATATATATATATATATATATATATATATACATATATATGTATATATATAATATATATATATATATATATATATATATATATATATATATATATATATATATATATATATATATATATATATATATATATATATATATATATATATATATATATATATATATATATATATATATATATATATATATAATATATATATATATATATATATATATATATATAAATATATATTGTGTTATAAGTCCTTTTTCAAGTTTTTGGTTAGGATAACGGATGGAGATGGAATGGTTGTTTCATATCTATCATATTAACATGATCTTTTTGCTGTTCGTAAAGTTCGGTTGAATATTCCCTTCCTCTAGGATATGTTGAAATGTCTACAAGTGTTGGCCCATTGTCACATTTCTTAAAAATGATGGCAGTTAGCTTATGAAGAAAAGAGGTTTTTTTTTGTGTCAATTATCGTTGGGATACATTTCATCATCAATTGATCGATCGAGCATTATTATTGCAACACGTCACGGTCAGGCAGACATCAGTGGAGTGTAAGTCCTTAACTTCTCAGCGTTCCAAATTCGGAGCGTCAAGTTCCAGTAGATACCTTACGCAATTTGATAAGTACTAATCTAACCTGCACTAACCTTAATTAACATTTTTCTTTATTTCACTGCATTTGTTTAACTACGTGTTAAAAATGCAAACCACAATTTAAAATAGAAGGTAAACTAAAGGTTCGGGGAAGTTTAAGTAAAATATAAAAGGAGGAAAGTTATGTAGAGGTTATTTATTTTTTTTTATGGGTCCCGCACACGTGCTGCAGGGAAGTCCCTAAAGCGCTACAGGAGCGACACTTGTGCGGGAAAAGCGATTCACGTTGTTCTTGAATCGAACACTTCGAACACTTTCCATGAAAAAGATATATCGTTGCCACCTTTGACTAGAAAGTCCGAACCTGCGTTTCCTCTCGTACTATCGCAACGACGAGTCATCAGTAGGGTAAAACTAAAGCGCTCCAGGAGCGGCATGTGTGCGGAAAAAGCGATTCACGTTGTTTTTGAATCTCTGTAAATTGTACCCGGTGGGAAACACAGTCCTGGGCAAATTATTCCAAAGGGATTAGGTTCTCCATACAAAAGACTGCTTGAAAAGCATTGTACGAGGAGTAAGCTTAACCTTATATGGATGTGAAGTATTAGCGTGACGTGTATTTCTAACATGCACCGCTCTGGGAGGAATTAAGCGGGCTACACCCTTCGAATACTTTTCATGAAAACAGTTGTAGAATAGGCGTAGGTCGCCAATCGTTCTTCGATGTTCCAACGAATCAAGGCCGCCGGTCAGTTCCCGGTCTCCAATCAGACGAACAGCTCTTCTCTGAACAGAATCCCACAAATGCAATGTATGTTTGGGAGCGGAGCCCTAAACATGGGAGCAGTATTCCATAGTTGGTCGAATTCGAGCTTTGTAGAGAATTAACAGTTGTGGAGTGTAAAGCTTTCTGGTTCGAAATAATATTCCCAACTTTTAAGAAGTTCTCCTTGCTATGCCTTCGACATGTTCATGCCAGGCCATATTTGCTCCCAAACTAGCGCCCCTGAGTGACGATGTTAGAGGAATGGAGTGCCCCGCCATAACTATGTGGGTTCAGCAACGTTAACTTTTTTAGAAAAAACTGGCGCCTGGGTTTTTGAAGAGATAAGCATACTGTCATCTGCAAAGTTGTAGATTGGGTTTCCGATCTTTTCCAGCAGATCGATGATATAAATAAGAAAGAGAGTAGGAGATAGTATGGAACCTTGAGGCACACCGGCGTTGATAGTGAAAGAAATCCGTCGACTGCCACTCGTAAAGAACGCTCTCTGAGGAAACATGAGAGCCACAAACAGAACTTTTCAGACATACCATAAGGGCGTAGCTTAGCCAACAGTCCATCGTGCTAAACATGGTCGAATGCCTTGGATATGTCAAGAGCAGCCGCTCGAGATTCTCCAAAGTGTTCAGTTGCGTTGCTCCTAACATGTGTTACATAAGTCAGAAGATCTCCTGTTTATCTATGTTTACGAAAGACATATTGATGATCGCTAATAATGTTGAATCCTTCAAGATATTTTAAAAGATACTGATTAATAGCTTTTTCCATGACTTTCGATATTATTGAAAGCAGTGCGACTGGTCGGTAGTTATTTGGCAAGGTCTTCTTACCTTTTTTTAGGTATCGGCTGAACTGTTTTCCACCAGGAAGGAAATATTCCCTTTCTGTAGGATAGGTTGAAAAGTCTACAAAAACTGGTGTTAGTTCCCTCGCACAGTTTTTGAGAACTATAGCAGTTATTCCGTCAGCGCCAGAAGCTTTTTTGGTGTCTAGCTTCATTAAAATATGTTTAATGATACGCTGTCTGAAGACAATATCGGGCATCTTTGACTGCACTATGGGAATAGTAGGTGGTGTTTTTCCTTGGAAATCGACAGTAGAATGTGAAGCAAAGAGTGCAGCCAACAGATTCGCTTTTTCAATAGGTGTCGTTGCAATAGAATTATCTGGCCGTGTGAGTGGTGGTATGGTAGATTTAGTGAAATTTTAACTAACTGCCTTAGCGACTGACAAAAAGGACCTGGAATTGTTGGGACAAGCGAGAAGTCTGTTTCTAATTCGTTGATTGTGTGCCTCCTTGGTTTGGTCGATAATTTTTTTGCATCTGTTCCGGGCACGAACAAAGGTGTTACGATTTATGGTGTTAGGATTTACACGCCATTGTCGGTAGGCAAGATGTTTAGAAGCAACAGCTTTTTTGCATTTTCTGTCAAACCAAGCTATTTAATCAGCTTTATATCCATCAAAACACCCTGTAAAATGTACTGTTAGTGTATGTTAATAAATATTTGTAAACTTCAATTACTTTAGAAATAATTTTCTGTTCTTAAATGTTCTTCCTGCTTTGGGCGTATCCTTTAAAAGCTCTTAGAATTTATTTACGTTAAATCTAAATAGGCTAATAGCCTTTTTGTCTTAAGTCGCTATCAGATCCATTATAAGACAGATTTGGCTCACTTTTTAAATTGTTTTCTCATTACGTTTGAAGTTAATTTTTTTAATGGGTTTTTTCGCGAAGGGTTCCTTTCTCCGCATTATGCAAAAGAAAGGGAAAAACGAACTCGTTTTATGCCTTTTTCGTGGTATCTTTTCTTCTCTCTTAATGACTTTTCTTTAAAGAACGGTATTTTAAATAATTATAAGGTTTAACCAGACTTTTTATATACTTGCGGGATCGGTTAAATTAAGTTGGGAATTTTTTATTATCATTTTTTCAAACCTTTATAAAATCATAGTTTTTGTTTGATTTGCACCAAGGCGTTTTTAAGTTTTTATATTTGATTAAAAGACCCAACACTGCTCTGTTTTACCGACTGTATTATTTAACATAAACTACAATATTTTTTATATTTTATAGACCAACAAAGTCGAACCTTTATGGGTGTTCCAAAAAAAGAAAGAAGTTCAGTTAGAGATGTTACTGTACTATCGTATTAGATAATTATGGCATGATCAAATTCAAAAATCTCGTTATTATTAATGATAATTTATTACAGGTTCTACATACATGTTCAAGTTCTGTGGATACAGAGTGCTCTACAGCATTCTGTATCCACATGTTCTGCCTTGGTATTTGAAGATTTGGTGCCCTGGGCCTTTAAGGTTTGCCGCCCTATAAATTTTTGATCCTTGTTTCAAGAAAATATTGATTTTAAAAAGTTATTTTTTGTCTCAGTGTAGGTAACGATTATAAAAGGCGCTGAGCGGTTATCAAATTTTTAACAAAAATATGATACAAACAAAATCAGTGCTCTAATTTTTAATTAATTACGTTTTTCTTTATTCAATAAATAATCTGACAATTACTGACGTGTTTACTGGAGCTTTTTGGAATTTTCAACTAGGAAGGCCACAAATCTAAACGCGAGCATAATTTTTTAGTTCCTATTAACATTTTCAATTAATATTTTGTTCTGTATTTAAATTTAAACACACTTTACTCTTCGTTATAAATCATTATTTTTTATTTTCCCTGTATGCCATCCAATATTTTATGCTTAATTATGGATGGATGTGATGCAAAACTTTTTATCAAAAATAAGTTTTTTTGTAATATGTAAGATAAACTTTTTCTCCATTTGTATAAAACTTAGGACACACTGTATATATATATATATATATATATATATATATATATATATATATAATATATATTTTTTACACGTTTATGATTTTTATTTAGCGTTTTTCACTGTTACACTTTGTTTAGAACTTTTTATTAACTTTTTATGCTTTTACAAGAATTACATTATTTACATAATAGTTAGTTTAAATTGGCCGAATGTTCAACCAATTGCTACTCTTTTTGCTTTGTGATCTATTTTTACGTTGTTTACTTTACTTCCGCACAGGTACCCGACGCTCACCAGCTTTAGGCCAGCGTACCGTGGCGTGCTTTCAGCACGCTTTGGGCGCGCTTTAGATACTTCAGCTGGGTCTGGAATCCCTGTACGTAATTTTTTTTGTGATATACTTAAACGTGTTTTAGCAATGGAAGTACAAAAAATATTTTAATCTGAATGAAATTTCCTAGATAAACGAAATTATTTTTCTGCTCACGTAGTATCTACACGCTTGCACTTGTGATCTACTTGACTAAGTTTTATGTCTCTTCTATGTATAAATTAAAAATAATAGGTAGCAGTATACTTTGGGTAGATTGGAAAATAATAATTAGAGCAGCTTCATTTTGAAATCGATGAATTAAAAAATATTTCTAAATAAAACCTGTTATTATTTTCTTTCTTTCTTTATATGCATTTTAATTGTTATATTTATTGAGTCAAATTAATAATCATTTTGAACAAAGCTAATTGTAAAATATATCATCTACGTTATTAAAAATAATAGCTACCGTCGTTTTGTTTAACCCCTAAAACGCATAATATTGATTCTCTTTCAATTCGGCTCTTTAATAAATTTTACTCCCCTCGCTCAATAAATTATCAGCTTTTATTAACTTTTCTAAACATCCAAATATTTGATCAAGACAAAATATATCGAAACTTTTTTTTAAGCCTATCGTATTTTTTTTGCCCATATAAAAACATTAAATAATTTAAAAATAAATTAGATCAGGTAATTAAATTTATGTATCTACCCATTTAAAATCACTTTGTGTATATAAAAAGGAGAAAAATTTTAATAAAAGTAAATAAGGGTGGGCTGAAAATGTGAAAAATTAAAGATACTGCATAACTTTTACAAGAAAAAATCCTTGGAATTTTTATAGGTGCTTACGAATATTTTTGATATACCAAAAATTTGACGTAGATAGAAAGATATATTTTAGTCATTCCCAGTAACAATATGCAGTTACAATAAGAATATTAGCACTATGGAACATTGTTAAAATTAAATAAAATACAATATTAACAAATGAGTTAAAACAAAACCAAAATTACAACAAAACTAAAATTACAACCAAGCACCCAAAAACATCCTCTCCAATATCACAACAAATAAACAACAATAAACATCACATCCCATCTCATTTCTATCACACATCCAGGGCGTAAAATGCTTTACTTAGCAAATAATTCTTTTGTAATCTTTTTTGCTTTAGCGTGAAATAGATTTCGAACTGTTGACGGAAAACTATTATAAATATTTATGATTTGTACATTCTTTTGTATGTAACTAAAATTATATTTCTCAGGAACTAGGTTGGCCTTAAGTCTGGTTATATAAGTGTGGTTGTGAACGGCATTCTCAAACAGATATTTATTTTTTTTGTACATATGTATATATATATATATATATATATATATATATATATATATATATATATATAAGCGAATCTAATATGTACATACTGATAAGTGTCAAAATTTTATACTCTATAAACCCCGATTTACAACTCTCTCGATAGCTCATCTGAAATATACTTCGTTAACATTTCTTTTTGAAGTTCTAACAGTCTTTTGATTTCTGATGAGTTACCCCCAAAAATCAAACCATATTTCAGCCTAGACTGAATAAAAGCATGCTACCACTTTTAGAGCATAGCAGTACTTAGCTACACTCACTGCTACAGCCTCACTATGCGCCCCCCAGTCCAGCCGTCCGTCAATTGTCAAGCCAAGGAAAGACATGCTTTCTGAATTTTTAAATTCATTGTTTCTATAGTAAAATGTAAGGGCATGTTCGACCGGATTTCCAAAAAAACAAGGCATTGAGTTTTTGACACGTTTACATGTACACTTTTCATCATCAGTTCCGAGCTATCTTCTGCAAAGATCAACTTGGTATCGTCCGTATATAGTATAGTGCATTGTTCAGCAATTTTGAGTCTGTCAGAAGTGATAACTCTACCATAAGAGTCACTTTCCACAACTTTCTGAGTTCTGTTCTCCAGTTATGATTTTATTAAGTCCAAGGCATTTCCCCTAACACTTTAATTTTTATACTTCACAAGGAGAATATTGTGATTGATACTGTCAAATGCCTTTGACAGGTCTATACACATAGCCATAGTTAACTTTTTGTTGTTCAGTGAATTAGACACATTGGATATGTTACGTACTATATACTAGTGACAAGTTGTTAAGGAAATATTTATCCGAGTAGATTCCTTATTAGTTTTCAAATGAACAAGAAACTTAGATATGAAATCGTGTTTCTTGAGATTAGACTGTTTCAGTCTAGAAAAACTTCTCGCCTAGTATTGCACGAGACATCTTCAGGGATTTTTACGCGAGGTTAAGGCACTGAATCATTAGGTGAAATTTCCGTCTAACGACAAGCCTTGGTTCGACCAAAAATGTAAAGAACCTGTTGCTTCTAAACATCTTGCCAACCGACAATGACGTAGAAATCCTAACGTCATAAATCGTGATATCTTTGTTGGTACCTGGAATATATACAAATAAATTATTGAAAAACCCGAGGAGGCACATAATCTAAAAATTAAAAACAAACTTTTTGCCTGCCCCAATAATTCAGGCTCCTTTCGGTTAGTTGCTAAGGCCATTAGTCAAATTTTCACTAAATCCACTATACCAACACTCACACGGACATATAACACTACAACACTTGTTGAGAAAGCCAAGCTGTTAGTTTTTGCTTCATATTCTACTATCGATTTCCAAAGAAAAACACCCCCAACTATTCCTATAGTGAGGTCAAATACGTCCGATATAGTCTTTAGATAGCGTATCATAAAACGTATTTTAATGAAGCTTAGACACCAAAAAAGCTTCTGGCGTCGATGGAATACCTACCATACTACTCAAAACATGCGCGAGCGAACTAACACTAGTTTCCTGCAGACTTTTTAACTTATCAGAAAGGGAATATTTTCTTCTTGCTGGAAATGCACAGTTCAGTTGAGAGCTAAAAAAGGTTAGAAGACCTTCCCAAGCAACTATAAGATGGCTCGTACAATTGTAAGCGAAACGTCGACAAATTACTCTAATTTGACACGCTCTAATTTCAAGAACGACGATTTCTTAATAACACCATGGTGCTTTGGTCTACAGTGTAACTGTTAGTTAGAAATAAGATTTAGGAGAAAATATATAATGATAATTATGTATTATGTTATTAAGTTGGGCTTAAGCTTTGCAGTATACTCCCGGCTTATTGTACTCGAGCTCTCCGGCAGGTCAGTGTACTTATTTATTAAAATATTTTTTTCCTGGGACATATGACATGTCATGCGGCTACATTATCAAACTCTCAAACTAGATGTTAGGCATGTTGTTGATGGTGACGATGAGGATGGTGTTCTGCCCGTTATGCTCTTGGATAAGAAGCTTATCTAAAATCGTACATGAATAGATTAGGTACCGACCCTGATGGGAGGTTGCCAACTGCACTTTCTTGGTAAGGAGCCACTTGAGCCAGAGTCTAATTATGGAAATAGTTTTCTAACCATTCTCGAGTGAGATGCATGTGTGATATCAGTCAATTAAAATATACTTCGTCGAGGTTCGTGGTAGTCAGGAACTGTAGAACAAGACTGTAAAACAGCGGTCTAAAGGCACCAACTGCCAATTGAGTCGTAGGTTTTGTCCGGCTGACATGACTCATACGCCAAAAGGCGCTGGCAAGAAGGGTCTTTTCGGTCTGTTTGTCTGGTAAACACAAATTTTATTCTTGGTATATCCAAATTTAAGTGGCACTATTATCGTGCACATTTAATTAGTTCGGATTAAACCATGCTGTATTGTTTTGGTTGTTATATGAATTCTTAATTTTTATTATTTTTTGTGTTTTGTATATATATATATATATATATATATATATATATATATATATATATATATATATATATATATATCGGGTGGCGCATAAGTAACGCTATAATTTATTTAATGAATAACTTTTTTCTTTCTGATTTTATTTAACGTTGGCGTTTATTAAAATTTAGAATATAGTTTGGAAATATGTTCACATTATGTTTTGAAGATAATATCTTTCAAATGGTGCCCATTGTTTGCTTCGACCTGACGTGCTCTTTCCAGAGCATTTCCCATAACTTTTCTTAGAATTTCAGATCCCAGCGCCCTCACTTCTTCTCGGATATTCGCTTTAAGCTGTTGGATGGTTCTTGGCTTATTGGCATATACCTTAGTCTTTAGGTAACCCCAAAGAAAAAAATCGGGAGCCGTTAAATCGGGCGAACGCGGTGACCAGTTAAAATCAGAAAAACGCGATATTATTCGATCGGCAAAAATTTCGCGCAGGAGAGCCATAGTTGGACGAGCTGTGTGAGCTGTGGCTCCATCTTGTTGGAACCACAATTCTGGATTGTTCTCTACCTCGGGCCTTAAAAAATTTTCAATCATTGCCCAGTATTGAATGCCATTCACATTAACCGCAACTTGTTCGTCGTTTTCGAAAAAATATGGTCCAATGATCTTTTCTAAAGTTATTCCACACCATACTGTGCATTTAAGTGGGTGCATTTGATGTTCAACAATTATTCTTGGATTTTGGGTGCCCCATATTCTGCAATTTTGTTTATTCACGTGACCATTGAGGTGGAAATGGCCCTCATCGCTCATTATGAGTTTGTGAATAAACTCGCTGTTTTCTAGGCACAATTATTGCAAACGGCGACTACACTGAATGCGTCTTTGTGCATCATTTGGTTTTAACTCATGAACCAATTGAATCTTATATGGGAAAAGATGTAAATTATGTAAAATTCTTTGCAAAGACCGCCTAGACATCACCAACTGCTGAGAACGTCGCTTGGTGGAAGTTTCGGGGTTTTCCTCAATACTTGCTTGCACCCGAGCAATGTTCACATCATTTCGAACTGCACGAGGTCTTCCAGCACGCGGAAAATCACAGACAGCCCCTTGTTGCCGAAAACGCTGAACCAATCGGTAAATTGTTGGAGCGCTAGGTGCATTTCGAACGATATGATCTTTGTGTCTGAATAATCGAATGCTGGCTTTCATAATAAAATTGAACAACTTTGGTTCTTAGTTCTGTGCTGAGTCTTTCCATCATAAATTTCCCAAGATTTTCAAAGTTAATTCTGAAAAAAATAAATAAAAAAAAGACGTTAACAAAAAATTTATTCACTTATTAAATCATAACGTTACTTATGCGCCACCCTTTATATATATATATATGTATATATATATATATATATATATATATATATATATATATATATATATATATATGTGTGTGTGTGTTAGGGTATATCAAATCGAATCAAATATTTATTGGTAATAAGTACACAATGTGCTTTTACATGTCATAATAAGTCAAAAGAATTGTTAAAATGTTAAAACGTTAAAATATTAAAATATCAAAGACATGTAACTACAAATCAACGAACAATCAAAACATTTCAAACGAACAAAATGGAGGTAAGACATATTAATTACATAATTAAAAGTCATTAAAATTATGATTCAAAAACTCATCAAGCGAGTAAAATGATCTTGCAATCAGGTAGGATTTCACCTTCCGGACAAAGCTCTCGCCCCACAGCTCCCTAACAGCCACCGGTAAGGCATTAAAGAAACTGACCCTATAGTAGTCGGTGCCTCTGCGAGTTCGAGCTGTTCTGTGGAAGCTAGGTATTAGATTTTGGTTACCTCTAGTGAGGTAGTTGTGGATATTTTCATGGGTAGTGAACAGCCTCACATTTTGTTTAATGTATGTTAAGCACTGGAATATGTAGACACAGGGGAAAGTCAATATCCCCAAATCAGAGAAATAGCGATAACAGTCGCGATATCCCAGTCCCACAATGACGCGAATGCAGCGTCGCTGAAGTGAAAAAATTCTTTGTGCATGCGATGAATGTCCCCAGTTCACAACAGCATAAGACATGTTGGATGCAAAATAAGCGATTAAGAGAACCTCTTGAGATACATTTCTAGCCACACTTCGAATAAGGAAAATCATTCTGGAAATAATCCAGGCATTCTATAGAATGCGCATAAGAGATTAGGTAAAGTATAAAATGAAGGACAAATTACTATAATACGAAATATAATAGTGTATAATAGGTATTGAAAACAATTAGCATTAACTGGTACTCTTGTTATAGCTGGCGAGGGAGTGCGTTGAGGATGGAGTCAATACATTATAGTATAAACTAACCTGAACAACAAGAGCTTATGTCTTAAGAGGAAGGTTCTGTATACTTTCAAGTGTCACAACAGTTCATGCAATTAATAAGTATAAAATGAAAGATAAATTGCCATAATCATATTTTTTATTTGTTCAAAATTAATAATATTAAGATTACCAACTGTCTATCAAAAGAATGCGTAGGGAAATGAAAATAGATATTTCGGCAATCTTTGAAAAATCAAACGTTTATTTGTAACAGAAGTACCTATTGTTTTTTCTTTAACTTTAAAAAAGTTAGTTCATGTCATAACGTACTGACTCCACCCCCACTGCCCTCCCCCCCGCCACACGCAACACTAGTAACAGTTAATGCTTATTGTTTCCAATACCTACTATGCACTTTGCCAGGTGTACGTTAGGTAGTCTATAAATGCTTAGGCAAAGTATAAAATAAAGGATACTGTATACGTTGCCTAAACGTTTTAGGCATTCTATAGACTTTTAAGGGGGTTTTATAGGGAAATACAGCTGTACACGGCAAATATAATATGATGGATTCAAATAATGTTATTGTAAAACTTGCTAAGATATTGTATGCCAGTTTTTTCGTTTATTACTAAATCAACATTTTAATCTAAATACTAACAACGGAAAAAAAAAACAACAAAAAAGAGACTTTCTAGAAATGATATACATAAAAAAATCGACAACGTAATAAACGAAAACACTGACATACAAAATCTCAGCAAGTTTTACAATAACATTATTTAAATCTATCATATTACACTTGCCATGCCCCATAAAACCCCTTTAAAATGGAATTTAACTCACATTTTAGACAGCTGATATATAAAAACAGTATTAAATGTAAACAAAGTAAAAACTACTTCTCACCAAAATCCAAAAAAAAAACCAAATAAAAACTAAACCGAATCGAACCTTCATAGAGGAATGCGTGTTTTTGTGTCATTTCGAGTGAAATGTGGAAATAACTTTTATTTTATTTTAGATTAACAGTATATTTAAATAGTAGTGATAGTGTGATAGTGTGATAGTGTTTCATATGACCCTTAATATATTAGTACCCGTATAATAATAGAATTTTCGATACTTGTTTGATGAATAATGGAAAATCCTTTTTGGGTAAGTCCGTAATTTTATTCATTTCTGTAGTAAGTTCCATGTGCTCATGTATACGTATATTATTTTAGTTATAATTACAACTGATGAAGACCAAGATAATTTGGTTGAAACATCTATAATATATATAAAATGTAACGTCTCTCTGTTTGTCTGTCTGTCTGTCCGTTAGTGCGCTTATCACTGGAGACCCACTTATCCGATTTACGTACTTTTTTTTTAAAAACATATATATGTTCTCTGGTCAGGTTATAGGCTATATTTTATTACGATAGGTAGCATACGGAATGAGCAATGACGATAATAGTGAATGAAGTCGGAAAAAAGTTTGCTGCTAGCGGGTTCCCTTGCAATACACAGCCTAAACCATTAAATATGGAACAATATTATGAAGCAGAAAATATCTATAATCTATAATATATATAAAATGCAATGTCTCTCTGTCTGTCTGTCTATCCATTAGTGCGTTTATCACGCGAGAAGCACTTATCCGTTTTACGTGTCTTTTTTTAAATTCATACACATATTCTTTGGTCGGCTTATATAATAATAATAATCTGTATCTATAATATATATATAAAATGCAACGTCTCTCTGTCTGTCTGGCTGTCCGTTAGTGCGCTTATCCCTCGAGAACCACTTATCCGATTTACGTGATTTTTTAAATTCATACAATGTTCTCTGACCAGGTTATAGATATATATTTTATTACATCTATAATATATATATAAAATGCAACGTATCTCTGTCTGTCTGTCCATCTGTTTGTCCATCTGTCTGTCCGTTAGTGCGCTTAGCACTGGAGAACCACTTATCCGATTTACGTACTTTTATTTTAAAAAGCATACATATGTTTTCTGGCCAGGTTATAGGCTATATTTTATTACGATAGGTAGCATAACGAATGAGCAGTGACGATAATAGGGAATGAAGTAGGAAAAAAGTTTGCCGCTAACGCGTTCTCTTGCAATACACAACCTAAACCACTAAATATGGAACAACATCATGTAGCAGGAATAAGCAGTGACGATAATAGTGAATCAAGTCGGAGAAAAGTTTGCCGCTAGCGAGTCCTCTTGCAATACACTGCCTAAAGCATTAAATATGGAACAATATCATGTTGCAAAGAATATAATATATATAAAATGCGACATCTCTCTGTCTGTCCGTTAGTGCTCTTATCACTCGAGAACCACTTATACGATTTACGTGTTTTTTTTTAATTCATTCTTTCTTCTTCTTCTCTGGCCAGGTTATCTATAATCTTCTATCTATAATATAAATAAAATGCAACGTCTCTCTGTCTGTCTACCAGTCTCTCTGCCTGTTTGTTTGTCTGTCTGTCCGTTAGTGCACTTATCACTGGAGAACCACTTATCCGATTTACGTGCTTTTTTTTTTAAACATACATGTTCTTTGGCCAGGTTATAGGATATATTTTATTGCGTTAGGTAACATAAAGAATAAGCAGTGACGATAATGGTGAATCAAGTCGGAAAAAAGGTTACCGTTAGCGCGTTCTCTTGCAATAAACTACCTAAACCATTAAATATGGAACAATGTCATGTTGCAATGAATGTAATATATATAAAATGCAACGTCTCTGTCTGTCTATCTGTTCGTTAGTGCGCTTATCACTTGAGAAACACTTATCCGATTTACGTGTTTTTATAAATTTATACATATGTACTATATAATTCGATATAAGCCTAGCTAATGGGAGATAAGATGAGATAATGGGAGATAAGTATAAATAATGGGAGATAAGCAGAGTTAAGTCTAGATAATGGGAGTTATGGTGAAATAATGGGGATAAGGAGAAATAATGGGAGATAAGGAGAAATATTGCGAGATAAGTCGAGATAAGCCTAGATAATGGGAGATAAGGTGAGATAATGGGAGATAAGGAGAAATAATGGGAGATGAGCAGAGATAAGCCTAGATAATGGAAATTATGTAGAGATAATGGGAAATAAGGAGAAATAATGGGAGATAAGGGAAATAATGGCAGATATTTTATTACGTCAGGTAACATAAGAAATAAGCAGTGACGATAGTGAATCAAGTCTATGCGAGCGGAGCCGCGGGCACGGCTAGTATTGTAATAAATGTAACCTCAAGAAGTATTTCTCTTATTTATGAACCTTAAAAAATTTCCAAGAAAACTCAAAAACTAAGAATATATATATATATATATATATATATATATATATATATATATATATATATATATATATATATATATATATATAAATATAAATATTCAGGCATGAGTTTAAAAATTAAGAACATATTTTTTCTCGCTTGCTTTGTATTTGCTAGACTTCAGATGTTAAAAAATCTATATTTCTGGTTAAAAGTTAAAACTTTCTTAAAGTTTACTTTACAAATGTGTCGTAATTATTTACTGTCAAAGGTATGAATTGCGTACAACGTTTACTTAAGCCTAAACTTTTACCGCTTCTTTGTTTACCTTATGACAAACTTTTGCGATTTAAGTGGCTTTACAAAAACTATGGCATGTTTTATAAATGTAGGGGTAACGACATATTACAGCCTCACACAAACCTATTGTTGTGTTCATAATTTCCTTTTTATGTGTATTACAAACTTTACACGCTTTGTAAAATTTAAGTTTATGAGTTTTTAAATTCGGGACGTTTATTTTACCTGGGTTTTTAATATAAGCTTAATTCGTCTTTATATTTTAAAAGCACAGAACTGATGTTACCACTATCTTCGTATGTAGGATGAAAATTTTTTATACATTAGCTTTAAGAAATATTCGTGGAATCATTTTAATATATTATTAACAGCATTTAAGTATATTTTTGTTGAAGTATGTCTCAGAGTTTCCTAAATAGTGAATTCATTCAGATATAAAATTTTTATAAATTATGTCAGAACTAGTGAATAAGAAATACATACATAGCTTACCTGAAAAAAGTATTGTTAAATGAAAATGACTTTAAACTTGACTCCACCTTAGGATGGAATCTAGAATTACTAAAAGAAAAATATGAATGATAAAACATAGAAATGAATATTCTACATACCATAAATTTCGTTAGTGCATTATTGCAACAGGTTTTAAAATTTAATCATAATTTCGACTGAATTCATTTAAGAATAGGAAAAATCAAACATAACTCTATACTTATTGTACTGTTTTAACTTAAAAAATAGTTGTTTTCTGTAAAACAGTATTCAAATTGATAACTTATAATAATAAAGATTTAGACATCATTTTTATATGCAGAAGTCTTTAGACTTGACACCTACTTAGGAAATAAGCTTAAAATATTAAAAAAAGTCATTTATAATATTATTATCATCAATCTTTCAACACGTTATACTTGATAGTTTGTATTATTTATGACTTTTATGACTTGGCACATTTGTAAATGTTTTAAAATGAGGAAAAAATTTATTTATGATATTCTGGGCTACATTTTAACCGATATTTTCGAAACGATCGAGAAAACGAACTAAATGACTGGGAAAATACCGTTATGGACACGAAAGTATGTGAAATATGGAAACCAGAGAAGTTGAATGTAAGCTTTGGAAAATTTCCTTTGTGCAATTACAGAATGGAATTTCTTAAGGAAAAGAAAATACACTGCCCAACATTCAAAACACCAGTTTGCGTTACGATTGATGGGAGCGGTACATTGAAATTTAATGTCACAACCTGATTTTTATTTTACCTATAATTTCACTTCTCATAACGTATTCAGCCTCTGAACTAGTCTAACATCAGTGTCGAGACATGTGGATACAAAGGGTGTATATTTCAGAAAAGAAAGAAAGAAGAAAGCAGAGCTGCTGATAGAGGGATTGCGCAAATGAGCAATCAAGGGGTGCCAAACCACAATCGTAGGGCGAAATTCTGATAAAAATAAATCTTCTTACGCTGGAACCGATTTTTCGTAAAAAGAATCCTTTCACGTATTAAAACTAAAAACTTACACTCGGTTTTTCACAACAAAGGACACTTTTCAGGGGGATTCTTAAAACTTACACTTCCCTTAAAGATTGATAACCAAGGGGATGAGCGGGTTTCAAAAAAGACCCCTTCCTACATTAGAACTGTAAAAATTTACGCCCAATTTAAAATTCGATAACCAGGGCTTAAGCATTTTTCACAGGAAAGTGCCCCTGATGGAAAAAAACCCTGTTTCTGAGGAGCGATATTTTTAATATACATAGGAGTGCGGAGACATATGTCGCTTGTGGCCCCTACTGCCCACTAATGCTAATCTCCTGAACTCTTTTTCTCAGCCCTAAATATAAATAAAATTGGAAGTTTTAGGTTGTAGTTATTCGAAACGTGGGTAGAAACTCATAAGTTACTATATATTTCATTCTTACCTCTCTCGATAAGAGATATATTGTATTCGTGAAACGCTCACCCTACCAATCAGTGACAGAGAGGCGCCTAAACCGCGCAAGATTTGGCACTACAGATCTGCTAAATGGGAAGATCTAATGGAATATTTTCAAACTTTGGTTAGACGTTTGTTTTCGATCTGACGACCTATCTGACTGCGCCAGGAATGTTTCCGATGTTATTTTGACTGGTATGGAAGCTTACATTCCTTTCTCGAAAAAATGCACTTCCAATGGCAAGCCTTGGTTTAACCGAGAATGCAAAGAAGCTGTTGCTTCTAAACGTCTTGCCTACTGACAATGGCGTGTAAATTCTAACACCATAAATCAGGGGTGCTCAAACTTGAACTGCTGGCGATCTACCTCAATATTGTTAGACTACGATCGATCGACTCTGAGAGGCTGCAAGTAAGTGTGATGCAGGATTGTCGTCTAGGTAGGGTGTATCGTGGCATAGATATTAGTTTTCTGCACAATATGCATTTTTTTAGTCAAGGTAAGTGTAGGTCTGCTCTAAAATGTCAATGAAAAAACTCATAATTATTCAAAATTGCGAGTTTATTGGTTCTTACAAAACAAACGAGTTCTAGTGTCTAAACTTAACTAAAGAGTGACTTTGGATGTTGAAGCGTGGCACTGCATGTCCTTAGCATACTTTTCATAAGATGGTACGTAATTACCGAGTGCTAATCGCAAGCATGATGACATATGTTCGTCAGCTAGTCGATTGCGATATTTTGACTTAATTATCTTCATTTCAGAAAATGCAGACTCGCACAAGTAAGTTGACCCAAACATTGCAGTCAGTTGAAGGGCGATTTGCCTTAGATTCGGATATTTATCTTCAGATATAAAACACCAGAATTTTGTATCAGATGCTATGGCTTTGAGATGTATATCTGATATAATCTGCACTAACTCATTTTCAACAGAACATGAGTCCATGTTAAACTGACTTGCTATTTCAGTAGCTAATTCCTCAATGTTTTTACACGAAAAAGGATAACTCATAAATGATGCGATATTTGCCAATTTACTGAAATCATTAAAACGTATTTCGAATTAGCCCAAAATATTTGATAATTCTGCCTCATAAATATCATAATTCAACTGAGGAATCCTTGCTTTCAAAGACGGAAAATTTTTCAGATCCTTTCTTTTCAGTTGATCTATCATAAGTTGCAATTTACTTTTGAATGCGTTTATTGCGCTAATCATCTCAATAATAGTTTTTCCTTTACCTTGAAGGTCCAAATTAATGGTGTTTAAATGCATTGTGATGTCTGTCAAAAATGCCAAATCAGTCAGCCATTTTCGTTTTTCAGCATCTGAGTGTCATCACCTCTTTCGTCCAGAAAAGCTGTTATTTCGGGCAATAATTCTTGAAACCTTTCCTAAACCTAAAAGAAAGTGATGAGGGGGTTATTCTGGCCTAATTGTGGGTCGAATAAATTTTAGTAGTTTATTCATTACATTTTGTTTTAGTTACCTAAAACAAAATCTGTCAATAGTTCTATATCGGAATTTTTTTCTCGAGATCGACTCAAAAAGCGATCGACCGTTTGAGCACCCCTGCCATAAATCGTAACACCTTTGTTTGTGCCCGGGACAAATGCAAAGAAATTCTCGGCCAAACCAAGGAGGCACACAATCAACTAATTAGAAACAAACTTCTCGCTTATCCCAACAATTCCATGTCCTTTTGGTCAGTCGCTAAGGCAGTTAGTCAAAATTTCACCAAATCCACGATACCACCACTCACACGGCCAGATAATTCCATTGCAACGACACCTGTTGAAAAAGCGAATTTGTTGGCTGAACTCTTTGCTTCACATTCTACTATCGATTTCCAAGGAAAGACATCATCTACTATTCCCATAGTGCAGTCAAGGATGCCCGATATTGTATTCAAACAGCGTATCATTAAACGCATTTTAAGGAAGCTAGACACCAAAAAATCTTCTTAAAAACTGTGCGAGGGAACTGACACCGGTTTTCTGTAGACTTTTCAACCTACCCTATAGAAAGGGAAATCGCACTGCTTTCAATAATATCGAAAGTCATGGAAAGGGCTATTAATCAGCATCTTCTAAAATATCTTGAAGGATTCAATATTATTAGCGATCACAAATGTGGCTTTCGTAAACATAGATCAACAGATCTTCTGACTTATGTAACACATGTTTGGAACAACGCAATTGAACACTTTGGAGAATCTTGAGCGGTTGCTCTTGACATATCCAAGGTATTCGACCGTGTTTCGCACAATGGACTGTTGGCTTAGCTACGCTCTTATGGTACGCCTGAAAAGTTCTGTTTGTGGCTCTCATGTTTCCTCAGAGGGCGTTCTTTACGAGTGGCAGTCGACGGATTTCTTTCCAACACCTTCACTATCAACGCCGATGTGCCCCAAGGCTCCATACTATCTCCTACTGTCAATTTCATTTACATTAACGATCTGCTGGAAAAGACCGGACACCCAGTCTACAGCTTTGTAGATGACAGTACTCTTATCTCTTCATTCCCTTTAAAGCTCGGACATCGGCTACTCAGACGAATATCCGCAGACAGCAGGAAGTTGTTCAACTTAACAAAGACCTGGAAGAAATTCTATCTTGGGGTAACATTAACCAAGTGGAATTTAACGCTACAAAAACCCAGGCGGCAGTTTTTTCTAAAAAAGTTAATGTGGCTGAACCCGACATAGTTATGGCGGGGCACTCCATTCCTCTAACATCGTCACTCAATTTGTTGGGTGTTAGTTTGGGAGCAAATATATTCTGGCATGAACATGTCGCAGGCGTAGCAAGGAGAGCTTCTCAAAAGTTGGGAATATTATTTCGAACCCAAAAGCTTTACACTCCACAACAACTGTTAATTATTTACAAAGCTTAAATTCGACCAACCATGGAATACTGCTTCAAGAACAATGTGAATCGCTTTTTCCACACACATGTTGCTCCTGGAGCTCTTGAGGGACTTCCCTACAGCACGTGTGCTAGACCCATAAAAAAAACTCTGCGGGATTTTTTTCATTTCTTCACGTTTCTAGATGCAGAAAATATGCTTTTCAATTTCCGTCAGTCTATTGTTTACTTCTCTGTTGCACGATACCTGTCGAACGAAATGGGATATCGATTTTAAATTACTTACACTTCCTACGGGAAAGGAACCTATAGTTATATATAGTAGTTTTTGAGCAATATCACTTTATGGGAAGGAAGTGATAGGGATGATAGCAGATAAATTTTGTATAGTTTCTTAAATCTATACTACTGTCGCAATTATTTTGGTTGATAGACGGATGCCCGAGTTGTACATTATTCTTGAACTCCCATTCTTCGTCCGATAAGCTACTATTTAGGTGTTTCCGCATTTTTTACGGACACATACATACATTTTTGATTCAAAGTAGTTGTTGAGTAGTATATTCACAAACATTTTCATATTAAATGGCCAAAATGACCTTATCTGCTTTATGTATGTCAGCTGAAATATTCTTTGGTAAAATAACTAGATTATAAGAGATAAAAAAACGTAAAGATATGGATCGTGACCCTTTTAGGATGGAAACATTTTTTGTTTGTGTTATTACCCACTTAATTGTTTTAAATTGTTGGTGATAACTTATAATGATGAAGTGACAAAGCCTTTTATGTTTTTATAAAATCAAGTTAAAAAAAAGCATGATATTATGTAATCCCCCGTGGGGGAGCGGGATAGAATATCTCCCCCGGTATGTTCTGCCTGTCGTAGGAGGCGACTTAAAGAACAATCTAGATGGTAGATGCCCAGGTCCCACCAGCATCGCCCGGTGTGATACCATTGCATCGGCTTAGGCTGCGTGAAGTTGCTAAACGTTTCGTGGCTGTGCCGATGTCCCGAACTGTGGGACCAAATAGCATAATGAGGCACCTGGATACAAAAAATTCCGGAGGTAAAATAGCCCCCCGTTCGGATCTCCGGGTGGGGGCTGATTCAGGGGCGTCGACATGCAGAGATTAGAATTTCAAAATGGATTTTTGCAACATACGAGGTTTAAACACGAACATAAATTCAGTGCACCAACACCTGCAATCAAACAAACCTCATGTACTCGCTCTCTGTGAAACTAAAGTAGTTAGTTCATCGACCAGCACAGTAAACTATCTTTATCCTGGGTACGATTTCTATTCCCGATTTAGGCGTAACTTTGGAATCTGTCGTTTTGTCAGAAGCGACCTCTCTTGCCAACGAGAAGAGGTTCGAGAGCCCCCAAACTGTGATGTTATGTGGTTAAAAATAACGACTCAACCAACCACAACGTTCGTCTGTATCCTATACCGACCACCAAGTGATACTAACTTTAGAACACTTTTCGCTTCTCTTGCAGACACCATCGATCATTTACAAATTAACTATCCAAATGCCGAAATTGCGATCCTGGGCGACTTTAATGTCCACAACATCAACTGGCTTAAATACTCAAATACTACCGACAAACAAGGTCGTGAAGCCGTATCATTTTCAATCAGTTGTGACTTAACACAGCTTATTGACGAACCAACACGGATCCCTGATCGAGACGGAGAGTTCGCCAGTCTTCTTGATCTGTTTTTAACCACCAATCCGGAGATTTACACGGTCAGAGTAAATCCGCCGTTAGGTTCTTCCGACCATAAACTACTTTCGACATCGAGTATTCTATCAATCAGTGACAGAGAGACGCCTAAACCGCGCAAGATTTGGCACTACAAGTCTGCTAAATGGGAAGATCTCATGGAATATTTTCGAACTTTCCCTTGGTTAGACGTTTGTTTTCGATCTGACGACCTATCTGACTGCGCCAGGAATGTTTCCGATGTTATTTTGACTGGTATGGAAGCTTACATTCCTTTCTCGAAAAAATGCACTTCCAATGGCAAGCCTTGGTTTAACCGAGAATGCAAAGAAGCTGTTGCTTCTAAACGTCTTGCCTACCGACAATGGCGTGTAAATTCTAACACCATAAATCAGGGGTGCTCAAACTTGAACTGCTGGCGATCTACCTCAATATTGTTAGACTACGATCGATCGACTCTGAGAGGCTGCAAGTAAGTGTGATGCAGGATTGTCGTCTAGGTAGGGTGTATCGTGGCATAGATATTAGTTTTCTGCACAATATGCATTTTTTTAGTCAAGGTAAGTGTAGGTCTGCTCTAAAATGTCAATGAAAAAACTCATAATTATTCAAAATTGCGAGTTTATTGGTTCTTACAAAACAAACGAGATCTAGTGTCTAAACTTAACTAAAGAGTGACTTTGGATGTTGAAGCGTGGCACTGCATGTCCTTAGCATACTTTTCATAAGATGGTACGTAATTACCGAGTGCTAATCGCAAGCATGATGACATATGTTCGTCAGCTAGTCGATTGCGATATTTTGACTTAATTATCTTCATTTCAGAAAATGCAGACTCGCACAAGTAAGTTGACCCAAACATTGCCGTCAGTTGAAGGGCGATTTGCCTTAGATTCGGATATTTATCTTCAGATATAAAACACCAGAATTTTGTATCAGATGCTATGGCTTTGAGATGTATATCTGATATAATCTGCACTAACTCATTTTCAACAGAACATGAGTCCATGTTAAACTGACATGCTATTTCAGTAGCTAATTCCTCAATGTTTTTACACGAAAAAGGATAACTCATAAATGATGCGATATTTGCCAATTTACTGAAATCATAAACACGTATTTCGAATTGGCCCAAAATATTTGATAATTGTGCCTCATAAATATCATAATTCAACTGAGGAATCCTTGCTTTCAAAGACGGAAAATTTTTCAGATCCTTTCTTTTCAGTTGATCTAACATAAGTTGCAATTTACTTTTGAATGCGTTTATTGCGCTAATCATCTCAATAATAGTTTTTTCTTTACCTTGAAGGTCCAAATTAATGGTGTTTAAATGCATTGTGATGTCTGTCAAAAATGCCAAATCAGTCAGCCATTTTCGTTTTTCATCATCTGAGTGTCATCACCTCTTTCGTCCAGAAAAGCTGTTATTTCGGGCAATAATTCTTGAAACCTTTCCTAAACCTAAAAGAAAGTGATGAGGGGGTTATTCTGGCCTAATTGTGGGTCGAATAAATTTTAGTAGTTTATTCATTACATTTTGTTTTAGTTACCTAAAACAAAATCTGTGAATAGTTCTATATCGGAATTTTTTTCTCGAGATCGACTCAAAAAGCGATCGACCGTTTGAGCACCCCCCTGCCATAAATCGTAACACCTTTGTTTGTGCCCGGGACAAATGCAAAGAAATTTTCGGCTAAACCAAGGAGGCACACAATCAACTAATTAGAAACAAACTTCTCGCTTATCCCAACAATTCCAGGTCCTTTTGGTCAGTCGCTAAGGCAGTTAGTCAAAATTTCACCAAATCCACGATACCACCACTCACACGGCCAGATAATTCTATTGCAACGACACCTGTTGAAAAAGCGAATTTGTTGGCTGAACTCTTTGCTTCACATTCTACTATCGATTTCCATTCCATCATCTACTATTCCCATAGTGCAGTCAAGGATGCCCGATATTGTATTCAAACAGCGTATCATTAAACGCATTTTAATGAAGCTAGACACCAAAAAATCTTCTCAAAAACTGTGCGAGGGAACTGACACCGGTTTTCTGTAGACTTTTCAACCTACCCTATAGAAACGGAAATCGCACTGCTTTCAATAATATCGAAAGTCATGGAAAGGGCTATTAATCAGCATCTTCTAAAATATCTTGGAGGATTCAATATTATTAGCGATCACAAATGTGGCTTTCGTAAACATAGATCAACAGATCTTCTGACTTATGTAACACATGTTTGGAACAACGCAATTGAACACTTTGGAGAATCTCGAGCGGTTGCTCTTGACATATCCAAGGCATTCGACCGTGTTTGGCACAATGGACTGTTGGCTTAGCTACGCTCTTATGGTACGCCTGAAAAGTTCTGTTTGTGGCTCTCATGTTTCCTCAGAGGGCGTTCTTTACGAGTGGCAGTCGACGGATTTCTTTCCAACACCTTCACTATCAACGCCGATGTGCCCCAAGGCTCCATACTATCTCCTACTGTCAATTTTATTTACATTAACGATCTGCTGGAAAAGACCGGACACCCAGTCTACAGCTTTGTAGATGACAGTACGCTTATCTCTTCATTCACTTTGAACGCTCGGACATCGGCTACTCAGACGAATATCCGCAGACAGCGGGAAGTTGTTCAACTTAACAAAGACCTGGAAGAAATTCTATCTTGGGGTAACATTAACCAAGTGGAATTTAACGGTACAAAAACCCAGGCGGCAGTTTTTTCTAAAAAAGTTAATGTGGCTGAACCCGACATAGTTATGGTTTTCGATCCGACGACCCATCTGACTGCGCCAGGGAGGTTTCCGATGTTATTTTGGCCGGTATGGAGGCTTACATCCCTTTTTCGAAGAAATGCCCTCCCAACGGCAAGCCTTGGTTTGACCGAAAATGCAAAGAAGCTGTTGCTTCTAAACACCTTGCATGAAAATCCTAACACCATAAATCGTAACACATTAGTTTGTGCCAGGAACAGATGCAAAGAGGTTATCGACGAAACCAAGGAGGTACACAATCAACGGATTATAAACAAACTTCTTGCTTGTTCCGAAAATTCCAGGTCCTTTTGGTCGATCGCTAAGGCAGTTAGTCAAAATTTCACCAAATCCACCATACCACCACTCACACGGCCAGATAATTCTATTGCAACGACACCTGTTGAGAAAGCGAACTTGTTGGCTGAACTCTTTGTTTCACATTCTACTGTCGATTTCCAAGGAAAAACACCACCTACTATTCCCATAGTGCAGTCAAGGATGCCCGATGTTGTCTTCAGACAGCGTATCATAAAGCGTATACTGATGAAGCTAGACACCAAAAAGGCTTCTGGCCCTGACGGAATACCTGCCATAGTTCTTAAACACTGTGCGAGGGAACTAATACCAGTTTTCTGTAGACTTTTCAACCTATCCTACAGAAAGGGAATAGTTCCTTCCTGCTGGAAATGTGCTACAGTTCAGCCGATACCTAAAAAAGGCAAGAAGACCTTGCCAAATAACTACCGACCAATCGCACTGCTTTCAATAATATCGAAAGTCATGGAAAAGGCTATCAATCAGCATCTTCTAAAATATCTTGAAGGATTCAACATTATTAGCGATTACCAATATGGCTTTCGTAAAAATAGATCAACAGGAGATCTTCTGACTTATGTAACACAGGTCTGGAACAACGCAATTGAACACTTTGGAGAATCTCGAGCGGTTGCTCTTGACGTATCCAAGGCATTCGACCGTGTTTGGCACGATGGGCTGTTGGCTAAGCTACGTTCCTATGGTATGTCTGAAAGGTTCTGTTTGTGGCTCTCATGTTTCCTCAAAGAGCGTTCTTTACGAGTGGCAGTCGACGGATTTCTTTCTAACACCTTCACTATCAACGCCGGTGTACCCCAAGGCTCCATACTGTCTCCTACTCTCTTTCTCATTTACATTAACGATTTGCTGGAAAAGACCGAGAATCCAATCTACAGCTTTGCAGATGACAGTACACTTATCTCTTCATTCACTTTGAACGCTCGGACATCGACTACTCAGACGAATATCCGCAGACAGCAGGAAGTCATTCAACTTAGCAAAGACCTGGAAGAAATTCTATCTTGAGGTGACAGTAACCAAGTGGAATTTAACGCTTCTCAAAAGTTGGGAATATTATTTCGAACCAGAAAGCTTTACACTCCACAACAACTGTTAATTCTTTACAAAGTTCAAATTCGCCCAACTATGGAATACTGTTCCCATGTTTGGAGCTCCGCTCCCAAACATACACTGCATTTGTTGGATTCTATTCAGAGAAGAGCTGTTCGTCTGATTGGTGACCCGGAACTGACCGACGGCTTTGATTCGCTGGAACATCGAAGAACGGTTGGCGACTTGAGCCTATTTTACAAGTACTTTCATGGAAAGTGTTCGAAGGATGTGGCCCGCTTAATTCCTCCCAGAGCGGTGGATGTTAGAAGTACACGTCGCGCTAATTCTTCACATCCGTATGAGGTTCAGCTTGTTACTCCTCGTACAACGCCCTTCAAGCAGTCTTTTATATGGAGAACATCATCCCTTTGGAATAATTTGCCCAGGATTGTGTTTCCTACCGAGTACAATCTACAGCGATTTAAGAACAACGTGAATCGCTTTCTCCGCACACGTGTCGCTCCTGTAGCGCTTTAGGGACTTCCCTGTAGCACGTGTGCTAGACCCATAAAAAAAGAATTAAGACAATTTAGGTGTTTCAAAATAAGCAAAATTAGGGCTATCCAAATGGGCATTTACACATTTCAAAATGTTCCAAATGTCCAGTTAAATCGCTTTTGTAGGTCCAGCTTAATTATGTCGCGTTCTAAGGAGTCTTCATTAGGTAAAATTGACTAATTTAATATCATACCCAAGTCATAGGTTTTAAATTAACACAACAGAAGTGGTTAGTGCCAGATATATTGTCGAAGTGGTGTACAAATTAATTTTTTAGTCTTTTTGCGTTAACATAATAAAATCCATCCAGAATCCTCATATGTTTTGCCCACTTTTCATGCAGCTGACGGATCGTAGTTTCGAGTCTATAAATTTGGTATCGTACACAATCCAGTTTTCATCTCCAGTCACGATTGGGTCCAAAGAATCATTTTTCTTAAATCTAAAAAAGGGAGAAAAGGCGGTGTCATACCGTCTTTCTCTGTTCTCGGGAGTATGAGTATAAAGGACTCATCTGTCTTCTTCTTCTATTCTTCCCAGTTAGTGTATCGATAGGACATAGTTTTTTGACTGACACCAAATTATTTAGGAAGCTTCCTTTACGTTTGGCAAGGATTTTAGTTTAGTCAGTTCTTCGTCCTTCACGTTATGATCCGAAAGATCAAAGCCAACGTTTCGAAATCACTGGTAATATATTTTACACCTTTTGTACATCACAGCATCTTCACCAAAAAGTTAACAAATCACTTGTGCAGCCTTAAATAGAATGCAGTGCCTCAAATGTTGCTTCTCAAACGATATTGCTTTTGAGACTGTATTCTGAGCTTATGTGAATTACAGCATCACATCACATAAGGTAGTGATTTTGTTTCTTTAGGGTTAATACTTCCACATGTGAACGTGGAGAGAAATTCGAAAATGAGTTTTGATACTTACATATGTCAATGGTACAGAATTGATATGTACCCCTAATACTATTAATACTATACCATTTTACTATAAATATTTTAAAATAATTTTTACTGATGGGGATGGAAAAAATTAAACAGTGAATGATTCACATATATAAGAGTATGGAACTACAAAATGATCATTAGTCATCGAATAAATGCTATTTTCTTTTTTATGGGTCTAGCACACGTGCTGCAGGGAAGTCCCTAAAGCGCTACAGGAGCGACACGTGTGCAGAAAAAGCGATTCACGTTGTTCTTAAATCGCTGTAAATTGTATTCGGTGGGAAACACAGTCCTGGGTAAGCCATTTCAAAGGGATGATGTTCTCCATATAAAAGACTACTTGAAAAGCGTTGTACGAGGAGTAACAAGCTGAACCTCATACGGATGTGAAGTATCAGCGCGACGTGTACTTCTAATATGCACCGCTCTGGCAGGAATTAAGCGGGCTACATCCTTCGAACATTCCCCATGAAAATACTTGTAGAATAGACTCAAGTCGCCAACCGTTCTTCGATGTTCCAGCGAATCAAGGCCGCCAGTCAGTTCTGGGTCTCCAATCAGACGAATAGCCCTTCTCTGAACAGAATCCAACAAATGCAGTGTATGTTTGGGAGCGGAGCCCCAATCATGGGAGCAGTATTCCATAGTTGGTCGAATTTGAGCTTTGTAGAGAATTAACAGTTGTAGAGTGTAAAGCTTTCTGGTTCGAAATAATATTCCCAACTTTTGAGAAGCTCTCGTTGCTATGCCTGTAACAAGTTCATGCCAGGACATATTTGCTCCCAAATTAACGCCCAACAAATTGAATGACGATGCTAGTGGAATGGCGTGCCCCGACATAACTATGTCGGGTTCAGCAACTTTAACTTTTTTAGAAAAAACTGCCTCCTGGGTTTTTATAGCGCTGTCTGCGGATAATCGCCTGAGCAGCCGATGTCCGAGCTTTCAAAGTGAATGAAGAGATAAGCGTACTGTCATCTGCAAAGCTACAGATTAGATTCCCGGTCTTTTCCAGCAGATCGTTAATGTAAATGAGAAAGAGAGTAGGAGACAGTATGGAGCTTTGGGGCACGCCGGCGTTAACAGTAAAGGTGTTGGAAAGAAATCCGTCTACTGCGACTCGTAAAGAATGCTCTCTGAGGAAACATGAGAGCCACAAACAGAACTTTTCAGACATACCATAAGACCGTAGCTTAGCCAACAGTCCATCGTGCGAAACACGGTCGAATACCTTGGATATGTCAAGAGCAACCGCTCGAGATTCTCCGAAGTGTTCAATTGCGTTGTTCCAAACATGTTTCACATAAGTCAGAAGATCTCCTGTTGATCTATGTTTACGAAAGCCATATTGGTGATCGCTAATAGTGTTGAATCCTTCAAGGTATTTTAGAAGATGCTGATTGACAGCCTTTTCCATGACTTTCGATATTATTGAAAGCAGTGCGACTGGTCGGTAGTTGTCTGGGAAGGTCTTCTTGCCTTTTTTAGGTATCGGCTGAACCGTGGCACATTTCCAGCAGGAAGGAAATATTCCCTTTCTGTAGGATAGGTTAAAAAGTCTACAGAAAACTGGTGTTAGTTCCCTTGCACAGTTTTTGAGAACTATGGCAGGTCAGCGTCAGAAGCTTTTTTTGGTGTCTAGCTTCATTAAGCTATGAAAGAATAGCTACGAAAATTGAGGAACGCTAATTTTTTTAATTTTAAAAATACAACAAGTTACTGTAGAATTTCGTTTATCGATTAAATGTGGTGTGAACGACACTGTGTCTATAAGTAGTGTTAAAATTCAGCTTATAAATAATTTAATTTGAGCATAATGGTAAACAAATAAACATCGTACAAACAAAGTTCGATAGAAGGTTTTAAAGTTAAATAGGTCGAGGTTGTTTTATCTACTTAAACATGTTTTATGATCTAACTTTATTATATAAGGAGAAAATGTTCATCAAGCCAGCTTTTCTCAGTCCTACAATTAATGTCCCACATTAGAAGGTTTTTGTTGGTGATGTAACCCGGGCTTTTCCCGAGTTCTGGCACAATGATTGGTTACACAATATAATTCCGCATAACGAACCGGTTTAGTTTAGGTAATTGGATAATAATGTCGATGTATTAACGATACACTGTACATACGATAGTGGAATAATTGATTGTCATAAGAGGCGGTTGGAAAAATTAAAATTCATTGAACCGCGTGGCAAAATTTATAGAATACTGAAAAGCTATTTGACTGACGAAAAACGCTTTACTTAAATTAAGCGTAGTGAACCAGGGAAAGGGAAATATGGTGTTCCACAGGATGTTGGGACCAGTACCACTCACCATGTACATAAATAACACGTAGGCTAAAAAGTTTTTGGTCTAGCTACTTAAAAAAACATGTTTTTTTGCAAAATTCGACGTTGTTCATTAACATAGTCTCCTGTCAACGCTTTTCTAACATTTCTATAATTTTCTTGTAGAAGGATTTGTCTTTGCCTTGACAATTCGAAGATAATTTCTTCACTGGAGCCAAATCTCTTTCCCGCGAGCATTTTTTTAAGGTCTGCGAATAGATAATAGTCGCTTGGGGCTAAATCTGGAAAATGCTGTGAATTTTGCCATCGTAACCATTGACTTGTGACTCGGTGCATTGTCTTGATGAAAGAGCATTTTTTTCTTATTCATTTAAGGCAATTTCTTTGCAATTTCTACTTTCAAACGCACCAATAACATTATATAAATTCGCTATTGATGGTTTTTCCCTTCTCAGCATAGTCGATGAAAATTATTCTATGTGCATCCCAAAATACAGAGGCCAAAACCTTCCCAGCCGACTGTTGTGTTTTTGGTCGCTTCGGACTGGTTTCACTGGCTGCTGTCCACTGAGCTGACTGCCGATTTGATTCCGGTCTTTAATGGTGGATCCATGTTTCAGCTGTTGTTATATATTGCATGAAAAAATTCTTTTTATTGCTCTTAAACAGGTCCCAACAGCGCTCAGAATCATCAACACGTTGTTGTGTTTGGTCCACTCTGAGCAAATGCGGTACCCATTTCGAATAGAGCTTTCTCATGACCAAATGTTCATGCGGAATATGACCAACACCTTCTTTTCATATCTATAAGGTGTCAGCTACTCATGCAATTTCACTTTACGGTCATCCAAAACAATTTTGTGGATTTCTTTGATGTTTTCCGGTGTAATCACCTCATTTGGGCGTCCAGAGCGTTTAGTATCATTTGCATCTGTACGACCGCGTTTAAATTCAGCATACCGATAAGTGATGAGTAATTTTCCAGGGGCAGAGGCCCCATAACACTTACCAAGCCATTGCTTTGTTTGTACGGTATTTTTTCCCATCAAAAATCAACACACTAAATTCGATTTTTCCATTGTTTTGAAAATATCAAAAGTAGCGTCACTAAAACCACTGTAACTTGTAAACTAATCGTCAAAATATCATGAAATTTTGACACGTACCGTTTGAAGGTTGGTACTTCGTAAAAATGATATCGATTTTTTGAAAAGTGGTCATCTATGTCTCAGACCAAAAACTTTTTAGCCTACGTGTTAATTTGTTAAAAAGGAAACGGCTGGTAGGATATTGAGCTTTGCGGATGATATTGCAATAATATATAATTTTAGTTCATGGGATGTGCACAATTATAGTTGTAAATTATTAAGCATCTTATTGGATTGTTTTTATGGTGCGTCACATAATTGAACGAGGCTATAATCTTTCAGTTACTTTATTTTTATGAGACATTAGGACAAATTTTTTACTTCTAGTGTCTTAAAGTATTTCAGTGTTTTTCATTCTCAGTGCCAGTCATATCATTAGACCACAGAAAAAAACTATGGAGCTACCGTCGGATGCAGTACGCTGGATTCATTGTCAGCCTCTATTTGACCATTGCCTCTCTAACCCCTATAAATGTAGAAAAAAAAGCACTCTTAAACCGTTTAGGGATTTGTTTTTGTGAAAAATCTTGCGTTTTTTTAAAGGCGTTTTTTTAATGTTTCACGGTATGAAAGCATTATTTTTGTGAAAATTTCCAACCCCGGTCTTCGATGTTTAGTTTACTATACAAGAAGGGTTTAAACTTTTACAGTTCTAGTAACAGAAGTTTAATTTTCATTAAGGTGCTTTATTACCTGATTGTCGTTTGAAGTTCCCTACCTAAAAGTAGCTTGGTCTTTAGTGTCATCTTTTTTCCTTAAAAGAACGCCCTTTATATGCTCCGCACCCCTTAAACCTGTCTACTCAACTGTGTCTTGGAGGTTCACTCAAAAACGGGCTCTAATCCGTTAATATTGCAGCATTTCAACTAAGTACATAAGTTTAAAAATAACTTTCTTAACTTTAATCAATACAATAAAATCCTATTCAAATATCGGGCGCTTGATGACTCAAACATACTTTATGCTTTGTATTAGGTTTCAATAAAAGAGTTTTCGATTTCTTTAAGATGTGCATTCATTCAGTAAGTGCTATTTCATATTTAAAACAAGAAAAATGTTTTCTAGCACTTTTGTCTGACAAATCTTAGAGTTGAAAACCTTTGAGATTCTCCAAAGAGCTTACGGTCGATTTATTCGGAGTGATACAAAATATTTCCAATAACACATTTATTTACTTTCGAATGGCAAAATAAAAACTTTCCTTTTTATGTTATTTGAAAGCAGTGATTTAAGGGATTGAGTAAATATTGTTAATGGATTTTGAATTATTAAAGCTTTTCGAGCAATTTGGTGTTGAAATTGACATGTTTAAACACTTAAGTTAACAATAATTTTGGACTATAACTTAATATACACAAAACATATGTCTACGGAGTTAAAATTAATTATTATATTATTAATAACCCCTCAAGTGCAAGTTAGATATGCGCAATTAATGTTCGGTATGGTAAATCCCAAGATATAAGATCCGACCATTTTGCTTTTTCAATGGGGCAATAAACGACCCTATTACGGTTTTGTGCATAGTTGCTAGGTATTACGATAAATGTATTTTTATTTTACCTGCTTTGTATACCGTCCTCACTTGCACCTGTAATTATATTGGATCTATTTTTACCTATATATTTACTACCTGGCAACCCGGTTTGGAGCCCTTTAAATATTTGATAATATAGGCTTAATGTCCACAGGTCCCCATTATGATTCGATTTGTTATTTTTAGTTTTACTTACAACGTACAACGTAACGGTTCTATTTTAATTATGTGGGAAAATTGCAATAATGGCTATCACAAGAGAAAACATTTATCACTTGACGCTAAACAAATAGTGAAAAATGTTTACGACAGTTTGGTAAAAAGAAATTTGAATAAACAAAGTGCTTTGCAAGAAACCAGTGAACTAACAAAAACCCCAATTTCTACGATTAAGGGTATTGTAGGAAAAGCATCACTCAGGAACACGAAAAAACGGAAAGATTTTTAAATGTATCATGTAGACGATTGTGAAATAGACGTCATCAGGAGAAAAATTTATTCTATGTATGAAGAGCAGTTGGTGCCAACAATAGACAAAATAAAATTAAGACTGGTGCAGGACGGGACCAATATACATTGTGCCCGATCAACCCTTCACAGAATTCTCTTAAGAATGGGATTCACGTTTCGAAAAATCAACAAAAGGCAAGTAGTGATGGAGTCACAAAGATTACGAATCTTGCGACATACTTATTTACAAGAAATTAAAAAGTATCAATCAGAGAATTGGCCAATAATTTACCTTGACGAAACATGGTTCGATACCCATGACACTGTGTAAAAAGGGTGGGTTGACAGCAGTACAAAATGTCAGACTAATGCACCTTCAAATAAAGGTAAACGAATAACCATTTGGCATGCTGGATTTCAAAAGGCCCGTGTTTTAAATTGTCTACTATTATCTGCAAAAAAACATAACATTCTAGTTTGGAGTATTACGAAGACACGACCGCAGAACTTTTTAAAAATTGGTTTCAAAATTCCCTTTTGCCAAATGTTCCCGAACAGAGTGTTATAGTTATGGACAATGCAAGTTACCATAGTCGCCTACTAAATAAGGTTCCTAATGCAGCCAACACCAAATCGGAAATACAGGAATATATGTTAGAAAATGACATTTATTTTGACTTTAGTTATAAAAAAAGTGATTTTTCGGAAGTTTCGAAAGACTAAAAATTGAAAAAGAAATATGTTTGTGGTAGTATGGCTGAGAAAATGGGACACGCTGTTTTGCGGCTTCCTCTGTATTATTGTGTGTTTAAGCCAACTGAACATATGTGGCATCAAGTTAAATCAAAAATAAGGGCACAAAATTTTTCTCCTACTTTAAGCGTGTCAGTGGTTGAATTAGTAAAAAAAGTTATAAATGATATACCTTGTGAAAGCTGGTTGTTAAAGGTGAAGATTCATATATTTATGTAAATAATATAAAAACACTGATAATTACCTCAGCTGATGACGGTGATAGTGAAACCGAATTAGGCTTAAGTTAAAATATATTTTTATTTATACAATATGGGACATATTGTAAACCCCATTCATTTAAACTGTATATTTTTATTTCTTATCCATTTGTTTTTACATGCATCTATAAATAAACATCTCCAAAAACGCTTATAATATTATTTATTTGCGTTAATGAATAAAATTCTTAAGTCCATCTCTGTAACGTATCATAAACAAAATTTCAGAAATTTTATATTGCCCACTTAAAACGGCAAAAATCAGGATCTTATATTTTGGGACAGGCTATACGTTGATTACTTTTAAAATAAAAATTTTTATTACGGAGGTATAAAATGATCAATGACTTCACAAAACACATCCCAAATGAGTTTTCAATAAAGTTTTTTTCGATCTTTACTGAAAACTGATGACCTTGAAGTTTTTTTTTATATACCAGATAAATTAATAAAGGCAATGTACTCGTATGACAATTTTGGTTCAATCTACATCCTGTGGAGAATATTCCAGAGTTTTTTCAAAATTTTTTGATCGGTACTTTTTAAGATAAGGGGGACGATTTTTTTCAGGAATAATACAAAGAAAAGTGTGCGCAACTATCACATTATATATATTTTTGACCTGGTAATTTTTTTTTTTTTTTCATTTCCGATTTCACCCCCCAAAAACTAAGTCCTTAAGTCAAAATTTAATTTTCAAAACTACACGGCTCTGATGAGGCCATTAATTCTTATATTAATACCAAATTTCATCTTTCTATGTTAAATAGTTTCGGAAAAAAGCCGGTGTGACAGACAGACAGACGGACAGACAGACGGATAGACACCGAAGTGATCTTGTAAGGATTCCGTACGGAACACTAAAGAAAATATCAGAAAACTGTTTTTATCACCATTAAATTAGTATAATCATGTCTGTGGGCCTGGTTCAGATATGGTAAATATTGAACGAATCCGGAAGTTCCAGAACTAGTGCCTACTCCTAATTTCTGCTATTCTTTAAAGGATGCATATTTTCCATAAGCTCAAAAATTTAAAGTAGCTAAGTATTCAATCGGAGTACCTTAAATGTAACGATATTTTCAGAAGACGCTAAAGTTTGAAACACTTCCGTATTTTTTGGTAAGAATTCTTTCTTTAACCTTAATGTTTTAATAATAAGTGAGCATTATGAGCAATTGTTTAAACACCCATTTTTAGTGTTCCGTAGTCATACGGTGCTTGTCTGTCCGTCCCTTTGTCACACCCGATTTTCTCCGAAATTATTTGACAGAGAAAGTTGAAATTTGGCGCAAATATTGAAATTAATGGCCCAATCAGAGCCGTGTAGTTAAATTTTGACTTATGGGGTTAGTTTTTTTTTGGGGTACCTTGGTTACGGTGCAGAAAGTCGAGGGTTCATTCCCGCAGGTCGGTATACTTATTTACTAATTTATTTAAGTATATTTGGCCTGGCCACGTACATAGCAAGTAGTTGTTCGCAGAAATGCAATAACGTCCGAGGCAGCATTACCGCGTTGTCTAAAAGATGCTTTGATATACAAAAATGTATGTTTCGGCACTTGGACAACGTTGACGGGTATTACGACATCCTCGCCGATACATGAATTTTAATATTTCATCCCCTTACGACCCAATTTTTTCGAGGTTTGTATGAGCTGTAGTAAAGAACTGATAGCGTAATCTGAAAGAGCATCTAATTTTATCTACTAGATGAGATTATTATCTTATTTTGAGCATAGCAACATAGTTTTCTTTTCAATTGTCAGTAAATGATCGATTGGATTCGCTTGGGCTCGATTGGGGTTGATTCGGTGAATAGCGGAGGTAGAAAGCATTTTCACGAGTTGTGCTCATTAATCAGGAGCACAAGATCTACTTCTGTGCAAAATTTGGAGTCTGATACAGTGAGTCTGGTATAGCGTCAGCATAATTTTTACAGACTTCCAAGAGTATTAACATTAAAAAAAAAAAAACCTTTGTCGGTACTAAATATGCTTCACATGGTATGTGTATACCATGTTATTGATCCGATTGAAATGTTTTTAATTTAACTTGCGCCAATAAAAGTGTAGATATTAGAAATTCCATTGAGACAAAGGCTATAATCCGAGTAAATGCAGATTTAGCGTAATATAAATGAGAAATACAACTTGTTTATAATTTGTTGTTTAATAAAGTTAAATCATTTAATTAAATAAGGTCCTGAAATAAATTCAAAGAAAACGCCAGTTTAATTAAGTATAGGCACAGTCCTTCTAGTAACTTGCAAGAGCAATAAAATAGAAAAATCTTTGTTGAAATTCTTAAATGTATGTTTCTCGATTCTAGTGTTAGTTTTGCGTGCCAGTAAATTTTCCTTAAGTGTAATTTAAGCGAAAGGTGACAGTGAATGGACAAACAGGACAAATTGTGGGCACAGAGCATAACCCTGGTCCTTGGAAATTTAGTTGCAGTGGAGCATTTCATCGAAGCGCCGCGTTTCTTTTGTGACTTTTACCGAAATAAGATATGTAAAGATCGGGTTAAAAACGTTCTTCGACGTTTTGCGATTTCCAGTTTCCATTTCTTTCTATCCTCCCATAGATTTCCCTTTATTCCTCCTTCCCTAATACGTATGTCTATTCCCTCTCTCCAACTCAGTCTGGGTCTTTCTTTCTTATTTTTTTTCCCGGTGTCCACTTGAGTATTCGCTTGTGTAACCGATGTTCACCCATCTTTTCTACGTGGTCATACCATCTCAATTGATTTATCGTAATATCTTCTGTTATTATATGTTTGACTTTCATGATTTCCCGAATTCACTCATTCTTAACCCTCTGCAATTTTCATTTCCTAGCAGCACTCTCCAAAAGTCCGTTTCAGTCGCTTCAAGAGTTTTTATTGTTTTTCCCTTAATTGGCTACACTTCACTACTATATGTGGCTATGCCTTTTACAGTGCTTTTGTAGATTCTGTGGTTATTTTCCTTTGATATATTTGCCTTTCTTCCTTTGTTGTTTCTATGTTTAATTGCTTCATCCACTCGTCCATCATTCGTAATATAAAGGTTGTCTCAAAATGACCTGACATTTTAAATTGCGCGTCATGGAGACTTACACGATCGAGAAATGCATAGAATTTGTGAAAATTGACTAGAAAAATGGTATGAAAATTTTGCAGAGAAGGTTCGAAAAGTCCGCACGTCTTTTGGTCATCATAACGCATCATTTCGCAATACTATGGTGCAGTTCATCAATAAATTTGAGGTTAGCAGTGGCCGTCCTCGTACCGGCCGATTGAATGAAAACATAGCGCCAGTGAGTGCGAGTGTTGACGAAAGTCCTTCCACCTCGATTCGCCATCGTGCTCAGCAATTGAGCATTTCAAGATGCTCTGTGTAGCGAATTTTGAGGAATGAGCTGCATTTGCATGCTTACAAGATCCATTTGACACTAGAACTGCAGCCAGCGGACCATGCGCAGCGTCGTACATTTTTCGTCGATTTTTCGAAAAAAAATCATCTTCAGCGATGAGGCGCATTTTCAACTTAGTGGCTACGTAAATAAACAAAACTGTCGAATTTGGACGACCGAAAATCCACAGGTGATCCAACAATTCCCATGCATCCACCACGAGTCACTGTTTTGTGCGGATTTTGAGTTGGAGGAGTGATTGGGCCGTACTTTTTCGAGAATGCTGCTGGAAATGCGGTTATCGTCAATGGCGTCAATTAGATTAGAAAAATTTATTCTATGTATGAAGAGCAGTTGGTGCCAACAATAGACAAAATAAAATTAAGACTGGTGCAGGACGGGACCAATATACATTGTGCCCGATCAACCCTTCACAGAATTCTCTTAAGAATGGGATTCACGTTTCGAAAAATCAACAAAAGGCAAGTAGTGATGGAGTCACAAAGATTACGAATCTTGCGACATACTTATTTACAAGAAATTAAAAAACTATCAATCAGAGAATTGGCCAATAATTTACCTTGACGAAACATGGTTCGATACCTGTGTGTAAAAAGGGTGGGTTGACAGCAGTACAAAATGTCAGACTAATGCACCTTCAAATAAAGGTAAACGAATAACCATTTGGCATGCTGGATTTCAAAAGGCCCGTGTTTTAAATTGTCTACTATTATCTGCAAAAAAACATAATATTCTAGTTTGGAGTATTACGAAGACACGACCGCAGAACTTTTTAAAAATTGGTTTCAAAATTCCCTTTTGCCAAATGTTCCCGAACAGAGTGTTATAGTTATGGACAATGCAAGTTACCATAGTCGCCTACTAAATAAGGTTCCTAATGCAGCCAACACCAAATCGGAAATACAGGAATATATGTTAGAAAATGACATTTATTTTGACTTTAGTTATAAAAAAAGTGATTTTTCGGAAGTTTCGAAAGACTAAAAATTGAAAAAGAAATATGTTTGTGGTAGTATGGCTGAGAAAATGGGACACGCTGTTTTGCGGCTTCCTCTGTATTATTGTGTGTTTAAGCCAACTGAACATATGTGGCATCAAGTTAAATCAAAAATAAGGGCACAAAATTTTTCTCCTACTTTAAGCGTGTCAGTGGTTGAATTAGTAAAAAAAGTTATAAATGATATACCTTGTGAAAGCTGGTTGTTAAAGGTGAAGATTCATATATTTATGTAAATAATATAAAAACACTGATAATTACCTCAGCTGATGACGGTGATAGTGAAACCGAATTAGGCTTAAGTTAAAATATATTTTTATTTATACAATATGGGACATATTGTAAACCCCATTCATTTAAACTGTATATTTTTATTTCTTATCCATTTGTTTTTACATGCATCTATAAATAAACATCTCCAAAAACGCTTATAATATTATTTATTTGCGTTAATGAATAAAATTCTTAAGTCCATCTCTGTAACGTATCATAAACAAAATTTCAGAAATTTTATATTGCCCACTTAAAACGGCAAAAATCAGGATCTTATATTTTGGGACAGGCTATACGTTGATTACTTTTAAAATAAAAATTTTTATTACGGAGGTATAAAATGATCAATGACTTCACAAAACACATCCCAAATGAGTTTTCAATAAAGTTTTTTTCGATCTTTACTGAAAACTGATGACCTTGAAGTTTTTTTTTATATACCAGATAAATTAATAAAGGCAATGTACTCGTATGACAATTTTGGTTCAATCTACATCCTGTGGAGAATATTCCAGAGTTTTTTCAAAATTTTTTGATCGGTACTTTTTAAGATAAGGGGGACGATTTTTTTCAGGAATAATACAAAGAAAAGTGTGCGCAACTATCACATTATATATATTTTTGACCTGGTAATTTTTTTTTTTTTTCATTTCCGATTTCACCCCCCAAAACTAAGTCCTTAAGTCAAAATTTAATTTTCAAAACTACACGGCTCTGATGAGGCCATTAATTCTTATATTAATACCAAATTTCATCTTTCTATGTTAAATAGTTTCGGAAAAAAGCCGGTGTGACAGACAGACAGACGGACAGACAGACGGATAGACACCGAAGTGATCTTGTAAGGATTCCGTACGGAACACTAAAGAAAATATCAGAAAACTGTTTTTATCACCATTAAATTAGTATAATCATGTCTGTGGGCCTGGTTCAGATATGGTAAATATTGAACGAATCCGGAAGTTCCAGAACTAGTGCCTACTCCTAATTTCTGCTATTCTTTAAAGGATGCATATTTTCCATAAGCTCAAAAATTTAAAGTAGCTAAGTATTCAATCGGAGTACCTTAAATGTAACGATATTTTCAGAAGACGCTAAAGTTTGAAACACTTCCGTATTTTTTGGTAAGAATTCTTTCTTTAACCTTAATGTTTTAATAATAAGTGAGCATTATGAGCAATTGTTTAAACACCCATTTTTAGTGTTCCGTAGTCATACGGTGCTTGTCTGTCCGTCCCTTTGTCACACCCGATTTTCTCCGAAATTATTTGACAGAGAAAGTTGAAATTTGGCGCAAATATTGAAATTAATGGCCCAATCAGAGCCGTGTAGTTAAATTTTGACTTATGGGGTTAGTTTTTTTTGGGGTACCTTGGTTACGGTGCAGAAAGTCGAGGGTTCATTCCCGCAGGTCGGTATACTTATTTACTAATTTATTTAAGTATATTTGGCCTGGCCACGTACATAGCAAGTAGTTGTTCGCAGAAATGCAATAACGTCCGAGGCAGCATTACCGCGTTGTCTAAAAGATGCTTTGATATACAAAAATGTATGTTTCGGCACTTGGACAACGTTGACGGGTATTACGACATCCTCGCCGATACATGAATTTTAATATTTCATCCCCTTACGACCCAATTTTTCGAGGTTTGTATGAGCTGTAGTAAAGAACTGATAGCGTAATCTGAAAGAGCATCTAATTTTATCTACTAGATGAGATTATTATCTTATTTTGAGCATAGCAACATAGTTTTCTTTTCAATTGTCAGTAAATGATCGATTGGATTCGCTTGGGCTCGATTGGGGTTGATTCGGTGAATAGCGGAGGTAGAAAGCATTTTCACGAGTTGTGCTCATTAATCAGGAGCACAAGATCTACTTCTGTGCAAAATTTGGAGTCTGATACAGTGAGTCTGGTATAGCGTCAGCATAATTTTTACAGACTTCCAAGAGTATTAACATTAAAAAAAAAACCTTTGTCGGTACTAAATATGCTTCACATGGTATGTGTATACCATGTTATTGATCCGATTGAAATGTTTTTAATTTAACTTGCGCCAATAAAAGTGTAGATATTAGAAATTCCATTGAGACAAAGGCTATAATCCGAGTAAATGCAGATTTAGCGTAATATAAATGAGAAATACAACTTGTTTATAATTTGTTGTTTAATAAAGTTAAATCATTTAATTAAATAAGGTCCTGAAATAAATTCAAAGAAAACGCCAGTTTAATTAAGTATAGGCACAGTCCTTCTAGTAACTTGCAAGAGCAATAAAATAGAAAAATCTTTGTTGAAATTCTTAAATGTATGTTTCTCGATTCTAGTGTTAGTTTTGCGTGCCAGTAAATTTTCCTTAAGTGTAATTTAAGCGAAAGGTGACAGTGAATGGACAAACAGGACAAATTGTGGGCACAGAGCATAACCCTGGTCCTTGGAAATTTAGTTGCAGTGGAGCATTTCATCGAAGCGCCGCGTTTCTTTTGTGACTTTTACCGAAATAAGATATGTAAAGATCGGGTTAAAACGTTCTTCGACGTTTTGCGATTTCCAGTTTCCATTTCTTTCTATCCTCCCATAGATTTCCCTTTATTCCTCCTTCCCTAATACGTATGTCTATTCCCTCTCTCCAACTCAGTCTGGGTCTTTCTTTCTTATTTTTTTTCCCGGTGTCCACTTGAGTATTCGCTTGTGTAACCGATGTTCACCCATCTTTTCTACGTGGTCATACCATCTCAATTGATTTATCGTAATATCTTCTGTTATTATATGTTTGACTTTCATGATTTCCCGAATTCACTCATTCTTAACCCTCTGCAATTTTCATTTCCTAGCAGCACTCTCCAAAAGTCCGTTTCAGTCGCTTCAAGAGTTTTTATTGTTTTTCCCTTAATTGGCTACACTTCACTACTATATGTGGCTATGCCTTTTACAGTGCTTTTGTAGATTCTGTGGTTATTTTCCTTTGATATATTTGCCTTTCTTCCTTTGTTGTTTCTATGTTTAATTGCTTCATCCACTCGTCCATCATTCGTAATATAAAGGTTGTCTCAAAATGACCTGACATTTTAAATTGCGCGTCATGGAGACTTACACGATCGAGAAATGCATAGAATTTGTGAAAATTGACTAGAAAAATGGTATGAAAATTTTGCAGAGAAGGTTCGAAAAGTCCGCACGTCTTTTGGTCATCATAACGCATCATTTCGCAATACTATGGTGCAGTTCATCAATAAATTTGAGGTTAGCAGTGGCCGTCCTCGTACCGGCCGATTGAATGAAAACATAGCGCCAGTGAGTGCGAGTGTTGACGAAAGTCCTTCCACCTCGATTCGCCATCGTGCTCAGCAATTGAGCATTTCAAGATGCTCTGTGTAGCGAATTTTGAGGAATGAGCTGCATTTGCATGCTTACAAGATCCATTTGACACTAGAAACTGCAGCCAGCGGACCATGCGCAGCGTCGTACATTTTTCGTCGATTTTTCGAAAAAAAATCATCTTCAGCGATGAGGCGCATTTTCAACTTAGTGGCTACGTAAATAAACAAAACTGTCGAATTTGGACGACCGAAAATCCACAGGTGATCCAACAATTCCCATGCATCCACCACGAGTCACTGTTTTGTGCGGATTTTGAGTTGGAGGAGTGATTGGGCCGTACTTTTTCGAGAATGCTGCTGGAAATGCGGTTATCGTCAATGGTGTTCGTTATCGTGACATGATAACCAATTTTTTATGGAATGAATTGAACAGCATGGACTTGGAAGACATATTATTTTAACAAGATGCCGCAACCTGCCACACTACGGGCGAAACAATGCAGTTATTGCAGACGAAGTGTCATGGTCGCGTTATCTCGCGCCGCGGCGATGTGAATTGGCCACCAAAATCGTGCGATTTGACGCCATTGGACTTCTTTCTTTGGGATTTTCTGAAAGGAAAAGTGTATGCCAATGATCCACAGACCATTCCGGGGCTTAAGGAAGAAATTAGACGCACCATTAATGAAATTAGTCCACAATTATGCCAAAATGTTATTGAAAATTTCGTCAAAAGAGTGAACGTCTGCAAACAGGATCGATGCCGCCATTTATCGGATATTGTGTTCCACATATAAGCTCCATGTTTGTACCTTATATTATAATAAAAACATTTCTACTTTCCAAATAAATAATACCTTTTTTTAATAAATTAAAATGTCAGGTCATCTGGAGACAGCCTACATATGCCCAGTTATTTATATTTCTTATATTGTTTTATTTCCTGCTGCTGTTCTTCCAGCATTATATTTTGTTATTCTCTGCTGTGCATATGTTGCAAACCATTAGCCCGGGTACTTTTAAAGTATAGTAAAATAACTACCTGTTATGACCACTACCATATTCCTTTTTAAATTTTAGCTTCAGACTAAGTATTCGCTAAGTAAAGCTATTATCCTCTAATAATTTTTATTTAAATTAGTTAACAAAAATAATAATTTTTATTTTTCTTTTCAGGTAAGTCAGCAGATTTATTAAAAGTTAATAAATACTATATTATAAGGTAAGTACGAATATATTGTAAATTTTTCGTAACATTTCATCCATCAACGCAACAATAAAATAAAAAAAAACCATTATAAACTTCTTTATTTTTCTGGTTCATTATTTTGAATTCAAGCTTATATTTCTTAAAATAAGTCAAAGATTCGTTTAACCTTTAGAGAATACGCATTTTTCTTCAAAGTATTAAAACATATTTCGTCTTTTAATCTTCTTTATTATTTTTACTTTGAAAATTTCGGGCTTTTTTATTTCGATAATTGATATAAACTTTTCAACTTTTGAAATGGATGGAAACTTTTTCATCTAATGACAGTTGGCAGTCAGCGTCTCTCTGTATTGTAGATCGGAGTATGTCTACTTTCTACTTATAGGTTAAAATCAAGAAGAAATTTTTATCATAAATAAGCTGGTTTAAACCATTAGCGGAGACTGTGACCTGAATCCCCATTGCCGCGAAATATATTTCTTGTTCGTGGCGGAACTCGATCCATCCAGTCCAACTTAAGATACGTCTTGTAGCATTGTATATTTAATTAAATAAATATATACGCACTGTAAGCCGGAATACCGAGGAGCTCGAGTTGCCACCTATTAGATATTTATATTACCTTTTTAGTGTTTCGTATGAACACTTCGGTATCTGATCGTCTGTCACATCCGATTTTCTCCGAAACTATTTGTCACAGAATTGGAAATATAGGAATTGATGGCGTAATCAAAGCCGTCTACTTTTGAAAGTTAAATTTTGATTTAAGGAGTTAGTTTTGGGAGGTTAAATCGGAAGTGAAAAAAAACTACCAGGTCATCGACTGGGGTGTCAAATGAAAGCTTGTGAAAACACGAGTTCAAAAATATATATGATGTAATAGTTGTACACACGTTTCTGGGTAATATTTTAAAAAAAAAATGGCCAAAAATCGTTGTTCCCCCTATCTCGAAAAATATCGATCAAAAAATTTTGAAAAAATTCTGGAACGTGCTTCATAAAGTGTAAATTGAGCGAAAATTACCACGAATGCATTACGTTTGCGCGTCGCTTCTGCACCGAGATAAAAGAATCTTAATTTATTTGTTTATATTTAAACAAATATTTAGTTAGTAACTATTTTCCCTTGCATAAGAAAGGATCCCCTTTGGATTGCAGCAACTATAGAACAATCGCTTTAGTGTCACATGCTGCTAAGGTGTTTCTCTGGATCCTAAATGAAAGACTCAAAACTTTTCTGCTGCCGCAAATATCTACCGAACAAACAGGCTTCATTCCAGGAAGAGGGACTAGAGAACAAATTCTCAACATACGCCAGATAATAGTAAAAGTGAGGGAATTTCAAATAACAACCTAAGACTACTCTAAGGCTTTCGACTGCATACAATGGAACAAACTCTAGTCGATTCTAATCAGCATGGGAAGATCTATACATCTTGTAAACTTTGTCCGATCCTTGTATGAGAACACAAATGGCAGAATTAAACCGAATAATTCTGCAGCAAGGATTGAGAGAGAGATTGAGCTAGATCTATTTATTGGCTATTAGGTACGTAAGATGCTATAACTATTAAAAATTATTGACTAAGAAAAAACATGAAAATACACAGTGGACTTTAAGATATAAACATGTCAGGGACCTAATTAACTTAGCCTAGGTATGGATTTTATGTTATTTTAAAAGCAGTCACGGTACGGAACCCTAATTGCGCAAGTCCAACTTCCACTTGACCGGATTTTTTTTTGGGATCAATCACTCATTCTTAAAAAAAATATTATACCTGCCGTAAACCTCAAACTTAAATGCTTTTCACGGTAAAATTATATGAAGTGAGAGCATACAATTTCAGATAATTTACAGTAAAAGATATTTATTTACTGATAACTTACAGCATTTATTATTTTAAACTATAACCTGAACTAACTGTAGTTTTATCATGATTCTCATTTTACTATCTATTAAAACAAAAGCAATATACGTTGTATCCTGTAAAATTTGACGCTTTCCGGCATGATGTATTGTCGAATCGCCTGGGGTGTCGTTACTGACTGTGTTTGTCTACGGAGGGTTCTCTATGAACGCCTATCGGGGAGTTTATATCTAATTAGGGCTTTTTACTGGGTTTTACAGAGAATTGCCTATTTGATAGCTCGGTTTAGTTCACGTAACCGCTTTTTGACGTCATATGGACTAAACTAAGTACTTTTAACTAAATTCCTAGATAAGAGGTACACAATAATTCTTGTGTTTGATTATAAGTAGTTTTACTTGTCTTAGTTTTATTTGAAAAGTATTATATTCGTAATATAAATCACATTCCGAAAATTTTGGCATTTTTTCACATTTTTGGGTCCCTGTGTCTTTGTTTGTCTGTATGTATGTATGTATATATACTAGCAACTTCGTGTTAAAATTAGATTTATATATTTTCGACATTAAGTTGTACTTATATTTCTTTTTAAGCGCATAATTTAAACAGAGTTGAAAATTTTGCTTAATTTGGTGTGTTTAGGTGTTTACATATATTTTATTTCTATTAATTAAAAGGGTAAGAAATTTGCTGAGAATGTCGCCGATAAAAAGTTCTGTCAAAAAAAAAAACAAGGATATGCGTCTGAAATACAAAATAAATTTAAATGATTCTTTAACTATGACGTAAATTGAAAAATACCTGATCAGATACAATAAATTTCAGTAAAATCAGTCCAGAACTATAGCACATATTTAAAAACAAACATACACCATCTGTCCAAAAAGTGCCCGGGCTGATTTTTCCCCGGCCTTTAAGCAGCGCCATCTCGTAAACAACAGTAAAAGCTTGTATTGCATTTGTATTTAACCAGCCAATTGTGATCAGTCAGTTCTGAGTAATAGGCGTGCGAACTGTATGTGGAGATTGACTAAAACAGCTACGGAGACATTTGAATCTTTGAAGAAACCTGAAGGTGATTAGTGTTTATTTCATTTACAAGTGTTTGAGTGGTTTAAACGCTTTAAGGAAGGACGGGAGTCGCTCAAGGATGATGCAAAGTTAGGGCGTCACATGCAAACATTGTGAAAATTTGTCATCTTCTACAAACCGACCGTCATCTTTTATCCAAATTGATAGCAGAAAAGCTTAACATCTTTAAGTCGAGTATTCAAGACAAGACAAGAATGTTTTGAACAAGACGAAAGTGTGTGCGAAGTTTATTCTCCACAGTGGCTGTTGGTGTGATATCAAGCGAAATGTGATGTCGATTTGAAATTTAGCACACATATATTATTAGAAGTAGGAAATCACCTATAATTTCAATTCACGAGAAGAGGATGAAAAAACTCTAGGAATCAGTAAACTTTGTATACAATTAATAATATTATGAGAATTTTCCTATCCGAAAGTTGCGAAAATCAATAAAATTTCAGCATGGTTGGCAAGATGTTTAGACAAAATAGCTTCTTAGCAATTTCGATTCAACCAAGGCTTGACATTGGAAGGGCTTTTCTTCGAAAAAGCTTGAATGCCCACCACAATGACACCGGAAGCCTAAGCTAAAAGCTTAGTCTCATGGAGGTTAAAAAACATTCCATGAGTTCTTCTAATTTAGCAGATTTGTGGTATCAAATCTTGCGCAGTTTGGGCGCCTTTTTGCCACTGACTGACACTCCATTTTAAAACTAGTTTATCGTTGGAAAAACTTAACGGTAGATTTATGGTGACGAGGTAAATCTCTGTATTAATGGTCAAAAATATGACTGGTAAACTTTTCGCCTCGGTCAGGAATCGGTGCTAGCTGGGGAAGGCCACAACTGATATCGGTTGTGTTTGAATACTTAAGTCAGTTGTCCATTGTCTAACTATTTTTTAAATAATATTATTATATGTATGTATATATATATATATATATATATATATATATATATATATATATATATACATATATATATACATATATATATATATATATATATATATATATATATATATATATATATATACACATATATATATATATATATACACATATATACATATATACATATATACATATATACATATATACATATATACATATATACATATATACATATATATATATATATATATATATATATATATATATATATATATATATATATATATATATATATATATATATATATATATACATACATACATACATACATACATACATACATACATACATACATACATACATACATACATACATACATACATACATACATACATACATACATACATACATACATACATACATACATACATACATACATACATACATACATACATACATACATACATACATACATACATACATACATACGTACGTACGTACGTACATACGTACATACGTACATACGTACATACATACATACATACATACATATATACATATATATACATATCATCATCATTATCATCATTAGCTTATTCTATCCATAGTTGGATGTAAGCTCCCCAAGTTGTCTCCAATGAGCTTTGTTATTTACTTTTTGCATCCAATCGTGTCCTGCTAATCTTTTTGTGCCGTCCGTCCATCTTGTCTGCAGTCTACATCTGCATCTTTTATGTTCTCTAGTCCATCTGTTATCATTAATCCTTGCGACATTTCCCGTCCAATTCCACCTTAATATACATATTCGTTGTATTACTCCCACTTTTGATCTTCCTCGTATCTCGATGTTAGGAATACGAGATTTTGGAGTTTAATACTTAGCATTATAATCTGCATTGCTATATATATATATATATATATATATATATATATATATATATATATATATATATATATATATATATATATATATATATATATATATATATATATATATATATACATAAACATATATATATATATATATATATATATATATATATATATATATATACATAAACATATATATATATATATATATATATATATATATATATATATATATATATATATATATATATATATATACATAAACATATATATATATATATATATATATATATATATATATATATATATTTATATATATGTTTATGTAGATCCCTGATCTAGGGAACGACTGAAAAAGTTGGAGATTGGAAAACAGAAAACGTTGTAAATCGAGATATATATATATATATATATATATATATATATATATATATATATATATATATATATATATATATATCTCGATTTACAACGTTTTCTGTTTTCCAATCTCCAACTTTTTCAGTCGTTCCCTAGATCTTCCTGGTTTCCTTCTTTAATTGCTCTGTCTGTCCCCTTTCTCCACTTTGTTCTCAGTCTACCTCGTATTTTCTTGCCATCTGGTTGCCATTTTAGTATTTGTTTGGGGATTCGATCTTCGTCCACTCTTTGTATGTGCCCAAACCAGGAGTTCAGCTCTTAGCGTGGCTATTGCTCTTTCCTACAGAGGCCATACTTCACGTGTATGTTTATATTATGTGATACTTTTCACTATGGTTTCATATATCCTCTTTTTGTTGGCTTAATAGATTTATGCCATAAATGCTGTTTAGCAATTTATTGGTCTTTCTTCCTGCCTTATTTCTCTCTCTTATTGCCCTGTTCAGTTTTCGGTCTTCCGAAATTCTTATACCCAAGTACGCCGCAGTCTTTTATCTTTTATTTTGTTTTCTTTACATTATTCTAAACCCCAATTATTGTATTCTTCAAATAGTTTTCTCGTCATGTCGTTCAGGTCGTTGCGATCTTGGTCATCAGCGAAGCATAACATGTACAACATAGTGCTAATTAATGATATCCCTATTGGTTTATATTTCTGCTTCTATCTATTTCGTACACTTTCCAGACATATTGGATAATAAATAGCTTTCTTGCTTCACACCTTTTGACGTAATAAATCTTGATGTTATTTGTGTTCCTGTTTTAATTTTTGTTATATGTTGGCCGTATTGACACCTTTAATTAATTCTATGTTAATATTAGTACATTCTAATGATTGCTACAATTTTTGCGGAAGAACGCTGTCATATGCTTTTCTCAAGTCAACGAACAAAAGTTATCATTATAAAGTACTGTTAGTTTAAATGTCGAGTTGTAACTCTTGGATTAAGTGAAAAAATCAAAATTATAATTTATTTCAGAACTACATTTTTACGAAAAAAATAGTGTATTCTCTAAATGTACAAATAAGTTTAGTTTAATCTTTAGATGTAGATTTTTTTAGTTTTTCTTGTAGAAACTCCTTTCTTCTCTTTGACGGATATTCCTGAGAACATTGCTTCTTTGGCAGCCGTATTTAGTTTGGATAACCGCTTTCCGCAGTAACATCGGCTAAATAAGAGAGTTTAAGCTTAAATATAACATTCTGAAAGTTTTTAGGGAATTACTTTGTAGCAAATAAAGTCTTATTTCTTCCTCGCCATCCAATTAGGGACTTTTACTGAGTTTCACAGAGAATTGCGTATTTAAAATCCCTGTTTAGTTGAGTAACCGCTTTTCGACGTGCTGTTGATGTTGACTAAAAAGCATAGTCTGTTTAATTAAATTGTCAGGCAGTAGATGTGTAATCCTTTTCGTAGTTTTTAAATCGGTTGCTATTGAACAATAATAATAGGAAAGGATTCTGCTTATATTTTTCTAGCTAATCAAGGAAGGCAGTCGTGAAAAAATTCACTTTTTAGGATTACGAAACTTATAGCTTTCAATTTCCGTCAACCTATATTGCGGTTTGTCTATCTGTCTGCCTGTATGATAAATCTTGAACGAAATGCGATGTGGATTTAAAATTTTGAACATGTATAATGCTTGAAGTATGAAAGTCTGTTTTGAGCAACACCACTTCAGGAGAAAGAAGTGAAAATGATTGAGGCACTTAACTTTTGTTAAATTCCAATAGTATTATGAAAAAAAATTCTAACTGTCTGTTGGTTACGATAATAAACACATTTTAAGCATAAGAATCTTTATATATTTGGAATATATCACATAACGCGATATCCTTACAGGTTTCTGAAAACTTGTAATTTCTTCATTATTTCCAATTTTATCAGAAACTCTGAGGTTTCTACTTCTACTTTCCTGGTGACTAATATCTCACCATAAAGTGTCTTTCATTGAAAATATTCTTTTGCTTAGACTATATTAAAGTTTATATTTATTTTTTACTTTCTCTTACCTATACTGAAAAAAGTACAAATGTAAAAAATGTACTTGTGAAAGTTAAAAACCAGAACAAACTGGGTTAAGGACCTGGTAAAACTAGATTTATACTTTTGACCATAATTAAGCAAAAATAATGAAAAAATAACATTTTTAGATTCCTTGAGTCCAAGAACTCCGAAAAGTGCGCTAACACGATATACACGAAAAAACTCCTCTAACCGCCCCTTCCTACTTCATTAACCTCCTATGTGTCTTACCATAAATAATTGGATGTAACAAAAAATAACACAATATCTAGTTTCGTCATCTTCGAAAACCCTGAAAAGGACGTATGACACGACGATTATGAGGCAACTCGTTTGACAACCTTCCCTTTCCTAATTTTACGTAAAATTAGCTCATTATCTAATCTTTAAATCAGAAATATTCGACATAACGATATAGAAAGAATATAAAATTTCTCAACCCGTAACTCTTTTACTCTCTTCCTCTATAGCAATATTGCTCGAAAACTATAGATTCCATTCCTCCTTTAGATGTTATATGTATGCCAAATTTAAAATTGTTATTTGGTTTTTTTCGAGAGTCATCACGATCACGGGCTAAGTTACGCTCTTGTGGTATGTATGAAAAGTTCTGTTTGTAACTCTCATGTTTCCTCAGAGAGCGTTCTTTAAGAGTGGAGGTTTACAGATTTCTTTCGAGTACCTTCACTATCAACGCCGCTGTGCCCAAAGACTCCTTACTGTCTTCTACTCTCTTTCTCATTTACATTAACGATCTGCTGGAAAAGACCGGGAATCCAATCTACAGCTTTGCAGATGACAGTACACTCATCTCTTCATTCACTTTGAACGCTCGGACATCGGCTACTCAGGCGAATATCCGCAGACAGCAGGTCGTTCAACTTAACAAAGAACTGGAAGAAGTTCTGTCTTGGGATTACAGTAACCAAGTGGAATCTAATGCTACAAAAACCCAGGAGGCAGTTTTTTCTAAAAAAGTTAACGTTGCTGAACCCGACATAGTTATGTCGGGGCACTCCATTCTCCTAGCATCGTCACTCAATTTGTTGGGCGTTAATTTGGGAGCAAATATGTCCTAGCATGAATATGTTGCAGGCATAGCAAGGAAAGCTTCTCAAAAGTTGGGAATATTATTTCAAACCAGAAAGCTTTACAACTATGGAATACTGCTCCCATGTTTGGGGCTCCGCTCCCAAACACACACTGCATTTGTTGGATTCTATTCAGAGAAGAGCTTGTTCGTCTCATTGGAGACCCGGAACTGACCGGCGGCCTTGATTCGCTGGAACATCGAAGAACGGTTGGCGATTTGAGTCCGTTCTACATGTATTTTCATGGAAAGTGTTCGAAGGATATAGCCCGCTTAATTCCTTCCAGAGCGGTGCATGTTAGAAGTACGCGTCGCGTTAATACTTCACATCCGTATAAGGTTCAGTTTGTTACTCCGCGTACAACGCTTTTCAAGCAGTCTTTTATATGGAGAACATCATCCCTTTGGAATAATTTGCCCAGGGCTGTGTTTCGCACCGAGTACAATTTACAGTGATTCTAGGACAACGTGAATCGCTTTTTTCGCACACATGCCGCTCCTGGAGCGCTTTAGGGAGTTCCCTACAGCACGTGTGCTAGACCCATAAAAAAAAAACAGATAAATAGACCCATAGACTGACAGGCCAATCGATCAATGAAAATGTTTTCTCGTGCTTTGAGGGCTTTCAAATATGAAGAACTGTAACCATCTAGGAGGGTACTTTTTTCACGAATAGAAAACTTTTAGGAAGCGAAGTAAAGACAGCAGCCCAAAAATATTTCCCTGGGGCGTACGGTAGTTACTTTTGACGACGACTCTCTAGGTTCTATTATTAAGATAGATCTTTATCAACGACAGTGTAAACCCTTGTAGTAAATACATATATAATTTATGTATTGGATTCACATGTAAAAGAAAATAAACAGCAGTGAATAGGTCCAGAAAATGACCGTACTTAAACTCCACACTTCCTCAGAATCGAAAATAGCTGTTTCATAAATGCTGTTTAGACAGAGATCCTACTGTATTAAAAATTCACTTCTTCAGTAGATTTCACCTCGTCCGATCTTCCAATGCTCTTAAAGTTTGTTACTATTATATTGTTAATTCTCCCATTATTACATCTGACCTATTTTTCAATAAAAGACGAGAAATATCCTTCTTCGTTTCCTAATTAACTTATTTCATACGCCTCGTAAAGTTTTATTTTTGTTTACTATATCACCAGCAGCGTTAACAAAGAATGCAGTGAATTGCGACAACCTGCGGATCGCCAACAGAAATGGTTGGATTCGTGCTTTATGCGTTACTTTTTGAGTTACTTTATATTTGCCAGTCCATTTCATAATTTATAATCAGCGTAGCATGATGCTAAATATTAAAAATATATCTGTCAGCTTAAAAGGAAAACATAAATTGAAATAACATATAACCAATACAAGAAAAGATTTCATTCTACGTATACCTTATCCGCCGAAATTCTATGTTTTTAGTTTAATAAAAAAAATACTTTAATTATTTTTTAAATAATTTCACAATTTTTAATTACCAAACTTGTTGTCTTCAGTATTAGCACTAATTGATTTATCAATAAAATCAATAAAAATAATGCTCATTTTGTGTGTTATAACAATCAATTAAGAAATGTATTCTAGATAGAAAAAATACATAAATATGAATATATATTCTATGTTCAATAGCAGTAATAAATAGAGCATGAAAATATGTAAAATATTCTCATATATGGAAGTCAAAAGTATCGTCGTTGTTTAGTTAATTCTGCAAGCTAAATGTTTAATTTATGAGTATTAAATCCTACATTATTTCCATGTTAGGCGAAAACGTATGAATTTATGCTCGGCAAATGTTCATCTCAGCTGAAACAGCGAAATCGTCAGGTCCCAAAATTATGAATTTTTTATTCGAACAATATGGCAATGTTTATTGTAAGGGACTGAGTCGCAGGAAGTCTATGAATTATGGCGGAATGAGAAATTATACAAAGAAAAAGGGTTTATGTTTTTCTCGCAGATTTATTCGCTGCATGATTTCAGACAACGAGGAACATAACAAAATAAAAATTGTTTTCCGTTTTGTGTTTGTTCTCTTTTCCCACATACACCGCGTCGTCGAGTACAAAATAAAAGCAGGTAATTTTACGGTGTTCCTATAATTTGCTTCTTAGTATACGTATATATATATATATATATATATATATGTATATATATATATATATATATATATATATATATATATGTATATATATATATATATATATATATATATATATATATATATATATATATATATATATATATATATATATATATATATATATATATATATATATATATATATATATATATATATATATATATATATATATATATATATATATATATATATATATATATATATATATATATATATATATACATATATATATATATATATATATATATATATATATATATATATATATATATATATATATATATACATATATATGTATATATATATATATATATATATATATATATATATATATATGTATATATATATATATATATATATATATATATATATATATATATATATATAGAATAAAAAAGAAAAGCAAAATGTTGCCGTATCTACCAAAATTATTAAAAATACAATCTTAATTGGGGAGCTCGGCAAATTTGGGCGTGATAGGAGATCACACAATTTTCATTAAGCCGCCAATATTTCGGTCCTGGATTGGGACCTTCTTCAGGGCAGGACTGAAAAGAAGAACAGAGCGTATTCACTGATAGTGTCTGGGACAACTTTAAATTAATGATGTTAACATTAGGTTGTTATAATAAATAAAATTAGTGTGGAACAAGAATAAGATATTAGTCATAATAAGTTAAAAAAACTTACATGAGAAGTGCGCAGAAATTCGTTAGCCCGAATGGCCGTAGGTTATACATAAAAAATTGTTACATACAAAAGTTGGTCAAACCATAAAATATACAAAATACACATTGAAACACTGTAAATAAAATTCTAAAAAACAAATTTAACACATGGATGTCATTGGGAACCTTGGATGTTGAAAAACATAGTTAATTAATTTACTTTTGACCACCACATATGGCCACCGCCATTTAGGAACAGATGACAAGAACGACAGGAGACAGCCACTCGACAGAGATAAGGCGTTTAGTCAAGAAAACTCAATTAATCTGTACTTCCTTTTCTATCGGTTCCTTCCAGGTGTCGACCCCGCATTCTGGTTAATTGAGTTTTCTTGACTAAACGCCTTATCTCTGTCGAGTGGCTGTCTCCTGTCGTTCTTGTCATCTGTTCCTAAATGGCGGTGGCCATATGTGGTGGTCAAAAGTAAATTAATTAACTATGTTTTTCAACATCCAAGGTTCCCAATGACATCCATGTGTTAAATTTGTTTTTTAGAATTTTATTTACAGTGTTTCAATGTGTATTTTGTATATTTTATGGTTTGACCAACTTTTGTATGTAACAATTTTTTATGTATAACCTACGGCCATTCGGGCTAACGAATTTCTGCGCACTTCTCATGTAAGTTTTTTAACTTATTATGACTAATATCTTATTCTTGTTCCACACTAATTTTATTTATTATAACAACCTAATGTTAACATCATTAATTTAAAGTTGTCCCAGACACTATCAGTGAATACGCTCTGTTCTTCTTTTCAGTCCTGCCCTGAAGAAGGTCCCAATCCAGGACCGAAATATTGGCGGCTTAATGAAAATTGTGTGATCTCCTATCACGCCCAAATTTGCCGAGCTCCCCAATTAAGATTGTATTTTTATATATATATATATATATATATATATATATATATATATATATATATATATATATATATATCCCTTTCAATAAAATTGCTTACTGATTTTACCGATCTTCTTGCTTGTGTTTAATTTCTGAACCTCAAAATACATAAAGAATTGAGATCCTCCTTTTCGTGACGTAAAAAAATTATATTTAAACATACAAAAGATAGAAAGCTAAAACGAAAACCTATTTCACTAAACTTCTATCAGAAAGAGTTTTTTAAAATTAGAAATCTGTAGTCATTAAAATGAAAAGTCTGCAGTCAACTTCTAGCAACTAGAACAATGTAAAAATATGTGAGCTTTGACAGTTGAGTTGATTAGGCCATGAACACTTTCCATGAAAATACTTGTAGAATAGGCTCAAGTCGCCAACCGTTCTTCGATGTTCCAGCGAATCAAGGCCGCCGGTCAGTTCCGAGTCTCCAGTCAGACGAACAGCTCTCCTCTGAATAGAATCTAACACATGCAGTGTATGTTTGGGAGCGGAGCTCCAAACATGGGAGCAGTATTCCATGGTTGGTCGAATTTGAGCTTTATAAAGAATTAACAGTTGTTGTGGAATGTAAAGCTTTCTGGTTCGAAATAACATTCCCGACTTTTGAGAAGCTCTCCTTGCTATGGCTGCAACATGCTCATGCCAGGACATATTTGCTCCCAAATTAACGCCCAACAAATTGAGTGACGATGTTAGAGGAATGGAGTGCCCCGACACAACTATGTCGGGTTCAGCAACGTTAACCTTTTAAAAAAAAACTGCCGCCTGGATTTTTGTAGCGTTAAATTCCACTTGTTACTGTCACCCCAAGATAGAATTTCTTCCAGGTCTTTGTTAAGTTGAATGACTTCCTCCTGTCTGCGGATATTCGTCTGAGTAGCCGATGTCCGAGCGTTCAAAGCGAATGAAGAGATAAGTGTACTGTCATCTGCAAAGCTGTAGATTGGATTCTCGGTCTTTTCCGACAGATCGTTAATATAAATGAGCGATATAATACATTTCATTCATTCTCATTGCCCACAAATCTACGGGGTGACTTTGACTCAAAAAATTCTTTGAAACAACTAAGTTCTAATGTTTCTTGAAATTGCTTCTAATCTGGACGAGATAAATCATTAAATACGTTAACTTCTATTAAATACTTTTTTCTATATTTCTTTCTCGGTACCATATATTTGCCTTATTCGATTGACAAAAATCATTCCAGTACAAATTTGCATATTTTATTACTTTCAACCCTACAGTGATCTGTTATGATATCAATTGAATACCGCAATATTAGGATTCTATACTCAAAAAAACCGGTCAAGTGCAAGTTGAACTTGCACAATTAGTGTTCCTTATGTTGATTGTTTTTAAAATAAAAATTTTTGTTGGGATGGTATAAAATGATCAGTGACTTCACAAAACACACCCCCAACTGAGTTTTTAACAAAGTTTGTTTCCAATCTTTACTGAAAACTGGTGATCTTGAAATTTTGTTTTTTTTTTTATATACCAAATAAATTATTAAAGGTAATGCACTCGTGATAATTTTCGTTCAATCTATACCTCGTGGAGAATATTCCAGAATTCTTTCAAAATTTTTTGATCAGTACTTTTCGAGATAAGGTAGGGGACAGCGATTTTTCGCTATTTTTTAAAAGTAATACGAAGGAAAGTGTGCGCAAGTATTAAATTATATATATATTTTTTTACTCGTGTTTTCACAAGCTTTCATTTGACACCACACTCGATGACCTAGTAAAAAAAATTTTGTTTTTTACTTCCGATTTCACCCCTCAAAACGAACCCCTTAAGTCAAAATTTATGTTACGGTGGTATAAAATGATCAGTGACTTCACAAAACACACCCCAAATGAGTTTGTTTCCAATCTTTACTGAAATCTGATGACCTTGAAATTTTTGTTTTTTTTATATACCATATAAATTATTAAAGGTAATGCACTCGTGATAATTTTCGTTCAATCTACACCCCGTGGAGAATATTCCAGAATTTTTTCGAAATTTTTTGATAAGTACTTTTCGAGATAAGGCCCGGGACAGCGATTTTTAGCGAATTTTTAAAAATAATACAAAGAAAAGTGCGCGCAAGTATAATATTATATATATATTTTTTACTCGTGTTTACACAAGCTTTCATTTGACACCACACTCGATGACCTAGTGCAAAATTTTTTTTTTCACTTCCGACTTCACCCCCCAAAACTAACCCCTTAAGTCAAAATTTAATTCTTAAAACTACATGGCTCTGATGAGGCCATCAATTCCTATATTATTACCAAATTTCACCTTTCTATGTCAAATAGTTTCGGAGAAAATCGGGTGTGACAGACAGACAGACAGACAGACAGACATACAGACAGACAGACAGACACCGAAGTGATCTTATAAGTGTTCCGTATGGAACACTAAAAAGAAAGTAAACTAAATTGCAACGTAAAGTGCTGGCAGTATCGAAAATTTTAATGTTTAATTATTTAATAAAGCCGCTTGGAAATTGAAATTTCAAATAATTTCAAAGGGCTATTGTCTTATTTCTTATTCAGTTTTTATGTAAGCTGTGTTTTGGAAAGTAACTAATTTGAGTTACTTTCCAACTTGAGACAACCACTATCAAAGAGACCAGTAGAACTTAGAGATCTTATTAGAAAATATCCGCCTTCAGAATAGGGTCACTAAGGAAAACATCAAGAAATCTGGGTCCAAATGCTGGCTGAGTCAGCTCATTTTAACCAGTAACATCGGCGGGGTACATATATACTCAATGAATAATTGAGATAATATAGCATATGACGGGAGGCTGTCAGGCATTTCCTGCGTCAGAATATAAGAAAAAACGTTGCCTGAAACTTCTTTCTTACATGAAAATAACCCTAAATTTCGCGAACTGACTCCTAACCTCATCATCTAACCACAACAAAGCATCAGCAATGCATCCAACTAACCTCGTAGACGTGTTGGGTCAGTCCTGTGCGATTGTAAAAAAACCGGTCAAATACAAGTTGGATTTGCGCAATTAGTGTTCCGTACTGTGATTGGTTTTAAAACAATATAAAATCCATACTTAGGCTAAGTTAATTAAGTCCCTGAGATCTTAAAATACAATATGTATTTTCAACTGTTTTCTTAGTCAATAATGTATAATGGGTATAGCTAGCTATATAATAGCTAATAAATCAATCTAACTCAATTTAGGAACAAATGGTAAAAGTTTAAAACAAATATTTACTACCTAAATATTTTTTAATTAATAAACAAATAAAATAAAATTCTTTTCACTCTGTAATTAATGCTTGAAGCAATAGTTATCACTCCTGGTTCAATTCACAACTTTCGACGAAATAAGCCTGCACATTTTGGCGGACAACTAGTTTTTTTTTATATCAGATAAATTATCAAACGTAATTCAGTCATGATAATTTTAGCTCAACCTACATTTTATGGAGACGATTCCAGAATTTTTCAAAATTTTTGATCAGTACTTTTCGAGATAGAGTCGGTTCTTTTAAAAATAATACGAAGTGTGCGAAAATATTACACCACAACCTTTCATTTGACACCCTCCTCGACAATCTGGTAATTTTTTTTCCACTTCCGATTACACCCCTCAAAACTAACCCTTTAAGTCAAAATTTACATGGTCATGATTGGGCCATCAATTCCTATATTTGCGCCATATTTCAACTTTCTATGTTAAATAGTTTCAGAAAAAATCGGGTGTGAGAGACAGACAGATAGACACAAAAGTGATCTCATAAATGTTCCGTACAGAACACTGAAAAAGCAATTATGATGGATGTTTTTATATTTTAATATTTTCAAATTTAGAATATTTTTTAATGCCTTTCAAACCCATATAAGAAGATTTAGAAAGTTTTATAAAATGATATGGTAATACTGATGTTGCTAAAAATTATAGTTAATAAATTAGCTAACTCTATTCCGATATACCTATAGTGATGCATAATACATGGTAACAACTTGCTATTCGCTCTTAGCTATTGCTTGTCGAACATGGCGTTGTTGCTAACTACGTCATGTCAGTGTAGGCGAAGCACTCAGAGGGAGTGCATTAGAGAGTTGAAGCGAGTTGTGGCTACTCAACTTACGCTAAATTAAATTTTATAAAGCTCAGTGCTCAAAGGGCATTCGAATGATTCCTAAGCTCTTATGTGGCATCATAGTTTATGGATTTCAGACATATGATCCCCCCCCCCCCCCCCCCCCCCCCCCCCCCACCCCCCCCCCCCCCCCCCCCCAACCCCCCTATTGGCATTTCAAGTTAGAGGAAAAGAAACTATTTCGTTCAAAGATGTACTGTTTTGGACTTAAAAGTCTGCCGAAGTATGAAAATCTTGATTATATGTTATACATATATGTGAATATTATAAAATTAATATAAAAATATTAGTTGATCCATTTAAAAGTCCAAAATCTCCATCTCCATATGATATAATAATACTTCATTTCCAAAATATTTTAGAGAGCTGATAAATTACCTCTTATGGTTATCTTCAAACTTCCAGAAAACGAACTGTCTTTTCCAAAATACTTCTAACGGAACTTCGATACACTCTTTATAACCTAGAACATTTATTCAAATCCGACTTGTGACTTGTTCGCAATAACTACGCATGATTTAATGGGTCAACCAACTAGTTTGAATATGTGTGAATATTCAGCTTAACATTTCCAATAGATCATTACTGGCATAATAAAAAGCTCGACGTGTTGTCTGGTAAATTAAAAAAAAAAAAACAAGACATCAGTTTTGGAGAGTCGCAGTTCTAAGGGACCCCTTTTACCTTTTTTTTTCATATTTTCCCATTTTATCAATCCGTATACACAGTGTGGCAATTAATTTTTTAGACTAGAACTATAAAAATTTAATGAAACCACTTTTTTCTTTAGTTTTTTCTTATTCAATGTATTTTCTTCCTAATTCAGTTCGCTTTTTACAATGACACATGGATAGTCTCTGTGTCCTCGAAAATTCGTCTTTCCAACTTTATTCTGGTTTTTGGGAATAGCAAAAAGTTACAAGGTACTAAATCAGGTGAATATGATAAATAGTTCAACACATAGACTTGTTCTCAAGCCAAAAAGTAACAAAAAATAAATGAAAGGTGACTTGATGCATGATCAAGCACCAGCTGTATAGATCACGAACACTACTCATCAAACGTTCCAATTCTTGTTTTGATTTGGATAGAGCTCTTCATTTTTTTTTGGCTTATTGAAAACACGAAGTCCTCTTTTATACCAAAAAAGTTTATGTTCTTTAAAAACTGTTGTTCTTGATGAGTAAATCATTACTGTACACATTTAACAAAATTTTGAAAGTAAATTGTATCACTGTATATATGCAACGGTCTTCGACCGGAGTAATTGATGTCCTTTTAAAATGATGTTGAATTTTATATTCAGTTTAAAGGGTTTTAAAAATTGTGTTACCAGTTGGCATCTGACGTCCTAGGAGATCATTTTTGGTATAGCCAGTGTCACTAGAGAAATCTTTTTTCATACACCAAAATTCATAGAGTAGTTTAGACCTGCTGGAAATGCGCTACAGTTCAACCGATACCCACAAAAGGCAAGAAGACCTAACCAAACAACTACCGACCAGTCATACTGCTTTCAATAATATCTAACGTCATGGAGAAGGCAGAATGTTCTAAATTATCTTGCAGGATTGAATATTATAAGCGACCATCAATATGGCTTTTGCAAGCTAAGGTCAATAGAAGATCCTCTAACATTGTTGGAGATCAATAGAAGATCCTCTAACATGTTTGGAACAACGCAATTGAACACTTTGGAGCATCTCGAGCTGTTGCCCTTGATATATCCAAGGCATTCGACCATGTTTGGCACGATGGATTGTTGGCTAAGCTACGCTCTTATGGTATGTCTGAAAAGTCCTATTTATGGCTCTCATGGTTCCTCAGAGAGCGTTTCTTACGAGTGACAGTCGAATTCTTTCTAATACCTTCACTATCAACGCTGGTGTGCTCCAAGGCTCTATATTGTCTCCCACTCTCTTTCATGAAAAAATAGGCAACAAAAATTAACATAGTTGTAGCTCTTGGTACAAGAAGTAGTTAAATTAATTCCAAAAATATAAAATAAAGTTAGTTCCTATTAAAACCGTACCGCAAATAATAACTCAGAGCAATATTTCTTTAGACGACAAAGGATTTAATCTGAGGCAGCCTGAACGCTTATACAAAATTGTCGATATTGGGGTCCCACAAATCCAAAAGCCATAACGTTTCCTAAAGTGACGTCTTGGATCGCAATGAAAGCATGTGAAGTAATTGCCCATAGTAGTTTGTTTTTTTTTACTATAAATCTTCTATAATCAAACTTTTTCTTGGGACACCTTGTTTTATGTTAGGGTCAAAATTTTAAAAATAATTTAGCAGTGATCATTTAAACATGTTTTTAAGCCCTTTTAGAGGATGCCTGCACAGAAATTTGGAAATTACTACAAATTACGAATATTAAACATACTTTTAAACATCATTTATCACAAGAAATATATATACCGTGTAACCAACAAGATTCCAAACTGATTTTTTTCCTGCCTCTAAACAGTGCCATCTCTTCTATAGTCTATGATAAATGCTTATGATGATGATTGTCTATCTCGTGTTTGAGCGGTTCAAATGGTCTGAGGATGGACGGACATCACCTGAAGATGATGCAAGGGCGGTGTGCCCCAGTACATGTTCCGACAAACCGACCATCATCTCTCAAGCAGATTTATTGCTGAAAAACTTAACATCTCTAAATCTAGTGTCCATGATATTATCCGGAATGTTTTGATGAAAAAAAGGTGTGTATGAAATGGGTTGTTAGTGGTGCGATTGAAAATTAAAAATAAAAATAATACTTCCTCCCGTTTTTTGACGTTTTTAGAGAATTATTCACAAAAAATTTGATTCCAAGTGACCTGTTTTCTTTAAGTGAAGCTGCGTATGAAGGATCAGCACTATGATGATTTAGAATACAATCAAGCCATTGTGACGCATCAGTTGTAGGCGATCTCCAAAGAAGAGTTTTCAGTCAGCTCGATGAGACTATACAGAATATCTGAAACAATAAAACTTTATTTTTAATTTTCTCTACTTTTTATTAAGGCAATCTTCTTCTTTTTAACGTTGCAACAATTACTGCACTGCACTGCAACTATTAACTTGGAAGTTGGTTTAACCAGAAAACCTGGTTTCTTCAGGATAGGGCAACATCACCAACTTTAAACATATCTTTGCCAATCATTGGGGAGCCCTTTCCGAATAAATTGATTTCCGAAAGGAATAAAACAAGGTAGTCTTGATTTGACGACGATGATGGGGTGTTCTCCCGAAACTATAATTGATAGTAGAAGAAATATCAGCGGTCATAGAAATGGGGTGCCGATCAGTGATCAATAGTTTTAGCGCTCGCTTAGAAGAGTAATCTAATAGGTGGGCTCATATTCTTAGTGATGAGCTAATAATTTAAAATAAAGGATATATCTATAGGCTTTTTAATTAAAAAGTCAAAGTCATTACACAGGATCGATATTGGGGAACCATATGCTAGAAGAATTTTTAGATTTTTTTCTCAGTATCATTTACGCTTATCGTAAATAATAAATATCCTGTTAAGGAAAATGAGATGTGCCAGTACGGTTTTTCCTATACATCAATATTTATTTATTTTTTTCTGATATCAAGATAAACGAGATTCCCCAGTAACAGTGGTAATTACACCTAAAAAGGGTCAAAGATCAAAACTTTTACGTACAATTGTCAGATTTTGGCCTTTGTTCTCGTTTCAAGTTCAAGAAATCATTCTATAACCTGGCAAGGTTCTGATGTGTAAAGAGACACATAAACTTGTAGCAAAATTATTACTATCCTACGAATTAAGAGTCACGTGCGGGAGAGAGTTACTTCGAGTATAAAATGGTTCTTTTCAGGATTGCTGTAGTCGAGGAATCTGAAAATTGTTTTATTTTTTCAATATGTCGAATTTTAACAGCTCCTCTCCTGTTTAAGTTTCTCTTGTGATTGATAGCTCACCTTAATGTACTACTATCTTAAAAAATGGACTGGGAATGCTTGGATTAGGATATTTTTTAGTGTAAAAATGTCGAATTCTAGAACTGCGTACTTTCGAAGAAGTACTGGGTAATTTTACTAGGAAAGACGTATTATATTAGTGAAAAAATTCTCCCTCTTTTGAGATTTTTGCTTTCTTTACGTTTCAGCATTCTTGGATCATGAAAATCATAGTCTCTCAAATGCCGTTTGTCTGTTCGTCTGTATGTCTGTCTGCCACTGGCAGTATAAAATGAGATTTCATATTGAGTACATATACGTTACTTGAAGGAGGAATGGCACCTATAGTTTCGGAGCAATGTTGTTATAAGAAAAGGAAGTTAAAGGGGTCTTGATTTGGCATATTGTTAATAATATTTTTTATTATTTTTTGGTTGAAGTCATAAATAAATTCTAAATATTATTATTTTTAGTCACTCATACAAGGGATCAAAAGAGTCGGGAAGGGTGTTAGAGGGGTTACTGTGTATGCATCAGATCATACATTATTTTTGAGGTTTTTAGGATGTAAGAATCTTAAAGTTTTTTTTTTCATTATTTTTAAGTATTTATGGTCACATGCATAAAGGACTTGCACATTCATGAAAAGTGTTTAATGAACGTGGCCGGCTTAATTCCTTCCAGAGCGGTGCATGCTAGGAATACATTTGGCACTAATACATCACATTCGTATGAGAATCAGCTTGTCACTCCTCGGACAACCCTTTTCAAGCAGTCTTTTATATGTAGAAGCTTATCCCTTTGGAACGATCTGCCTAGGACTGTGTTCCCCACCGAGTACAATTTACAGCGATTCAAGATCAACGTGAAACAAGATTTCTCTGCTGCATGTGTTTTATGGACATAAAAAAAAATTGTGAATTTTGTCTCACCATAAAGAACCTATCGTTTGAAATGTATACTAAGTTATTCTTTAATATGAGCGAGACAAATTTATTATTTATTTTAGAACATTAAAAAGTTATAATACTTGATTCTACATGAATACAATTTGAAAAATCAGTTATAGACATGATGTTGTTCGGAAGATAACTCTTTATTAACAATTTAAAAACTACAAAACTACAACTGGGGCAAAAGAACTGATTTATGTGGCTTTGTGTAAAAATACGGTATCGTGTGACATGTGTTAAAAATGGTCTTACAAGTTCCGAGAAAAAAATTTTAAAATTTAATATGATGAACGCCTTGGAAGGATCTATGAGATACTTCGACCTGGTCAGGACATCTCTTTTGAGCTCCACCAATAACAAACCATAGCCTGAATACCATTTCAGAGTAACACTGGGAAATTCTCTTTCATCAAGAGTATGATCCAAATTTAGTACCTTCAGATTACAACTTATTTCGATCTCTCTTTTTTTTATATAGGTCTAGCACACGTGCTACAGGGAAGTTCCTAAAGCGCTCCAGGAACGGCATGTGTGCGGAAAAAGCGAGTCACGTTCTTGAATCGCTGTAAATTGTACTCGGTGGGAAATACATCCCTGAGCAAATTATTCCAAAGGGATGATGTTCTCCATATAAAAGACTACTTGAAAAGCGTTGTACTTGGAGGAACAAGCTGAACCTCATACGGATGTGAAGTATTAGCGCGACGTGTATTTCTAATATGCACCTCTCTGGGAGGAATTAAGTGGGCTACATCCTTCAAACACTTTCCATGAAAATACTTGTAGAACAGACTCAAGTCGCCAACGGTTCTTCGATGTTCCAGCGAATCAAGGCCGCCGGTCAGTTTCGGGTCTCCAATCAGACGAACAGCTCTTCCCTAAACAGAATCCAACAATTTCGAACAGTTCGAAATAATATTCCCAACCTTTGAGAAGCTCTCCTTGCTATGCCTGCAACATGTTCATACCAAGACATATTTGCTCCTAAATTAACGGCCAACAAATTGAGTGACGATGCTAGGGGAATGGAGTGCTCCGACTTGACTATGTCAGGATCAGCAACATTAACTTTTTTAGAAAAACACTGCCGCCTGGGTTTTTTTAACGTTAAATTCCACTTGGTTACTGTCACCCGAAGATGGAATTTCTTCCAGGTCTTTGTTAAGTTGGACGACCTCCTGCTGTCTGCGGATATTCGCCTGAGTAGCCGATGTCCGAGCGTTCAAAGTGAATGAAGAGATAAGCCTACTGTCATCTGCAAAGCTGTAGGTTGAATTCCCGGTCATTTCAAGCAGATCCTTAATGTAAATGAGAAAGAGAGTAGGAGACAGTATGGAGCCTTGGGGCACACCTGCGTTGAGAGTGAAGGAGTTCGAAAGAAATCCGTCGACCGCTACTCGTAAAGAACGCTCTCTGAGGAAACATGAGAGCCATAAACAGAACTTCTCAGACATATCATAAGAGTGTAGCTTAGCCAACAGTCCATCGTGCCAAACACGGTCGAATGCCTTCGATATGTCAAGTGCAACCGCTCGAGATTCTCGAAAGTGTTCAATTGCGTTGTTCCAAACATGTGTTACATGAGTCAAAAGATCTCCTGTTGATCTATGTTTATGAAAGCCGTATTGGTGATCGCTAATAATGTTGAATCCTTCAAGATATTTTAGAAGATGCTGATTGATAGCCTTTTCCATAACTTTCGATATTATTGAAAGCAGTGCGACTGGTCGGTAGTTATTCTTGCCTTTTTTAGGTATCGGTATAGGTATTTCCAGTAGGAAGGAAATAGTCCGTTTCTGTAGGATAGGTTGAAAAGTCTACAGGAAACTGGTATTAGTTCCCTCGCACAGTTTTTAAGAACCATGGCATATTCCGTTAGCACCAGAAGCTTTTTTGGTGTCTAGCTTCATTAAAATACGTTTTATAATACGGTTAATAACAAACCATGCTCTGAATACCATTTCAGAGTAACACCGGGAAATTCTCTTTCATCAAGCGTGTTATCCAAATTTAGCACCTTCAAATTACAACTTACTCGTATTTCGATCTCTATAACACTACCTGCTTCCCAGTTTATTTCGGTGTAACTGGTGAAGAAAATTCGCAACGAATTCATTGCATGGAAACAACCTTCATTTTTTTCTTCTCGAAATCCGATAATCTTCTGAAAGATGTATAGAAAACCAAGAAGATTACTTAGTGTTAGCAAGAGGAGTACCGAGAAGTCACTTCATTTCGTGGAATGAAATTGATTTTTTCTCTTTTCTCCATACAAACTAAATTTAGCGAATAACTACGTAAAACAATAGCCTTTTTTGTAAACGAAAATTATAAACGAACTAAGTAAACAAAATTATAATAATTAATGAAAAATTAGCTAGAGATGTATTGCTTTTATAATATAAATTAAATTAATTTTATGCACTGCTAAAATTAATTATAATTATATTACTATTTCATTTATTAAACATATGTAATTTCATAATTTATTAGTAAATGCATTTTTAAAATTAAATTATTTAATTAATTAAATTTCAAATGAAAGTAAGTAATAAATTTCAACTCCTTAAATAAGTTACTTTTTCGTAAAAATGCTTTTCATTTAAAAAGCCATCAAATAAAATTAATATTTAGAAACCACGGCCGAAAAGTTTTTGTAAAATAAGTTAAATTAATATTTTCTTCCACAGAAGTTTTTAATCAAGTTACAGAATATACTAATAAAAGTATTTTATCAATCAGGTTTAGGGCAAATTTCAATATAATGGATAATTGGAATTCAGGTTTTGGCTCTAACATAGTTTTCCCTGATCTAGCATATTATTGGCTAAGCTCAAATATGTTGGCTTTAGTTTAAGACTTTATAATTTACATATAACAAAAATGGATTAGTTTGTACTTCCCTTGCTATCTACTAATATGGAAAGTCATATTTAGCATACGTGTATATTTTGCAATTTGTATTTGCGGTGCTTGGTTGTGGCAATTTCTTTTCTACAGAAATTTATCTGTGCTAAACGGTCGCTGTTATGTCGTAGAGAATTGGTTATAGCTATACAGACGCTACTAAATATGCCTTTTTTGTTTATTTTGGGCACCACTTATTTTTATTCGGCAATTGGGTTTGTCTAGTGTAAAAATAATAAAAGCTAGGTACTGTGAATATTGTTAAAATAGACAAAATTGAGGTGTCGCTATGCTGAGTAATAACTCCACAGCAACTGTTAATTCTTGACAAAGCGCAAATCCGACCAACTATGGAATACTGCTCCTATGTTTGGGACACCGAAGAACGGTTGGCGACTTGAGCCTATTCTACAAGTATTTTCATGGGAAGTGTTCAAAGGATGTAGCCAGCTTAATTCCTTCCAGAGCGGTGCATGTTAGAAGTACACGTCACGCTAATATTTCACATCCGTATGAGGTTCAGCTTGTCATTCCTCGTACAACGCTTTTCAAGCAATCTTTTATATGGAGAACATCATCCCTGAAATAATTTGCCCAGGACTGTGTTTCCCAACGAGTACAATTTACAGCGATTCAAGAACAACGTGAATCGCTTTTTTCCGTGCACGTGTAGCGCTTTAGAGACTTCCCTGCAGCACGTCTGCTAGATCCATAAAAAAAACTGCAAGTCGGACTTACGCAATTAGTGTTCCGTGCGTTGATTGCTTTTTGAATAAAAATTTTTGTTACTTCACAAAATACACTCAAAATTAATTTTCAACAAAGTTTTTTCCGATCTTTACTGAAAACTGAGGACCTTGATTTTTTTGTTTTTTATATACCAGATAAATTATTAAAGGTAATGCACTCGTGATAATTTTCATTCAATCTGCACCCTGTGCAAGTGCGCAAGTATCGAAAATCAAATGTGACAGACAGACAGACGGACAGACAGACACCGAAATGATCTTATAAGTGGTCCGTACGGAACACTAAAAAGATGAAATAAAACATAAATTTTATTTCCACGTATTTATTTGACTTATTAGACTTATAATTGTATAGTGCTAAAATATTAAAATATGAAAATTGTAATTTATAATTCGAAGATGCTATATATATGGTACAACTAAACTACTATTTGTGTCTTACTAGAAAAGGTTTTCGGATTCAATAGATATTACTGGCCTCAAAAAATCCTTTATTGAAAACTGACCTGGTGCTGCCGACAACCTGCCAAAAACCATCATGCTGGTTCTATAATGTTTACAAGGGTATATTCTATAGTCCCATTGAAGAATAGTGTAGAAACAGAAAATTAGAAATTTTAACAGATGTCCCGACTTTATAGTGAACTACAAAAAGGAAATATTACGTCCTATTATGTAATATTAGTAATATAAGAAAACTAAAAAATACTTAAGGTAAAAAAAGGGTCCTTTCGCGTAGGAAGATTTCTTTGAAAATCTAAGGAAATTGAGGTGGTCATGCTATGACAGACCTTTTCTGATGTCCTCGTTAAAACTCTATACTGTAATGTAAGAGAAGAAAAACTGTAAAAAATAAACACTACAGGGTAAAAACCTTCATAATTTTTTTTATTATTAACGTCAGTAGTCGTTTCTTGACTGATAGAGAAATCCATTTTCAAATAAGGTTGTTTTTAGAAAAATCCAGTTAAAAAATCGTTAAAAAAGATTAATATTTGTGGAAAATTTTGAAGAAGATTTTTTATATATAAAATGTCAATAAGGCATATCGTAAATAAAATATCTGTTAAGGAAAATAAGATATGCCAATATGGTTTTCCTATACACAGTATTTGTCGTTTATCAACGAGAAGGCAAGAACGGACAGAAAAAGCAGGAGGGTGAGTTTGATGTTTGTGGTATAAAAAACAGATTACTGTTATGAAAGCAAGAAAAACGAAGGTTAAAGAAAAACCGAAACTGATGAACCCCGCGAGGGATGACACGTTTTAAACACGACTGAATCTCAATCGATGAACCTGAGACCGCTAAGGGACTTCTCCTTTTTCATCTTTTTCATTTTACCTCACTTTAGTCCTTTATAAATATTATGAGCTGTCCTCAGGGCGAAATTCAAAAGTTTTAGGACTAAGTGAAATAATCTTAATTCCTTTTTGACCATTATTTTTATCTTATTTTCGTTGACAAGTAAATATTAATATTGAGATAATTTTGTCAATAGTGATTTTTGTGTTAATTAATTTTATCTTCTTTTTTCTAAATTGATAGGATGTGAAACTGAAAGTTGGGTAAACGTATTATTATCGAGATTATGGCATATAATTCTATTTTTAGAATTTATCAAATGGTAAACCCTGAACTTTTTCTTAATGATGTTACAGGCGATTTTCTCATTTACAATATGGATGATCAACATCAGTTTGATATTTGGAACATCTTAAAATTTGTAGATTCAAGTGTAATCTGGGGGTTGGTTTTATATAAAAAAAAACGTTTTCTTCGACGTTTATGTTCGGTTCATTGAAAAGTTCTAATTTTTCATTATTTAAATTCGACATCCTATTTTTGCTTATTTGCGAAAAAAATCACCCTCAGGGATTTTTGCTTTTCTCCATGTCTTTGAATTCCTTGGTAACAAAGAGCATATTTTTCAAGTCTCTCAATCTGCTAGTCTCTGTTTATTGACACCGTAAGCCTTTTTTTAGTGTTCCGTACGGAACACTTATAAGATCACTGCGGTGTCTGTCCGTCTGTCCGTCTGTCACACCCGATTTTCTCCGAAACTATTTGTCATAGAAAGTTGAAATTGGGCACTAATATAGGAATTGATGGCCTCATCAGAGCCATGTAGTTTTGAAAGTTAAATTTTGACTTAAGGGGTTAGTTTTGGGGGGTGAAATCGGAAGTGAAAAAAAAATTTTTTTACTAGGTAATCGAGTGTGGTGTCAAATCAAAGCTTGTAAAAACACGAGTAAAATATATATATATATATATATATATATATATATATATATATATATATATATATATATATAATGTAATACTTGCGCGCACTTTTCTTTGTATTATTTTAAAAATATCGCGAAAAATCGCTGTCCACCCGCCTTATCTCGAAAAGTCGAAACAGAACCTTTCAGACATACCATAAGAGCGTAACTTAGCCAACAGTCCATCGTGCCAAACATGGTCGAATGCCTTGGATATGTCAAGAGCAACCGCTCGAGATTCTCCAAAGCGTTCAATTGCGTTGTTCCAAACATGTGTTACATAAGTCAGAAGATCTCCTGTTGATCTATGTTTACGAAAACCATATTGGTGATCGCTAATAATATTGAATCGTTCAAGATATTTTAGAAGATGCTCATTGATAACCTTTTTCATGACTTTCGATATTATTGAAAGCAGTGCAACTGGTCGGTAGTTATTTGGCAAGGTCTTCTTGCCTTTTTTAGGTATCGGCTGAACCGTGGCACATTTCCAGCAGGACGGAAATATTCCCTTTCTGTAGGATAGGTTAAAAAGTCTACAGAAAACTGGTGTTAGTTCCCTTGCACAGTTTTTGAGAACTATGGCAGGTATTCCGTCAGCGCCAGAAGCCTTCTTGGTGTCTAGCTTTATTAAAATACGCTTTATTATGCGCTGTCTGAAGACAACTTGGAAATCGACAGTAGAATGTGAAGCAAAGAGTTCATCCAACAAGTTCGCTCTCTCAACAGGTGTGGTTGCAATGGAATTATCTGGCCGTGTGAGTGGTGGTATGGTGAATTTGGTAAAATTTTGACTAACTGCCTTAGCGACTGCCCAAAAGGACCTGGAATTGTTGGGACAAGCGAGAAGTTTGTTTCTAATTCGTTGATTGTGTGCCTCCTTGGTTTCGTCGACAATTCCCTTGCATCTGTTCCGGGCACGAACAAAGATGTTACGATTTACGGTGTGGAATTAAATTAGATGTCAATTTTAAATTTGGGACACATATATTTTTTAAAGTTTGAAAGGAACACATAGATTTTGAGTCATATCGCTTAAAGCATAATTTGGTATAGTTTCAATATTTTTCGTGCTTTTTGTATCAGTCAAACATATAAAATGTTAAAAGGGTGAGAGAGGGGGTTATAGTGGTTACTTTCTATATATTATGTGTTATATGTCCTTTGCAGGGTTTTTAGATATGAGGAACATGAAGTGTTGTTTTTTCATATTTCTAATTTAACAGAAACAGTATGTAGAGGGAAATGTCTGGTTTTAGCTATATTCTTTATCTCTAAAGCCTTTCCTCTGCCAAACTGTTTCCTGTAATTAATATTTTACCATATTAGATTAAGTTATTTTTGAGTGTGAGAAAGTCAAATTTAGTTTTTATATGTTGACAAGGAACGTATTGAGTAAATCATAATTTTTTCGAGAGCATTGCATAGACTAATCTGATCTGGTATATAGAGACACATAAAAATTGCAGCAAAATTTTTACATGAATCAAGGGGCATGTTAATGAAAGTGACTTTTTGGATAAATGATCGCTTGGCAAACTTGGCATACTCGAAGAGTAAAGATCTCTAAAAACATCTCGTGCAATTGTAGACGAAACGGCGGAGCGTCGCTCCAATTTTACATGATCCAATCCCAAGGCACTAATATGCATTTCTTAATGTAAAGTTTTAAATATCAGTATTCCGTCTGAAACAGTTAATATCTTTGTATATCTATCATTGAAAACAGTTTATCTTATAATTCTTCCTAACCAGAAATTGTTCCTTTACTACGGCTTTTAAATGCATAAAATCGACACAGCGCGCTATTGTGAAAAACCCGGTACAAATCCGTTTTAGACAACGTTGATTTCAAATTTCCAAATGAGTGATTCACATTGTTTCTGTGTGTGTTAACCGCGGCTTGTGGTAAGCTCTAGCTTTTGTACTGAAAATATATTAGCTCTATATTTTGCACCAAAGTCGCTCAGAATGTCCCCAATAAGTACATTCGTTTAATAAATGGGTATTTAGATTTTTATTCCACTTATCAGTGTAGGCTGGTACGTAATTAATGCTGGTATTTTTGTATTAAAAAGGTACTGTGATTTAGATTTTAATTTTTTTTTTAAGTCACTCACCCTCGGCTTGATTTTCGATAGATCGGTTTCGAGTATTTTATAATCTTCTCAATATGACTGTGCTCTATGGAACGCTGTATATGATATTGTGAGCTTAATATTATGTTTTCAGATATTTTTCACGTGCTGTAGCATCCGCTAAAATAAGTTACTTTATCAGCGGTATGCCATTTAAAAGTTAAATAATTGCGGTTCCCGAAAAAATTCTATTATATCTATATTTAAAAAAATTGTCCAGCAATCAGTACTGGATGATCCACCTATTTTGCGTCGGATTCTTTAAAATAGGCTGCTCCTGGGTTGGATCATTTGAAATAAACTAACTTATCTACCTTTTTCCGTGGTAAATCCTTTACCTTTCTTTGTGTTCGACCACTTTTGACGCAGACTGGCCAATCTATCTTTTTCCATGGCGGATAAATTAAAAAAGGTTGACTTATCTGTACTGGGTCGCTTAAAATAAACTAGCCCATCTACCTTATTCTGTATCGGATTACTTGAAACACATTGGCTGATCAACTCACTTTACAAAGGCTGACTCAGTTTCCTTTTCCTGCTAGGGATCATTTGACATTAATTAACCTATCTTACTTTTCCCGTGTTGGTGTAATCGAAACAGACTAGACTGTTTGATTAGCCTTTTCTGTATTGGATCATTTGACATAGGTTGGCTTATCCATCTTTTTCTGTATTGAATCGCCTAAAAAATGCGACGCATCTGTTTTTTTTGGAAAGGACCCCTTGAAATAGACGGACTCATCTAATCTGTTGGACTAAAAGGTCTGGTGTTTTTAGGTCAAACGAAAGCTCAAATCACTAACAGTTTCTGACAATAGTTGATCGAGATGTAAGGAATAGATGTTATAGATCATTACTCAACATTGTCAAAATATATTAGTAAAACAGGAAATGACAGGCGTGTGGCGGCCCGTGGCTCCAGGGCGTAGTACTTTCTTGCAGTGCAGATGGTCTCAGGTCCCAATCCCGGCAGGTCGGTATACTTATATTTAAGTATATATGGTCTGGCTACGTACAAAGGTAATAGTTGCTTGCAGAAATGCAATAACGTCCGTGGCAGCATTAGTACATTATCTATAAGGTGCCGTGAAATACAAAAATGTATGTTTCGGCACTTGGAAAACGTTGATGGGTATTACGACACCCCCGCCGATATCTTCAGGATATGAAAATCCCTACTCAGACGGAGAGGTATATATATATATATATATATATATATATATATATATATATATATATATATATATATATATATATATATATATATATATATATATATATATATATATATATATAAAACTTCTTGCTTGTCCCAACAATTCCAGGTCCTTTTGGTCAGTCGCTAAGGCAGTCAGTCAAAATTTCACCAAATCCACTATGCCACCACTCACACGGCCAGATAATTCTATTGCAATGACACCTGTTGAGAAAGCGAACTTGTTGGCTGAACTCTTTGCTTCATATTCTACTGTCGATTTCCAAGGAAAAACGCCACCTACTATTCTCATAGTGCAGTCAAGGATGCCCGATATTGTCTTCAGACAGCGTATCATAAGACATATTTTAATGAAGCTAGACACCAAAAAAGCTTCTGGCGCTGACGGAATACCTGCCATAGTTCTCAAAAACTGTGCGAGGGAACTAACACCAGTTTTCTGTAGATTTTTCAACCTATCAGAATACAGAAAGGGAATATTTCCTTCCTGCTGGAAATGTGCCACAGTTCAGCCGATACCTAAAAAGGCAAGAAGACCTTGCCAAATAACTACCGACCAATCGCACTGCTTTCAATAATATCGAAAGTCATGGAAAAGGCTGTCAATCAGCATCTTCTAAAATATCTTGAAGGATTCAACATTATTAGCGATCATCAATATGGCTTTCGTAAAAATAGAACAACAGGAGATCTTCTGACTCATGTAACACACGTTTGGAACAACGCAATTGAACACTTTGGAGAATCTCGAGCGGTTGCTCTTGACATATCCAAGGCATTCGACCGTATTTGGCACGATGGGCTGTTGGCTAGGCTAGCTCTTATGATATGTCTGAAAAGTTCTGTTTGTGGCTCTCATGTTTCCTCAGAGAGCGTTCTTTACGAGTGGCAGTCGACGGATTTCTTTCTAACACCTTCACTATCAACGCCGGTGTACTTCAAGGCTCCATACTGTCTCTTACTCTTTTTCTCATTTACATTAACGATCTGCTGGAAAAGACCGAGAATCCAATCTACAGCTTTGCAGATGACAGTACGCTTATCTCTTCATTCATTTTGAACACTCGGACATCGGCTACTCAGACGAATATCCGCAGACAGCAGGAAGTCATGCAACTTAACAAAGACCTGGAGGAAATTTTATCTTGGGGTGACAGTAACCAAGTGGAATTTAACGCTACAAAAACCCCTGCGGCAGGTTTTTCTAAAGAAGTTAACGTTGCTGAACCTGACATAGTTATGTCGGGGCACTCCATTCCTCTAACATCGTCACTCAATTTGTTGGACGTTAATTTGGGAGCAAATATGTCCTGGCATGAACATATTGCAGGTATAGCAACCAGAAAGCTTTACACTCCACAACAACTGTTAATTCTTTACAAAGCTCAAATTCGACCAACTATGAAATACTGCTCCCATGTTTGGGGCTCCGCTTCCAAACATACACTGCATTTGTTGGATTCTATTCAGAGAAGAGCTGTTCGTCTGATTGGAGACCCGGAACTGACCGGCGGCCTCAATTCGCTATATATACATATATACATATATACATATATATATATATATATATATATATATATATATATATATATATATATATATATATATATATATATATATAGATGATAAGCCCCTATATCGGGGTGTAATACTCAAAAAGGAAAACGTGTAGAATATCTTTTTGCTTCATATGTAGAGTTTATTTTCGCCATTTAGTGGATAAACCCTTATTTTCTATCTCTCTTAGGTAAAGGTAAATTATTGGTCCTAATCAATTCCAAATTTTATTCTCCACTGGGGAATAAATTCCCACACACTGTACCAGTCTTTATTGCCTAAAGACTATTCTACATATACATTACACAGTACACAACAGTTTGTAGTAAATTACTCAACCTTAGACACTTAAATAAATAAGTATACATGATTTCCATGACTCAAACCGAGGACCTGTTAATAGCAGAATGAAGTAATTTATTAGTTGGGCTCCGACTATTCAATTGGGTTGAATGTTTATGTTATTTTTCAATTACATTTACACAACCTTTTATCAAGCATATTATATTATAATAATAATGGTAATTTATTTTTAATCTGCCCTAAAATAATATATGCTAAAATTTCAAAATATTTCTAATAAAGTTAAGTCTAATGGTAATTTTACAATATCAAAAATACGGCCTGAAAAATCTTGGTGTAATTTTATTTGTATTTAAATTTTAAGATCATATAAACAAAATTGCACAATGCATATTTTAAAATTGGTTCTCTGATATTCTGAGGTTATGTGAATAATAGCATCGCAAGAAGCGGTGATCTTGCTTCTCTACTCGTGGTACTTCCACAAATAAAATTTACGGACATAGTTGGAATTTGAAACTGAATCTTAAGATATTAATTACTATATGTAACTATTTGATTTGTACGTCTAATATCAGTGTATTCGTAAAGTTCCTTATATTATAGTAATTTACATAATTCCCCCCCCCCCCCCCCCCCCCCCCCCCCCCCCCCCCCCCCCCGCCCCCGTATTGGAATACTTAATGTTTTCCATGTTAGACAAAATTGTGTACATTACATCCCTATAATTTGACAAAAAAATGAACATGATCTGTGGATAAATATTTTAAACATTATTATAAAATTTCTGTAATATATTTTTTTTTTGCACACATTCATACTTTTTGATAATAGAATGGTTAATTATTGTATAGTGTTTTTAGTGTCCTAGTACAGGGAAGCCACGGGGCATATGCCTTCTCATCCTTATGGATGTCGAAAGTAGGACTCTTATTGAGAAAGTTTTTTTTTGTGAAAAATTTCTCCTTCCGGTTATCGATTTCTAAATTGGGTTTAGGCGATTGGAGATTTATTGTATTAAAGGGATTTTGCTTTTTTTAGAAAACTTTCTCCCTCCTAGTCATCGATTTTTGGTCTGGGTTTAAGTAAGTGAGAGAGTAAGAGTTCCATATGATGTGTAGTCCAGGTAATTTAAAAAATTGACTCCATAAATGAAGGCAAATTCACATTTTCAATATTAAATTAATATTAAAATATGAATATTTACAAATATGACCAAACTCTGTATCTAGTAAATGATTGAATTTCGATGACGGACGTATTCAGTTAATATTATTTATAGTAATTATTTATATAACTTACAAAGTAAATCATAAAGGCTACTAACAATACACCCACATACCCATAATAAATATAATGTGACATTCAGCTTTTCTCTAGGTTAGAATAAAATTGAAGTCTATTCATTTCTGAATGTTCATTAAAGATCTAAATCAAAGCAGACAATTTTATTTATTCCTGTTTTATTCAGGTTCAGGTTTAAAAATTAAAGTGTGATGATATACAAATTCAGGTTTAAAAACTAATAGTGTGATGAGCCTTATAGACAGTAGTTTCTATAAGGTAAGATGGCTTTCTGTATTCTAAAAATTCGCAAACTTTAAAAATGAGGTAAAAATGAAAAGTAATATTTTACTAATATCGATTAGGTAATTTCACGTATTGCAGTAAAAAACATTGCCAAACTTGAATTTTAACTAAAACATGTAATTGAAAAATGGAGTCGGTCTATATTTTAAATTGCAACTCGTTAGTTGCTAGTTGTCATGACAGCGAGCCGTAATGTGAGTTTCAAATTCCAACAATTTAAATTAAATACAACATTTTGTGACAACAAGAAACCCCTTGTAAGATAATTGAAACTTAAAGTGCTTTATTATAAAGAACTTTTCTACCTGGCAAGACATAAAGCCTTTTAGCTTCCCTAGTTTAGCTACACAAGCAAGTAAGTTTTGTACGCAAAAAAGGAAAAAAAAACTTTTAATTAGAAGTGTAAACGGCTAATAAAAAAGTTTTAGAAAGGAATGTTTATCATTATTTATTGTAAGTTGCTTTATTAATAATAAAATGACCCTAAAAATAACTTGGGTTCACCAACTTTGTATTTGCGTAAATTTTTAAAGATATTTTACACGAAAAGAAAAATTGTAATGGATTTCGAAATTTAAGAGCTTGTTTGCTGTTATGCTAGGGCCACACTAAGGTTTAATGCCGTTTATTATCGCGTTAATGGACACTAAACATACGTGTAGCCACGACTTAACGCGGAAATTTTGTAACGGCATTCATAATGCCGTTAGCTGTTAGGCGATAGCTCGGGTGGCGTTTGTTATTGTACATCGTGAGCGCTACAGAACCACACATGTTTGCTTAAGCAACTATCGATTGAGGTAAAATACAACTATGGAGTGGTCAAATGAGAAACTGCTCGAGTTTCTGGAATTACTGCAGACTAATCATGTTTATGGGATCCGCGACAAAAAGAGTATAAAAATCGTGGTAGTCAAAACGATGCTTGGCATCGAATTAAACAAGCGTTGCCGTTTCCAACAATTATAGAAGATTTAAAAAAAAAAACGAATCTACCAGGGAATATTACCGAGTAATGCAATAAATTCATATAATAGTAACTCACACTCATGAAATAATACAGCATACAAGCTTCGACCTCCATCTTAAAAATTATTGTCAAATAACGCGTTATTTATCGTCATTAAGCGCTAAATGCGAGTGTGGCCACTCGATTTAACGCGTTATTTAGTGGACTATTTTTGCGCCTTAATTATCGCGATAGACACTAACCTTAGTATGGCCCCGGCATTAGAGATTTTGCAATGGTTATCTCAAGCATGCGCAGTATAAGCGAGAAGGAATTGCAAGGTTAGGTTAGTATTTATTTTCGATAAATTTTTTCATTTATTGCATGGTATTTGATGGGTTAACACAAGTTTCTAAATTAAGGTTGGGTCTAGCATCTGTCTATCACTTCCTTCAATATTTCAAGGTAATACGGATGTGCGATAGATGCAATTTCATTTCAAATTAGCACACACTGTAATGCCATTGTGCCAAAGATTACAAAATCTCAACATAATCTACAACTAATTAACTGTTGTCACTGTTATTTGCAATAAAACATTATCATTTCAATTTTTTAGTGGTTTGTATACCTCAGACTTCAAATAACCTCTTTTATAAGTTCTTAAATAAAGGAAATCGTTATCCTTAATAAAGGTTTCTCTTTTTTTGTTTCAATACGGCGCAAGTTCCAAATGGTGAGCGCATGCTTCGAATAACGATAAAAGCTGAGTCTTTTGTATTTAATTTCTTCCCTTCATTACTGCGCACTCTCCAAACGGTGGGTGCATGCTTCAAATAAAAATAAGGACAGTGGCCTTCCAAAATAAGCGTTGTAAAATCTCTCTGTTGATAGGCCTCTGTCCACCGTAGGAACGAGCATTTTTAAAGATTTTTAAAGTCTTTATTTCGAGCAATCAAGCATCTAATCTATGGGGCGTGGGGCAGAATACCACCCCTAGTACGTTCTATCTGTCGGGGTTAAATCTTAAGAGAAATACTATGTCTCCGAGATATCAGGTTTCAGTTGTAAATATTCCTGAAGTCCTTCCCCGGTTTAACTTGTTTTAGTGGATAATATCACAAAATATCGAATTGTAATTGTATTTTTTTTTTTTTTTTTTTTTTTTTATGGGTCTAGCTCACGTGCTGCAGGGAAGTCCCTAAAGCACTCCAGGAGCGGCACGAGTGCGGAAAAAAAAGCGATTCACGTTGTTCTTGAACCGCTGCAAATTGTACTCGGTGGGAAACACAGCGCTGGGCAAATTATTCCAAAGGGATGACGTTCTCCATATAAAAGATTGCTTGAAAAGGGTTGTACGCGGAGTAACAAGCTGAACCTCGTACGGATGCGAAGCACCAGCGCGACGTGTATTTCTAACATGAACAGACTCAAGTCGCCAACCGTTCTTCGATGTTCCAGCGAATCAAGGCCGCCGGTCAATTCCGGGTCCCCAATCAGACGGACCGCTCTTCTCTGAACAGAATCCAACAAATGCAGTGTATGTTTGGGAGCGGAGCCCCAAACGTGGGAGCAGTATTCCATAGTTGGTCGAATTTGGGCTTTGTAAAGAATTAACAGTTGCTGTGGGGTGTAAAGCTTTCTGGTTCTAAATAATATTCCCAACTTTTGAGAAGCTCTCCTTGCTATGCCTGCAACATGTTCATGCCAAGACATATTTGCTCCCAAACTAACGCCCAACAAATTGAGCGACGATGCTAGGGGAATGGAGTGCCCCGACATAACTATGTCGGGTTCAGCAACGTTAACTTTTTTAGAAAAAACTGCCGCTGGGGTTTTTGTAGCGTTAAATTCCACTTGGTTACTGTCACCCCCAAGATAGAATTTCTTCCAGGTCTTTGTTAAGTTGAACGACCTCCTGCTGTCTGCGGATATTCGCCTGAGCAGCCGATGTCCAAGCGTTCAAGGTGAATGAAGAAACAAGCGTACTGTCATCTGCAAAGCTATAGATTGGATTCCCGGTCTTTTCCAGCAGATCGTTAATGTAAATGAGAAAGAGAGTAGGAGACAGTATGGAGCCCTGGGGCACACCGGCGTTGATAGTGAGGGTGTTAGAAAGAAATCCGTCGACAGCTACTCGTAAAGAACGCTCTTTGAGGAAACATGAGAGCCACAAACAGAACCTTTCAGACATACCATAAGAGCGTAACTTAGCCAACAGTCCATCGTGCCAAACACGGTCGAATGCCTTGGATATGTCAAGAGCAACCGCTCGAGATTCTCCAAAGTGTTCAATTGCGTTGTTCCAAACATGTGTTACATAAGTCAGAAGATCTCCTGTTGATCTATGTTTACGAAAACCATATTGGTGATCGCTAATAATATTGAATCGTTCAAGATATTTTAGAAGATGCTCATTGATAACCTTTTCCTTGACTTTCGATATTATTGAAAGCAGTGCAACTGGTCGGTAGTTATTTGGCAAGGTCTTCTTACCTTTTTTAGGTATCGGCTGAACCGTGGCACATTTCCAACAGGACGGAAATATTCCCTTTCTGTAGGATAGGTTAAAAAGTCTACAGAAAGCTGGTGTTAGTTCCCTTGCACAGTTTTTGAGAACTATGGCAGGTATTCCGTCAGCGCCAGAAGCCTTCTTGGTGTCTAGCTTCATTAAAATACGCTTTATGATGCGCTGTCTGAAGACAACATCGGGCATCCTTGACTGCAATATGGAAATAGTAGGTGGTTTTTTCCTTGGAAATCGACAGTAGAATGTGAAGCAAAGAGTTCAGCCAACAAGTTCGCTCTCTCAACAGGTGTGGTTGCAATGGAATTATCTGGCCGTGTGAGTGGTGGTATGGTGGATTTGGTAAAATTTTGACTAACTGCCTTAGCGACTGCCCAAAAGGACCTGGAATTGTTGGGACAAGCGAGAAGTTTGTTTCTAATTCGTTGATTGTGTGCCTCCTTGGTTTCGTCGATAATTCCCTTGCATCTGTTCCGGGCATGAACAAAGATGTTACGATTTACGGTGTTAGGATTTTCACGCCATTGTCGGTAGGCAATATGTTTAGAAGCAACAGCTTCTTTGCATTTTCGGTCGAACCAAGGCTTGCCGTTGGAGGAGCATTTCTTCGAAAAGGGATGTAAGCTTCCATACCAGCCAAAATAACATCGGAGACCTCCCTGGCGCAGTCAGATGGGTTATCGGATCGAAAACAAATGTCCATCCAAGGGAAAGTTCGAAAGTATTCCATGAGATCTTCCCATTTAGCAGATTTGTAGTGCCAAATCTTGCGCGGCCTAGGCGCCTCTCTGTCACTGATTGGCAGGATACTCGATGTCGAAAGCAGTTTATGGTCGGAAGAACCTAATGGCGGATTTACGGTGACCGGACCGTGTAAATCTCCGGATTGGTGGTTAAAAACAGATCAAGAAGACTAGCGAACTCCCCGTCTCGATCAGGGATCCGTGTTGGTTCGTCAATAAGCTGTTGGTTGGTTCGATTATATTAATTTTTAGTGATAGAAATTAAAAGTTAGTATTTATTTTAAAACTATGTGTTTATGAGGGAGGTACTGAGTAAATCACTTTGCCGTTCTTCTTTCCTTTGAAGGCCTACATCTTCATAAGTACGTAAAGTTAGCTGCACTGTTTGTATTTTTTACCAAAGAATGAAATGTAAAAAAAAGTTTGACTTGCAATTTTTATTTTTATTTCTTTTTTTTATGAGCCTAGCATAGGCGCTACAGGAAAGAGACGTGTGCGGAAAAATCGATTCACTGTAAATTGTACTCGGTCGGAAACACAATCCTGGGCAAATTTTTCCAAAGGGATGGGGTTCTCCATGTAAAAAATTACTTGAAAAGGGTTGTACGAAGAGTAACAAGCTGAACTTCATACGGATGTGAAGTATTAGCGTGACGTGTATTTCTAATATGCACCGTTTTGGGAGGAATTAAGCGGGCTACATCCATCTAATACTTTTCATGAAAATACTTGTAGAACAGACTCAAGTCGCCAACCGTTCTTCGATGTTCTAATGAATTAAGGTTGCTGGTTAGTTCCGGGTCTCCGATCTGACGAACAGCTAGCTTTCTTCTGAATAGAATCCAATAAATGCAGTGTATGTTGGTCGAATTTGAGCTTTGTACAGAATTAATAGTTGCTGTGGAGTGTAAAGCTTTCTAGTTCGAAATAATATTCCCAGCTTTTAAAAAGCTTTCTTTGCTATGTTTGCAACATGTTCATGCCAAGACATTTTTGCTGCCAAATTAACGCCCAGTAAATTGAGTGACGATGTTAGAGGAATGGAGTGCCCCGACATAACTGTGTCGGATTCAGCGACGTTAACTTTTTTGGAAAAAAACTACCTCCTGGGTTTTTGTAGCGTTAAATTCTACTTGGTTACTGTCACCCTACGATAGAGTTTTTTGTCCAGGTCTGTGTTAAGTTGAAGGACCTCCTACTGTCTGCAGATATTTGCATGAGTAACCGATGTTCGAGCGTTTAAAGTGAATTATGAGATAAGCGTACTGTCGTCTGCAAAGCTGTAGATAGGATTCCTGGTCTTTTCCAGCAAATCTTTAATGTAAATGAGAAAGAGAGTAGGAGATATTATGGACCTTTGGGGCACACACCGGCGTTGATAGTGGAGGTGTTAGAAAGAAACCCGTCGATTGCCACTCGTAAAGAACGCTCTTTGAGGAAACTTTTAATGGTACTTTTAAGAGATTGTATCCTCCTTCATATTCACCTTGTATGTAGGCTATATAGACTTAATGAGTACCATAACCTGTTACAAAAGATGCCTTAACCTAAAACACATTTTGAACTCATAACAAAAGGAAAATAAAATCTTAATTAGAAATGTAAAGAACTGATTAAAAATTAATAAAATTCACAAAGAAATTTTCATTATTGAACATCATAAGTTCCTTTGGATTAATAATAAAGTAGCTTTAATAATAACGTAGGTATAAACACGACCAGAAGTTAAAAACAAAAACTTAGTTACAAACTATGAACTTTTCTAGTTTGATAAATATTTATCAAGTTGTTTTTGTACTGTACACGCGAAGAAAAATATAGTCATTGCTGAAGTACAAATGCATTAATTTTTCTCAAAAACCATTTAGATGCATGTTCGTATATGCAAAACACGACAGGTTTTATTGGCTTAACGACATCAAGCGAAGTCTTTTCCTCTTTAGCTTTTTAGTTAATAATTAATAACTTTCAATAATACCGAAAGTTATGGGCCTGATGTGGGCAAATTCTCTCTTCTCGTAGATTCAAACCATTTCATCGTTGCCGTGTTATCTGTTTTTCTAGGCCTATTTCGCTTAAAATTAGCCCGATGCTTAATGCCTGCGCCAAACTGTAATATTGCAGTTTTATTCTTGATAACGGTTAACAAAGTACTTTGCGGTATTTCATATTCTTTAGCAATAGTCTTTTTTTTTTAAATTCCACTTTTCACTTTTTTTAAGATTTCAAACTATTTTTCGATCATCAAACCCCTAAGTTTCCCCGACGCCGACATTTTACCAACACTGTACCAATCTGGGGTTTCCCTGAGTGCAACTCAACTCCACGAATCGTGTGAAGACCGCACGCGAAGGCCCGGTAACGTGCTTAGAAATAATATTCCATCAAAATCTTTTAAAATATCTAGAAGTATGCTTTTCGTAGGTAAAGCTCAACAGGAGATCTTCTAACTTATGTAACATAGTATGTTCGGAATGTTTGGAAAATCTCGAGCCGTGTTTGGCCAGATTGTTGGTTAAGTTACGCTCTTATGGTGTGTAAAAGGTTTTGTTTATGGCGTTCGGCTTTCCTCAGAGAGCGTTCTTTAGGAGTGACGGTTGACGGATTTCTTTCTAATACCTTTACTGTCAACGCCGGTGTGCTTCAAGGCTCCATACTGTCTCCTACTCCCTTTTTCATTTCCATTAACGATCTGCTGGAAAGGACCAGAAAATCAATCTACATCTTTGCAGATGATAGTGCGCTTATTTCTTCATTCACTTTAAACGTTCAAGCATCGGCGACTCATGCAGACAGCAGGAAATCGTTTAAAAACCTAGGCGGTAGTTTTTTTTTAAAAAGTTGACGTTGCGGAACCCGACATATTTATGTCGGGACAATCCATTCCTCTAGCATCGTCACTCCACTTGTTGGGCTTTAACTTCTAAGCAAATATGTCTCGGCATGAACATGTCGCATGCATAGCAAAAAAGGATTCTCAAAATCTGGGCTCGAAGAAGAGGAACCCTTTCATATTATTCATATATAGTAATTACATTTTAAAAACTTACACCCATTTAAAAATCGGTGATCGGGGAAAGCAGATTTTAGAGCTTAGCAGCTTTCCTTAATCAAAAAAACTCCATTTCTAATAGAGTGCCACTTTTTACATCCATAGGTCTCATACGGTACGCATCATCATTATTATCTAATAGTACAGTAACTGTACAGAGATAAAGATAAAAATAAAGAATCAGTGGGATGTTATAGTAAGACCTTTTGCAGACGAATCGCCTTGTGAGCGTGTACACGATTTGTTTTGTAGCGAAGATGACGAGACATCTAAAAATATGTACATGTACATATACTACACTGTACGGGGGGCGTACATTATACTTCAATAAAGGTTGCGGCATACGCCCAATGACTGGTACTGTTGTTCGTCTTACGTCATACAGCTTGTTTGCATTGACGCTTTTGCGAAGCTGCAACTTCGTATAGAGCGTGTTTCCTCCTGTATGCGTCTAAGAGGAATCTATGGCGATACATCGCATGGACAGGATACCTAAGTCCTTAAGTTAAGATAATTTGCTTATTCTTAAAGTTAACAATGGCTAATTTCAAGTATCGGTTCGTAACGATATACTCTTAAGGTTTGGCTAAAATAAATTTAAAATCAATTAATAAGTCAATAATAGTCCCTTTGTCAAAATTAATTAATCTCTAATTCCAGGAAAGTGTCTACCCTGGTAAGTTGCAGACAGCTTTGGTGACCCTAATATTAAGGAAAGGTCATGAATAGGACTAGTATCCCAATTAAGTTTATACTACCAATACACTCCCTCGCAGGTTGATTTCTTTAAAATTTTAATGTAATTTTTAGGTACAATCTATTGATAAAATGATCAATAAGTTCATTATTTACAATTCATTTAGGTTTTTAAAATCACAGTAAGTGGCATAGTAATTTTTAGAGCGCGTTCATTTGTCACACGAAAAAAAAGGGTAAAGTTACTTATCCAGTACTTCCCTTGTAAATACAAGTTGTGTAGTCAATATATTTGTTTTGAGGTTACTCTATAATCACATGCCTTCGTATATTATTTCTGTTAAGATTGAAAACAATGAAAAATAAAATAATTTTCAGATTAATGTACTCCGGGAATCCTGAAAAGGACATATAACACAATATATTCGAAGCTACTCCTCTAATCTCTTCCCTCGTCCTTAAATATATGACTATAAATAATTTTACTTAAAGTTTGTGTATTACTTCAACCAAGAGCCCGAAAAAAATTTCATATTACTATTGAAATTAATACCAACTACTAAAATTCAACAAAGCCCATATTTCAACAAATACCAATTCCATTCCCTTATCTGTTGATCGTCGTATTACGACTCATGATCCAAGCTAGGTTCAACAGAGAAGAGAACAACACTCAAAATACTTATACAGTATTAGCACAGCGTATTAATAAGATACAACAATTTGTCACACTGGGTGCTGGAAGCCTAGTTGTACAGGCATACTCGCACTCTGTCGGGGGCTGTTTAAACTATAGACCGATGGAAAAACTGTTTAGCGAGAACACTCACAGTCGCAAACTATAACCGCAAAGAAGCGCGTTGTACATAAAAGTCAACATCAACTACTAAAACTGAACGAAGTCCATCATCACCATTCATTTCTATTCTCTAATTTGTCGAACAGTGACCCCCTACTCTTAACGCAGTATCATTCAAAAACTACTCGTAGTTCTTCAGGTATTATATGTATACCAATCTGAAATCGACATCTTATTTGCAACAGATCAACCGAATGGCACACCAAGGAAGGCAGATAGAAAACTATGTTTCTAGTTAGCTAGGAACCCTGAAACTTAAAGAAGTGTACAAATCTAGGAGTGTAATTTTTTCACCAATAAATCAAAGTGAAAAATATACGTATGTTTATGTTTTACACTTGACACGTCATTATTTTTATTTAAATTGTAAAAATAGTGTAAAATTGCTGTTATCAAGTGCGAATGTAGGGAGGAAATCATTGTTTTTCTACTAACAACATAAATATTTATATCATAATCATTTGTATGAAATATCATTATGACAAAAAATTAAGCAGTCGTCATTACATTCGTAATAATTTATGTAGAATTAATAAAACACTTCATATAAAACTTCTTAGAGGTACTGCAAATCAGGTTAGTTGAGGTACCTACTTTCGAATATTCCCATTTTCGTATATTTTGAGGCAATAGCTAATGCCAAAAGTAAATTTCAACTAAAACCAATAGTAGCAATTTTTCTACATAATATGAACGTTGTGTAAGACACCATACGTTGTAGAAAGAGGTCAGTTTATTTCAGTATAATATATAAGCTTTCAAAATACTCCTTGTTTAATTGCCTTATTGATGGTGCTTGTTTGTGCGGCCAAATGAGCAGAACGCATTTTTTTAAACTAAGTTTGTATTAGGTTAACATTAAAATAGACATATTATCTTGCAAACACATTATTTTGGTTTCGCAAATAAAGTAAAATTTATTAGAATTAGAAGGCTGTTTTCATTAATTATGCTGGCCGTTTCGGGTGTAACTCTGGCCTCATATCTTTATAATGGGTCAAGTTAAGCAAATATTTATTTAAGTCATTAATAGATGCGTACTCCATGGGAGAATTCACCTGGTCGCTACCAGCGTTAAAATATTTAACAAATGATATTTTGCTAGTGGAGGCATTGAAGTAGTGAAAAAAAATCCTTCGAAATTTTGCCTTTCTTTGAGTTTCACGAAAAATATAGTTTTCAATTTCCATCGGTTTATCGACCTGTCTGTCTGTTGGTACGATACCTTTCTAATGAAATAAGATGTCGGTTTTAAATTTAGTATATAAGGGATAGGAGTTGATATATATTGTATAGTTTCATCCGTACTATAAGAATTTTGCGTTATTTTTGGTTGAGATATTTAACTAATTTAAAGCATGATTATTTATAGTTAAATATATAAAGGATTAGACGAGGATATCAGTCTGTTGTTCTAGTTAAAATTATAAATCTATCTCGAATTTGGTATTCTATTATTTTCAAAAATTAAGGGGAAACATTAAATGAAGCACCAACTATTAATTTACTCATATAAATCTATTTGATCCCCTTTAATGTAATCTCCTCCCCACACACTTATGTCAATGATTTCTCCAACCTTTCTAACCGTTGTTACACTCGATTCCGATATTGCTTTAAAGGCGGCCAGCGAATTCTTTTCGTGGTAATTTCTGCTTGGGGAACAGGAAAAAATTAATACAATGCCATATTTGGTAAATATTTAAAAAGTTGCCCATAATTATTGTTGATGCGTTATCGTAATTGAAAATCTATGAATTGTTCTACCACAATTCAGGCTTTTTTGAGACATTAATTCACGTAAAATAACTGAAAACGGACAAGGCCCTTTTTTTAGCAGTGTTCTCTTATTCTTCAAATCCATCCCGAGACGCGTTTCGCCATATCATGGCTCGTCAGTCGAGCTAGGATTGACAAACACGAGAAAAGAATTTACGGGTAGTTACGAGACACGATAGTAGGATACAACGAATTGTACTAAGTATGCCTAGGTATGCCTCATGTGTCACATAAATTCACGTAAATGACGCATACCAAGGTAATCGAAGAAACAGTTAACATAAAATGATTTTTGACCAACTTTAAGATGTTTTTTATTTCGGTTTTGCTGCACTTGATTATTGCGCTGTTTCCGGGTCATACTATTTTCACGTTTCATCACTAGTAATTATGCATTTTAATGTGGAGTCATGTGAAAAAAGTATCTATTTGGCGATCTCAACACGACGGTTGTTTTTAAGAAAATTCAGTTATTTCGAAACAAGAACGAGGCAATCCCAAATAGATCTTTTCAATCGCTTGTATTGATCCATCTGATATTTGAGTGAGGTGTACGATACGAGAGTATAAGATGCTTAATTTTACTAATTGTAGTTGCAGTCTTTCAGGTCGCAGTTCGCCTCCTGCTTCTCTACCCTCTACAATTTCTACTGAAAAAGTTTTGACCGGGCTAAACATTCATCACTGTAACACTTTTCTAACATTTTTAACCAGAAATTTTGTTTTTAATACTAAAGTTAATGCAAATACTTTGCTTAATAAATATCTTCTTCTCATCATGGCGATCCGAACTTTATTGGCTGCTGTTCTAAAAAGCTTTGTAGAATTGACTCCAAATCCATTTCTTAGGTTTACCAGCCAAAAAATCCTTCTCCTGTTGGGATCTCTCTTACTGTCAACCTTGTCCTGAAGTAATTGGTATTTTGCACGATTTCTCATTATACCAATGTATCAAATATTCGAGCTTCCTCTATTTGATGGTACAGAAGAGCTCTGGCTGACATCCCTTTCTGCAGATGACTTCTTTGTTAGTGACCTGGTCCAGTCATTCGGAGTATCCGTCTATACAACCACATTGCGAATGGCTGAATCCTTTTTTCCATCGTAACCGTTAGAGTTTAAGCTTCCACACCATACAGGAGATTTGAGAAGAGATACGCCTCTAAGATTCGTCTCTTGATACTTGTCGTGGTCGTGGGAACATAGGAGTTTCCTCATTTTTACAAAGATAGTTCTCGCTTTCTCAATTCTGATTCTTATTTTCCTGGAATGATCCAAGCTATCATTAGGGGTACATTCCAGATATTGATATGTGGCTACTTTCTCGATAGGTTGGTTGTTTTTTGTCAAAAATTGAGATGTCGGTGAAGTCTTGCATATTGACATGTACTTCGTTTTCTTGATATTAGGATCCAGACCGTATTTCAGGCTTGCTTCATTGAACTTACTCAGAAATTCTTGCAAATCATCCGAGGAATCGGCGAGGAGAACAGTGTCGTTAGCGTATCGAATGTAATTAATAATTTTATCGTTTACTTTGATACCAGCGCTGACGTTCTCGAGAGCTTTCCTGAATAGGTGCTCAGAGTAGAGGTTGAACAGTATAGTACAACAAATATATCCATTTAATATATTCTTGAAGTAGCAAAGATATTCATAGTTTTTGAGCAATATTACTTCAGGAGAAGGAGGTGAAAGGTATGGGACTCGATAAATCTTGTATAGTTTCAACAGTATTCCTCTAATTTTTCATGGTGTTTGGTTGAGATGATGAAATAGCTTTCAGCAAAATAATTTATAGAGAAACGTACAATATAGGTTAAAGGGGTCGCTCGCATAGGTTTTTTGAGGGGTCATTATTTTATGTTTTCATTATTTTTAATTTTAACAGAAAGAATATGTAGAGGAAAATGTGAGGCTTCAATTATAAATATCTTTGAAGTCCCTTCTTTGTTCTTCGTATCCTTGTTATTAATATCTCACCATAAATTACCTATTATTTAAAATAGCGAGTTTTAAGTTGTAATGCTTGAATAAAGTGTGAAAAAGTCAACTTTAGCCCTTATTATAGAGCTGTGTGTTAGTGGAGATAGTACTGGATAAATAACTTCAAACTTAAATTATATTTAAGATTCCGTAGTGCAATAAACTGAACTGTATGTTTGACGTCAGAGGAATACATTTTAAAATAAAAATTCAAAGATACCGTAACTATAATTTATTAAGTTGATAGCATAGTGTTACTAAAGAACTAAACTACTTAAGCCACATTTAGTACATTGTAAATTTCTCGCGAAGATAATAAAACAGTTAGAGGAAATGTTACCATAAAATAAATTGTAATTTGAAAAGTATTTTGAAGTCGGTCGTTACTGCGAAGAGAGGAGAACTTAAATTAGCGTCTTACTTGAAGTTTTAGGGAAAATAGTAAAGCAAAAACACAAACATAGAACAACGGTTTATAATATAATCTTCGTTGAAAGTTAGAGACAGGGGCGTCTTTCAAGTAATTAATGATGAAAATGGTTAAGAATTTATGTACGGGCGTTTTCCAAAATCAACTGGTTTCTTCATCAGTGCCAACTGGCGAGAGATCAAAACGTTCCTAAAATTAGAGGAAGATCTAAAAAACTGAAATATTTTAGAAGAAGTAAGATTTTTAGTTTTTTTTTATGGGTCTAGCACACGTGTTACAGGAAAGTCCCTAAAACTCTACAGGAGCGACACGTGTGCGGAGAAAGCGATTTACGTTTTTCTTGAATCGCTGCAAATTGTACTCGGTGGGAAACACAGTCCTGGGCAAATAATTCTAAAGGGATGATGTTCTCTATATAAAAGACTGCTTGACAAGCGTTGTACGAGGAGTAACAAGCTGAGCCTTATACGGATGTGAAGTATTAGCGCGACGTGTACTTCTAACATGCACCGCTCTGGGAGGAATTAAGCGGGCCACATCCTTCGAACACTTTCCATGAAAATACTTTTAGAATAGGCTCAAGTCGCCAACCGTTCTTCGATGTTCCAGCGAATCAAGGCCGCCGGTCAGATCCGGGTCTCCAATCAGACGAACAGCTCTTCTCTGAATAGAATCCAACAAATTCAGTGTATGTTTGGGAGCGGAGCTCCCGACATGGGAGCAGTATTCCATAGTTGGTCGAATTTGAGCTTTGTTAAGAATTAACAGTGGAGTGTAAAGCTTTCTGGTTCTAAATAATATTCCTAATTTTTCAGAAGCTCTCCTTGCTATGCCTGCAACATGTTCATGCCAGGACATATTTGCTCTCAAATTAACGCCCAACAAATTGAGTGACCGCCTGGGTTTTTGTAGCGTTAAATTCCACTTGGTTACTGTCACCCCAAGATAGAATTTCTTTCAGGTCTTTGTTAAGCTGAATGACTTCCTGCTGTCTGCAGATATTTGTCTGAGTAGCCGATGTCCGAGCATTCAAAGTAAATGAAGAGATCAGTGTACTGTCATCTGCAAAGCTGTAGATTGGATTCTCGGTCTTTTCCAGCAGATCGTTAATATAAATGAGAATCCGTCGACTGCCACTCGTAAAGAACGCTCTCTGAGGAAACATGAGAGCCACAAACAGAACTTTTCAGAGATACCATAGTTGTTTATTTGATTTGAGTAATTAAGAGATAATAAGATAATACAGATAGAGTTAACTACAGTCTGTCAAGTAAGGACGTAATCGCTCGTATTCTTGAAAAAATGTGTTTCGAGAACATTTTTTGCTATCGATTTATTTTTTGGTGTGCTAATAACGGCGCAATTACCTTAGTAAATTTTTCAATCGCCTTCTGCATCAATAATCGTCTGGCATATTCGAAGCATGCTGTCAATTTTCTGCATACTCTGCAAATTTTTCGAATCTCACGAGACAAATAAGTCAAAGTCGTCAGAGTCTTTCTTCTGAGCTTCCTCTTTACAAGGAACCAAACGTTTTCAATAGGGTTGGCGTCCTGCGCTCTCTAGTATATTATCGTGGGCCCAAGCGAGCCGCTTCGCGACGTGATTTGAAATTTGACATCGTGAGCACGAATATGTCGAATGGTCTCATTGGACATATTCAAACCCGATTTTCTTAATTTTACCGCTTCTTGACGCGGCGTCAATTTCAGGTCCTGTGAAAACAAAGACACGATTCGTTTTTCGACTTTCGGAGTGACTTTGCCTACCGAGCCACGTTTTGGAAAGTCATCGAGATTTTTCGTCTTGTTAAAATGATTTACTCACTTCTTTACAAACGATACCGACTTTTTAATATATTTAGCGGCCGCGGAATGTGTCATTTTAGGCCTCTTTTGGTGGCAATAAAGAAAGACTGCCTCGAACTGTCACGTAAACAAGGGACTCATTTTGGATTTTAAGTGATTTCGACGAAAGTTCGGAATCGACTGATACTTTTACTAAAATGCGTCGTAGACAAAGGTTCCCTCTACCGATTTTTTGTTAAATCGCTAGAATCGTATCTACTAAAAATGAATTATCGTGGACACGTTCTTACTTGATAGACTGTACAAGCGGTGTGTGCATAAGTTTTAGGCCTAGGATGGTCTTTCTTTCTTTCTGTTTTAATTTATTTATTAATGATATTAGAAGTACAATTAATTAGTCATTCCGAGTACCTTTTGTTTGTGCCCTACCTAGTTGTCCAAGAGGTTAGAACATTATGGTGATATGGAGAATCCGGCCGATCTTGTCATTGGTCAGAGATATGGGTCGAATTTGGATATTAAAAATTGCTTCAATACATTTTTTGGTAGGAAAAGTAATGTTTGCCCCAATGATATAGCTAGAACGACACCCTGATTGGGTGGGTTTCAGGTTCAACACTTTATTTATTCTATCTACTTGCGTTTCGCTACCCATGTTAGCATTATCAGAAGCGATGATTGACTAGAATTAAGATTGAAATCTACTCTATTTATACTAAAATTTCTAATGACTTAAGCGGACTACTGAAAGAAATATGTTCTCTATCCTTATTTAAACTCTTTTATATCTTATTTATGCTATCTACTTGTGTTTCGCTACCCATGTTAGCATTATCAGAAGCGATGATTGACTAGAATTAAGATTGAAATCTACTCTATTTATACTAAAATTTCTAATGACTTAAGCGGACTAATAAAAGAAATATGTTCTCTATCCTTATTTAAACTCTTTTATATCTTATAACTTTAGTACTTTATATCATGCGTCAATCGTTCTTTCAGCTTGCACAATATACTTCCTGTCATAATCATTATAACTTATCTTACATTTTCAACATTTTTCACGTTCACGGACCTTGTCCTTCGCACTTCTCATAATATTTTTTAAGCCGTCTGACACGATTTATACCATTTTTAGTCTTACTATACGATGATACAAAAGGGGTAATGGGGCAAGTTTATGCTGTTTACAATGGAAATAATCTTTACTAATATATGCACCTGTTACGAATCTTTGCTATAAAAGTCAAATTCTAATTTATCATCATTTTTAATAACTAGAATATTTAGGAATGGTAATTGTTCTTTGTTCTCAATTTTACAAGTAAATTTAGTCAAATTGTGTCGGCTGTATCATTTAAATACAATATCATTTACATTTAATCTTTTTGTGTCAAAAATCGTAAAAATATCATTCACATATTAATGCCACACCCTTGGAAAATACTCAGATTCTTGACTGGCTTTGATTGCTAACTTACTTACTCAACTATAAGATGTTGATAACCTACCCATAGTTGTTTTGGACGAACAAAAGATTGATTGTTCTATTAAAAATAATTTTGTTTCATACAAAGTTGGGTGAACTGCTGGAACAGGATTGCAACAAAACCAGGCTTCATTGCTAGATACGGTGCGCAACTGTCATTTAGCCCTTGAAAATTGTTTTACTCTTCAATAGTTTGTTCAGATTTGGAATGTAGTTTGGACAGTATTTTATCAGTACTCTATTGCTGAGATTCTGTCCGTACAGAATAGAGTCTTGGGCACTTCAGCAGCGAATAATTATTTACATTAATATAAGTTTTTACATTGTGGATTTTACCTTAAAAAAATGTCTACAATAAGAGTTTTCACGTTTTGGGTTTTACTGTTGAATTAAAAGTTATTTTTGGGCCTCTTAAATCTTGGCTACTGCTTTAATTGTAATGTGTGCTAAAATTCACCAAAACATATCTTAATTGGTGATTAATAAACGGCACCCTTGGGTTGCCATGATTTTGAACAATCTATACTTCTAATGCAAGAGGAAAACTTACTGACTCTTCGTTTAATAAGCCATTATAGATTTTTCTGCTCTTTAAAACCAATTGTGACCCTAAATAATTTTTCAACTATAATGATTCAAACGATCGACCAAATAAATTCTCCACCTACCTAATTACTAAAAACAATTTAACTTAATCCGTTCTCTTATTGTTACTTTTATGAAAAATGGAGGAAAATTTGGGGACAGAAATGCCTATTTTGCGCTTTTGCCTAATAAGAAAAAAGACTAATGACTTATAAAGGGATGGCTGGGACAGAATTTCTGCAAGCTGATTTTGTACCCCCAAATACATCACGCCAAAAAACTTTAGCGATTTGTTACACCGGTAGTTGAGGCTGTGTCAGCGATAAAAAGAAAATTTGCTGGAAAACTAACGCCCTTAGATATAAAAATATGGCCAAAATATAACACGGTAAAAATAAAACTGGTACAGTTTATTTCTGAATAAAATATACGCCATTTTTTTTATCGTAGAATTTAAATTATTATTAGATATTAATTTATTCGTTCCCAGCAACAATATAGAGTTACAATAAGTGCCCAGCACTATAGAACACTGCCAAAACTAAACAAAATAAAATATAAAATCCTACAAACAGATAAGTATTATAAATATATGAGTTACAACAAAACTAAAACTATAACAAAACTAAAACTACAACCAAGCACCTAAAGATATTCTCCCCAATACTCAACAAATAATTCATTATAATTTTTTTTGCTTTAGCATGAGATAGATTTCGAACTGTTAACGGAAAACTATTATAAATATTTATTAATTATATATTCTTTCGTATGTAATTAAAATTATATTTCTTAGCCACTAGGTTCACCTTATATCTGGTTATTAAGTTTGACTGTGAACGGCATTCTCAAACATATCTTTATTTTTTTGTATGAATATAAACGAATCTAATATATACAGCCTTGGCCAAAAGTATTAGGCACCCTACAATTTACTTCATTTCTTGTGTTTCAGCGTAAAATATTAAATTCATACGTTTTGTAAAATCGTATATTGAGGTAAAATTATGAAATAAATTAATATTTGTGTGTCCGCCCTTAGCTTTAAATACAGCAGCAATTCTTTGGGGCATGCTGCATAGAAGACTAGTACATTCAGTTGTACTTATGGCATCCCACTCATCCATCAAAGCGCTTTGTAGCGCTGCTTTTGATGTTATGCTATGCTCCCGTATCTTGCGCTTCAGAATACCCCAAAAATGCTTGATAGGGTTTAGATCTGGAGACTGCGCCGGCCAATCCAACAAGACAATGTTATTGTCTCTAAACCAGCGCATCGTAGCCGCTGATTTATGACAAGGTGCATTATCTTGCTGGAATTTGAAGTCGTCTAAATTAGTGTCGCCAAAAATGCGCGTTAGCGCCGGCATCAGTACAGTTTTTGGTACATTTATGTACTTTTGGCTGTTCATGCGGCCTTCACAAACGAACATTTCGCCGACACCTTTAGCAGCCATGCAGCCCCAGGTCGTAATGCTGCCTCCTCCGTGTTTTACAGTAAGTACCACGCAATTTGGATAGTATTCCTCGCCGACACGCCGCCTCAGGAATGTCACACCTGACGTTCCGAATAGCTGTAAGAATAGAAAAAATACTCAACTAAAAAATTAGTTATTATTTTGACTAAAACGGATTAAATCAAGAGTAATTGTATGTAGTTATTTGTTAAAATAAATCATATAAAAACTTACCTTACGATTCGTCGGACCATACAACATTAGACCAATCCTCTTCGCTAAAATATTGGTGCTTCAGAGCCCACTCTAAGCGTTTCTTCCTATTGGTCTCTGAAAGTCGAGGCTTCTTTCTAGCTTTGCACCCTCTTAATCCAGCTTCTGTCAGTCTTCTCCTTGCCGTTCGAGAACTAATCGGCATCCCAATCTCTTCCGACAGAGTTGCAGCGAGCTCAGATGATGTTTTTTTTTTCGATTTTTAATAGACTCGCAGATGAGTTTTCTGTCCTGTCTCTCATTAGTCTTACGTTTTCTGCCCGTTCTCATTTTGTTGATATGGGAGTCAGTCTCCACAAACCTTTTAATAGCATATTGCACTACGCACCTAGAACATTTCACTAACTTGGCTATTTCTACTTGGGACTTGACTTGTTCATGTAGGGTTTGAATTTTAATTCATTTTTCGATACCAAGCTCACTTTTCTTAAGCATTTCTCAAATATAAGAATGTCCAGTTCACAAATAAAACACGCAAGGAAGCTTCTTGACACTACAAGTAGTAAAAAGAGACTGATAAAACATTAAAAATATTTTTCAAAAAACCTCATTATCGCAGTTTTGTGGGCCAGGTGTTTTATGGACCTGTAAAAGAGATTGTCTATTGTTTAAGTTAGCTTTTAACAGCACTGCCTATAGTATTGTTAAAACAATTAGTCTTTTTTTTAATATTTTATGAGTTTCACGTGTTTATTAGGGGTGCCTAATACTTTTGGCCAAGGCTATACATACTGATAAGTGTCAAAATCTTATACTCTATAAACACCGATTTACAACTGTCTCGCTAGTTCATCTGAAATATACTTCTTAAACATTTCTTTTAAAGTACTGACAGTCTTTTGATTTCTGATGAGTTATCCCAAAAAATTAAACCATATCTCAGCCTAGACCGAACAAAGACATGATAAGCCGATATGGCTGCATCAGTGCCAACATGCGCGACCAATATTTAGCGAAAGCGATTGGTGGTTCTGAAGCGATCTCACGTGCAAATCTTTAATATTAATGGTTTTTAGAAAATTTAAAAAAAAAAACGTAGTCGAATGTAGTAATTATGATGCAGTAGGTCCATTTATTATTTAACAATTTTAAACAGAAGAAGCAAACAAAAAGTATAGTGAACCACTCTAAGGTAGTTTACGTCAGCCAAGAAAGGGAAGTACAAACTAATCAGCGCTAAAACCTCCGTACTCAACAGGATATAAGTAGCACGTCCAACACACAAACCCTCGGTTTACAGTATCTATTACTAAACATCGATAATTCCAAATACGAACCATTTGCGACTTTCCAGATTACAGTGACCAAGGAATGTACTCCTAGAACAACAAAGAAACACTCAATATTTAAAGAAAATTTAGCTTATTTGAGATCGTAGGTAATTTTTACATATTTACATTTTCTAGAATTGTGCAATACTTTGTTAATCTCCTTTCATTCTGAGTAGCACAAAGCTTTGTAAAAATTTATTGTCTATGTGTCACTCGTGAGTAGAAGGACTCCATAATTGCATTTGAACTAATTTTTGTATAGAATATTCTATACTTGTTTTACTTAAGGCTTTATGGAACCTAAATAGTATATTTGTTCTTACTGGCAAATACACCTGGATATAATACTCCGTTATGGCACAGGCGATATCTAAATGTAGAAACCGAAGTTACATGTTTTTCAAAATATTAATAAAGTGATGTATAAATCTTAAAACGCTTAACATCCAAGAGCAATACCCTTAATTCATTTCGCCTTCAAAATATGTAAATATTGTCCTACTAAAACATTCTAAAATGCTGAATACGTTTAAATGTTTTTGTCCTGTAACTTGACCAAGTATTTCATAAGATGTGCTGACTAAGGTAAAATAACATATTTCTATGTATGCGTTTCATCTAACAACTCGATATTCTTGAATAAATGAAATTGAATTCCGTAACTTGCTTGTTAGCCATAAGGTCCCATGTTACTAGTAAATTTATTTAGTTATCAGATAGGACAACTTAACTTATTATACAGGTAGACCATCCATCCATCCATCCGGTAGCATTACAACCCTAGGTGGATTTTGACTGCGTTTACAATACGTCTCCATTCCGCACGATCTTGAGTCATTTGCAAATACAGATCCGACCTTATGTTGTCCCTTCATCGTAGGTGCGGTCTTCCCAGTGGTCTTCTCCCGATTGGGTTCTCATTCCACGCTAACTTGGTATATCTGTGGTGCGGCTGTCTTTCTATGCGTTTCAGCCATCTTAACCTACGGGATTTGTTTTCCTGTACCACGTCCTTTGTATACTTCTGTTAGTTCCGCATTTTTCCTCCTCCTACATTGTCCTGACTGATTGTCCCGTACTGGTCCGAATATTTTTATAAGTATCTTCTTTTCGAAACACCTTAGTTTTCTTTCATTTTGTTTCGTCATCGTCTAGCTTTCTGATCCATATAAGAGAACCGATCTACCCACAGTTTTATACACTTTGATTTTTGACGATCTCGAAAGGTTCCGGGAGTTGGACACCGATTTGAGAGCAAATAAACATCTGTGCGCATTCTGTATTATAGACCGTGGTCTGGCAATATTTCATATTCGATATTGTGGTTCAACACAGGTTTACTATAAGAAACTTAAATTGTAAAGTGTATGAAACAAAAAACAAATTGATTAATGAAAAACCCTTTTATTTTATTTTAGAGAAAATTATTTTGCTAAAAATCACATATTGGAAATTGTTATTCCCAGTACAGTTCTAAGTTATTGATCGCTGTTATTACTTGAAGCGCGTTATCTTTTAATAGTTCTAAGGAGAGAGGAGTGTTACTATAAACTTTAGATTTACAATTTCCCCACAAGAAAAAAATCCACTGCCTCAAACTAGGGCTAGGTCCAGGATTTATGTTTCGGAAGTTATTTTGTTCTATAAGATTTTTCGAAACATTGGTTAAGATATGTTTGAAGTCCACCAAACAATGACTCTAATATGATAGAGAAGAATATCGATAGTTCCATAAACAAAGACGCTGACCTTAAAAAGGATTGTAACAAACACATGAACAAAAAAGGGACAAAAAAAACAACAAGACTCTGCTTCCGTTTACAATTGAAAACCTGTTAAAATTAAATTTACACGTTTTCGTAAGCTTCCTAAAACGAACAATGGCATTCTTAACAAAACATTCATTAAATAAGGTCTCAAAGCTTCACCCACTCAATAAAATCTAAACAATACACAATCTACCATATCAAACAATACTGAAAACAGTTCGCAAAATGAAACCAATAATACTACGCTCAAAATAAAGAGTCCCACCTGTAGTTATGAGGGAAGAATCAAAATATAACGAGCCCACATTATATATATATATATATATATATATATATATATATATATATATATATATATATACATATATACATATATACATATTTATATATATGTATATATATATATATATATATATATATATATATATATATATATATATATATATATATATATATATATACATATATACATATATACATATATACATATATACATATATACATATATATATATATATATATATATATATATATATATATATATATATATATATATATATATATATATATATAAAATAACATTAGTTTTGGCAGAGCCCTTGTGATAAGTAAATATATATATATATATATATATATATATATATATATATATATATATATATATATATATATATATATATATATAGTTGCCATTCTCGTCTATCGTTCAAGTCTCCTGACTGCAGGTTTCTTTCAGACATTGCCTTGGTTCTATGTACACTTAGATCGGCCTCGTTTTCGTCGGTCCCCAGGTGTCCAATGCATTACTTGGTTCGGTATTCTCTCGTCGGCCATACGTTGTACGTGGCGATACCAATGTAGTTTTTTCTTGAATTTCCTGAATGGTGGTCTTATTTGCTTTCATCTTGTCTCTTATTCTCTAATTTTGTCTAAGCGAGAGATTCCGGCCAATCTTCGCCAGAAGTCCATTTCTGTTGACAAGGGTTTCTTTTTTTGCCTTTCACTTAGTTGCCACACCTCTGAACCGTATAGCATTATGCTTTTAAGTATAGTGTTATATAGCATCCTTTTCCTGTTATCCAGTATATCCTTAGACCAAAGCACAGAGTTTAATGCTCCTATTACTTTCCTTCCTTTGCTGATTCTGTCTTCAATTTCTTTCCCACATCTTCCTTCACTTGTTATTTTTACCCTTAAGTACGTATATTCCTCACAGCCTTCAATTTTGATGTTATTTTCAGCTTCCAACTCTCCTCCCACGCACATGTATTTCGTTTTGGTTTTGTTTATCTCAAGTCTCCATTTTCCATATTCTTCGATTAACTTTCGGGTCATTACATATATATATATATATATATATATATATATATATATATATATATATATATAAACATATATAATACAACAAAATTGCGGCCGCGCGAAGCTAACTAGTTAGCTCCGAGCCGCAGCAGTATCGAGTAGCAGCAGCAGCGGGAGCACTTGAAAATGCCAAATGAGATTTTGGCGAAACGTCGTGCAAATTCATTGTTACACGAACGGACTGAGACCCGCAATTTTAATGTATTACATTCCACCATCCGTGAAAACCTCTATTGTAACATAAGCATATATATATATATATATATATATATGTATATATATATATATATATATATATATATGTATATATATATATATATATATATATATATATATATATATATATATATATATATATATATATATATATATATATATATATATATATATATATATATATATATATATATATATATATATATATATATATATATATATATATATGTATATATGTATATATGTATATATATATATATATATATATATATATATATATATATATATATATATATATATATATATATATATATATATATATATATATATATATATATATATATATATGTATATATATATATATATATATATATATATATATATATATATATATATATATATATATATATATATATATATATATATATATATATATATATATATATATATATATATATATATATATATTATATATATTATATATATATACAGTAATACCCCGCTTAGCGCGACCCCGTTACGCGCGGTTTCACTATAACGCGAATTTCAAATTTCGCGCTCATGTAGTCATTAACTTCTCTATGGTCGCGGGGGGATCCCCGCTTTCTCTAAATATTCTCTTTGAAGAATTGGGAATTCCCTGTCCTTCGACTTTGTTCTATGGGGATTTCCTCGTTCGTTTCGTGTGTTCATTTGTTCCGTAATGTTAGTTCGGTCGGCTGGCAGTTTTGTTTTAATATTTATTGGAGATACATACATACATAATTTAACCCTACGTTAAAAATGCCGCCTGTAAAGAAAAAAGAGCGTAAAAGCGTCACTTTGGAATTGAAGATGAAAGTGTTAAGAAGAATGGAAAATGGAGGCAAAGCAACAATTGTTGGGAGAGATTTTGGACTCTCAGAATCGACTGTGAGAACGATTTATAAAAATCGGGAAAAAATTAAAATCTCCAGCGAAGGTTCAACACCTATAAGTGCAACAAAACTTTCTCGTTCGAGATCATCTATCTTAGAAAGAATGGAGAAATTACTGTCAGTCTGGATCGAAGATTTGAATAAGAAGAACACACCACTAAGTCAAGATCTCATATGCACAAAAGCAAAATCTTTGTATGAGATGCTGAAAACAAAAGAAGGAGAAGGGAGTGCCACTCCGACTTTTGCTGCCAGCAGAGGCTGGTTCCATCGGTTCAAGCAGCGTTCTAATCTTCACAATATCCACATAACAGGCGAGGCGGCCAGCGCGGACATTCAAGCTGCAGCTGAGTTTCCAGACAAGTTTCAAGACTTCGTTAGACGAGAGAAAATTCCTGCTTGTCTCATCTTCAATGTTGATGAGACCGCACTTTACTGGAAAAAAATGCCATCTCGAACATTCATTTCTAAGGAAGAACGTCAAGCCAGTGGTTTCAAAGCTGCGAAAGATCGACTAACACTTCTGCTGGGTGGTAATGCCACTGGTGATTTCAAACTGAAACCTTTACTAGTGTACCATTCAGAAACACCCCGTGCAATGCGAGGCACAGACAAGACAAGTCTACCAGTTGTGTGGCGATCAAACAGAAAGGCGTGGGTTACACGGGAAATTTTTCAAGAATGGTATTCTAATAGTTTTTGCCCATCAGTCAAATCATACTGTGACAGAAATGGGCTTGAACCTAAAGTTATATTACTCTTAGACAATGCCCCAGGACATCCAACCTCACTTGATACGCCCAGAGACTTAAAAGTGTACGTAAAGTTCCTTCCACCAAACACTACGTCAATATTACAACCTATGGACCAGGGAGCAATAGCAAACTTCAAAGCTTATTACCATCGCCGCACTTTTAGCCAACTAATTCATGAAACTGACGGGGAAGGAAGACAGTCTATGCGAGAGTGGTGGAAGTCATACAACATTATGAAGTCTATTCACAACATAGAAGAGGCTTGGAAGGAAGTTAAAATGAGTTGTATGAATGGGGTGTGGCGTAATCTTTGGCCAAATGTAGTGGAAGCACCTAGAAGAATTGTCCAGATGCAGAGACAAGTGCTTGAAGACATTGCTGCAATGATTGAGGGGTCTGAACTTGAAGATGTCACGGTAGAAGATCTCGTAGAACTTGTAGCAACGCACGACGATCCTATTAGCAATGAAGATCTGATCGAGTTACAGAATAATCCTATCTACGATGAGGAAGAACAAGTAGAAGAGAAAGTTTTATCTTCAGGGGAAGTACAAAATGCACTTTCAAAAATTTATTCAGGTTTGGACATATTGCAGAGTATAGACAATAATGATGACCGTGTCTTGACCGTGTGTCAAACAATTAAAAACAGTGTTGGGTGTTATGAACGTATTTTACAAGAACGTAAACAAAACGTTACCCAAAAGACAATAGATGTATTTTTCCGTAAAAAATAAGAGTATGTATTGCATAAAGTGTTCTTAGAATTAAAGTGATTGATTAAAATGATTTGTATTTTTTTGTATTAAATTTTGACTATGTTTAATCATAAACCTCGATATACGCGAATTTCAGTTAACGCGATTTTTTTCGGAACGTATCCCTCGCGTAAAGCGGGGTATTACTGTATATATATATATATATATATATATATATATATATATATATATATATATATATATATATATATATATATATATATATATATATAATCAGTTTCAGCTTTATTCGAAACATAATTTACGCGGTGTACATGATCTTGATTATGAATTTTCTCCTCACTAAAGTCTCATAATCATTATTTTGGAATTCGGCTAAGGCAGATACCACGTCATGATGTCACTCAGCAGATTTCGGTAAACCCTCAAAACCGAGATTCCTGTAAGGCCATGTTGTTGGTGGGAGGTCATTCTGTCGGGAGAAGACTAATGATGAAAACAGAATTCTTCATGGTCCGCTCTGAGTGTTTAAGCTGCCGATGACGTGGTTCGGATCTCATGTTATAGTGTGGATAAGTTAACTTTTCCCAAAAGAGTGTTATCTTGCACGTGGGTAAAACTACTTGTTCTCGGCTTTTATTTATCTTTACTGGCTTTTCAAAACTTTTCTATTTATATTATAAATAACATTTGGCAGGTAAATCTTTTAAAAATTTAAACTCCAAAGTTCAAGGTTAAGTGTCAGTTTTCATTTCAAACTTTCCGTGTAAAATCGACCTGTGGAATAAATAGAAATAATGCAAAGCCAAGAAGAAACGCATCTATAAAATTTTACACTTCTTGTAGGTTTTCAACTAAATTGAAACTATATTTTATTTTAGTTAGCGTTCAAAATACATATTTATATTTCAGAATTTATTACTTGGGATGTTGAATAGGCCCGACAAAAATATTACATATAAATTATAGCAGCACTCAATAAGATATGTTGAATATAAGAGTAAATAATAATATGCATTTCACATAATATTCTATATAGTTTTCATCTAATAATTCAGTTTTCTTGCATCAATTAAATTGGTTTGCATAGCTTGTTTGTTAACCACATGGTCCCGTATTACCAGCAAATCTATTTAGTTTTCACTAAAAGCTGGGAAACAGAGGATATCTTAACTTATTATACACCACGGCCTGACTGTGTAGTAATTGGTACATCCGTTTAATATAATTGTCATAATTCAACCTGGCTAGCAGGCACGTAGGCACATATGGTACTTTAGATTATCTAGCAAGTTTAGTGTTTTATAACTCTAGCTAACAGCCCCATTCATTCTTTTACGCAAACTTGGGGTAATTTCTTTTGAATTTGTTTTATATTATGTAAAAGCAGGCGACAGCAAAATTTTGGTTTAAAGTCTTATTAGTGTTGAAAGTATACTGCTAGTCCGATAAATTTTTATACACCGATGTGGCGCAAGTTTAGTTTAGTTTAATATAGTTTATTAATTTAGTCATGAGCTCTTTCAAAATAATTTTTGGAAATTTGTCCGAATGCCATATGTTTCTCGGTTGGTTAAGGACGCTAACATTTAAATTTGATCAAAATTATTAGTTTGAAATCTAACTCTGATTCAGCAATATTTAAACATAAGATTTACATTGGAAAATGAGTCAACGGTATCTTGGGACATTTGGTTTAGAGAAAGTCAACTCATACCAATATATTTTTGAATGCTAACACCATCATCCTTCTCAAAAGCTATCTATCATCAGCTAACTAGTATTTAGAGTTTTATCAATATGTGATAAACATTCTGTATCACCAGAAACAGATAAACTGACCAGTGCTCCAAAATGTACTAAATATTTCACTAACAATATTAGACGCTTGTTTAACCGCTTTAAAAATCTTATTTTACAGAAGATTTACTAGGGGTTAGAGCACTTTTACCTTACGTACCCGGTACCAAAGACAAAATAGCCATATGACTTAAAAGATCCAACATTTACACAATCGTCAACACTTGTAAGAAAATTGACCAAAACTATAAATTAAAGTTTAGGAGATCAATCGATACTTCCAAATGCTTTAACAATATTAATAGAAATTCAGGTTATGGTCTTCATCACATCTGACGCGATTATTATATTGCGTCACGGTTCGGTTAGGTGTAAATATTTAACTTCTGTTTCTTTCAGCTCATTCTGCTTAAGTAAATCAATGTGCGTGATATCGCCGGCAAAACTTTATATTGGATTTCTGGTACTTCCCAGGAGATCGTTAACGTAAAGGAGAAAGAGAGATTAGGAGATAGTATGCAGTCTTAAGTCACGTTGGTATCAGATAGTGACGGTGTCGGAAATTCGAGAACCATAAATAAATCTTCAGGTAAATCATAAAAGGGTAGCTTAGCGAACAACCCGGCATGCCAAATACGGTCGAATGCCTTAACTATATGAAGTAAGTGAAGCTTCAGAAATTTATCGAAATGGTTAACGACCATATTCCAAAGATGTGTAATAAAAATTAGAGGATCTCCTGTTGTTACTTGTTTACTAAAGCCATCTTAAGTTCTCTAAATATTTTAAAAGATGTTGATTGCCTTTCTATAACTTCCGACATTACTGAAAGTAATGTGACTGGTCAGTACTAGTTTGGCATGATTGTTTTTTTTTGGTTATCAGTTAATCTCTAGCGCATTTCCAACAGAAAAGAAGTATTCGTTTTCTGCAAGAGATGTTGGAAAGAGTACAAAGAATTAATGTTTAACTCCTCTGAACATTCTTTGAGTACAGCAGGTATTCCGTCAGTGCCAGAAGTTTTTTTAGAGTCTAACTTCATTAAGATACGCTATATGATACGCTCTCTAAGGACAGTAGCGGGGATATGAGACTGCACATTGAGAATAGGAGATGACTACAAAAACTTTTATTGAATAAACACATTAATTAAAATCAAAATTATATGACAGAGAAAACATAGTTCTAATACTTTATTTGGAACTCGTCGTGATTATCTGACAAATTTCAGATTCTTAATTAAAACATAATTTAATTACTTACCTTTAATTAAAAGCTATTTTCTATTTAAATTTAATTATTACTATACGTGGGCTTTATACAAGAAAGGTGTAATTAATTATTGTAGGGTAAGACGGAGGTAAACAATTATTGTTACAATACGATTTTTTATACAACATTGGATATTCTACTTTTTAATTCCTATTCGATTGTAATGTTTGTCGTGAAGTTGCCTAAATTAGAAAGCATGTTTGATCTACAGAGCTGTGTATGTGTATAGAGCATCTCCAGCCACATCCTGAAACAACGAAAGTCTTAAACTAGATGTGATGTAAAACGTCAGACAACCTTTTGACAGTATACAGTTTAGTTTATCGGAAAACACGACAAACTCTAAATCCAAGAGGAAAGTTGAGTGAAATGATAGGGATAGGGTCTTATTGCTAGTATAGCTAGTGGTAGCAGTAAAAATATAAAGTGAAAAACTAATCTTGGTATCACAACTGCCTCAGGCATAGAGGCTAATTTTACTATTTCTTCCTAAAACGTCACGTTACTGATGCACTTGTATAACGTGACCGAATACATGACTTAAATCGTCTGGATTTCTTAGCTTGCTTCGTTACTGGAAGACACGTCTTTAACAAACAATGTGATGCGTCCAGGCATTTTAGGCGCGAAGGAAGCGACTATTTAAATATCGGGTTTCCCAACGGGTTTTTTACTAGCAATGTCTGTGATTGGACCTTGGGTGTTGTAAGATTTGATCTTGGGTATTGTAAGATTTGACCTAGGGTTTTGTAAGTTTTGACCTTGGGTGTTGTAAGCTTTGACCTTGGGTGTTATATGAAAAGTTAAATAGTATAATGGAAGAATAAAACGTTATATTAACAGTTCGATGACATTCACCATATGCATTCAAATTTGGAGATGAGGACCAGGTTTCATGTACAATTAAATGTTTGAACAATGAAGTGATTTTATTTAGTGAGTATGCTAACGAGATACAATAATAACACATCTTAAAAAATATCAAGTATATAAGTTTTTTTGAAAAATAGAGAGTCATTTCTCAGCTTATCAATACATCATCATGAAATATGTATAACGGTATTAAAACATATATCTGCTTTTAGCTCAACCGTTATCAGAGTATTAAAACTCATTTCTCATAAATAAAACATGCCCAATATATTGTGAGATAATATCTACAACGATAAGGCTCTTCAAAAAATACGCAGAATAGCGTCTTTTTGCAAAAGTTTTAAAGTAAAAGATAAACTCTCAAACATAAAAAATATTTGGCTTTGATCTTGGCCCACCACATTGATTCTAAGAAGTAGGTAATATTTTATTTATATTTGAATTACTGGGAAACAAACAAATCTTTCTTTTTAGTCTCGTGGGATTTTTGAATATACTTCCGTATATGTGTACTTAAATCAATTTATGGTGTTTCAAAAACAGAAATTGATTTTTTATTTTCGTTAAAAAAACAACACAAAATCCGGCTTTTCCAATGGAGCTTTTGAATCGGAAATAACACAGATAAGGTTGTTTTTTGGAACGTCAATAAGGGAATAAGTAGATTAAAACCGAAAAAAAATAAGAAAAAAAATCTGGTAAAGTTATTTACCTAATTCTTTCTTCCCGAATACAAGTATACACATATAGCGAATTGAACTTTTTCGTATTCAACAATGACTTAATTAATTAAAGCAATACAACTCGATATTTACATATATACACCTCGAATTTTCAAAAATTCGTTTTTTTATGGATTTTTATTTCTATACTGTGAAAGACCATTTTACGACAAACACAAGTCGTCTTATGAACGACAAATGTTAATACAAAGTCGCTGTGAGCTTAACAGTGACTTTTAGGTCACAGGTATACCTGCAACGGTGATTTAGAAGTCACAGCTTCTTTTAATAACGTCTTAGGTCGCTGCGTTACTCCGTCCGAAATCTCCGAAAATCCGGAACTACTGCTGCTTAATGATCGACAACGGCACCTGTCACAGCCAGCCAATTTTATGATCCATTATTTCTGATATTTTGATGTATGTATATTGTTATTCGACTATTTTTTTATTCATTTTCAGAGTACTCTTGTTGTTTTATTAGTTTTTTTATTAACATCTCTCTTCCTAAATATACATATATAACATGCAGGCTGAAAAGTTTTGGGTTTCACCCATAGATGTCGCCCTTTTCAAAAAATCCATATGATTTTTAGGAAGTGCCAAACTTCAAACAATACGTGTCAAAATTTCATGACATTTCGATGATTAGTTTACAAGTTACAGTAGTTTAGTGACGCTACTTTTGGTATTTTCAAAACAATGGAAAAAATCGAATTTCGTGTGTTGATTAAACACTGTTTTTTGATGGGAAAAAATACCGTTTAAGCAAAGCAATGGCTTGATAAATGTTACGGGGCCCCTGGAAAATCACTTATCATTTACTGGTATGCTGAATTTAAACGCGGTCGTACAGACACAAATGAAGCTGAACGCTCTGGACTCCCAAATGAGGTGGTTACAACGGAAAATATCAAAAAAATCCACCAAATTGTTTTGGATGACCATAAAGTAAAATTGCATAAGATAGCTGACACCCTGAAGATATCAAAAGAACGTATTGGTCATATTTTGGATGAACATTTAGGCATGAGAAAGCTCTATTCGAAATGGGTACTGCGTTTGCTCATTGTGAACCAAAAACAACAAGGTGTTGATGATTCTGAGCGCTGTTTGGACCTGTTTAAGCATAATAAAACGGAGTGGTACGTTTGAAGGTAGAAATCGCAAAGAAGCGGCACCAAATGAACAAGAAAAAAGTGCTCTTTCGTCAAGACTATGCACAGTATCACAAGTCAATGGTTACGATGGCAGAATTCCACGAATTAAGTTCGAATTGCTTTCCCATCCATCGGACTCTCCAGATTTGGTCCCCAGCGATTATTATCTATTCGCAGACCTCATTAAAATGTTCGCGAGATAGAGATTTGGCTCCAATAAAAAAGTTATCGTCGAAACTGAGGCCTATTTTGAAGGCAAAGACAAATTCTTCTACAAGAAAGGTATAGAAATGTTAGAAAAGCGTTGGACTGATTGTATCGCTCTTGAAGGAGACTGCGTTGACGAATAAAGTCGAATTTTACAAATAAAAGTGTGTTTTAAGTAGCTAGACCAAAAACTTTTCAGCCTACGTATTAAATTTATGGAACAAAATTTTACTTTGTAGTTATTTGAGCTAACAGAGTTTTATCTTCCTTCCAACTGCAACGCGACGGTCCAACATTGTGTACCAATGAGTCGTCAATCGTCGGCCGTTGTCTGTAACGAGACGATAGACGCCGTCGCTGATCGTTAAGTTCATGTCAGGCGGATCTGCGATATTTGCGTATGCAGCGGGTGATTAAAGCAGCGACTGAAGTCGCTACTTTGCGAAGAATTAGATCGCAGATATTACCTGCGACTAAGTCACAGGTAAAAGCCACAGATATAATATTGCTCATCTCTAATGGAAAGAATGGTAATAACCTTATTATTAGTGTACGTTTCAGACGTTAATGTTTCGCACTTTTTGAATTCTTAATTCAATAAAAAGAAAGTATAGAATTGTTATAGTTGATATGTGAGTTCCTTTTTCTGCAGCAATAGTTAACGGACAACTGTGGATTACAGTGCAAACATTACTAGCACCATCCCCAGAATAGCATTTTAAATGATTAGTGTTTTTTATGGGCATAGCATACATGCTGCAGGGAAATCCCTAAATCAATTCAGGTTGATCTTAAATTGCTGTGAATTATATTCTGTGTAAACTCAGTCCTCGACAAGTCCTTCCAAAAAGATGAAGGCCTCCATATAAAAGACTGCTAGAAAAGGGTTGTACTAGGAGTGACAAGTTTAACCTCATACGAATGTGATATATTAGCGCGACTTGTATTTCTATCATGCACCGCTCTGGGCGAAATTAAGCAGGCTACATCCCTCAAATACTTTCCATGAAAACATTTGTAGTATAGACTCAAGTCGCCTACCGTTCTTTGATGTTCCAATGTATCAAAGTTTCTGGTGAGTTCTGGGTCTCTAATTAGGCGGATAGCTTTCTTCTGAATATGAAGCCCTTTTAAGTTTTTACAAAGACTACTAGATGGCGCTATTCAGATATGACATTACCATTGTTGTAAGTGAGTAGTTTTTTACAGTAAGCGTTTAAAAAAAAACAGTTTTGTAAAAAATGAAAATTTTACGGGAAGGTTTTCGTTGGATGATTTTTTATGATTTTAGTAAGGGCCTAACTCAATAACAGTGCCTCAAATCGCTTTATTCAGCTTTTGATAATGAATCACCATGAGACAAGACTGTTTACAATTGGTTTGCAGAAAGGCGAGCGTGTTGAGATGGCACACGGAACTTAATACTGGAGAGGGTGCAAGGGCATTCGATTCTGTCGTTCAAGATTTTATATAAAAACAAGGTTGTACTATATTCTCTACGCCGAGAAAGGCTAACAACACTGAATTTTCTCAATAGAACATCATTAGGGAAACCCAATTGTGGATAAATACCTTCTAATTTAAACCAGAGGAACTTGACAAATCGTCTTTGGATTTTTTCAGTGTGATTACTGTGGATTTCATATGTTGGGTACCAGATAACTGAACCATATTCCAGTGTAGAACGAACCAAAGCATTGAATAAAGTGATAAGGGTTTTAATGTTTGAAAGGTCTCTAGAATTCCTCTTGATGAAACCTATGCACTTATAAGAAGAAGCAATTGTCTCATTTATATGGTCCACAAAACCGAGTTTAGCATCAAACGTTATACTAAGATCTTTGAAACGATAACATTTTTCAAGATCATTATGGTTTAAATTATATAAAAAATTTACTGGTAATTTCTTTCGAGTGAATGACATAGAAAAAACATTTCTTTGTGTTCAAATATAAGTTATTATGAATACACCAACGATTTAAAGTATCTAGATCATCCCGAAGAGTTACACAATCATGGAGAGAGTCTATGCCTCGGTATATTTTCAGATCGTCAGCATAAAACAAAGAGGACAAGGTAAGGCCACTGGTGATGACATTTATAAATATGTTAACTAATAACGGTCCTAGGATAGACTCTTGAGGAACACCAGAGTTAGCATTAATAATGACCGACTCAAAACCACGATAATTTACTATCAGTTGACGACCAATTAAATAAGATTTCAGCAGGTTTAATAAATTTTCATTACCTCCATAATTTGAGAGTTTTTCAAGCAAAATACCATGGTCAAGCCGGTCAAAAGCTTTTGAAAAGTCTGTATAAACTACTTCAACTTGTCCTCCATTGTCCATACTTTTCGAAATTAATTGAGTAATTGTAACTAAATTGATAATGGTTGAACGCCCTGGAAAGAATCCATGTTGGCTCTCAGTTATGAAAAGTTTAACATGATTAAATATAATGTCATACAGCACAATTTCGCAAACCTTTGAAAAGTTGTTCAATATTACCACAGGTTTGTAATTTCCACTGAGGCTCTTATCACCCTTTTTGAATACGGGACATACTTTAGACTTCTTCCAGATTTGTGGAAAGGACGATGATTTTAAACACAGATTGAAAAGAAACGTGAGAGGCTTGAACACACAGCTGCGCAATCCCGAATAAAAAAAGCTAGTAGACCATCGGTTCCAGCGGTCGATTTAGGTTTAAGTTTCTTTAAGGCACTGATCACGTCCCTTTTCTCTATGGCGTTGACAATTAGAAATGAGAGAGAGAGATGTGAGTAGCTATCCGGAGGGTTGTTCTGAAACATAGAGGAATCAACATATGCCGATTGGAAGAACTTAGCAAAAAAATTCATTGTCTCCTGAGGGTCCGTATGCAATTCGTCTTCAAAATACATGTTGTTGGGGATACTAGTTGTCCTTCTTTTCTCGTTTAGAAAAGACCAAAATTTATTTGGGTTGATAGAGATGCTGAATGGTATACACCAATTTGTTCGCCAGAAGTCATCGATGAAATTAGGAAAAACGTCGCTTTATTCTTCATCATGACAGTGCCAGCTCGCACACATACGTCAAACATTTGGTTACTTGATGGAGAAAAACATCGAATTAAAGTCTCATTGCCCGTATTCACCTGATTTATCATCTAACGACTTCTTTTTGTTCCCGAATGTCAAAAAAAAACGTGGGCAGCAATTTGCGTCACCTCAAGAAGCTCTTGAATACTTTCAAATCATATTTTTGAGGTACCAACTTCAGAGTGGAAAAAATTGTCGAGAATTTGTTCGAACGTATGCAAAAATGTATAAATCTCAAAGGCGAATATTTTGAGAAAAAAATAAGACGATTTGTACTAACAAAAATTTTTTCCCTCATTGTTTTTGTAAAAACTTAAAAGGTAGCCCTCGTAGAATCCAACTTTGTTTGCGAGTAGACACGCAGGCATGGGAGCACTATTCCATTGTTGATCAACTTTAAGCTTTGTACTTCGAAATAATATTGCCAGAGAAGCTCTCTGTGCTATGCATGCTACATATTTATGCCAAGACATATTTGCTCCCAAGTTAACGCCGCGTTTCGAACAGGGATCCGTATTGTTTGATCGATAAGCTGAGGAATGCCACACATTATTGCAATAGCTGAGACACTCCTTTTTTTAGCAGTACGAAATAAAGTTCTCCTAAAATAATGTTCTACTCATACAAGAAACAATACTGTTGTTAACATCTGTTTAGAATAACGAAAATTAAAGGAAATAAAACCCAGTAGAAATGTCTACTTCTTTTGAAGAACGATTGGAATTAATGAAATTTTTTGTTCGCACCTTGTATTAACACAAATAAGTCCCCTCAAACTTGAAAACAAAGGGAATTTAATTTTGCAAATAAAGTGCATTTCTAGAGGTTAAATCAAAATGGTGGTATGAACAAAGCTCTTTAACTTCAAAGCTATACAAATAAAGTTTTATGACTTTGCATAACGATTTAATTTTAGATTTTTACTGGTGGCAATACACATTATAAAGAAATATTTGCAATGTACAACAGTTGACACTCCTGGTAGTTTGAGATCAGAATATAGATCACTATGCTGAAAGAAGTTAATTTGCCCAGGACTGTGTTTCCCAGCGAGTACAATTTACAGCGATTTAAGAACAATGTGAATCGCTTTTTCCACACACGTGTCGCTCCTGTAGCGCTTTAGAGACTTCCCTGTAGCACTTGTGTTAGACCCATAAAAAAAGAAAAAGTCAGAAATCTTAAGAAAATATAGTATAGTAAAACATATCAAGTGGAAATTTTGAATAAGATTACTTTGATTTTTAATTTATATTCTCCTAAAATACGAAGGTTGTGTGATAAGTTCATGGCCTTGGCCAGAGATGGCGCTACTACTATTTAAATAATTATATATGAACATACAAGAAAAAAATAGCTAGATGAGAAGAATATATAGGGGAAATGTATAGTGCCACAACTGGACAACATAATACAAATAAGCTTAATACAACGCTTCCCCATAAATAAAGACAAAATATTAGCAGCAGCAAATCAGCTTAAAAAGAAAAAGGTAGTAGGAGAAGATAATATACCTACACAAATCATTAAAATATTTCTTGAAAAACATATGGACATTGTACAGGACCTCTTCAACAGCGTATACAACACAGGTAATGTACCTCATGACTGGTTGAGATCAATTTTTATACCACTGTCAAAAAAGAATAATCCTAGAAAGTGCTAGGAATACCGGAATATAAGTCTAATGAACAACATCTTGAAACTCTTCCTTAAAATAATGCACCAAAGGGTATACAAAAAACTGAACGAACTTGTTGGTTGAACTCTTTGCGTCACATTCTACTGTCGATTTCCAAGGAAAAACACCACCTACTATTCCCATATTGCAGTCAAAGATGCCCGATGTTGTCTTCAGACACCCTATCTTAAAGCGTATTTTAATGAAGTTAGGCAACAAAAAAAGCTTCTGGTGCTGACGGAATACCTGCCATAGTACTCAAAAACTGTGCGAGAGAACTAACACCACCTAACACAGAAAGGAATATTTCCTTCCTGTTAGAAATGTATCACAGTTCAGCTGATACCTAAAAAAGACAAAAAAGACCTTGCGAAATAACTACCAACCAGTCGCACTATTTTCAATAATATCAAAAGTCATGGAAAAGGCTATCAATCAGCATCTTCTAAGATATCTTGAAGGATTCAACATTATTATCAACCGTCAACATGGCTTTCGTAAACATAGATCAACAGGAGGTCTTCTAACTTACGTAACACAGCTTTGAAACAACGCAATTGAATACTTTGGAGAATCTTGAGTGGTTGTTCTTGATATATCCAAGGCATTCGACCGGGTTTCGCACAATGCATTGTTGGCTAAGTTACGCTCTTCTTGTATGTCTGAAAAGTTCTGTTTGTGGCTCTCATGTTTTCCCAAGGAGCGTTCTTTACGAGTAGCGGTCGACGGATTTCTTTCTAACACCTTCACTATCAACGCCGGTGTGCCCCAGGGCTCCATACTGTCTCATACTCTCTTCCTTATTTACATTAACAGTCTGCCGGAAAAGACCGGGAATCCAGTCTACGGCTTGCAGATGACAGTACGCTTATCGCTTTATTCACTTTAAACGCTCGAACATCGGCTACTCAGAAAAACATTCGCTGACAGCAAGAAGTCATTCAACTTAACAAAGACCTTGAAAAATTCTTACTTGAGGTGACAGTAACCAAGTGAAATTTAATGCAAGAAAAACCAAGGCGGCAGTTTTTTCTAAAAAAAGTTAACGTTGTTGAACCCGACATGGTTATGTCGGGGCACTTCATTCCTCTAACATCGTCACTCAATTTTTTGGGCGTTAATTTGGCAGCAAATACGTCTTGGCATGAACATGTTGCAAGCATAACAAAGAGAATTTCTCGAAAGCTGGGAATATTATTTCGAACTAGAGACCTTTACACTCAAGAACAATTGTTAATTCTGTATAAGCTCAAATTCGACCAACTATGGAATACTGCTCCCATGCTTCAGGCTCTGCTCCCAAATATACACTGCATTTGTTGGATTCTATTCAGAGAAGAGCTGTTCCCTGACTGGAGACCCGGAACTGGCCGGCAGCCTTGATTCGTTGGAACGTCGAAGAACGGTTGGCGATTTGAGTCTATTCTACAAATATTTTGATGGAAAGTATTTGAGGGATGTAGCCCGCTTAATTCCTCCCAGAGCGGTGCATGCTAGAAATACATGCTAATACTTCACATCCGTATGAGGTTCAGCTTGTTACGAGGAGTAACAATGCTTTTCAAGCAGTCTTTTATACGGAGAACATCATCCCTTTAGAATAATTTTCCCAGGACTGTGTTTCCCACCGATTACAATTTACAGCGATTCAAGACCAACGTGAATCGCTTTTTCCGCACAGATCTTTAGGGATTTACCTGCAGCACATGTGCTAGACCTATAAAAAAAGTCGCTAAACTAAAGCAAAAAACCGAAATGTTTTAAACAACATAAAAAGCATGAAAATATTAAAAACCTTCATAATTTTAAACCTGTTAGAAATAAGACTAAAAAATTAATAGATAGTTATTGTAAACAGTACATCTCCATGGCGGAGCGAAAGGTAGAACAGGACCCAAAACAATTCTGGAAATTCATTAAATAGAATCACAAAATTAAAGGAATTTTCAAAAATATTCGAAAAATCAAACCTAAATTTACAACTAGCCCAGATTTAATCCCTGCTTTTCTTATTAGAGAGTGCAGATTTGCACTTACAGGGCCATTGAGAACTGTTTTTAACCTCTGCTTACAAACAAAATCCATCTCTACCGCACAGAAAATTCCTTAAGTCTGTCCTATCGTTAAAAAAGGACCAAAAGAACAGGACCCAAAACAATTCTGGAAATTCATTAAATAGAATCACAAAATTAAAGGAATTTTCAAAAATATTCGAAAAATCAAACCTAAATTTACAACTAGCCCAGATTTAATCCCTGCTTTTCTTATTAGAGAGTGCAGATTTGCACTTACAAGGCCATTGAGAACTGTTTTTAACCTCTGCTTACAAACAAAATCCATCTCTACCGCACAGAAAATTCCTTAAGTCTGTCCTATCGTTAAAAAAGGTGCCAATAATATGTAACTCTTGCAAGATTTTTGAATTTCTGCTGCATGATAGTACATTTTCCTTTATCAGGAATTTAATTACATCCCAGCAGTATGAATGTTATGAAGGACGACCTACTTCAACAAATTCGATGCTTATTACTTAGAACACTGCACAAGGCATAGATAGAGGAGCTTAAACAGACGTTATCTACCTAGACTTTACAAAGGCTTTTGACCAACTAGATCATCGCCTTTTGCTTCATAAACTGTCAAAACTTGGATTGTCTGATTTACAGATTGACCGCTTTACAGCTTGACCTCTTTACTTCTTATCTGATAGGTCATACACAATGTGTTGAGATATACGAAACAAAGTCGAGGTATGCCGATCGTTTTTTTTGGTACCGCAGAGGAGTTTTGTTTGTTGAATCTATGGAGAACTTTACGAAAGGATAATTCAAAATGTTAATTTTTCAGTGACTGTAATTTGACATACACGTACAATAAAGGTTTCTGTTGTTTAAAATTAAACTTTTTGTTTAGACTTTTTGTTACAAGGTTCCTGCGTATTTTAATGCACCTGGTATATGTATGTATACAAATAAGACTCCTTAAACCGGGAAACAAAAGGAATCTAATTTTGCCAATAGAGTGCAGCTTAAGAGGTTAAATCGAAACGGTGGTGTGAACAAAGCGTTTTAAGATCAAAGACATACAAATAAAGTTCTACCATTTCATATAACGATTTAATTTTAGATTTTAACTGGTGCAAATATACATTACAAAGAAATGGTTGTAGTCTGCATTTCGATAAACGTCTTTTCTTCGTCTTAATAGCTTTTCTTTTTTAATTTGTTTTCTTTCGGAGTGAAAAGTTGTCAATCCGAATTTAATTTGTTGTTTTCGAGGTATTGCTTTTTCAATTTCTGTTGTAAGTTTTAGGTTTTTATTTGGAAAACTCTATTGAGTTACAGAGATTATTTGTCGAGCATTATCAACAAGGACCGACCAGTCCAGCTGAAGTTTTCCACATACACAGGTTTAAAAATGTTAACAAAACATTTTTTTTCAATCTTCTTTTTGTTTATTTAATATGTTTTAATTTTTTTACAACTGAGTAATAATCAAATTGACGATTTGTTGTGAGATTGCTTGTAAAGCATATGCGTCTCTCGAATGGTCTTTATGATTTTGAAAAATCCTCCCAAGAACTTCATTTTTATTTTTAGGAATAGTAAAAAGTCATGAGGTGGTAAATCAGGTAAATATAGTTCAACGCCAAAAATCGATATAATACAATAGGCCAGAAATGAAGTTTAAATATCTCGGTATAGAAATATTGATTTTTGATGAAAACAACAGCATGTTTAAATGTTGCAGTATATCAAATAGACAGGGAAAGAACTTACGCAATTAAATAATGTCTAGCCAACTCCTTTATTCAAGCATTTTTACTTTTCTTCCTCCAGTTCTAAATCCAGTAATGAAGCTAGACACCAAAAAAGCGTCCGGTGCTGACAGAATACCCGCCATAGTTCTCAAAAACTGTGCGCGAGAACTAATATCAGTTTTCTGTAGTCGTACTACTTTCAATAATATCGAAAGTCATGGAAAAGGCTATCAATGAGCATCTTCTAAAATATCTTGAAGGATTCAACATTATTAACGCTTACCAATATGGCTTTCGTAAACATAGATCAACAGGAGATCTTCTGATTTATGTAAGACATTGGAACAACGCAATTGAACACTTTGGAGAATCTCAAGCGGCTGGTCTTAACATATCCAAGGCATTCGACCGTGTTTGGCACGATGGACTGTTGACTAAGCTACGCTCTTATGGTATGTCCAAAGAGTTTTGTTTGTGGTTCTCATGTTTCCTCAGACAGCGTTCTTTACCAGTGGCAGTCGACGGATTTCTTTCTAACACCTTCACTATCAACACCGGTGTGCCCCAAGGCTCCATACTGTCTCCTACTCTCTTTCTCATTTACATTAACGATCTGCTAGAAAAGACCAGAAACCCAGTCTACAGCTTTGCAGATGACAGTACGCTTATCTCTTCATTCACTTTGAACGCTCGGACATCGGCTGCTCAGACGAATATCCGTAGACAGCGGTAAGTCGTTCAGCTTAACAAAGATCTGGAAGAAATTCTGTCTTGGGGTGACAGTAACCAAGTGGAATTTAACGCTACAAAAACCCAGGCGACAGTTTTTTCTAAAAAAGTTAACGTTGCTAAATCCGACATAGTTATGGCGGGCACTCCATTCTTCTGGCATCGTCACCCAATTTGTTGGGCGTTAATTTAGGAGCAAATATGTCCTAGCATGAACATGTCGCAGGCTTAGCAAGGAGAGCTTCTCAAAAGTTGAGAATATTATTTCGAACCAGAAAGCTTTACACTCCACAACAACTATTAATTCTTTACAAGCGCTCAAATTCAACCAACTATGGTATACTGCTACCATGTTTGGGGCTCCGTTCCCGAATATACATTGCATTTGTTGGATTTTATTCAGAGAAGAGCTGTTCGTCTGACTGGAGACCCGGAACTCACCGGCGGCCTTGATTCGCTGGAACACCGAAGAACGGTTGGCGGCTTTAGCCTATTCTACAAGTATTTTCATGGAAAGTGTTCGTTCCTCTCAGAGCGGTGCATGTTAGAAATACACGTCGCGCTAATACTTCACCTCCGTAAGAGGTTTAGCTTGTTACTCCGCGTACAACGCTTTTGAAGCAGTCTTTTATATGGAGAACATGATCCCTTTTGGCCCAGGACTGTGTGTCCCACCGAGTACAATTTACAACGATTCAAGAACAACGTGAATCGCTTTTTCCGCACACATGTCGCTTCTGCAACGCTTTAGGGACTTCCCTGCAGTACGTGAGCTAGACCCATAAAAAAAAGTTCTGTTTCAGGCATTGCTTTTCAACATTTCCACATACCCTCACTTTAATCTCACAAGCAGTGTTGTTATCTTTTGCATCAACATAATGGTGTCCGTTGCAATATCCCCTAACAATGGAACTAGGTTAGGTTTAGTTAGTAATATATCATGAAATCTTTTTAAGTTTGAAAGTTCCATACTGTAAGCGAAATATCTTAAGTCCCAGATATCTTAAATTTTTACCTCATTTATATAAAACCCTTACCTAAGCCAAGGTAATTAGGCATGACATAGCTTAAAATATTGTAGTTAAAGGGCCTAGCTCTACCTAGTTAGTCAATAAATGAAATCTGGAAATTGCAATATTTTTCCCTAGATATTGATCCATTTCAGTTTTTATTATTTATCCCATTAGAGCTGGAGTGATCTTCGCAGCCTTTCTAAATATGGTCACAGCGTCTGCAGTGTCTCACCAGTTTCTTATATTGCGGAGTTACGTATGTTCTTTTCGACTTTAAATGCAGATCAAAATTTATTGAGTGTGAAACATCCTGAGAAACACATACGAGCCTTTAGAAATAACCTAAACTTCCTTGTCAATTCAAATCAATTGTTATTGGTGACGTGACTCGGTGTTTTTAATATAACCCACAAACCAAGAGTTAAGTACGGGACGGAGGTATTTTGACCTCGACAGTACTGCAAGTCAAAAAACACAAAAATTTGTACCAAAAATCTAAACCACGTTGATTGCTTTCTACGATAGTATAGGCATTATTCTTTGTAAAATTCTTCTAACGGGTCATATTATCAATGGCGAAAATTATCTGAAAGTATTGAAAGTTTGAGGAGTAGAATTCATCATTATCGACGGGAATATCGTAATCCAGATAGGTGATTCTTCTTATACGATATTCCACCAAGCCACATTTCACTTACTGTGCGTGAATTTTTGGCTCGAAATCAAATTTATCCACTAACTATTCACCGTTTTTATATGATTTACTACCTTCTCACTTTTCACTATTTCCTGAAATTAAAATATGATTAGAAGGATGCTTTTTCGAGCACGCAGTCATTGAGAAAGCTTCTACATATGCCAAGCAAGCAACTTCACAAAATAAGCCAGAAAATTTATAAATTTGGTAATTTTTTTTAAACAACCTCAAAATTATTCCAAAAACAAAAAAAAAGCCGGTCAAGTGCAAGTTGATCTTGCGCAATTAGTTTTCCGTACATTGATTGCTGCTGAAATAAAAATTCTTGTTACGGAAATGATCAGTGACTTCACAAAATACACCCCAAATGAGTTTTCAACAAAGTTTGTTTCCGATCTTTACTGAAAACTGATGACTGATTTTTTTTTATATACCAGATAAATTATTAAAGGTAATGCACTCGTGATAATTTTCGTTCAATCTACACCCCGTAGAGAATATTCCAGAATTTTTTCAAAATTTTTGGATCAGTACCTTCGAGGACAGCGATTTTTCGCAATTTTTTTTAAAATAATACCAAGAAAAGTGTGCGCGCGTAAGGCATTATATATATTTTTGAACTCGTGTTTTTACAGGCTTTTATTTGACACCCACTCGATGACCTAGTAAAAAAATTTTTTTTTCACTTCCGATTTCGTCCCCCAAAACTAACCCCGTCAGTCAAAATTTAACTTTCAAACCTACACGGCTCTAATGAGGCCATCAATTTCTATATTAGTATCAAATTTCAACGTTCTACGTCAAATAGTTTCGGAGAAAATCGGGTATGACAGACGGACAAACGCCGGACAGACACCGAAGTGATCTTATAAGTGTTCCCTACGGAGCACTAAAAATAGTGAATAAGTTACTACATTATTATTTTAAGCGGGACCACAGTTAACCTATTTTTTTAGTAAAAAAAGGATCCACTAAACCGTTTTAATATAGTCTTTAAAGGCCCCCAAAATGAACTTTTGCTTTAATTATTCTTTTTATTAACTACGTTTAAATGAATTGAAAACACTGCCCGAGAAACATCAACTCAAAATCTGATAAGTGTCTAAGTGGGAACTCCATTGTCTTAAACTTACAGAGTAGCATTTGTGTTTATTACCTAAAGTTAACAAAACTTTTGTTAACTGTGAAGAAATTCATCGTACAACAAAAAGGTGTTGAAATACTATCCCTTTTAAATTGTTATAAATACGGTCCCCTGGCTTTTGAGAGTAAAAATATAAAAATAAGTTTTTATAATTTTGAAAGCCTTTAAATTTTCTTCAAAATTTTTATGGACTAACAAACTGAATTCGTAACTTTTTTAGGCCTTATTTTTAGTAAACTTAACAGAAAATTTATTAGATTCTTTTTATTAAAGGGCAGTATCCTTTTCGTGAAAACTCACCTTCTGAGATTTTTGCACTTATTTACGGTTTACAGTCTCTGGATCACTAATAATATAAAGTCCAATTTCCAACGGTCTGTACTTCTGTTGGCATGATGCCTTTCAAGCGAAATGAGATATTAATTTTGTAATTGGTGCACACATATTACTTGCAGTAGGAATAGAACCTGTAGTTTTTAAGTTATGACGCTTCAGAGAAAGGGGGTGAAAGGGGTGGAGGTTGCTTAATTTTATAAATTTTTAATGCTATTTTGAGAGTTTCTGGTTGGGATAATGAACAAATTGAACGTATTTATCGTTTTTTTTTCGTTCGTTTCAATTATTTGTGGTTAAACACGTAATGTGAATGTAGAAGTATATGCATAGATTACAATAAAGCTTTCGTCTGTGTGATGCACGAAAAAAGAGATCTAAATATTATTAAAAATCTGTACTGGAATCAATTAGTGGAAGTTAAAATTGAGCTGGAAAAGTCCGAAAGCATAAAAATAAAAATAGCCCATAGTGTAAGACAGGGCTGCATTTTCTCACCACTTTTGTTCAATCTTTATTCTGATGCTGTGTTTAATGAGGCCATCTATGAATCCCTTGAAGGAATAACAGTTAATGGGAGTACACTGAACAATATACGGTATGCTGATGATACTGTTCTATTAACAAACAATATCAAAGATCTTCAGCAACTGATCAATTGCATTGTAACAGCCAGAGAAAGATTTGGATTAACTATGAATGTAAGAAAAACCAAGTGGATGGTAATAACAAAGAAAAATCTACCACCAATATCCCTCGAAAACAGGGAAAATACCGTAGAACAGGTCTCCACATTTAAATATTTGGGAATCAATATAAATGACAATTGGGACCCAAGAAAGGAAATATATTCCCCAATTGAACAGGCCCGAGTAACATATATGAATATGAATAATTTTTTCCATTGCACAAGTCTCAGTTTCGAACTCCGAATGAGAATGGTGAGAGCGTATGTATTCTCCGTGCTTTGTATAGCATATATCCTCTTGCATATCATTTTCAAAGTTCTTTAAGTCAAGGAACATGAAAATTGTGTTTATGTTAAAAATAATGAACATTTTTAATTTTAATAGAAATAGAATGAGGGGAGGAATGGCATGTTTCAGGTCTAAATATCTCTGCAGCTCTTCGATTGCCCTTTACTTTCTGTGAATAATATTTCACCATAACGTTCGTATCATTGAAAATATCGACTTGTAATACTTGAATTAAATTTTAGCTAAGTGTGAAAAGGTAAATGCATTACTTATTGTGTGTTTCTAAATGAAATGAAATGAGTTATTTTGTTATTTATCTGCTATTGTAGTTTCGTAGGTTTTCTACATTGTCAAGCGTAATACTAGAGTAGTAGCATTACGCTTGACAGTGTAGAAAACCTACGAAACTGCAGAAGCAGATAAATAAAAAAATAAGTGACAATTAACAAAATAACTCTTTTCATTTCATTTAGAAATTTAAAATGTACTGTCACAAAGTAACGGACACCTCAATTATACAATTAATTATGTCTCTTTTAATTCTTTTTGGGTTAAGAGTGAATATATTTTGTTTCAGTATAATAATAGAATGAGATATCGTGTTTCTTGAAATTAGACCGTGTCATATTGGAGTAACTTTTCGTTGTTTTGCCTACGATTGCACGATGTATCTTCAGGGATCTTTACTCATTGAGATATTTTCAAACCTAGTCAAAGAGATATGATTATAGAGTAACCGCAAAACAAATACTATCTATTGACTTCACAACCTGTGTTTGCCAGGGAAATAAATACTTTTTTTGACAGCCAACAAATTCATATTCAATAACTTAATAATGCAACAAAGTTTTGGCATGTTGTGTGGACTCGTAATAAACTTCCTAGTAATAAACCATAATGATTACGACTTAATGTAATACCCGATGAATTGCTACGAGGCTGGTTTGAAAAGTCCGTGCAAAAATAAAAACTACTTATGTGTTTGGGGTAAACCTTTTTTATTTTTCGACATAGTCTCCTTTTAGGCTTATATACTTCGTCCAACGATGTTCTAGTTTGTTGATCCCTTCCGAATAATAGGATTTGTCCAAGTCTGCAAAATATCCATTAGTGTCTGCAATCACCTCCTCGTTTGAATAAAATCTTTGTGCCGCCAGCCATTTCTTCAAATTGAGGAACAAATAGTAGTCCGAGGGAGCCAAGTCTGGAAAATAGGGGGGATGTGAAACGAGTTGGAATCCTATTTCCATTAATTTTGCGACCACAACTGCTGAGGTGTGTGCTGGTGCGTTGTCGTGATGGAAAAGGACTTTCTTGTGGGCCAATCACGGGCGTTTTTCTTGCAGCTCGGTTTTCAAACGGTCCAATAACGATGAACCTGTAATAGTTTTACCCTTCTCCAGAGAGTCGATGGGGATTATCCCTTGCGAATCCCAAAAGACAGTCGCCGTAACCTTTCCGGCCGAAGGGACGGTCTTCGCCTTTTTTGGTGCAGATTCCCCCTTGGTAACCCATTGATTAAATTGTTGTTTGGTCTCAGGAGTATAGTAATGTATCCATGTTTCATCCATAGTGACGAAACGACGCTTAAAGTCCTCCGGATTCTTCTGGAACAGTTGCAAACCATCCTTGCAACACTTCACACGATTCCGTTTTTGGTCAAGCGTGAGCAATCGCGGCACCCATCTTGCGGATAGCATTCTCATGTCCAAATGTTTATGCAAAATATTATGTACCCGTTCAGTCGAGATGCCCACAGCACTAGCAATCTCACGCACCTTAACTCTTCTGTCATCCATCACTATATTATGGATTTAATCAATGATTTCTGGAGTCGTAACCTCCACAGGCCGTCCAGAACGTTCAGCGTCACTTGTGCCCATATGGCCAGTCTGACAATTTTGAAACCACTTATAAACTGTTCTAATCGAAGGTGCAGAGTCACCATAATGTTTATCAAGCTTCTCTTTAGTCTCCTGAGGCGTTTTGCCTTTCATAAAGTAATGTTTAATCACCACACGAAATTCTTTTTCGTCCATTTCTTGAAAATCACTCGATTTCCTTGATTCACACGAATGCCAAACACAAAGAAATAGACCAATATGGCTGAAACTTGGTGTGCGTTCATTCAAGAGATGCTACTAACTAAACATAACCTCGATACGCGCCGGTGGTGCCATCTCTCGGACTTTGCACGGACTTTTCAAACCAGCCTCGTAAATACCATATTCACGTTGACAACTATTTTGCATCAGTACCATACACTAATATATTTTTTAAAACTGGTAAACAATAAATATAAACAAAGTATCTTTACAAGCAAAAAATTAGATACTTTCATATCTACTTAGTTTACAGAGCCATGATTTTATTATTCTCTTTTAGTATGGGTACGAATTACCGTTGAACTATAGTAAGTAAAATCTGTAATACTTAATTCGTTTGTGAAATCACCCAGTCCCAGCTGTTCATAAACCAATATCACACCTATATACTTTTGTTTACTCTTATTCAATTGGTACGCCCAAAATTAATATTAGTAATTAGTATCTGATGCTCCAAAATCAACCAAATGTCGCCCTTGTTTCTTTATGCCATCTCAAGTTAAAGTAGGGTTGGACAAAATGGCGCTTAATAACCATCATATTGATTTTTCTATAACTATATAACGGATGTCCTTGGTTGAATTATAAAAAGATCCTTGGAACTACCATTAGTTAAAATGAGTCCGACAGTTTCAGCTCTATGAGCGAATAAAGACTTTTGTATCGTTATAATAAAATAGGCCAGCAGTTATTTTGTGTGTTAGTCTTCGACAACAAAATCTTTAAATATTAAAAAAATACAAGTAGCAACAGAAACTTAAAAGCTTATATCTTAACTTTGGCACATTTATAGGCTTAGCTGCAAAACCTAAATAATTTATGTATAGCTAAACCTATTTGTACTCCTAATACCTACTTTGCCAACATTATAACAATCTTCATAAGTAAATATTTTTTGTGCGCTTAAAACAGGGTGTCCCACATAAGCGGCTTACTTAATTTCACGGCTTAATTACTGATTTATTCGGAAAAACAAAAAACTGGTTGCTTATTTGAGACTGGCTTCCCTGCTTTACCCCTAAGGCTCTTTTTGCTTTTGTTACACCCCTTTGAAAATCTTACATAGAAATTAGCATTTGAAATGAACAACAGAATTAAATATTTTCTAATTATTTTCACGGATACGTCAATTTCCAAGTTATTTTTAATACCAGTAGGAAAATTTTAAATTAGTTTTTTTACCAGTAGTTTTATAACAAACCAATATTTAAAGCATATTTTGGCCCTCTACTAAAGACCGTCCGATTACAACGAGAGATTCTTTATTATCTGGCAAGATAATAAACGTGTTCTTTCTTCCTAATACTCCTGAAAATATTCGAAAGTACAGAAGATAATGGACAAATCTATGGTGACTCCTGAAGTTTGTTCAGGAAATGTTGCTTGAAAAATGAAATATATAGATCGCAGTATTCTAGTCAATCTACCAAAGATGAATCGATGCCGTTATGCCGGAATACATCTCGTACAGAAACAGACTTGTTAATTCGAATATTTATATAAAATAATTCAATAATGTCAAAACTGACCAAAATATCGTGAGGTATCAACCTAATGTTTTTCAGTTTGTCTATAAAACCTTATCAGTTTTTATCAAACGAATTAGTTTTTCCTGTCAAAGGAGTTAAGAAAGTTTTTACATATTTCCTTGATTTCTGTGTTGGGAAATGTATTTTACCAACGACTGAACGAAGTGATACAATGGTACAATGTTTCGAAGAAATTTTTGTGTTGCCCGGCTTAAGGGATTTTTTTTCTTCGTAACTTTCTCTATTTGACTGATTGAGTCAGTTTGATAGTTCCTATAGGTGTTGTCACTTAGTAGTTCCTCGATTTTCTCAAAATATTTCTCCTTGTCTGTGAATACAGTTGCGTTTTCCTTGTCTGCTGAAATAACCAGTATTGATTGGTTGTTTTAATTTTTTTTTTTCAACTGCTTTGAGAGTTCGCCTTAGTGGTTGAGTAGGTTGCATAATTTTAGCTGTTTCGTGCTAAATAACATCGATCTGGCCCGATGAAATGACCAGTTAACTGTACTGTAGATAGTTCGACTACTTTATTCTGGAACGGATTTACAGGTTTCTCCTTCTTGAGTAAAATTTCAAATTTCCTTGGTTGCTTAAAAGTGATGATGATGTTGTTGAAACACACTAGTGGTCTTATCTAAGGTTTCGAACGTATCGTGCTCTCTAAAAAATAATTTTAGGTGCAGCTGTAATAGTTTACGGGCATTAGCGGAAGTGAGTGGGGGCGAATGGGGTCTCTACACCAGCACTCAAGACTATTTATAACTAGATAAATGAATTTAAGTGTGGCCGTATGAGCATTGCAGATGCTTTACGTTCAGGACGACCAACTAAGGTTTCTTCTGAAGAAATGGTCCATAATATTCATGGTGTTGTTATGGAAGGTCTTCTCATTAAGCTTGATGAGATTGCTAAGATGGTAGGTGTCTCATATGAACGGGTACATAATATCCTGCATGAAGTTCTAAAAATTAAAAAGCTGAGTGCGAGATGGGTGCCTCGTTTTTTGATTCCGGGCGAAAAACAACGTGGAAGGACATTTCAAGATCGTGTTTGAAAAAACGTGGATCCACCATTACAGTGTGTTGGCGAAGGTAAAAGTGCACCGAGAAAAGCGAGAGCAGTTTTATCGGCGAGAAAAGTGATGGCAACTATTCTTTGAGGCTCCGAGGGTATCATCTTGAGTGACTATTTAGAAAAAGGTAAAATACTGACTGGCTCTTATTACGCAACGTTATTAGACCGTTTGCATAGTAAGTTGAAGCAAAAGAGACTAAAAAATTGGCTTGGGGGGAATAAATTCTGGTTGAATGAAAAGGTTATTTGTGCTGTAAACGAGTAACATGTACAGGGTGAGTCAACGATAGAGTAAAGTTCATTATCTCATTTGTCTCGGAAATGACGAAAAAATGTTAAATGCAATAGTTTTAGGAAATGTTAAGGTGCACAGTTTAAAATTATTTTTGAGTATACAGGGTACTTCCAAAAAGTGTGGCCGATATAACATATGTTTTTTTAAATGGAACATCCTATTTTCATATATTTTTTAACGATAGAGTAAAGGTCATTATTAGGGTACTTCGCTCCGTGAAGCCTTACTGCCAAAAGATATTTTTTTCCCGCCTCGCCCAGTATATAAACCATATCAATTAATTCATTTTTAGGAAAATCCGTAACTATTACCTTTATACGTCACTTACTACAACAAATTAAACTAGTTTTACTTGCTTAATAGACATGTCAAAATTTGACAATGCCTACATTTTTGTTTTGTCTTGGCAACTATGATGTTATAGCGTAAGTATATTAAAAGCAAGGGTAAAAATTGAAAAATTTCAAATAAATCGAAAACTATTAGAAATAGGTATATGACATACTTAATAAAAGTTTGAGGGTTTTGTAAAACCTATAAGAAAAAATAATAATATACAGGGTGTGCCATTTAAAAAATTTGAGATTTTTCAATTTAAAATAGTTAAAATGTATAAATTTATTTTGAACACCCTGTAGCATCTAACTAAAATTTCTTTACATATGTCTTTTTTTTCGTCTCTATAGAATGCTCATATCAATTATGAGTATTCCACCTTCAGAAACAATGGCGCTACTGGCAATTTTTTACAAAACTGAAAACTAGTATTTTTTTTAAAAAATGAAATATTAGAAAAACTACAGGTATAGGTATATAACATTATTAATAAAAAAGTTATAAAATTTTAGGCAGAATTTAAAAATAAATTAGAAAATAGGATGTTCCATTTAAAAAAATATATGTTATATCGGCCATACTTTTTTGAAGTACCCTGTATACTCTGTGCACCCTAAACCTATTATATTTAACATTTTTTCGTCATTCCCGAAACAAATGAGATAACGAACTTTACTCCATCGTTGACTCATCCTATACAGTTTGAAACATGTTTTTTTGGAGAGGAAAAAACTGTTAGTTGCCTTGTTTTTTTACAAGACTTTTCAATCTACCGTTGTATGTTGTTTGAGAATATACAAACTTGAATTTGAGCTTTATGAAAGAACTTTGTTAGTTAAATATTTGCTCGGGGGAATTTATTCGACGATTTTAAGAATTCTGACTCAAACGAGGACAAACGTTCAACTACTTTTTTCTCTGTGTGCATTATTTTAAAAATACTATTAGTTTGATTGACTTCCCTTCATTCATAAAAATCATTACCAAGTATTCTCTGTATTGTGACCCATTTTTTACTATTATCCAAAAGTATATAGGTCTCCTGAATTTTTAACGCAGACGGATGATATGTCACGTCGTATTATGCTGTTATATATTACAACAGCTTGCAAAACAAAGCAAATACTGTGCTCCGGTATTTGCTGATATTAGTGCTATGTACTACACGTTCAATGTTGGCTTAACGTTCCAAAAAATATTAAACCTTTTGACTATGTACACGCCAATCGTGTCAAGTGTTTTCTTTTGTTACTCTTTTCAATTCTATCTTTCTATAAATGTGTTTAATTTTTTATATACACTGATGAAAATTCGTAACGGCGAAAAATATATTCTATACAGTTTTTACTGTCATTGCTAAAGAGAAGTAAGTATTGTACTATATATATCACTGTATCATCTTTTGAGATATTATCATTTATCACTAGGAATTTATTGTGTTGTCGAAAAAATATTGAGCTGTTTTCTCGTTAGACAGCTTTAATATCACATACTTAAGGTAATAATAAGTCTCATTCGGTCATACATACAGTCACTACTATTGGAATTCGTTTATTTAGACTTAATTTGGAGAAGCTCGAAGATGAGTGGAATTTCTGAAAACATTTTACGATTTTATCTTCGTAAAGCCGCAAATGCTGCGCCGACCTACGAATAAATTTGTGGTGTTTATCGTCAAGATACGTTATCACAAGCAACAACCAAAATATGGTTGAGCCGCTTTCTTTCTGCAAATTTTGATGTTGAAAGATGCTCCTCGCAGTAGTCAACTAACGATAGAAAATAATTTTTTCCGATGAAGCTTCATTTTGGGGTTATGTTATTACCCTACGAGTCTGGTTAATGTCCACTAATCCACTAACCGATTGGTTCAGCGCACCGTGGAATACTCTGTCAAAGTACATGTTTGGGGTTGTCGTTCGGAAAAAGGTTTTAGAGACTTCACTTATAATTTGAAAGCTGAAAAAAATGTTCCAGATGTACAAGAACGCATTAGTACCGACTACCAAACGGTAGTTTGTCGATAAAAATGAGGAGTGGATTCTTCATGAGGGTAACGACCCCAAATATGGAGGTAAAACATGTAGCCAGTGGAAAGGGGAATCCGGTATCGTCGCATTAGATTGGTCGTCCCAGTCGCCCGATGCAGACCCAATTGAGAACGTGTGGTAACTGTGCACACCACGCAGTGGAACAACTGTAATTTGGAAATCTTTGCCTCAAGAGTCTTGTCGAAAGTAGACCCTCTTAACTGGAATCTACAGGGCACACTTTCGACGCTGAAGGTGACGAACTACTAAATCATTAGCATTTTAATGGCAATCCTTCCGTCGACTGAGGTAAAAAAACTTCTAAATAAGTACATTTTTAATTAACAATGTGCGAACGTTCTTACTTGACGAACTGTAAATTTATCAAAATCAATAATTTATTAAAATAACTTTTAAATTGGTTTGAATTAAACTTTAATCCTAAAATATAAATTTTTAAATTTAAAAATTCAAAACTTTTAAAATTCCTCACACATTTTTCATGACAAAATAAAACGTTTTTTTTTTAAGTGTATGTACGTATCATATTATCTTGAATTTGATATATTCCGTTTCACAGCACCAGCACGTTTTATAAGAGAAAATTAGATTAGTTTGCTATTCGTTAGGGTTATAATAAATTTATCCTCATACGTTGTTCATAAATTCTTAAAATATAAAAACCATTATATTCTTAAAAATATAAATTATACTCAACAAGAACGCAATAAACTGGTGGAATATAAAAATAAAATTGTGTAAAATTTTTCCTTAGTAACTAACTATAGGAAGTAAACACCTTAAAAAAAATACCAGGTGTACAAGTATGAAATGCGGATTTCAGACAACAAATGGTGCACCAATGCAGTTTGTGCTATAAAGATTTGACACTGCGCCATTTTTTTGTGTTATCAATAAGTGTCAGACGCGCACGAGTGATAAATTGGAAAAGTGTGTGCATAGTTGTGTTCAATATGTCGAAATTTATACCGAACAAAGAGCATTCACGGACAGCATTAATTTTTTGTTTTCATTTGAAGAAAACTGCCGTAGAATCATACCCATTAATTCGAGAAGCTTATGGTGAACATGCTCCATCGCAGGATACGTGTGAACGATGGTTTTCGGCGTTTCAAAAGTGGTGACTTCGATGTTGCAGACAAGGAACGTGAAAAACCGCCAAAAAAATACGAAGATGTGGGATTGCAAGCATTGTTGGACGAAGATGATTCGCAAACACAAAAACAACTCGCCGAGCAATTGGGCCTTAGTCAATAAGTTGTTTCTAATCGGCTACAAGAGATGGAAAAGATTCAGAAGACCGGTAGGTGGGGATCACATGAGTTGAACGACAGGCAAATGGAAAAGCGCAAAAACACGGGTCACATTTTGCTGGCTCGATACAAAAGGAAATCCTTTTTGCATCGTATAGTTACAGGGGATGAAAAGTGGATTTATTTTGAGAATCTCAAGCGCAAAAAATCATATGTAGACCCAGACGCACCATCCACATCGACCGTAAGACCGAATCGCTTTGGCAGAAAGACGATGCTCTGTGTTTGGTGGGACCGGAGGGGCGTGGTCTACTATGAGCTATTAAAACCAGGGGAAACGGTTAATACTAAACGTTACCAACAACAATTGACCGATTTGAACCGTTCGCTGCTTGAAAAGCCAGAATACCGAAAGAGACAACACAAAGTTATTTTTCTTCATGACAATGCTCCATCACATACGGCAAAACCAGTTCGCTACACGTTGGAAGCACTCAGCTTGGAAGTTCTACCCCATGCGGCTTGCTCACCAGACTTGGCTCCTTCCGATTACCACTTGTTTGCATCGATGGGTCACGCAATTGCTGAGCAACGCTTTGGTTCGTACGAAAATGTGAAAAAATGGCTCGATGAATGGTTTGCAGCAAAAGGGGAAGTGGTATTCACAAATCGCCCGAAAGATGGGAAAAATGTATAACAAGAGATGGAGCATACTTTGAATAAAGCACTATTTTTCATTCTTTCGAATTTAACATGTTTTTTTAGAAAAAAAAATCTGCATTTCATACTTGTACACCTGGTAGAGTTAGTAGCCCACGAGTTTCTTTTAAATGTAAGCTGTAAAGTCAATGTTTTTTTACGCCAATTTATGATCACATCTCTCTTCATACCGTTTCTATTATGGTTGAAACTATTGAAAAAAATAACATAGTTTCTAGATTATTTCACTCTCAGAACCCGAAAAACGACATACAGTCTGTCAAGTAAGAACCTGACCGTTCGTATTCTTGAAAAAATGTGTCTCTAGAATATTTTTGGCCAACGATGTATTTTTTGGTGAATTAACAACGGCGAAATTACCTTGGTAAGTTGTCCAATCGCCTCCTGCCTCAACAGTCGCCTGGAATCTTCGAGGCATGCTATCGACGAGATTTTCTGCAAAGATCAGTTTTTTTGAATCTCACGAGACAACTGAGTCAAAGTCTTCAGAGTCTCTTTTGAGCTTTCTCTTTACAAAGGACCAAACGTTTTCAATAGGATTGGCGTCCGGCGATTGTGAGGGCCACTATAGTATCTTATCATGGACCCATGGGACACATTCAAATCTGATTTTCTTAACTTTGCCGCTCCATGACGTAGCGTCAATTTTGGGTCCCGTGAAAATAAAGACACGATTCGTGTTTCGATTTTTGAAGTGATGTTGTTTACCGAACCATGTTTTGGCAAGTCGTCGACATTTTTTGTCTCGTTAAAATGATTTACCTACTTCGTCACAAATGATACCGACTTTTTAATATATTTAGCGGAATGTGTCATTTTAGGCCCCTCCGAATGGGAATAAAGAAAGGCTGCCTGGAACCGATGCGCAAACAAGTGACTCATTTTGGATTTTACGTGATTTGGACGAAAGTTCGGAAACGACTGATACTTTTACTAAAATGCGTTGAAGACAAAGGTTTTTTCTACCAATTTTTTGTTGACTCGCATCTACCAAAAATGAATTATCGCGAACCCATTCTTACTTGACAGACTGTACAATAAAACACACACTTTTAAAGCTACGCCTCTAACTTCCCCCTATACCCATCCTTGTATTAACATAAATAAATCTGTAACCGTGGTAGCGAGTAGATACTCCTTTACGATCTCGGTGGAGGAGAGCCCTACTTCAGGGACGCAGTCCTGCTAACGCGAGCCTTGATTCTCTCCCAGTTGCTACCTCCAGGGAGAAATCATGTCTAACCTTCGTTCTCTACTAAACACCTATCTATTCGCCACCCTCATATCGTTACATGATCGACCGCAGCAGTATCCATCATTACTAGCCTGAAGCGATGTTCTAACCGGTTCAGAACCAAGTTCTCATGGGCGTGAGGAACATATTTCCAAAATGGCTGTGGAGCTGAAATGTAGAAGGAACCGGGAGCCCACTACATTTTAACATCCCATGAACGCTGCCATGATGATTAGTGTCACTGGCAGTTACCACCCCTTTGCTGAGAACTACATATATATATATATATATATATATATATATATATATATATATATATATATATATATATATATAGCTGAAAAGTTTTTGGTTTAGCTACCTAAAACAGTTTTTTGCAAAATTCGACTTTATTCATCAACATAGTCTCCTTCAAGAGCGACACAATTAGTCCAACGCTTTTCTAACATGTCTATACATTTCTTGTAAAAGGATTTGTCTTTGCCTTCAAAATAGGCCTCAGTTTCGGCAATAACTTCTTCGCTGGAACCAAATCTCTTTCCCGCGAGCATTTTTTTTAGGTCTACGAATAGATAACAGTCGCTGGAGGCCAAATCTGGAGAATACGGTGGATGAGGAAGCAATTCGAACTTCAATTCATGCAATTTTGCCATCGTAACCATTGACTTGTGACACCGTGCATTGTCTTGATGAATGTGCACTTTTTTCTTGTTGAATTGGGGCCGTTTCTTTTTGACTTCTGCCTTAAAACGCACCAATAACTTTACATAATATTCGCTATTGATGGTTTTTTTTTCCCTTCTCAGCATAGTCGTTAAAAGTTATTCCATGCGCATCCCAAAATACATAGGCCACAACTTTCCCAGCCAACTGTTGTGTCTTTGGTTGCTTTGGGTGGCTTTCACTCGCTGCTATCCACTCCGCTGACTACCCATTTGATTCCGGTGTGTAGTGATGGATTCACGTTTCATCTATTGTCACATATCGCATGAAAGTATCCTTTTTATTGCGCTTAAACAGCTCCAAACAGCGCTCAGAATCATCAACACGTTGATGTTTTTGGTCCACTGTGAGCAAACGCTGTATCCATTTCGAAAAGAGCTTTCTCATGCCGAAATGCTCATGCAAAATATGACCAATACGTTCTTTCGATATCTTTGTGCATTTTTTTGATGTTTTTCGGTGTGACCACCTCATTTAAGCGTGTTCAGCATCATTTGTGTCTGTACGACTGCGTTTAAATTCAGCATACCAGTAATTTTTTTATTACTATTGTTGATTGTACTTGGATCAATTACTAAGCAAGGCGAGTGCGGGTTGAACACATCAGTATGTATTTCCCAAGACTAAATTAATCTAACTTAATCTAAACCTAGCTTTAACACTTTATACAAGTTCGTGTGGTTCGGTTCGCTTCAATCTTCTGATTTCTTGCGCGTTGTCTAGGAGTTGTATTTCTTCCACGTTGGTGTGGTTCAGTAACCTTCTTTCGTGTTTTATGTTTTTTGTTGGTTACGTAGCGATAAGCATTCATAATCAATCGAAGAAATTTGTTTTGGCAGTGTTGGATTATAAGTCGATTTGATGTCTTAGTGCAATCCCATATTTGCACCCCATTAGTCCATATTGGCTTTATTATCGACTGATACATCAATCTCTTTGATCTTAGATACCAGTAAATAATTAGTGATTTTTCAGGGACAGAGTCCCGGTACCAGTTATCAAGCCATTCCTTTGCTTGAACGGTATTTTTTTCGCAATCAACACACAAAATTCGATTTTTTCCATTGTTTTGAAAATATAAAAAGTAGCGTCACTAAAACCACTGTAACTTGTAAACTAATCCTCGAAATGTCATGAAATTTGGACCCGTACCGTTTGAAGGCTGGTAATTCCTAAAAATCATATGGATTTTTTGAAAAGGGCGACATCTATGTGTCAGACCAAAAACTCTTCAACCTACGTATTCAAATAAATACGTAATAATGTATAATATAATTAAAAACAAACAGGGCTCACTGCCAACTGACAGTTTTTAATCTCACGACTATATAGAAATAATACCGGGTGATTGTATACATACATATATAACATATATATATATATATATATATATATATATATATATATATATATATATATATATATATATATATATATATATATATACAGGGTTACAGGGAAAGTCGTCCTAGATAATTAAGGACGTTATAGTTTAGGTCGTTTCTGACCGATTTGACTCTACGACATGATGTCCTAAACTTAACCGTTTTCGAGATTTGAAGTTTAAAGATTTTTTTTAAAAAAAACATGTTTTTTTTGCTTTTATATCGATTTTTTTTATTAGAGGTTCTCAAGTGCGATTTTTTCGTTATTTTTAGTTAGTCTGTATGTCAAGTATCAAAAATCATCAAAAAAATTTGAACTAGTTACTAACAGTTTCAAATGGCGGCTTGTTAATGTTTCTAAATTACGAATTTTTACCAAGTGTTTCCTACTTTAAATCAATAAAGAGAAAAAAAAATGTATGGAAGTTTAAAAACTTTTACGTCTTTTTAGCTATCAAAAAAGGTATAATACTAGGAGTTTAATAGGAAAACTGTACACAGAATGACACCTAAAGCGGGCTCGAGTAGCAAAAGGTAAATTTTTAGTTCTAGGTGAAAATACGAAAAATACACAAATAAAACAAAAAACCTTGCAATTTAATATTTTTTATTAATTATAATTCATGTTCTATATGGTCGCCCCTATTTCTAACACAAACTCTCATTCTTTTTCTTAAATTACTTTTCACAACGCTGCGCTGGTTGTGAGGTGCCGCTTCATTTCGTCAGCCGCATCAATTATTTTTTGTCTTAGGACATCCACGTTTTCGATAGGCGTCATCTGGTCGTATACGAGACTTTTCATGTGACCCCACACATAAAAATCCATTGGTGTTAGGTCTCTGCTTCTCGCCGGCCAAGGTATGGGTCCGCCTCTTCCAATCCATTTGTTGGGATAATTGTCATTGAGCCATGCACGAACACTTCCTCTGTAGTGAGCTGGGCAGCCATCATGTTGAAAGTACATGTTTTGTCTCAAACCAATAGGTAGGTCTTCCATCAAATTAGGTAAATCGTTCCGCAAAAAATTGTCGTATTCCTCGCCATTCAAATTATCTGGCAGGAAGAATGACCCAACCAAATAATTTGAAATTATACCCATCCACACATTTAAGCTGAATCTTGTTTGTGATCCTTTCGTTCTTTTTTTGTTTGGGTTGCCTTCCTCTTTAGAAGCCCAATAGTGGGCATTGTGGTAGTTTGTAAGACCGTCTTTGTCTAATTTCGACTCGTCAGTCCATAGTATTTTCTTAAAAAAAGATGCATCTTCGACATCGGTATTAGCATAAATCTGCAGAATTCTAATCGTCGCAACGGATCCCCTTCTTCAATGACTTGCACGGGCGTATAGTGGTAAGGGTGTTGCCCAACAGTATGCATTACAAACCATACCTTCCACTGCGAAATACCAAGCGGTTGTGCGACAACATTTGTAGATGTGGTTGCGTCCACCTCAAAGAGACGTCGTATTTCGTTTTCTTCGTCTTCGTCAAAGATACGTGGTCGTCCCATGTCAGTCCGCCGTCTTTGTACGGAACCAGTTTCTCGTAGTCTTCGATAAGTTCCATCAAATACGCTAACATCAGGTACACGACGAGTGGGATATCGCAGTATGTATTCATCACGTGCACGCGACGACACTCCTTCGCAAAATCCGTAACACATTAGGATGTCAGCATATTCCTCGTTGGTATACGTTGCCATATTCACAAGCAGAGATCAAAATCCAGTTACGAGCCAGTTCACACAGTCAGAAGATGAAACACAGATATTTTTGAAAAGCACGGTATAGCACATCTACCACGGACGAATCGCATGAGCAGACTAAAAATCATTCAATAATGTTTAGTGAACAGAAAGTGTCACTCGCACAGAGAGTACCCCGACCGGAAAAAATGCTTACCCAACCCTTTTTATTGTTTGAAGATGCAGGTAGTAAACCGGTAATTGGTAGTATCTAAATTCTATTATTATGTTACTCTACATTTGGGCCTATTGAAATCTCATTTTCTTAGAATTTTCAATAGATCGAGTAGAAATTATACCGTTTTAGATAGCTAAAAAGACGTAAAAGTTTTTAAAATAATTTGCAGAATAACTTCCATACATTTTTTTTTTCTCTTTATTGATTTAAAGTAGGAAACACTTGGTAAAAATTCGTAATTTAGAAACATTAACAAGCCGCCATTTGAAACTGTTAGTAACTAGTTCAAATTTTTTGATGATTTTTGATACTTGACATACAGACTAACTAAAAATAACCAAAAAATCGCACTCTAGAACCTCTAATAAAAAAAATCGATATAAAAGCAAAAAAAACATGTTTTTTTTTTAGAAAATCTTTAAACTTCAATATCTTGAAAACGGTTAAGTTTAGGACATCATGTCATAGAGTCAAATCGGTCAGAAACGACCTAAACTATAACATCCTTAATTATCTAGGACGACTTTCCCTGTAACCCTGTATATATATATATATATATATATATATATATATATATATATATATATATATACATACAATCACCCGGTATTATTTCTATATAGTCGTGAGATTAAAAACTGTCAGTTGGCAGTGAGCCCTGTTTGTTTTTAATTATATTATACATTATTACGCGATTCTACTTAATAATTTATTTGTCTAATACAATAATATTTTAATTAAAATAAAATATGCTCAAATATGTCATTTAGTTTTTGGTGTTTAGTCAATATTTAAAAATTTGAAGGTTTTATTGGAATAAATATTTAAAATTTATTGAAATTTGTGGTTAAAATAGTATAAACCTTGCTAAGCAGATCAATTATGCATTTTATTGGACATTTTAAATTCTTGGGTTTATTTTATTAGTAACAAGGGACAATCCGTTAGTAAAACAACTGGTTAGCTAAACAAGCAGCTGAATAAATACTAAAAATAGGTTTGGTTATGTACAAGGTAAAAAATTAATAGTCATTAACCCAATATTTCCTATGCAAATACAGTTCTAAAAGAAACACCGAAGAAATAACTTAATCCAAGCATTATAACTTTAAAAATCAATGTTTCACACGTAGGCTGAAAAGTTTTTGGTTTGACACATGAATGTTGCTCTTTTCAAAAAAAACCATATGATTTTTAGGAAGTACAAACCTTCAAACGATACATGTCAAAATTTCATGACATTTCGACGATTAGTTTATAAGCCGTAGTGGTTTTAGTGCCGCTACTTTTGATATTTTCAAAACAATGGAAAAAATCGAAATTCGTGTGTCGATTAAACATTATTTTTTTGATGAGAAATTACCGTTCAAGCAAAGCAATGGCTTGTTAAGTGTTACGGGGACTCCGCTCCCGGAAAATCACTCATTTTTTACTGGAATACTGAATTTAAACGCGGTCGTACAGGTATAAGTGATGCTGAACGCTCTGGACGCCCAAATAAAGTGGTTACACCGGAAAACACCAAAAAAATCCACAAAATTGTTTTGGATAACCATAAAGTGAAATTGCGTGAGATACAAGAAAGGTATAGAAATATGAGAAAAGCGTTGGACTGATTGTACCGCTCTTGAAGGAGACATATTGATGAATAAAGTTAAATTTTGCTAGGCCAAAAACTTTTCAGCCTATGTGTCACTAATACGGAAAATAAACAAGGTCTATATATCAGCACTTAACCATTGTTCTCCCATCTGTCAATTTATCTCAGCATCACGACTCATCGGCCGAGCTAGGATCGATAAACAAGAGAAACGAGATAAACTTTTCTGGCTGTGGCCTTAAAAAGCCTCCTCTAGAGAGCAACTGTGTTTTTAAATGTTAAGCTTTCACCAGCCAGAGATACAGTTTGTTTTATCTTAATGCGTTAAAACTTTAAATCAAAAAAAAAACGATATTAAAATACTTTATGGTGGAATACTAATAAAAAAAATAAAATGAAGAAAAAATATTTCAATTTTCAAATTCCCTGACTTCAAGAACTCTCCAAAGGGTTCAAGGGGATGCAATACATACGTAGTAACCCCTCGAACACCCTCCTCTGCTTCATTAATCTGCGGCATGTTTGTCCAATTGAAAATAATGAAAAAAACCTACATAATTTTCAGATTTATCGACTGCATAAACTCCAAAATGGGCGTATAACACAATATATTCCAAGCAACCTCTCTTACCCTCTTCCCAAACTTATTTACCCATTACATTGAAAATAAGGAAATCTAACACAAAATCAGATTCCTTGAGTCCAAGGACCCTGAAAAGGACTTGTTATACGAAATATATGAAGCAAATCTCCCCCTCCCATACCTCATAAACTTCTTGCATGTTTGACCAGTATATGTATTCAAAGCCCCTCCTCTTCCACCTCTTCAACTCTTTACACTTTTGACCATAAATATTCATACTTAAATTTTCTTTACAACTTTACTTACTTTCTATCAACTAAAAATCAAAAATCTCATAGTACTGTTAACACTATATAAAATTTATCGACTCTCGACCCTTGTCCCTAAGTTTTATCATTAAAAAACTATAGGTTTCAACCCCACTGCAAATATTATCAAAAATTTTTGTCAACTGTTAATAACAACCCAAAAAGTATATACTTTAAGAGATAGTAATTTAAAAAAATTTAACGCTTGGCGTGAAATTATTTCTCTCCATTTCATATAAAATAAGTGAAAAAAAGATCAGAACGATGTATACTAGGAATATATGTCGTGCTAATGCATCACAATGGTATGCGTTTCCATTGTGCACTCCTTTTATCACCAGTGGTGATTCACCACCTTCTTCAAGAACTCTTCTATATGGAACACTTTATTTCTTTAGAAAGAACAGCTGACCACTTGGTTTCTCACCGAGTACAAACTACATCGATTCGAAACCAGCCTGAACCCTTACCTCCGTACACGTGCCGTTTTTATAGGGATTTACAGATTTTCCTGCTGCCCATGTGTCTATAAAAAAATAAATTATTTCGGTTGATAATTTTTTCTTTAGTAAAAAACGACATTTTATATGCTCTAGGGAATTACTTATTACCTATAAAACGGCTTAAATTTTATCCTGAAAATCGAGTAGAATTTTGGATAATAAGGGTAAACTTCTTCGTAGGTTCTAGGAATTTATTTTAGTATATCTCCAGAATTGGCAAACTTTTGTCGGAAAGTTTGAATCTTTGGGGGTTTTATTTCAAAGAGGTGTAGAGTTTTTTACTGCTTCCCGTTCATAAACCTAATATATTATAGTATAAAGCTAATATGATAACTTATTCTTTTGCCTTACAGGTTGGTGAGATCCACGATTTTTATTTTAATATGAAAAATGAAAAGTAATTTTTTTCTACATATATTTAATTATACTTTTGTTGATATTTACAGTTTTTACGTGCTACTATCATTATTTACAAATCAATCACAGAAATTAGTACTGTAATTTATCCTTGTAATCACACAGTAGGCACTGAGATATTAATAAAGTTAAACAGAGGAAAAATTTCTAAAGAAGTTAAAAATAATATCATTTTCAGATGCCAAGTCACCAACAACCCAGAAATGGACGCATATTACACGCAGAAGCTGTATAACGTCCTTCCTATCCTTTTAACTCCATATATCTTCTATAAATAATTTTCTCAAATTTTTTCTTCCACTCTTTTAACCCCACCACCTATGTTTTGCTATAAATAATTTTGGTTCAAATTTGTCCATTATCATAACCAAAAACTCTAAAAAAATTAGGACCTTTAACGCCTCTGATCTCCTCGTCCACCTCTTTAGCCCCCTTGTATGTTTTACTATAAATGATTATGTATAAAATTTTTTATTATCTCAAAAAGAAACCAGGGAAAATTCCCAAATACTATTAAAACCATACAAAATTTATCGATACCTACCCCTTTCCCTTTCCTTTAAAGCGATATACGTATAAAATTTGGAATTGATATCTATTTTGTTTCTAGAATTATCTTGCTAATAGACTGACCGATGGACTGAAGAAAATCAAAGCTATGTATTTAGTGATCTAGGAATATTAAAACGTGAAGAATAGAAAATATCTCGGGGCAGGGGGGGAGGGTAGTATTTTTTATGTCTTCGATACAGTGTATTTAAAACAAAGACTGTCTTCATATTAGCTATGTCCGACTAACATTCTGTTCTGTTCGTGATTTTAAAATGTCTATAAATCCAGTTGTTTTTAGCCTGAATTAAATAAAAAATGTAAATTTCTAATATTAGAGAGATTTTGCAACGCTTATTTTTTGCAGGTCACTGTATTTATCCCTATTTGAAGCATGCGTATAGTAAAGGGAAGAAATTAAATATAATGACGCAGCTGTTATCGTTAATTGAAGCATGCGCTCCCCGTTTGGAGCTTGCGCAGTATTAAAACAAAATAAGAGAAACCTTTATTAAGGATAACGATTTCCCGTATTTAGGAACTTACAAGAGACTAGCCGTGCCCACGGCTCTGCTCGCGTGGACTTCATTCACTATTCTCGTCACTGCTTATTCCTTATGTTACCTAACGTAATATAGAACCTACGTATTTTATAAAAAAAAACACGTAAATTGGATAAGTGGTTCTCGAATAAGAGGCGTACTAACGGACAAACAGACAGGGAGACGTTGCATTTTATATATATATATTATAGATATTTTTTTTCGACTTGATTCACTATTATCGTCACTACTTATTTCTTATGTTACCTAACGTAATAAAATATAGCCTATAACCTGGCGTTTAAAAAAAAGAGCACGTAAATCTGATGATAAGTGGTTCTCCAGTGATAAGCGCTCTAACGGACGGGCAGACAGACAGAAAGACGTTGCATTTTATATATATTATATAGATGTTATTTGTTCGTTATTCTTATCGCTATTATATGTATACTTAGGTATACAAACCACTAAGAAAATACAGTAAAATTGAAATTATGATCTTTTATTGCAAATAATACTAACAACAGTTAATTAGTGTAAAGATTGTGTTGAGATTTTGCAATCTTTGGTACAATGGCGTTACAGAATAGTTATTACCACTAAAACAGACATTTTATTTTTGCACTTGACACGCGTTTATCTAACCATGTGAGCATTATCACAAATGATGTCCTGATGATGGAGGAGGAAAAAAAAAGTGTTTGGTGCAGTGGTGATAACAGTGCTAATCTCAAATGAAATTTTATTTATCGCACATTCGTGTTAACTTGGAAATATTGAAGGAAGTGATAGAAACCTGCTAGACACAACTTTAATCTAGAAACTTATGCTGACCCATCAAGTAGTATTAATCTTGCCATGTGAAAAATAAGCGTTGCAAAATCTCTCCATTAATAAACTTATTAGCTTGTATTTCTCTGAAGCAGTTAAACATATTTATTAATAGACAAACATCTGGAAATAAGACATCAACACGCGTTAAGCCCTGTAGGTTAACCGATTAACAAGTAAATGGCATTTCTAATATAAATAGATTTAAGTGGCATTCGATACGAACTTCGAAATATTTCATGTTTGCCAAGATTTATGCTCGTTTTGTTTTGTAAATACTTTTAGAAGCCATTTATAACGCTGCAGTCTGAAAGTAACAAGAAACGCATCTTGTAAAAATGTGACGCCTTCTTCTGAAATATTATATGTGACTGTGGAACACAAGTTACTAGACGCCCCTTTATACTAAATATAACTTCTAAAACAAAGAGACTGAAGTTTAATAAAGTGAAATAAGATCCAGAACACTGGAAAAAAGAATGAAAAGTAATTTAAAAATATCGCTACAAGGAAATTATTCATTTACAGACGGGTAGACGAGATATTTCCTTCTGTATTACCCTATTTATATTTCTTTTTTTATAATAAAATCGCTGGTGGTAAAAATTAAAATCTTTAAAATAAAAATTCGTTGTAATATTAATATCTAGATGTCGGTCTATGAGCAAAATTTTTAAAAGGTTTGTACAGTCTGTCAAGTAAGAACGTGACCGCTCGTATTCTTGAAAAAAATGTGTTTGCATCAACAATTGCTTGGCATCTTCGAGGCATGCTGTCGACGAGATTTTCTGCATATTCTCGAAGTCCTCAGAGTCTTTCCTCTGAGCTTTCTCTTTACAAGGGACCAGACGTTTTCAATAGGGTTGGGCGTCCGGCGATTATGGAGGCCACACTAGTATCTTATTGTGGTCCCAAGCGAGCAGGTTCGCGACGTGATTTTTATCCAGCGTAGGTTTCTTCAACATGCTTCGGAATTTGACATCATGAGCACGAAGATCTTATTGAATGGTGTTATAGCCTTGACACAGCGTCAATTTCGGGTCCCGTAAAAACAAAGACACGATTTGTTTTTCGACTTTTGGAGTGACTTTGCCTACCGAGCCACGTTTTCGCAAGTCATCTCGTTAAAATTATTTACCTACTTCTTCACAAACGATACCGACTTCTTAATATATTTAACCTCCTTTCGATGAGAAGAAGAAAAGATTGCTTCGATCGGCGCGGAGTTAAAAATTTTATGTTAAAGGAAATGCTTAAAAGCTATAGCTTCCTTTCCTACTTCAAGTATTATATGTATAGTAAATTTTCGGTCGATCCCTAAGCAGTTATGTTTGTGTGAACTAGGGACCCTGAAACGTAAGAAATACATGAAAGGTAATTTAATCAGTTTTTTCTTTAGCGTGATTTACTGGCTATGAATTAAAAGTTTCTGCCGTATTGCATCAAATGGCGCCAAAGATGGTCGTTGGCTGCTACTACTTTTCAATCTGTAAAATTTTTACGTCTGTCATGTTGCTGAGCACTATCATTCTCACCAAGACGAGCTGACGAGCTTTGAAGTGTAACAATGTGGCACGTTTCAGTTGGGTGATTAAAAGACAGTACATCCAGATCTATATTATTCTAGGACTGACTGTACTTTTGATGGAAGTGAGAAAGGGGGAAAGCCTTCTGGCAGTCTTCATCTGATAAGCCACTATATTTTTCTGCATATTTTCGTAGGTGCGTTTGAGACTACTTGGCCTAGGTCTCAACGAACTATCCCACCCAACAGCAAAATTACGTGCTTTCATCCACAAAGTTGTGAGTCATGGGGTCAAAGTTTCAATGATGCAAGACAAATTGTTTCAACGTTAATTCACATTAAAAAATTATTACTTAGGTTATGATAGTTCTGATCACTTTGGGTTAGTTTAAGTTAGTTGATGTTATGTTTCGGTTATAATGGTTCAATCTGATAACACATAAAAAATCATTATTTGCGTTAGGTTAGGAGAGTTCATATTAGTAATGGCTAGTTCAGGTTAGGTTAAACAATTTTTAAAGCGTGTTTTTTTCCATTTTGAATGTCGCTAAAATTTTCTCTATTTAGTTAACATTGCAACTTTAATTCCCTTGTCTTACCTCCTAGTGGAAGCACGTAACTTCGATACTAGTCTACTCAGCTCGTCGAGATCTGGCAAATAAGGCGTCATTTGTTCTAAACTGGATTTTCATCGATTTTCCGTACTTTTGATGTAAAGACAAGACTTTTTCTGGCATTTTTCACGGACCCTAAGCACATATTTCATTGAAATACTTTCTAATTCTGATACTAAAATTAACACGTAGGCTGAAGAGTTTTTGGTTTGACACATAGATGTCGTCCTTTTCGAAAAAGCCATATGATTTTTAGCAATTACCAACCTTCAAATGGTACGTGTCAAAATTTCCTGACATTTCGACGATTAGTTTAGAAGTTACGGTGGTTTTAGTGACGCAGCTTTTGATATTTTCAAAACAATGAAAAAAATCGAATTTCGTGTGTTGATTATTGTTTTTTATGGGAAAAAATACAGTTCAAGCGAAGCAATGGCTTGATAAGTGTTACGGGGACTCTGCCCCTGGAAAATCACTCATCACTTATTGGTATGCTGAATTTAAATGCGGTCGTACAGATACAAATGATGCTGTACGCTCTGGACGCTCAAATGAGGTGGTTACACCGGAAAAACATAAAAAAAAAATGCAAAAAATTGTTTTGGATGACCGTAAAGTGAAATTGCATGAGATAGCTGACACCTTAAAAATGCCAAAAGAACGTGTTGGTCATATTTCGCATGAACATTTGGTGTATAAGAAAGCTCTGTTCGAGATGGGTACCGCGTTTGCTCACAGTGGACCAAAGACAACAACGTGTTAATGATTCTGAGTGCTATTTGGACCTATTTAAGCGCAATAAAAAGGATTTTTCATGCTATATTTGACAATGGATAAAACATGGAACACACCGGAATCAAATCGGTAGTCCGCTGAATAGACAGCAGCCGGTGAAAGCTGCCCGAAGTGACCAAAGACACAACAGTCAGCTGGGAAGGTTTTGGCCTATGTATGGGATGTACATGAAATAATTTTTCATCGACTATGCTGAGAATATTATATAAAGTTATTGGTGCGCTTGAAGGCAGAAATCCCAAAGAAACGACCCCAAATGAACAAGAAAAAAGAGCTCTTTCATCAAGATAATGCCCCGTGTTACAAGTCAATGGTTACGATGGCAAAATTGCATGAATTGATCTTTGAATTGCTTCCTCATTCACCGTATACTCCAGATTTGCCGAAACTGAGGCCTATTTTGAAGGCAAAGACAAATCCTTCTACAAGAAAGGTATAGAAATGTTAGAAAAGCGTTGAACTAATCGTATCGTTTTTGAAGGGGACTATATTGATAAATGAATTCGAATTTTGCAAAAAAAAAAACGTGTTTTAATTAGCTAGACCAAAAATTTTTCAGCCTACGTGTAACATAACTTTTTAATTCACTCGTGATCCCTTTCCAAAATATCCTTGACCTTTACAGTTGACATCTAAGATCTGAATTTATTAAGAACACTGTAAGACGCATGGAAAGATAGAGAATTAAGATACAGCAAATAGAGATGCCATTCATTCTAAAACTAATCCCAAAAATTAAATTTCTTTGTAGATGTAAACTTGGAGTCTTAAAAGTAATTTGTTGGAAAGTTTTTCACTTATTTGGGATATGAAGAATAGGATTTCGTATTAACTAAAGTATATCAAAATTGTGTTGTCCGTATTAAGTTTGAGATGAATTTACAGCGCCAATTATTCAAATAGACAATCTTTTCAGAAGAGGCCACAGGAGTGAAATTTTTAGCTCGCGCGATAAATGGAAGAAGGAACTTAAAGAACAAGTTTGGATTGTGCGCTTTATTTTAAAATATAAAAAGTAAAACCAAAAAAAAGAAAAAATTCCTAAGTTAGCTGAAAGATGGACAAGTATGGTCTTTAATTAATCAGAGAATGTATACAACATATCACACATACTTGGAACAACGTAACTGACAACTTTGGAGAATCTCAAGTGGCTGCATTTGATACATTTAAGGCATTCGACCGTGTTTCGCTGGACAGATTGTTGGCTAAACTATGCTCTTCTGGTATGCCTGAAAAGTTTTGTTTATGGCTCTCGTGTTTCCTTAGAGAAAGTTCTTTATGAGTGGCAGTCGACGGATTTGTTTCTAATACATTCAATACCAACGCCGGTGTGCCCCAAGGCTCCATATTTTCTCCTACTCGGAAATGACCAGGAATCCAATCTACAGCTTTGCAGATAGATTACGCTTATTTTTTCATTTACTTTGAATGCTCAAACATCGTCTGCTCACACAAATATCCGCAAATAGCAGGAAGTTGTTCAACTTAACGAGGAACTGAAAGAAATTTTAACACGTAGGCTGAAAAGTTTTTGGTCTAGCTACTTAAAACACATTTTTTTTTGCAAAATTCAAATTTATTTATCAGCATAGTCTCTTTCAAGAGCGATACAATCAGTCCAATGCTTTTCTAACATTTCTATACCTTTCTTGTAGAAGGATTTGTCTTTGCCTCAGTTTCGGCTAAAACTTCTTTATTGGAGCCAAATCTCTTTCCCGCGAGCATTTTTTTGAGGTCTGCAAATAAATAATAGTCGCTGGGGGTCAAATCTGAAGAATACAGTGGATGAGGAAGCAACTCGAACTTCAGTTCATGCAATTTTGCCATCGGGACCCAGTGCATTGTCTTGATGAAAGGGCTCTTTTTTCTTGTTCATTTGGGTCTGTTTCTTTGTGATTTCTGCTTTCAAACGCAACGGTAACTTTGTATAATATTCGCTATTGATGGTTTCTCAGCATAGTCGATGGAAATTATTCCATGCGCAACCCAAAATACAGAGGCCAAAACCTTCCCAGCGCTTCGAGCGGCTTTCACTGGCTACTGTCCACTCAGCTGTCTGCCCATTTGATTACGGTGTATAGGGGTGGATCCATGTTTCATCCATTGTCACATATTGCATGAAAAAATTTTTTTTATTGCGCTTAAACAGGTCCAAACAGCGCTCAGAATCATCAACACGTTGTTGTTTTTGGTCCATTGTGAGCAAATGCGGTACCCATTTCGAACAGAGTTTTCTCATGCCCAAGCGTTCATGCAAAATATGGCCAACACGTTCTTTTGATATCTTTAGGGTGACAGTTATCTCACTCAATTTCACTTTACGCTCATCCAAAACAATTTTGTGGATTTTTTTGGTGTTTTCCTGAGTAACCACTTCATTTGGGCGTCCAGAGCGTTCAGCATCATTTGTGTCTGTACGACCGCGTTTAAATTCAGCATATCAGTAAATGATGAGTGATTTTCCAGAAACAGAATTTCCGTAACAATTACCAAGCCATTGCTTTGCCTAAACGGTATTTTTTTCCCAATCAGTCAACACACGAAATTCGATTTTTTCCATTATTTTGAAAATATCCAAAGTAGCGTCACTAAAACTTATTTAATCGTCGAAATATCATGAAATTTTGACACGTATCGTTCGAATGTTGGTACTTCCTAAAAATCATTTGAATTTTTTTGAAAAGGGCGACATCTATGTGTCAGACCAAAAACTTTTCAGCCTACGTGTTATCTTGAGTGACAGTTTTTTTTGCTGAAAAAACTAACGTTGCTGAACGCGACACAGCTATATCGGGACACTCTATTCCTCTAGCATCGTGAGTCAGCTTGCTTCGCTTTAACCTGGGAGCAAATATGGTATGTTTTGGCATGAACATGTGGCATCCGTAATAAAGCGACCTTAACAAAAGCTGGGAATATTATTTCGAACTACAAAGCTTCACACTTCAAAACAACTATTAATTCTGTATAAAGCTCAGGTTTGATCAACGATGAAATACTGCTTTCATGTCTGTGGCTTTGCTCCCAAACAGACCCTGCATTTGTCGGATTCTCTTCAGAAAATACCTTTTCGCCTGATAGGAGACCCATAACTCACCAGGAGCATTGATTCCTTGGAACATCGAAGAACGGTTGGCGACTTGAGCCTATTCTGACGGAATACCTGCTATAGTTCTCAAAAACTGTGCAAGGGAACTAACACCAGTTTTCTGTAGACTTTTTAACCTATCCTACAGAAAGGGAATATTTCCGTCCTGCTGGAAATGTGCCACGGTTCAGCCGATACCTAAAAAAGGTAAGAAGACCTTGCCAAATAACTACCGACCAGTTGCACTGCTTTCAATAATATCGAAAGTCATGGAAAAGGTTATCAATGAGCATCTTCTAAAATATCTTGAACGATTCAATATTATTAGCGATCACCAATATGGTTTTCGTAAACATAGATCAACAGGAGATCTTCTGACTTATGTAACACATGTTTGGAACAACGCAATTGAATACTTTGGAGAATCTCGAGCGGTTGCTCTTGACATATCCAAGGCATTCGACCGTGTTTGGCACGATGGACTGTTGGCTAAGTTGCGCTCTTATGGTATGTCTGAAAGGTTCTGTTTGTGGCTCTCATGTTTCCTCAGAGAGCGTTCAACGGATTTCTTTCTAACACCCTCACTATCAACGCCGGTGTGCCCCAGGGCTCCATACTGTCTCCTACTCTCTTTCTCATTTACATTAACGATCTGCTGGAAAAGACCGGGAATCCAATCTATAGCTTTGCAGATGACAGTACGCTTGTCTCTTCATTCACCTTGAACGCTCGGACATCGGCTGCTCAGGCGAATATCCGCAGACAGCAGGAGGTCGTTCAACTTAACAAAGACCTGGAAGAAATTCTATCTTGGGGTGACAGTAACCAAGTGGAATTTAACGCTACAAAAACCCAAGCGGCAGTTTTTTCTAAAAAACTCAACGTTGCTGAACCCGACATAGTTATGTCGGGGCACTCCATTCCCCTAGCATCGTCGCTCAATTTGTTGGGCGTTAGTTTGGGAGCAAATATGTCTTGGCATGAACATGTTGCAGGCATAACAAGGAGAGCTTCTCAAAAATTGGGAATATTATTTACAACCAGAAAGCTTTACACCCCACAGCAACTGTTAATTCTTTACAAAGCCCAAATTCGACCAACTATGGAATACTGCTCCCACGTTTGGGGCTCCGCTCCCAAACATACACTGCATTTGTTGGATTCTGTTCAGAGAAGAGCGGTCCATCTGATTGGGGACCCGGAATTGACCGGCGGCCTTGATTCGCTGGAACATCGAAGAACGGTTGGCGACTTGAGTCTGTTCTACAAGTATTTTCATGGAAAGTGTTCGAAGGATGTAGCCCGCTTAATTCCTCCCAAAGCGGTGCATGTTAGACATACACGTCGCGCTGGTGCTTCGCATCCGTATGAGGTTCAGCTTGTTACTCCCCGTACGACGCTTTTCAAGCAATCTTTTATATGGAGAACGTCATCCCTTTGGAATAATTTGCCCAGCGCTGTGTTTCCCACCGAGTACAATTTACAGCGATTCAAGAACAACGTGAATCGCTTTTTTCCGCACTCGTGCCGCTCCTGGAGCGCTTTAGGGACTTCCCTGCAGCACGTGTGCTAGACCAATACGAAACATCCGTATAAGGTTCAGCTTGTCACCCCTCGTACAACCCTATACAAGCAGTCTTTTATATGAAGAACACATCCCTTTGGAATTATTTGTCCAGGACTGTGTTTCACACCGAGTAAAATATGTAGCGATTTAAAACGAACGTGAATTGCGTTTTCCGCACACGCATCGCTCCTGTAGCGCTTTAGGAATTTCCCTTCAGCATGTATGCTATGTCCATTAAAAAAAAACAAGAAATGCTTGGGGAGGGTAATTGTTCACATAAAAACAGAATAATCTATAAATATAATTTTATTTAGTACTAATTAAACTCATCTGTTATGAGACAAATTGAAAACTAAGGAAGGTCCTTGTCAAAACGTTAACTCGTTTCACAAGCATAAAGTCAGTCTTAAAAATATTTTTTATGGCGCCATATATTCTTAGCCCTGTTCTGTAAGTTTTTCCCTTTGACATTTTTATTACTAAAAATTTTTTATGCTTAAAATTTTAACAAGAAAAGAAACTGAATGATTTAGCTTACTACGTGTTTCCTTTTATTAGGTATCACATAGCAAAAAACATTTTTAAGGCAAGGAAAAATAAAAAGTAAAAAACAGACATAAAACTCCTCAAGACCTACTAATTGGCGATAAAAAACTTTGCGAAACTTTATACCGGACAAGCTATTTATGAATTGCGGCATTACAAAGTAAGTTGTGGTAATAAAAATTTTAATTTTTTAAACCCCTGGCCCTCTTTTCATTCCCTTTTCGGGTAAACATTAAATATGTATAGAGAAAAGGTAGGCAGACAGTATAATCTTGATATAGTGAAATCATTATTTTGATGGATTTTTTTGAGAAAATCTGATATTAAATAATAAACATATGATGGTTATTTTTAGACTTTCTATAAACCTATATTTGTTTTAGACATACGTGATCAATTTAACAAAAATATTAAATTTACGACCATCGCACAATGAAATTTCTGTTTCAAAATCATTTACACGATATAAATAACCGGTCAAGTGCAAGTTGGACTTGCGTAATTAGTGTCCCGTACGTTGACTGCTTTTAAGATAAAAAAAATTTTATTACGGAAGTATAAAATGATCAGTGACTTCACAAACACATCCCATATGAGTTCTCAACAAGGTATTTTTCCGATCTTCACTAAAAACTGATGAACTTGAAATTTCTGTTTTTTTTTTTATATACCAGATAAATTATTAACGGTGATGCATTCGTGATAACTTTTGTTCAATCTACACCCTCTAGAGAATATTACAGAATTGTTTCAAAATTTTTTGATCAGTACTTTTCGAGATAAGGGGAGGGGACAGCGATTTTTCTCACTCCTTTAAAAATAATACAAGGAGGAGGGTGCGCAAGTATTACATTATATATATTTTTAATCTCGTCTTTTTACAAGCTTTCATTTGACACCACTCAATATCAAATAGTTTCGGAGAAAATCGGGTGTGATGGACAGACAGACGGACAGACAGACAAACAGACAGACAAACAAACACCGAAGTTATCTTATAAGTGTTCCGTACGGAACACTAATAAGGCTTCGAATTTTTAGCTGATTAAAAAGTTTGTAAAATGATTTACCAATTGTGCAGTCAAATAGGGATTCAATCTCGGAATGAAAGTTAGAAACTTGAAAATTTGCATAAATCTTTATTTTGACATTCTAAAAGTTAATAACGCTATGTCAAGTGTGGAATCAAATGCATAGTACAGTTTATAACATTAATTATTTACAAATATTATAATTATTAAGAAACTTGAATTATTTATTTATAAATGATATTTATAAATATTATTCATAAGTAAGACATCCGTAAGATAATATTTAGTTAATTTATATAAATAATAAGATATTGAAATGAAATAGTTTAATTACAATTACATTTTTAGTTATCATAAGTTTATGCTAAACCTATTACAATTTATTTCGGGCTAAATATTCAGAATTCCACCTTTTTTACACGCGAAGCAAATAAGACCAAGTATGTCTCCATATCATATAATTCGAAATATAGCAGGGGATTCAACAAGGTAGACCTTACCTTAGTCTTTAGGCCACCAGACAGTTTGAAGAATATCTTAGGAAATCCCAAAGACAAGATTTCTAATTGTGAGAAAAGTGGAATTTACGAAATTAGTTGTAATGATTGCAACAAGAAGTATGTTAGGCAAACTAAAAGGTCAGTTAAAACACGATTTAAAGAACACCTAACCCGTTTAAAATACAGTAGAACAGGAAAGTCAAGCCTTACCAAACATGCCCTTGAAGCTGATCATATTGTAACATTGCATAATCTAAGATTAATTAAAAATGTATTTGATAGAAGATTGTTGAACGCATACGAAAGTATGGAAATTATAGTTTAAATAAAGTCAGAGGACCCATTCCTTATAGTCCCCTCTACTGGTTTAAATAAAGACAGAAGACCTATTCCTTATAGTACCCTCTACTGAACACTTGACCGAAAGTGATGGCCTCGCCTATACGATTAGTTCTACCTGAGTAATTCAAGTGTTAAGCTAAGTATCAATAGGGTAGCTTTGTAGTTTAGCGTTAGTCAATCATCGTTCCTGATGAAGCTAACGTGATTAGCGAAACGCGTATCGAGCGCAAAAATAAAGTGTGATCTGTAGTGATATGTACTGAGCAATTTATTTAAGTTAAAATGTAAGGCGAATTTTTTTTTTACTCTGATTATCAATAACAGCTATACAGCTTAATATTTCTCTTGTCTTTCATCGTCTTCCTCTTCTGTTCACCCAAATTGAATTTCTTGACCGTTATCATCATCCTCGTTGTCCGTCATATTTGGCTCTAAAGCTTCAAGGCCGTCAGGTACATCTTTCCTTTTTTCATCAAGATCATTTGGATATGAAGCGTTAAGGCAAATTTGTCTGTTACACTGTCCACAAACTGAGGAGCATTACAACCCTAGTTTTCCAGTTCGCGCCACAGCCTTTCTTGTAGTTGCAGAAGATCGTACTGAGTAGTTCTTTTGGTGCTGATGATAAAATGTTGTTGCGGGTTCCAGGGTCGCGTTTTGTAATGTTCACTCTCATTCCTCGGGTTCTGAATCTTTCCCTAACCAAGTTTGGATCTGATAGTAGACACGATCGATATGCTATCCAGTTCCTGTACTTATAGGTGGAAGACATGATAACTGCATCGGCTTGTTGAGTCTTGTTGATTTGATGAATGACATAGCGTTATCCTATATATGGAGACCGGCTAATTATATAAAATATCGTTTGAGATCAGATTTTTATTTTTTTTTTATTTATTGGGGTGGGGCGCGTCGACATCAATGGTCATTTGGCGCCCAAGAAAGAGCTAGATAATTATTTCGAGATCTTTGAGGTATTTGATTATACCTGCCTTGTTTGTGTTGAAAGGTATTGATTATTTGTTTGATATTCGATGGAATATTGTGTATAGATCTTATATGAGATGAATGTTCTGCTTCAAAGATGTGTTTTATTCACAATGCGGAACCGCAAATGGAGCACGAAGGAGCGGGTTCACCTCTCACTATGTTGGAATGCGTGTGATATGTATGTCCTATTGCCAATCTTCTCAGAGTTGTGTTCTCTGATCTGCTGAGATTGTGTATGTGGGGGGGGATGGACTTGAGATTTAACTTCCCACAACTTATTACTGGAAACCTCAAGGTTAATATTTTTAAAAAATCATTCATATGATTGTCCCCTGTGGTGGTGATGCTTCTGTCCACAGCTTTATTGGCTTCCCGATCCGCCATGTCATTACCCTTAATACCTGAATGACTCGGGATCCAAATGAGAGTAATTTGTTTTTTCCTACTGTTGGCGATGTAAAGTAAATCTGAGATTTGCCTCAGGTATGCATAGTTAGGGTTGTTGGATTTTATGGCCTTTAAGGCACTTAATTTGTAGAGATTGATAGAGAGAGAGAGAGAGAGAGAGAGAGAGAGAGAATTTTATGTTCTACAATTTTTGTAATAGCTTCAAACATCATTGAAAGCATAAGAAATAAGCAAAAAACTGATTTTCGCGACATTTGATCTTGAATATCTTGATTCGCGGATACGAGATTCTATGAGACTTTTGAGCTAACTTTTGGAATGCCAAAACAAACATTTATGCAAATTTTCGGCTTTTTAACTTTTATTCCGAGGTTTACCGTTTTTTTTCACCTTATATAACTGCATAACAAGTATTTTCCTTGCAAACACGCAGACGCAAAATACGTACTGAATTTGACTTGATTCTTTGACCTACTGAAGAACGGTGAGTGACTTAAGTATATTCTATAAGTACTTCCCTGGGAAGTGTTTGATTTTTTTCAGAGCAGTGGATGCTAGGAATAGACTTCGCGCTAATGTATCACATTCGTATGAGTTTCAGCTTGTCACCTCACGTATGAGTTTCCTACCGGATACAGTTTGCAGCGAGTCAAGACCTACGTGAGTAGATTTTTCCCGAATAAGCCTCTCTTGGTGTCCTTCACTTATCGTTTTGATTTTTTTCCTGTAAATATTTTCAATTTAACCTTATTTTATGGTATTTTTATGTAATTTTCATACACGCATTGTAATCTTATCTGCATTCTAATGGTTGCGACAAAACCTTTTTTTTAATACATTGGTTTTTGTTAAAATAAGTCTTTGACTTTGACCTACATTTATTTATTCCCAATTTCATTTACTTTGTTAAATTTAATTCTCGTTTTAAGCTATTATAACGAATTTGTGCTGTCAGCCGCTGACTGGATTTACATACATAAAGAAAGCAATATACTACTAACACAAGATATACACCCGTACATAATATATCACATCAACATAGCACCGAATTATCTACATGTCATGAAACATTTCAACTGACATGTTGAACAAAGTTGCATAGAAAGGGAGCCAGGGAATGTCCGAACATCCAATTGTAACATTTATTAGACTATTTGAACAACATAAAACATAATATTGTATTTGGGGTAATAAGATTAACAGTGGTATCAATTGTATTGTTAATTCCATAATCTGGATAATGTTTGTTATTAATAACCTTATTTATTTTATATTAATTATATATAATGATGAGAAGAGCATGCACATTCTGGATGTAATTATCTAATAAGGACATGCAATTCGACAGTGAGGGGTTGGATAACATGCCATGTACTCGTATATTTTTTTAGGGTTGAAGGTTAATTCGAAAATAATGTTATTTTTTCGTTATTTCTGGCAAAATGTCCTCACAAGAACTGAACGGCAGTGTTTTAGTTCATATTTGATTGGAAAAAAATACAAATTTTATTTATAATTATTTCTACTCAAACATAAACGATTTTGAGGATGAGGCGTGTCTTTCGCTTTCAATATATTGCGGGGTAACTCAATTTTAATTACCTAGTATTATAATTATGCGTATCCCCCAATTAATATTTCCAGTACTTATGTGCTAGGCAGAATAAATAGGGTATATCTCTTCAAAAACTTTCGACATGGATGTCTAAATCTAACACCAGCAACATTTTCAAGTTTTCTTTTCGTACCCTAAATACTTTAATCATAATATGTTGGCTGAAAAATTTTTGGTTTAGCTACTTAAAACACATCAATATAGTCTCCTTCAAGAGCGATACAATTAGTCCAACGCTTTTCTAACATTTCTCTACCTTTCTTGTAGAAAGATTTGTTTTTGCCTTCAAAATAGGCATCAGTTTCGGCGATAACTTCTTCACTGGACCATGGACTTGTGACATGGTGCATTGTCTTGATGAAAGAGCACTTTTTTCTTTTTCATTTGGGGCCGTTTCTTTGCGATTCCTGCCTTCAAACGTACCAGTAACTTTATATAATATTTGCTATTGATGGTTTTTCCCTTCTCAGCATACGCATCTTAAAATACAGAGGCCAAAACCTTCCCAGCCGACTCTTGTGTCTTTGACCTCTTCGGGCGGCTTTCACTGGTTGCTGTCCACTCAGCTGACTGCCGATTTGATTCCGGTGTATAGTGGTGGATCCATGTTTCATTCATTGTCACATATCGCATGAAAAAATTCTTTTTATTGCGCTTAAACAGGTCCAAACAACGCTCAGAATCATCAACACGTTGTTGTTTTTGGTCCACTGTAAGCAAACGCGGTACCCATTTCAAACAGAGCTTTCTCATGCCCAAATGTTCATGTAAAATATGACCAACACGTTCTTTTGATATCTTTAGGGTGTCAGTTATCTCACGCAATTTCACTTTACGGTCGTCCAAAACAATTTTATGGATTTTTTCGATGTTTTTCGGTGTAACCACCTCTTTTGGGTGTCCAGAGCATTCAGCATCATTTGTACCACAGTAAATGATGAGTAATCTTTTCCCATCAAAAAACAATGTTTAATTAACACACGAAATTCAATTTTTTCCATTGTTTTGAAAATATCAAAAGTACCGTCACTAAAACGACTGGATGTCATGAAATTGTGACGCGTATCGTTTGAAGGTTGGTACTTCCTAAAAATCATTATTGATTTTTTGAAAAAGGCGACATCTATGTGTCAGACCAAAAACTTTTCAGCCTACGTGTTATGCCATATTTTTGACGCGTTATGAATAACTAATAATATTTTTAAAGCGAAAAACAGCAAAACACACATATGAAAGTTTCCGGCACAACTCATTTATATGACAACCCCAATTTAAGCTGGTTTTAATACAGACACCCACAAGTTTAATCTTTGTTATCTGAGCAATAGGACCGCTCCTACACCCGTCCTAATCAAATAACTTTCTTTAATGTGAGGTGTTCTTCCCGTAAAGTTTATGGATTTTTATTTATTAAACTTACTCTGCAACTAATTGGCATTCGAAACAATGGTGTTTTCAGGGTACATGGAACTGTTCTCGTCGGCAAACTCAGTTACACAACTCTGGCCATAAGCTCGCGCAGATAAATGGTTCATAGATATTAAAAGCAGCAGAATGGAACTTCTCGATACAATGATAGAACCTTATAGTCTGTCCGATCTCACTCCACAACGTAATCCTTGATACATGACCGATCAAACTGAAAACTAAGGCCCATAAAAAATCTCTCTATGTAAATGTTCAGCTAGCTATTCAGTATACTTCAAAATTGTAAAAGTCGTACCACACTAAGCTATGGTGCAACTAAGGAGGTCTAGGAGGGACCTAAGAAGGACCTATGTCTCACCCTTTATAGATGTAGAAAATAATGTTTTCTAAGAAACAAGGCTTTTGTTTATTGGGAGAACTTTATAAAGTTTCATTGTGTACAGGGGTACTTTTTGTGAAAAATCTTCAGCCCATGGTCATCGATTTTTAAATTAGGCATAAGCTTGTAAAGTTGCTGGAAAGGATTTTTTTTTTTGTAAAAAGAGTTGATCATGAATTTTAAAATTGGGTGTAATTTTTTAAAGTACCATTGCATAAAAGGATTCTTTTAAATGAAAAATCTCTCTTTGCCCCAGTGATCGACTTTACTGTGTTCGGAAGGGATTAATTAAATTTTTAGATTTCTAATGCAATAGAGGTTTTCTTTTGCTTTAAGAGGCTCTGTCTACGTTTGCCAATTAGAACCTTCCTTCCCACAGTGTGTCGATTGGCGCTCCTTTCGACAAGCAGCTTTTCCCTCAGTGTTTTTTCCTAAAAAGCACCCTATGCAGCGATATAGCACCCTGCTCCTTGAATTTAGCTATGTCACTGATTTTAAGGCATAGAACGGATTTGAAGATTAGAGGAGATATCTTTCATTACATCATTTTCATCGTATCATTTTTAATACTTTGGAGGCAAAGAGTTTTTTAAAATGCCTCCCAAATGAAAGAAAATTTCAAAATTTAAGGCTTATCATGTTGTGGAGTTTATGATGTACTATTAAAACATCAGGTTTTTGATTATTCAACCAGCCATAAGTTAATCTTGATTCCACAAATGGGTTGTTAGTGTTTTGAAAATTGAAGATTTTAATGTTATCCGATGAATTTTACAAAATTCTTTAATCTATAATGAGAAAGTTTTAAAAAACTTCTTATACTTTTGATTAGCCATTCCTAAGTTTCAAGAATTAAACCTAAAAAAAGAAAGGGAAAGCCACGAAGGATAATTTCTGTCTTGGGCTTAGTTTAAATTACTTTTTGAAGTCTGCCCTTAGGATAACAAAACTTATCACTATTTTTATGGAAGCTAATCATTTTAGCTCGTTACCTCCCGTAACGAGAACAGAAATTACATAGTTTCACAGCAGTTTTAAAGTTTTAAAGTTAATAACATTTCTGGCTACCTTTTTGTGTAACATATAGAACTTCTTAGTATGGGTAATACAGAGCTCTAAAATATATTACTATAGATTCAATTATGTTTAACTATCTTGAACTATATAGATATAACCCGAGGCTGTATTCGCTTAGATTTATATTTAATCGTGAGTTTCAGTTGAGATAAAAATTATTTTCAATTATTCCCAACTGATAATGTTATACAAGTGTTAGTAATTGTACGTGGAACGATCCAAAAGTTCTCGAACTAACGCTATAAAATGTAAAATAGTTATTTTATTTATTTTATTCCACTGAATGAATATTTCTTGAAAGGTCTGTGCTGTCACTGCCCCCAACGCCGCATTATACCTCCTTCACCGTTTCGAAGCGGCGACCCTTTAAATTCATCTTCACATTAGGGAACACGCCAAAGCAATAGGGTGTGAAATCAGGCGAATATGACGGAGGGGAGGCATGACAGCCAGGAAATTCTTTGCCAAAACTATTGCGTAAAAAACGAATTGAGGACCGCTGCATGGCTGTGATGCAGGAGGAAACTATTCTCTCACGAAAGCTTTGGCCGTTTTCTAACCAACAGAAAATACCTCAGAGATGCTCAGCATTGTCCGACGACAGTATTCACGAATAATTTGTTGAACTTTGGTTGCATGGTTGCAGTCTTTCACTGAATTCGGCCGACGCTTTACCTCAAATGCTTTCTGAATCATGTCATACATTTCAGTACGTGGTGGTTTAAGTCAGAGTTGTAGATTCCAACCCGATTTGAGTAAATATGTATGCAAACTAGTAAAAAAATCGATTAAAAGTAAACCATAAAATTTCACCAAAATTGGTGATCTATCTATTTTTAACTCTTCTTCTTTTTCTCACCCAAGTTTCTCCACTCCTGGTCTTCGGATGATCTAGTCACATGACTCACCCATGGCCACTTCATCTTTGCGGCCTCTATAGCTATGTTTTTGAGTTTGGTTCCTCTCTTTATCTACTCGTTATGAATTCTATCTCTAAGGGAGATAACAAGCATGCTTCTCTCTATAACTCTCTTTGAAGTTATGAACTTTTTAGCAAATGCTTTAATGAGGCACATCGTTTCCAGTCCACATGTCAGGTCTTGTAGACTTGAGTTTTTAGGTTTATGGGTATTGTATTCCTTTTTAACATATGTCCTAGTTTCCCAAAAGCTGCTCATGCCAGTCCTATTCGCGTGGTAATTTCTGCATGCTGGTTCTCTTTTCCGATCTTAACAGGGTGACCTAAGTAGTTTATTAACCATTAACGCTAAAATCCTGTATCTATTTTAGCTGGTTATTTTTGTGACGTGAACATGAACAACTTAGTTTTATAGCAATTTTAAACTTTAAAAGCTCGTTTTAGCCAAACTTTTTGAATAACTTAACAGCTTTCTGTACAGGTAATAGTTCCAACAATAATTATTTATTATATAGGAAAAGCTCCGGGCCATAAACACTTAGACTTATACTTTCACTGGAAGTATTAGATATTCAGGCTGTTCCAGTATTTCGATTGCCAATGTTATTAGTAAATTTTGAAGTTCATAGTATATTGTGGTAAATAAATACAAGTCAAAAATATAATTGACAGAAGGTGAGTCAAATTACGATTTAATTTAGTTGTTTCACCTGCTTCAGAAAGTTTCAAGAATATAGGATTTCACAATTTACACTGATATGGATGAATATATCAATGTTTTGTTAACGCTAACAGTAATAGTAACCAGATAGTGCGACAGTTTTTTCCGAGCTGGTGCTGCAAAAATTAAATAAAACGAATATTTCCAGTTTTTCCTTTTTCTTTTATTCAATATATATATATATATATATATATATATATATATATATATATATATATATATATATATATATATATATATTACATTAAAAGTCCGGGTTTCAATCCGTTGTTCTAACAATGGATTTGCACGACATTTCTCCAAAATCTCGCTCGAAGCTAACTGAGTTTAGGGGCAGCAGCAGCAAGATCACAGTATCGAGTACTAGGAGCAGCAAGAGCACTTGAAAATGCCAAATGAGATTTTGGCGAAACTTCGTGCCAATTCATTGAAAGACGAACGGATTGAACCCGGAATTTTAATGTGTTACATTCTACCATCTGTGAAAACCTATATTTTAACATATATATATATATATATATATATATATATATATATATATATATATATATATATATATATATATATATATATCCAATTAATAATAATATAACAATTTACTAGTAATTCAAATAAATTTTCTAATTTATTTTGTGCGTTATTGGGTAAGCACGTGTGCCTTGGGAATGGCCTCTACCTTCTTGAAAAGCATTCTCTTCATTTTAATTTATAGGCATATTGAAAACAATAAGTGAAGTGTAACTTGGTACATTATCGTGGAATAAGCATGAGCTATTGGTGTCATTAAACATTACAATGCTTACAAATAATACTTGCCATTGATAGTTGGATCAGTTTGAACAAATTCTCAATAAATCATGTGTATTATAGAGAGAGACAGAAAGAGTGAGATAGAGAGAACAACCAACATTGTTTTGAGTCCTAACTAAACATGTGTTATTTGTAATTCATATTGAAAACAGCAACTGATCGGTTGTAGTTTGGTCAGGGCTTTTCGACCTTTTGTACCTTTTGTTGACATCAGCTCAACCGTAGTGCGTTGCCAGCAGCAAGGAAATATTATTTTTCTGTAGGTTATGTTGAAAAATCTATAAAACCTGTTGTAGTTCAGTGCCAGAAGCCTTCCTAGTGTCTAGCTTCATTCAAATATGTTTTATGGTAGGTTGTATGAAGACAATATTGGACTTCTTTGACTGTACGTTGGGAATTGTTGGTGACTTTCCCTGGAATTCAGGAACCAAAAAGTTCAGCTAACAAATTGGCTTTCTAAATAGGTATTGTTGTTGCATAGTGGATTTGGTGAAATTGGGACTAATAGCTTTAGTGACTGACTGACTTATAGACGGTAATATGATGTAGGTGATTTACTTTACTACTTATTTAATTTATGGTAAAACCAACAAACCGTTACCGCTCTGGACCTTGCTCTTGGATTAGAAGTTTTAGCGGTTTCATGTCAAATGGTGCTGAGGTTTGTTAGGTACAAATACCTTTCGAGACATGTTTCTTGATAGTGATTTTTGATTTTGTTGCGACATATTGAATATTGCTATCTTCACGTAGGCTACTTGTTGAGCTCTTAAATGAAGTGAAATATGGCTTGTTCTAGTTCGGCGACTGATAGACGGCACTCGGGTTGTTTATTATTCTTGGACCTTCTGTATTTTTAATGCAAAGGTAAAGTTTAGTGACCGTCTTCGGCTGATAAGTGGCCATATATTTCTGTGCAACACTAAAAACATTTTACTTACAGGTGCTTGTTCGTATTCACGCCAAATAATACTATTTAATGTTAAAACTGCGGAGGTTTGCCCCAATTTAATAATTAAAGACTTAAGTGGATAAGGGTAGTATGTCATTAAAATGACATCTCAAGATATTAAGTGCACTTAGATCCTCTATTCACTTTAGATGGATAATATTTTAGGTTGGGCCATAATACTAACCACTTACTAAGATTGTAGAATTTTGCTTTTATGTCATAAATAAAAGAGAAATTATAGACTAGATATGAACCTTTTATGTAAATTGTACAATAAAATGTTAGTAAATCCGACCTATACAGTGTAGTAAATTTTCATAATGACTTAAGATACTAAAGGGATTAATCAGAGCCGTCTTTCAATAAAAAGTATTTTGATTGGTTAAAACATAAAATTAATCATTCATATTCTTTATTTACCTTAGCGCCGGCTTCGCTAGCTCGGTGGGTTGAGAGCTTGCCAAGTGATCCGCTGGTCGCTGGTTCAGGTTCGGTGCTAGTGGCTGGGTATTGTGACGTCACAGATTTTTAATTACATATACAGGCTTGTTTCTAATATACCGAGTTCGTGAGGCAAATAAAACAGTAAGTTAGTAAATTTTCTATCGCCTTTATTTAAGACTTTCCTGATCTTCAAAGATATTTGTATGGAATGTCCCCCTCACATCACTTGTTCAGTCTTTCATAAAAGATCGAGTTTCAGGGGCACCGCAACGAATTCCCGGATGGGTTCAATCAATAAAGAATCGATGCAGATTCTAATAATGCTTTTTTCTAAGTCAAGAAGCTAGCAGATTTACATGGCAAAATGGCCTTAAGTAGCTTTACCTGATTAGGCTATAACTGCGACAGGTTTACCCACAGTTTAATGGTTTTCATACCCTCAGTGCTTTCTTAATTTTTAAATGCATTTTTAGTCAGAAGTAGGCAGATATTTCTGCATAGAATTTCGATTTTGTGAAGTAAGTACTTTTATTTCGGCCTAAATTATAGTATTGGCAGCTTAATATTGATTAATATGATTCTAGGGACCAGATTCAGCTTTAAATATATAATAATAATAATAATAATAATAATAGCTTTATTCCCAACAGTAAGAACCATTTACAGGGGTCCTAGCACGTGAACAAACAAAAGTAGCAGTATTTCGTGACTTAATTCTACGCAGCAATATAGCCACCTCCGATAGCAGCTGAGGACAGTCGATGACTCCGTGCAACAATCTATACAAGAAAATTATAGACGAACACTCTTTGCGAGCCTCAAGTGATTGAAAATTAAATCTCTCCAATAACAAAGATTACTCTATTCCTCTCATTGGATAGACACCATCTACCTTATATGATAAATATTTTAGAAATCTTTTTTGAACTCGTTCTAGCATTAGTTTGTAGCATAAATAATATGGGCTCCAAATAAGAGAGGCATGCTTTAGTTTGGATCTCACATAAGACTCATATAGCAGTATTAAAGATCGTTCACTATTAAAGCTTATACAGTTGCGCACTATAAAACCATATAGACGATTGGCTTCCAGCGTTAAGTTATTAATGTGATTAGAAAAATTCATTTTGTTGTTGAATACTACTCCCAAGTCCCTTACACTGTTGGTGCGCCCGAGAGTCGATGTTCCTAATGAATATTCATATGTTATTATATGGTTTTTCCTCGTCACCGACATAATTTTACATTTAGAAATATTCAAGTCTAATTTATTGTGCTTACACCAATCTTCAAGCACGCAAAGCTCAGTTTGAAGCACTTTACAGTCCTGAATACATGAGACGGGCGCATACAGTTTGAGATCATCACCGAAAAGCAGACTGCCACAATTCAGAGTATCACAGAGGTCATTAATATATAGCGAAAATAGTAGGGGACCAAGATTGGATCTCTGTGGCACGCCCGAGGTTGCAGTATAGGAATCGGAAATATATCCATTATAGTGTATTGACTGAGAGCGGGCCCCCAATTATGAAGAAAACAAACTGCACGCATCCACACCAAAACCCATACGCCAAAGCTTCTGCAGCAAAACGAAATGAGATATTCTAGCAAAGGCTTTAGAAAAGTCCATGTATATTACGTCAACTTGCCTTCCTGCTTCGAATATGTTCTCTGTAAAGTTTGTATAAACTCCTAAGTTTGTTACAGTGGATATATCCAAACAAGAGGCGGGGACTGAATGCAGACAAAGTTAGACATGTCCTAATTCTTTTTGTGAGAATTCTTATGGGACACTGTAGGTTGAGAAGGTATTGAGCCCAGTGAAGTACGACCCAACATGTCCGTTAGATGAGGAGACGCCGCTCCACTGAATCTGTGCCTGCGAGGCGTTGGGTAAAGTCAGACATGCGGTCCTTTGATCGGCGATAGTGGAAGATTCAAAACTTTTTTAATTCTTCATCTTATAAATGGTTCTTGATGTTAACGTAAACATTAACTCAAGAATTAGTTTCCGTATATTTCCAGATTATAACATAACCACAAAGTAGATGTAAATCCACTGAGTAGTTTAGATTTCAATAGAAATTATGTTTTTATTTGTTTATGCTTGTATAAATGCCTTTTATATGATACTTTAAAGCAAGTGTCCATATAGTATCATAATCTATTGTTGAGGCTGTTAAACAACAAAATCTATCCAATAGCTTAGCTTCCCTGAGCGATTTTAAATACATTTTTAAGTTTGGCATGCTTTTTTAAACTACTTTATATTTTTTCTTATTAACTTATATTTGATATCCTTATAAAAGAGCTCTTTTAATTAAATGCCAACTTATGTCTAAATTTCCTATCGTACAGTGCTGTATAAGATGTCTTCTCATGTTCGCTACCAAATCCATTTGGTGTTTATGCATTATGAATAAATAAAGTGGTGAAAAACATTACCTTCTGGGTGTAAGCAGTCAGATAAAAAGCTGCTCTAAACTAGACATTTCGACAATTAAAATTTGTTTGCGCTTCTACAAACCGCCGATAAAAACATTGGCCTGAGGGTAAGACCTTAATGATGTCAGTTTATGTTCGCCGTAATATATCGGATTGTAATTGAGCAAATCCCCCGCAGTAATCGGATCAGTTTTGCCAGATTGGTTGTAGATGGTCAATGGTCACATACGGGCGAATGCCGGTCTGAAAATTATTTGCAATTTGTAAAACGATTACTTACTAAATACTGTTTAATTAATCTACATTTATTAAAAAATTGTTCCAAATTGGTGGCTTAATAAAAAAACTTTTCTGAAACACTGATAAATGCAATAATAATATTTTTTGCACAGGACAAGCTCACATAATCTACACTATTTATATTACTTAAACAATATATCACATTAAAAAGTGTCAGAAACCGCTTGCTATTAATCGAAACGACCCTTTCAATCTAACATGAACTAACGTTAAATATTCAAATACTACCGACGAACAAGGTCGTGAAGGTGAATCATTCTCAATTAGTTGTGGCTTAACTCTGCTTATTGACGAACCAACACAACACGGATCCCTGATCGAGACGGGGAGTTCGCCAGTCTTCTTGATCTGTTTTTAACCACGAATCCGGAGATTTACACAGTCACCGTAAATCCGCCGTTAGGTTCTTTCAACCAGCCGGTCAAAGGCCTTTGAATAGTCCAAAAGAACCAATGTTGTCATTCCCATTTCTCCGATATTTTTTCCCTTGGATGGAAGGTGCTCATGAGATGTTTCTACCACGGCTTCTGAGCCACTGATCGAAGCATGGACATTTGAACATGCCGTACAGCTCCAATTATCATCTTTCTTCCTCAAATCATATTCTCTAAACTCACTATCAGTAAGCTCAGAGCACGATTTATGGAACCTTCCCTGGCAAGTATTAGCGTATTGTATTTTATATTGGGTCTTTGTGACATTGTCCTCCCACTTAGCACAGATTAGAGGCTTCTTCTTTCTATACTTTATGATAAGATTCAAAAACCAATAATCAGATGCCCTGGTTTCACCAACTAAAAGTCAAAACTTACACCTCATAAAAATAATCCAAACTGCACCTAGAGTTTATATTTCGAGTAAGGAAACCAAAAGAGACAAAGAGACGGTTATGCAATCCAGATTCAAAATCTCTGTCCTCTGGCCCGATTAACATCTGTCCCGTCACCAATCTCATCCATCCCACTCTAATTTGCTCTCGTCCCCAGTAGTAAACAATTTTTTTCAGTTTCGGTTAAAAAGTCCAGTGTAAGTTAACTTAGGGCCACCAGTCTTCCTTTGTTCTAATAGTACTAATTACGAGTTTCACTTGCAATTTAAACAGCAGATTTTCACACCACTGCTAGTATAGATTTATTATTATACTATAATAAATGAATGACTACAACCTTACTATGAGTTAGATTGTGCATAGTATACCTACGTAGACGTGTATGGACACCAATGTGAAGGTAGGTAAAAGGGTTTATTTTGTGGATTAACCTTTAAGAAAAAAACGACTTATTTATTTTTTTACATAGATACGTCCAAAAAGTCATTTTACATTAACGTCAGTTAGAGATAATATTTTTGTGTAAGTTTTTTCTTTTTTTATTCGAATTTGGCTAATTAAAAGTACAGAATGGCACTACGACACTCAATTTTTGATGCTTGGTATCCTGATGTAATTTGTGACGACGAGTTGCAAATCCTTTTGAAGCTCACAGAAAGGCTGTTAAATAATGAGTAAGTATCTGTTGTTTTATTACAAAAAACATTTTTTATTTCCAGAATTATATAAAAAATATATTGTAACAGCATATTTAAAATTTCTTATAAAACAACCTTTTTATTAGTAACAAAAATCTAAAAGTAACCTCAAATATTATTTTCTTAAGAGACAGAAATTTACTTAAGTTTTATTTTTAGAAGACTACTTTCTTGTCTGACTGATCATGGCCGAGAGATAGAAGAACGAAAAATGAAAATCCTGAAAGAAACGCATAAGAGAAAGTTTCGCCTCTGCTTGGAAGAGTTGCGCTTGATTAATAGATTTAAAGAAGAGAGGCGAGTGTTTGTAGTGAAATGGCTGAACCAGATCAATCTAGAAGAGATTAAGAGGATAGAGGAGCCGCGAACACGATTTAATACCAGAAGATCCGTTAATGGAAGACAATAAAATTGGAGTTAGACTGAAGATGCCAAAGAAAATTACCTGTCCTTATTTTCATTTGAAATAATTTGTCAAAATTTTAGTGTTTTATGTCTGTTTTCTAGAACAGTGTCCCAATTTGGCTTAAAAATTAATAAAAATATTTAAATATTTATTGATTTTTTTACTGAGTATTGTGTAGCATTGAAATATTGCAAGCACATAATTATATTATATGCAATAACTGACAGCTATCCTTACCTCGTACCTGCACTAAATTACGCTGAAGATTATTTCCTTGACATTTCTATGCTACATCACTGAAATAAAATATAAAAATAAATATTTTTCTGTGAATATTTCCTAAGATAATATTAAATCCACTATACAGAGTGCTCTTCAAGATGGGACATTCTATATACAGCTAACAGTACTCACTAAAAGATGCTACCTTGCCAAAAGGTGCGGCATATTTCGAAATTAGTTTGAAATAGTAAGCTGTTAATAGTGAGTTTAGGATTAAATACAATTTTCTACTTTATATATCATCCACGTTTCGACTTTAAGTCTTTTTTAAGGGTATCTGTAATGTAAAAATTTCTGTCAACTAATAATACTAAAATATGTAAAGATATAATAGCCATCCAAAAAAACCCTTATACAACAAAATACGTACAAACTACACACATAAACACAAACTGGGACTAGACGAACTCTTTGTCTTTTGTGTGTGAATTTTATATTGATTTTATTATGTGTAGATGTCCCTTGAATGGTTATGATGTCCACAGTGTTTCGAGTTGTTAAATATATTTTTAATTATTCGTGGACAGAATCTTTTATACTATAATTAGCATTATCAAACGAAGGCGAAACTTTGAACTGAATTAATGAAATTAAAAAAAACTAAGCCCACTATTAATAGGACGCCTGAACCTAAAGGAGACAACCTTCGCCCCAGCAGCCATCGAGCGCATCCGGCGAGACCACCCGAAGATTAAAAAGACGTTCTTCCCGCTCTTCCTCAAAAGATCACCTTCTCCAGACCTACACATCGGTAGGAGTCTAGTGCTGCATCCAACCTATCCGACACAAGCCCCGTATCACGTGTGGATGCCCGTTGGGTCTCTTAGGGCACAATATTACATAAAATTTCAATATACCCCTTACTTCAATTGGTCATTGATCTCGATAGCGTTAATATTTTCCTTGTCAGTTTTGTTGAAATTTTGTTTTTTCTTAAAATTCGAGTTGCAAATTGATGCGGTTCACTTTACGCGTTTGTACTCACGTAAGGCTGCGAAAACAGGAAAAGACTAAATCATAGATAAAGTCGTAAAATATAGAATCGATCCGAGTTTTCTTAATCGAATCTCTTTTGAAGAAATGCCCTTTGCTAAATCTTGGTTCGTTTAAACATGCCAAGAAGCTGCTGCTTCCAAACATCTTGTCTGCGACAATGGCATAAAAATCCCAACGTCATCAACAATAACGGGTTTGTTGGCGCTGGCAAGAGATGCAAATAAATTATTGACAAAACCAAGGATAATGACATAACTAGAAACCTACTTCTAGCTTGTTAGAATGGTTCAAGATTTTCTTGGTCAGTTAATTTCTCTAAATAAACTGTAACATTACTTACACAGTTGGATAATGTTATTGTGACAAAATCACTTACTAGCTGTTTGTTTCACAATTAAGTGTTGATTTTCTCAAGGTCCCACCTGCTATTCCTATTTCATAGTATATAGTAGCCGTTATCCTTCCGGATACTCCGTGATAAAGAGTCTATTAATACACCAAAAGGCCTCTGGCACTACTGAGTTCGTCACCATCGTGGTTCAAAGAAAAGATCTTCCGACTTACCTTACAAAAACAAATATTTTCTTCCTACTAGAAATGTCGAAAAGGTACCTAAGAACGACAAAAAGACCAATGAGTATCAGTCACCTCCATTGCTTTCTGTAATATCGTATGAAAAAGGCTATCTTTATTATGTTTTAGAGTATATGGAAGGAATTATTATTATTAGCGAACACCAATATGGCTGTAGGAAGCTACGAGCAACAGAAAATCCTCTAATATATGTCACATATTCTTGGATCAAAGCTAGATTATTTTTTTTGATGATAATCTATTTTTTGGCTACAGCGTGTTGTGTTTCTTTAACCAGTATAAACGTCTTCCTCTGGATAAATATTTTTTTTTATAAAAATTGTAAAAACATATAGTTGCTGGAAAATTTTAAAAGAAGTAATTTTTTATTCGCAACTTTACTGTGGATTAAGTTATGTAGAACTTCAATTGGTATTGTCTCCAATGAATTTTTCAAAAACATTTAAATTGGCTTTAAAATTTCTCCTCTTTTACTTACTTCTCTGACAACAACAATGAATGAAAAATTAGGAAGTTATTTTCCTAATTTTCAGAAAAAAAGTTTATCTGGCGTCTAGGTTACTTACTATTAGGAATTTTTACTTACTATGGATTAAATGGACTTGAGATAACTTATTTTTATTTGTTAGAAGACTAATGTATTGTCTGCTTTATTATGACCTAGAGATGGAAGAACTCTCAAGGAAAATTCTGAAAGAAATGCAAAAGATAAAATTTTTCTTCTGCTGGGAAAAGCTTCGTGTGATTATTAATTTAAAAAAAAAAAGCAAAAATGGCTGATTATCAATACAAAACATATGCTAAAGACGGGGACTCTGCCATGCTACCAGAATATTTTTTAAAAGAAAAACGAAAATGAAATTAGTAATAGAGTAAAGCCCAACAAAATTATCTATGTTACTATATTTTTCTAAATTCAGGGTGTTTTAGCTGTTTTCCGCAACAGTTGTTTTTATTTAAAAAATAATAAAAATTATAAAACCCAAATTTAATCTTCTACTGAGTATTTGGTAGTTTGTTATTTATTGTTCTATCTGTAAATTTTACTAAAAACCGCATTCCTATGGTACGTCACTGATATAAATATGAAATATGAAATTTAATATCCTTAGAAAATATGCACCCAAATCCATGGTAAAGAGTGTTTTCTCAGTTACGACATTTTTTTTAAACAGGTAGTAGCACTCGCTTCGCCAAACACCACTTAATAATGAAAAAGATAGACCTTTTTGAAATTCCTTTGCATTACTAGCCTGTTAATAGTGGGTTTAGGACAAAATTTCTTGCTTTATAAAATGACAAACGCTTCATTTTTTCCGACTTTAAGTCTTCGTTAGGGCTAGGGAAAATTTTGTAGACTACTAAATCTAAAATTGCATAAAAAAAATAGGAAGCAGTAAGGGCATACCAATCATCCAAAGGAAAATGATGTACGATAAAAAACAGGTAAACAGTGCACACCAAACACAAATGCTAACTGGACTCTCCATATATTCCTCGAATCGTTGTTTTGTTCACAGTGCTTCTTCTTCATCTTTTATTTTATTGTATTCTTTAGTTATTATTGGAAAGAAACAACAGCACTCTAAATATCCTTGCTAAGTTAAACCCAAAACGTTGGCTATTTCGTACAGGTTTATTTTCGACCTGAACCCACTCTTGACAGCTTAATATAAGGACACAAGGAGACACGCCTTCTCTAATATTATTGGACATTTCAATTTCAGTCCTATACACCGTTGTTTATCATCAGTTATCTCCTGCGAAGAACTTGAGGATATGTACCACTAAAAGAATCTGAGATTTAACCTACTGTGATTTCGTCTGATGAACTTGTTACAAGGGATTGAAACACAGTAAGAAACAAACTTATGAAAATCATGCAAATGGCAGTATTGTTGGTAACTGTGAATATCGTACGAAGAGTACTTAGTTTTGAATAACCTTAACACTAAAAAGACTCCACGCTACTCCTTTTCAATGCAAGCACTCTAGCCTTGAATTAGAAATTCCGGCTATGGTGTAAAACAAAAATTATTACTTACTTACTTAATCCTTATGCTTTTCTACTCCTTTAGGGGTGTAAGGCCCGTGGAATTCAGTTTTTCAATATTTATCTTTCTCATATTTCCTTCCACCTCTTTTTATTCTGTGTGGCTCGTCTTCCGTCTTCCCACTCTATTCCTCTTCTGGCCACTGCCTCTCTAACATCCCCTAACCATGCTCTTCTCGGTCGACTCCTTGTTATTTTCTTGCTCATTTTGGCTTCAAACACTTGTCTAACTATTTTTTGTTCAGGCATCCTTTCAAAGTGTCCATACCATCTCAGTTGTGCTTCCTCAACCCTTTCCACCATTGGTTTCAGGTTCAAATTCTTTCCGAGTTGTACATTCCTAACCCTGTCCATCCTTTTTGTCCTTCATTTTCTTTATGAATCTCATTTCTGTAGCCGTTGTCTTTCTCTTCTGTTTTTCTGTCATTGTCCATGTTTCTCCTTTATATAAAAGTGTTGGTGTTGCAACCTTCTCGAATACTTGGGCTTGAACATTTTTTGGTATCTCTTGCTTTCCTAGAAATGTATTCTGTATACTATTAAATAATCTACCTCCTGTTATTATTCTCTCGTTGATCTCCCCCCTCCATCCTTCCATTCTCCGATATTGTTGATCCCAAGTATTTAAATTTCTCTTCTTGGTCCAGCCTTTCTTCTCCTATCTTTATTTCATGTTGTCATTTTTGTTTTCCTGTTAGAATAGTCTTCGTCTTCTCTTTAATAATTTTGCTAACTGATCCAGCAGTCGATGTGCCCTGACCCCATAACATCCATCCATCTTTATTAATTTCCATGTTTATTTTTTTCAATGCTTCTTTATATACCTGTATGTTTTTATTAAGCGTTTCCTCGCCTTTTACTATAATAACCATATTATCCGCATAGCATATTTCTGATATTTCTATCTTTTTTATTTTTCAATAGCGTATCTAGTATGGTCTTGCCCCTTTCTTCTTTGCTTCTTTTATTGCTTCATCCAGAACTATTGAGAAAAGCATAAGGCTCAGGAGCATCACTGTCTAAGGCCCCTAGTTGATAAGTGTTACAGCCCCTGGGAAATCACTCATCATTTACTGGTATACTGAATTTAAATGCGTCATACAGATACAAATTATGCTGAACGCTCTGGACGTCCAAATGAGGACGCCCAACGGAAAACCTAAAAAAATCCACAAAATTGTTTTGGTTGACCGTAAAGTGAAATTGCGTGAGAAGAAAGCTGACACCCTAAAGATATGAAAAGAACGTGTTGGTCATATTTTGCATGAACATTGGGGCATGAGGAAGCTCTATTCAAAATGGGCACCGCGTTTGCTCACAGTGGACCAAAAACAACAAGGTGTTGATAATTCTGTTTGGAGCTGTTTAAGCACAATAAAAAGGATTTTTTCATGCGATATGTGACAATGGATAAAACATGGATCCATCACTACACACCGGAATCAAATCGGCAGTCAGCTGAGTGGACAGTAGCCGGTGAAAGCCGCCCGAAACCACCAAAGACATAACAGTCGGCTGGGAAGGTTTTGGCCTCTGTATTTTGGGATGTGCATGGAATAATTTTCATTCACTATGCTGTGAAGAGAAAAACTATGCATAGCGAATAATATATGAAGTTACTGGTGCGTTTGAAGACAGAAATCGCAAAGAAACGGTTCCAAATGAACAAGAAAAAAGTGCTCTTTCATCTAGACAATGCATCGTGTCACAAGTCCATGGTTACGATGGCAAAATGGCATGAATTAAAGTTCGAATTGCTTCCTCATTCACCGTATTCTCCAAATTTGGCAACCAGCGACTATTATCTATTCGCAGACCCCAAAAAAATGCTCAAGGAAAAGAGATTTGGGTTGGATTGAAGAAGTTATCGCCGAAACTGAGGCCTATTTCGAAGGCAAAGACAAATCCTTCTACAAGAAAGGTATAGAAATGTTAGAAAAGCGTTAAACTTATTGCATCGATCTTTAAGGAGACTATAATGATGAATAAAGTCGAATTTTGTAAAAAAAAATGTATTTTAGGTAGCTAGACCAAAAACTTTTCGGCCCACATGTTACTTCTAAATATACCCTTCATTTACGAGGTTTTATCAAGAAATGACTTTAGGAAGCCAAGATCAACAGAAGATTTCCTAACATATGTCAGCTCTCATTGGAACAACGCAATTAGATCTTATTGACACTCTTGGGTTAGTGAGGGTTTAATGTTAGGGATTCTACTTCCAAAATATACCCTTTATTTCCTAGAGTTTATCTAGAAAAGTTGTAGTCCCCTAATTAAACTGAATCTTAATCCCTTGGAACGTAAGGGTTGTTTTTTTTTTTTATAAATATTTTCACTGGATGTATTAGACTATAGTGCCTCGAATTCTTTTAGAGCGATGCATGCTAGAAATACACATTCTACTAATATAGTCTACATAAGGTTCAGTTTGCCACTCTAATTATCATCCTCTTGGAGTCACGAAGTACTGAGCTCAAGGCTGTATTTCCCAGCTAGTACGGCAGTAAATTAAGACGTAAATGGCTAAGACAATACCCTGCAACGTGTATGTCATGTTCATAAAAAAAGCCGAGGTGACAATTTAAAACAGCTTTTTTGGTGCTGGAATAAGTACGATGAGGTTTTCAGAACCCTTTAAGCACAGAGTGGTAATAATACTCTTTGGTTGGTTCAAAGCTAGGTTATTTTCTTCCATGATAATCTACTTTTTGGCTAGAGTGTGTCTTGTGTTTTATTAAAATCGAGCAGAGTTTAGTTTAAAGATATTTTAGGAAAATAAAATTGCCCTAAATATTTAAAAATAGGAAGGTTTTCTTAAGATGTAGCAAACATTACTGTAAATATCAAGATTGTATTTACTCGTTTAAATCCTCTATTTGTATTTCAATATGCAGAATAAATTTTGGAAGAGAAAAAAGTTTGGTTGTTTCGGTTGACTATATCGTAAGAAATTTATGACTACTCCCTGTAATTTTTGAGCAGCAACCTTATTATGGCTTAGACTGTGTATAGAATACCTACATACATGTGTTTAAATAATTATGTAAAGGTAGGTAAAAGGGCGGTTTTATCTTATGGATTAACCCTTAGAAAAAATGACTTATTTACATAGATACATCCAAAAAGTCATTTAACATTAACGTCAGTTAGAAAATTGATTTTTTGTATATTTTTTTGCCTTTTTTTGTTCCAATCTGGCTGATTAATAGTACAAAATGGCACTACAACACGAAATTTTTGCTCCTTGGCGTCCTGATATTTCTGACGATGAATTGCACGCTCTTTTGAAGCTCGCAGAAGGACTACTAAATAACGAGTAAGTACATATTGCTTCATTACAAGATAATATTTAATTAATTTAAAATATGTGTTTTTAATATTTGATAATAGCATATTTAAAATTTTGTGAGATAACCTTTTCATTCTCGATAAACAGATAAAAATAATCTTAAATATTATTCTCTTTTAAGAGAAAGAAATTTATTTCAGTTTTATTTTTAGAAGATTAATTTCTTGTCTGTCTGATCATGGCCGAAAGATAGAAGAACAAAAAATGAAAATCCTGCTAGAAATGCATAAGAGAAAGTTTCGACCCTGCTTGGAACAATTTCGCCCGATTAAGACGTTTAAAAAAAGAAGGCAAAACTTTTTATTGGAATGGCTAGAGAAGATCAATCCAGAAGAGATTAAGAAGATGGGGGAGCCGCAAGCACGATTCAGTACCAAGAGACCCTTTAATAAAAGATCAATTAAAATACAGTAAAGCTGCCAAAGAAAATTATCTGTGTCGCAATTTTCATTTCCAATAATTTATCTAAATTTTAGTGTTTTATATCGATTTTTGAGACAACAGTATATTGTTTTTGCTTGAACATTATTAAATACATTTAAAAACTGAATCTTAATGTTTTATTGAGTATGGTGTAGTGTTGAAATATTGTAGGCATGTAATTATATTACGTACAATAACTGACAGCTATCCTTACTTTCTACCTGTACTAAACTATGCTGAAAATTATACTTACAACATTTCTATGCTACGCCACTGAAAAAAAAAATTAACATAAATATTTTTCAGTTAATGTTTCTTTTAGGAACATTCACCTCACTATACAGAGTGTTATCTAAATTGGGATATTTTTTAAACAGCTAACAAGACTCACTAAAGTAGGTCACTAATATTACACTGCTGAGCAAAAAAATCCACTCAAACGATTTTCCTTCATTTAACACCAATTTTTGAATTTAATTTTCAAACAGTGGTATTATTTCTGATATCATTAGAATGCTGATTTTCTACTCTTTCCAATAATGCCAAAAACATTTGGATTTCCAAAAAGTTTTACTGAATAGAACTGTCTTTGCTCGCTCAGCAACGTACTCGTTGCGCGCTATTCATCCCTATTAAAACATGCAAATGCATTTCCTATCATTCCTTTATCGGGACTTGAACCGTCAGTATCTCTGCTATATCCGCCCACCAATTACGTCATCGAGAAATGGATACCACCTCAGAAGAAACGACACAAATCATTGCCCTATTGCAAAAAGGGCATAGTCAACGTGTAACCGCTGCGCAACTACTACTACTATCCTGAACTAACCTGAACCAGTCAGCTGTCTCCAGAGTCTACAGACGTTACCAAGAGATTGGCGCCTTTACACGGTGAGTAGGATCAGAAGGTATATCTCGGAGCGAGACGACCACTCTAAGAAATCGTCACTTGACTGGCGTTGAGGTTCAGCAGGAGGTCCGAAAAGTTCGTGGTCGGGCTGTTAATCATTGGACAGTCAGAAGAATACTTAAAAAAGCTAACCTAACTCCAAAGAGACCTAACGGACCCAAATTGACAGCAGCCTATGGACAAGCGCGACTCAGATTAGCCCGAGAAAATGTCGACTGGACCTTAGAGCAATGGTGCTCCGTTTTATTCTCCAGCGAGTCCCAAATGTGCCTACATGGCAATGATGGAAGAAGATGAGTTTATAGGAGACTTATGGAGCGCTATGAGCAGTGCTGCATTACTGAAGCGGTCGCCTACGGAGCAGTTCTGTCATGGTGTGGAGACGAAAACCGATTTGGTTTTCATGACTGATGAGACTCGTAGCGGTGGATTAACTGCTCACCGGTACAATGAGGATATCCTGCAGGAACACGTCGTTCTTTACGCTGGGTTTGTTGGCGATAGCTTTGTGCTGATGCACGACAATGCGAGTCCACATGTTGTTGCATCGGTGCGACAATACCTGGCGGATGTGGGAATACTCACATTAGACTGACCTCAATCCAATCGAGCACATGTGAAATGAGCCCAAGAGGGTTCGAGCCAGAAATCCAGCCCCAGCATCTCTGGGGGACCTAAAGGTTGGGATGGCGGAAGAGTGGGGAAGAATCCCACAGACAGTGGTGGAAAAGCTCGCGCGCTCCATGAGAAATCGGCTGGAAGCAGTAAAAAGGGTTAGGGGGTAACACAAAATATTGATTTTGGTTCTTATCAACCAGTTTAATTGTTAAACTTAACATTTGTTTAATTTTCCCTTTCCCGTATTTTCAGTTCGTGTTCTCTTTGTTTCCCTTTTCTATCACTTTAATCAGTAAAAGGCATGAGGTATGCGATGAAATTTGGTATCATTAGAAAGAGAATAGAATGGGCTTTCAAATGATACTAAAATCCGTAAAAAAATATGAAGGTAAAATACAACGAATTGTACCAAATACGGATACCTAGTACTCAATCGGAGGCTGACACGGCAGCCACAAGCCGACAGAGTGATTGGCACAGCCAACACTAAAGGCAGGCGTCGCGATTTGCGAGGGATCAACCTCAGACCTTGTAGTTTATTGTAAAACAACTGAAAATGGGCAAAACTCATATTTCAGCAGTCTAACCACTGTTCTCCTACTCGTCGGTCCATCCCGAGGCGCCTTTCGACGTATCACGGCTCATCAGTCGGGCTAGGATCGACAAACAAGAGAACAGAATTTCAAATCGCGCTGCCTGCCTTTAGTGTTGGCTGTGCCAACCACTCTGTTGGCTTATGGCTACCGTGTCAGCCTCCGATTGAGTACGAGGTATGCGTATTTGGGACAATTCGTTGTATTTTACCATTGTGTTTCGCAAGGGCCGGAATAAGTACTAGACATTCTGTTCTCTTGTTGGGCGATCCTAGCCCGACTGATGAGCCGTGATACGGCGAAACGTGTCTCGGGATTGATGAATGAATAAGAGAACAGTGGGTAGACTGCTGAAATACGGGCTTTGCCTATTTTCAATTGTTTTACAATAAACCACATAAGGACTGAGGTTGATCCCTCGTAAATCGCGCTGCCTGCCTTTAATGTTGACTGTGCCAACCACTCTGTCGGCTTGTAGCAGCTATGTCAGCCTAGGATTGAGGACTAGGTATGCGTATTTGGTACAATTCGTTGTATCTTACCATTGTGTAAGTACCGGAATAAGTACTAGAAATTATTCTCTCTTGTTTGTCGATACTAGCCTGAGAAATGAGCCGTGATACTGCGAAACGCGTCTCGGGATGGATGGACGAATAAGAGAACAGTGGGTAGACTGCTGAAATATGGGCTTTGCCTATTTTCAGTTGTTTTACAATAAACCACAAAATTTATGAACACTAAATCTAGGATCTGTGCTAAATGAAGCCAAATAGTTTGAGTCGAATTTTTTGGTCACCAGCGTGTAATACTAAGCAGTCAATAGTTTAGGATAATATATGTTAAAACTTCCTACTTTATTCGTTAACGTTTCCACTTTAAGATTTTTTAAAGGTATTTATAACGCAGATATTTCTACTTTTGGCCAAAAAAAAAATGAGAGAGGACATAGGATGGACCTTGGGAGGTAAAATATTTACAAAGGTAAACGAAAGAAAACATTTGCTCCGAAACGAAGATGATATTGTAAATAATAGTGGCAAAGCTGGAAGCACCAATATGATTTACATCTCATTTTGTATCTTATAAACAGAATATTTTATTTATTATCTTATTTACATATAATTTTTCCTCTTTTTTATTTTTTTTTTAAATATGTTCTGTATTTGTTTATTTATTTTTTGTTTTGCTCCTTCAATAATCTGGTGGGTACTTTTTTTATGGGTCTAGCACACGTGCTGCAGGGAAGATCCTAAAGTGCTCCAGGAGCGGCATGTGTGCGGAAAAAGCGATTCACGTTGTTCTTGAATCGCTGTAAATTGTACTCGGTGGAAAACACAGCCCTGGGCAAATTATTCCAAAGGGATGATGTTCTCCATATAAAAGACTGCTTGAAAAGCGTTGTACGCGGAGTAACAAGCAGAAGCTCATACGGATGTAAAGTATTAGCGCGACGTGTATTTCTAACATGCACCGCTCTGGGGAGAATTAAGCGGGCTACATCCTTCGAACACCTGCCATGAAAGTAGTTGTAGATCAGACTCAAGTCGCCAACCGTTCTTCGATGTCCCAGTGAATCAAGGCCGCCGGTCAGTTCCGGGTCTCCAATCAGACGAACAGCTCTTCTCTGAACAGAATCCAACAAATGCAGTGTATGTTTGGGAGCGGAACCCTAAACATGGAAGCAGTATTTCATAGTTGATCGAATTTGAGCTTTGTAAAGAATTAACAGTTGTTGTGGAGTGTAAAGTTTTCTGGTTCGAAATAATATTCCCAACTTTTGAAAAGCTCTCCTTTCTATGCCTGCAACATGTTCATGCTAGGACATATTTGCTCTTAAATTAACGCCCAACAAATTGAGTGCCGATGCTAGGAGAATGGAGTGCCCCGACATAACTATGTCGGGTTCAGCAATGTTAACATTTTGAGAAAAAACTGCCGCCTGGGTTTTTGTAGCGTTAGATTCCACTTGGTTGTTAAAACGACCTCCTGCTGTCTGCGGATATTCGCCTGAGTAGCCGATGTCCGAGCATTCTAAGTGAATGGAGAGATAAGCGTACTGTCATCTGCAAAGCTTTAGATTGAATTCCCGGTCTTTTACAGCAGATCGTTAATGTAAATGAGAAAGAGAGTAGGAGAAAATATGGAGCCTTGGAGCACACCGGCGTTTATAGTGAAGAAGAAACCCGTCGACTGCCACTCGTAAAGAACGCTGTCTAAGACATACCATAAGAGCGTAGCTTAGCCAACAGTCCATCGTGCCAAACACGGTCGAATGCCTTGGATATGTCAAGAGCAACCGCTCGAGATTCTCCAACGTGTTCAATTGCGTTGTTCCAAACATGTGTTACATAAGTCAGAAGATCTCCTGTTGATCTATGTTTACGAAAGTCATATTGGTGATCGCTAATAATGTTGAATCGTTCAAGATATTTTAGAAGATGCTGATTGATAACCTTTTCCATGACTTTCGATATTATTCAAAGCAGTGCGACTGGTCGTTAGTTATTTGGCAAGGTCTTCTTGCCTTTTTTAGGTATCGGCTGAACTGTGGCACATTTCTAGCAGGAAGGAAATATTCCCTTTCTGTAGGACAGGTTGAAAAGTCTACGGTAATTTTTTTGCATCTGTTCCGAGCACGAACATAGGTGTTACGATTTACGGCGTTAGGATTTTCACGCCATTGTCGGTAGGTAAGATGTTTAGAAGCAACAGCTTCTTTGCATTTTCGGTCGCTGGAAGGGCTGTTGGAAGGACATTTCTTCGAAAAAGGGATGGAAGCTTACATCCATACCAGAAAAAAAACATCGGAAACCTCCTTGGCGCAGTTAGATGGGTCGTCGGATCGAAAATAAACGTCTAACCAAGGGAAAGATCGAAAATATTCCATTCCCATTTAGCAGATTTGTAGTGCTAAATCTTGCGCGGTTTAGGCTCCTCTCTGTCACTGATTGGTAGGATATTCGATGTCGAAAGGAGTGTATGGTCGGAAGAACCTAACGGCGGATTTACGGTGACCGTGTAAATCTCTGGATTGGTGGTTAAAAACAGATTAAAGAGACTGGCGAACTTCCCGTCTCGATCAGGGATCCGTGTTGGATCGTCAATAAGCTAAGTTAAGCCACAACTGATTGAGAATGATTCAGCTTCACGTTGTTTGTCGGTAGTATTTCAGTACTTAAGCCAGTTGATATTGTGAACATTAAAGTCGTCCAGGATGACAATTTCCGCATTTGGATAGTTAATTTGTAAATAATCGAAGGTGTCTGTTAGAGAAGCGAAAAGTGTTATAAAGTTAGTATCACTTGGTGGTCGATAGAGGATGTAGTTGAATCTTGTGGTTTGTTGAGTCGTTATTTTTAACCACATAACATCAAAGTTTCGGGGCACCAGAGCCTCCTCTCGTTGGCAAGAGAGGTCACCTCTAATAAAAAACAGTTTCCAAAGTTACGCCTAAATCGGGAATAGAAGTCATACTCAGGATAATGATAGCTGACTGTGTGGTCAATGAACTGACCTTGGTTTCACAGAGAGCGAGTACCTGAGGTTTGTTAATTGCTGGTATTGGTGCACTGAATTTATGTTCGAGTTTAAACCTCGTATGTTGCAAAAATCTATTTTAAAATTATGATCTCTGCATGTCGACACCTCTGAACCAGCCCCCACCCGGAGATCCGAACGGGGGCTATTTTACCTCCGGAATTTTTTGTATCCAGGTGCCTCATCATGCTATTTGGTCCCACAGTCCGGGGCATCGGCACAGCCACGAAACGTTACTATTGTAACATAGGTTCACACTGAATGGTCGACGTCTAGGGCCCCTTCCATTAGTCTCTCTGTGCAGGTATCGTTGCCAGATACCCTGACATAAAAGGCATTTTAAAACTCTAAAAAACCTCTGGCCCTGCTGAAATGTCTGCCAGCTTTTTCAGCTTAACTTACTCTCCGAAGTTATGAAGAAGGATATCAGTATCATATAGAGAAGAATTTAATATAATTAGCGACCGCCGATATGCCTTTCGTAAGCACAGATGAACAGACGATCTCCAGCCATATGTCGCATATCCGTGGCACATAGCAATTAAGCATTATTGAGAGTCTAGAATGAGTAAGCTATTGATGTTTGGACATCTACTGCCAAACATATTCTGTATTTGTTCTAGAGTGGCACATGCTAGGAATACACATTGCACTAATACAATATATCCACATAAAGTTCAATTTGTCATTCCTCGTACCATCCTATTTAAGAATATTTTTATAGGTAGAACATCTCCTTAGAGGAAACTATCCAAGGCGTTTTTCCCCATCGAATACAACCTGCATGATTCAAGATGTTATTCACTACTTCTGCAATAACTATTTTGGAAATATATATTATATCTAGCAACTTATATGCACAGCTTAGAAGCTACGTTTTGTCCATACAGAACTATTGTGACAATTTAAATAGTTTCTTTGGGGCCGGAAGCGCTACAGTTTTAGGGTGATGGTTTTTTTTTGACCAAATTTAGGTTAGTTTCCTTGACGAGAATCTACTTTTTGATTACAGCGCGTGGTGTTTTTTTTAACGAGTAAAAAGAGACTTTCTCTAGACAAGGGTTTTTTGTACAAATCTTTAAGAAAAATAGTCTTGCTGCAGAAACTTGGAAGTAGGAAAATTTTCTCGAGATGTAGCAAACATAATTATAAGTGTGGCGATTCAGAATCCATTTGAAAAGAGAAAAAAACTAGTTTTTCAGACAACTACCCCATACTGTAATAAATTGATTGTTACTTTTATTTTTTTACCTACAACTTACTTTTCAATCCGCAGAACACCCGCGTAGACGTATGTTGATACTAATGTAAAATATAGGTAAAATGCTTGTTTCATTTTGTGGAGTAACCTTTAGAAAAAAATGACCTGTTTATTTATTTACAAAGGTACATCCATTCAAAGTCATTTGAATTAATATCAATTAGTTAAGAGATTCTTTTTGAACAATTTCGTGAGTTTTTTCCTTTTTGTGGGCACAATTTGGCTAATTAAAAGTACAACATGGCTCACTCAATTTTTAATGGTCGGCATCTTGATATTTCTAAAGACGATTTGCTATTCCTTTTGAACTTCACAGAAAAATTATTGAACAAAGTAAATATCAATTGTCTTATTAAAAAATAATATTTTTTGATATCAGAATTAGTACAGAATTTATTTGTTAACAGTATATTTAAAATGTCTTATAAAATATACTTCGTATTTTTGACAAAGTAAACTCAAGTGCTATTCTCCCTCACGAATTCTTAAAAAATAGATTTATTGGATTTTCAATCTTCTTTTTACTTCTTGACTTATGCAAAATTGTGAACTTTTTTAATAGAACGATTCTTAAATCTTTAAATATGCCCTTAAAATTTTAATATAACATATGATGAACCTCACGTATAGTTTATTTCCCAAATTTCGAAAAACTTTATATGAGGGTTAGGTTACTTAACATTTACTAATTTTTCTTAGTAATGTATTAAGATGGTTACTATGGATTAAATAACAATAACATAACGTTCTTTTTTAAGGGAAATTTTTTTTATCATTTTCTGGAAGACTAATTTCTTGTTCGCTTCATTACGGCTCAAAGAAAGAAAAACGCCAAAGGAAAAGTCTGAGAGAAATGCACAAGAGAAAATTTGGCTTCTGCTTGGAAGAGCTTCGCCTAATTAATAGATTTAAGGAAGAAAGGCAAGTGGTTGTAGTGGAATGGCTGAAGAACATCAATATAGAGGACACGTTAAAGATAGGGAAGTCCAGATTCTCTAAACGAAGACAACTAAATTAGAGTTAGAGAAAAACCTGTCCAACAATCTGTGTTATTATATTTTTCTAAATTTTAGTTTTCTGGTGTTTTCTGTAACAATTGTCTAGTTTTTGTTTGGAAAACAATAAAAATATTTAAAAAAACCCAATCGTAATTTTTTCTTAAGTATGATGTAACATAAAATTATCGTAGGCATGCAATTAGACTACTTACAGGGTCGGACAGCTTGCACTACCTTGTACTCAAAGTAAATTTCGCTAATATTGACGTTTACTGCATTTCTGTACTATGTCTCTGCTATGTGTGTATGTATGGAAACATTTAAATTCCCATCTCTAGTCTTAACATTTACAATTACATTTATTTATTAATCATGTACATGCTAACAAATATTTTGAAGACTAAAAGAGTTATTTTATATTAGAAATGTGCTTAGTATTTAACGTAACAAAATTATGCACAAACAAAAGCATGGAAACATAAAAATTCCACTAAGACGACTAAGATGTCGAAAATATTTAATATTTAGTGGGATATCCTTTTGCATCAATCACTGCTTGACATCTTCTGTCCATAGAGTCAATAAGCCTAGCACAAAAATCCCATTTTCCCATTCTTGTTTTAATGCGATCCAAAGTTCGTCCCGGTTTTTTATATTTCCTTTCCTAATTTGTTTATCCAGATAGATTCTCTATCGGATACAAATCAGATGATTGTGAAGGCCAGCGCATCACCCGAATCCTTTGTTCAGAAAACCAATTCTTGGCCAAGCGAGATGTGTGTTTTGGGTCATTGTCTTGTTGAAAAATCCATGACAGGGGCAAATCTTCTTCATAAGGCATCAAATTATTTTTCAATATCTCAAGATACATTTGAGCATCCATTCTTCCATTTATCTTTGAAAATGGCCATGTACCAGACCGTCGAAAACAACCCCATACCATGATACTTCCACCGCCATGTTTGACAGTAGGTACAAGGTACATTGGGTCATATCTTAGACCAACTGGTCTTCTTATATAACCAGTAGAATCACTTCCAAAGAGATTGAACCTACTTTCGTCACTAAAGATTACTAGACACCACTGATTTTGAGTCCAGTCTTTATGTTCCTTAGCAAATTTCAATCTCTTTTTTCTGTGACGCTTTGCAAGGAGCGGCTTTTTAACAGCACGCCTACTATGAAGATTTTCAGATAACAGACGACGCCTAATAGTCATGTCTGACACCAATACACCCAGATATTCCTGCCTAAGTTCTTTATTAACAGCAGTAATCTTGACAAGACAATGACCCAAACACACATCTCGCTTGGCCAAGAATTGGTTTTCTGAACAAAAGGTTCGGGTGATGCGCTGGCCTTCAGAATCACCTGATTTGAACCCGATAGAGAATCTTTGGTACTATCTGGATAAATAAATTAGAAAAAGAAATATAAAAAACGGGGACGAACTTTGGATCGCATTAAAACAAGAATGGGAAAATGGAATTTTTGTGCTAGGCTTATGGACTCTATGGGCAGAAGATGTCAAGCAGTGATTGACGCGAAAGGATATTCCACTAAATATTAAATATTGTCGATATCTTAGTTGTGTTAGTGGAATTTTTATTTTATAACAAAAATGTTTCCATACTTTTGTTTGTGCATAATTTTGTTACGTTAAAAACTAAGCACATTTCTGATATACAATAACTCTTTTAGTCTTCAAAATGTTTGTTAGCATGTACACTATTAATAAATAAATATTGTAATTGTAAACCGTTTAAATGTTAAGAGATGGGAATTCAAATGTTTCCATACTTTTGTTCGCCAATGTATATATATATATATATATATATATATATATATATATATATATATATATATATATATATATATATAAAAAAATAAGATATACCTTTTTAAAGCTTTTTTAAAATACTAACCAATGTTAAGTCAGAATTCTTGCATTATAAAATTGACAAATTTGTTTGGAATTCAACTTAATTTTTTTATTAAGGCTATTTATAACGCAAATTTTGTTTACTACTACAATTAAAATATAAATTAAAAAAGCATCAAGCATAAGAAACATAACAACAATCCAAAGAAAAAATATAAACAATAAATCACATATAAACTACTGACAGAAACAAAAATAACTGGTGTATGGACGAATCCTTTGAGTATTATATGTACTCTATTGTATATAGATGTTCCTTGAATGGTTGTTCCCTCTGCAGTTTTCTTGACTTTTTTAAATAAATTTTTTGGTACCTTTCTTCTTCTTCTCAGTACATGTTTGTCCACTCCTAGAAGTAGGTCTCTTTTAATCTCTTTCATACATCCCTATCTCTTGCACGTTTACCCGCTACTGCTCTTATATTATCGACTCATAGTTTCTGTGGACATCCGGTGCCTCTTTTGTTTCTCTGGGTCTCCATTCTGTGATCTTGTGTACCCGTCTGTCTCCAGATGATATAGCCACATGACTCGTCCATCGCTACTTCACCCTTGCCACCTCCAGAGTTACGTATAGCTCTCTGTGAAGTTGCGAGCTTTTCCACAAATACTTTAGTGAGGCACATCGTTTTTAGTCCATATTTACTAAAAGGTATTGTAGACTAGTTTTTAGGTTTATAGTACTTTTTAAGATATACTCTAGTTTCCTAAAGGCTGCCCATGCCAACCCTATTCGCCTGGTAATTTTTGCATGCTGGTTTTCCTTTTCGATGTTAATAATGTGTCCTAAGTAGATAACACTCGTCGACGCTCAGGGGCCACAGCCCCACAAAAAAAAAGTGGGGTATACTTTTGATGCGATATATCAGATCCGTAGTATTTTTGCCCGCTGATCACGAATCTGACGTCAGAATATCGCCATCACATCTCAATTTTTTTCTAACCTCAAAAAATAGGTAAAAATTAGTAAAAATTGAGAAAAATATACTTCTAAAAAATTGATTCAAGCTTTTTCATGAATCCAAAGATGTATTAATATGTATTCGGACACGCTAAGCTAATATTCATCGGTTGGATTGAGCCATACAGTTCTGTTTTCTTTCTAACCTCAATAAATCAGACATATATAGTGCTTCTCGAATGCAAAAACGAATTCAAATTAAAATTCAACCGATCCTTACCAAATTTGGTACACGGGGATTTTTTGGGTCGCTGATCACGAATCTGAGGTTGGATTTGCAAAATTCAAGATGGCAGATGTTTTCGCGCCATTTTGAACGCCGAGAAAATTCATCGGTCGATTTTTATTCTTCTACCTGCATCCAGGGCACCTCCACGTGGTGACGGTGGGCAACGGTGTTACTCCACTAGCCGGCAGAGTCCCTGGATAACGGCTTAGATGCCGTCATGGCAGGTAGAAGAAAGAGAATTACGATGCAGGGACTCGGAAACCCAGTATCGGCGGTTGGTCAGGGTGGGAAAGCGGGCCCGCAGCCGTCGTCATCCAGCGACCGTAGCTCTTCATGTGTGGGTGACTTGGCTCATGTAGAGTATAATGCTACAAGAAAACGGTCTCACGGTACAAGGACTTTTCATAAGTGCGATAAAAACAGTGATTAATTTTGTTATATTTGCTGTCAACACGTATTGAGTAAAATGGGGTCACCGATAACGGATAAGATTAAAACCTTATATAAGGATTGTTTTAACATTGAAATACAGCACCAGGATACAGATTGGGTTCCCCACATCATTTGCAGTTCTTGCAAAATAATGTTGTACATCAATAAGAAGGCGATTAAATATTCCAGACCAGCAATATGGAATAGACCATACAGTGAAAATGATTGCTACTTTTGTGTGAATGTTGTATCTAGGCATAACCGGTTTAAAAGTCCTGGTTTTGAGTTTATTGGGTCTCATTTTTAAAGTTACAGGGTTATTGAGGTCTATTTTTTGAGGTTACAGGGTGTGGGAGTCTAAGGTTTCAGGGTTTAGGGTTTAAGAGTATCAGGTTTGAGGATTCCCCAACTGTATACCAAATTTGGTAGGAATCGGTTGGTTTTCAAAAATTTTGTCCGCCATCTTGGATCCGCCATTTTGAATTTTGCAAATCCGACCTCAGATTCATGATCAGCAACCAAAAAAACCCCCGTGTACCAAATTTGGTAAGAATCGGTTGAATTTTAATTTGAATTCGTTTTTGCATTCGAGAAGCACTATATCTGTCTGATTTATTGAGGTTAGAAAGAAAACAGAACTGTATGGCTTAATCCAACCAATGAATATTAGCTTAGCGTGTCCGAATACATATTAATACATCTTTGGATTCATGAAAAAGCTTGAATTAATTTTTTAGGAGTAAATTTTTCTTAATTTTTACTAATTTTTACCTATTTTTTGAGGTTAGAAAAAAATTGAGATGTGATGGCGATATTCTGACGTCAGATTCGTGATCAGCGGGCAAAAATACTACGGATCTGATATATCGCATCAAAAGTATACCCCACTTTTTTTTTTTGTGGGGCTCATTAATTTAGTTTTTTTTTTAAATCATTTTCAGACCTACCGTTGCAGAGACCCAATTCAGCTGGTTCAACATTTCCTGTAGCTCATTGGTGTTGTTAGCTATCACGACTATGTCATCTGCAAATGTAACGTCTGGTGCCGTCGATATTGATGCCCTTCTCATCTTAATTTCACTCCTTAAAGATGTCTTAGGGCCATCGTAAATAATTTAGATGAGCTAGTGTCTCCTTATCCCACTCCTCTTTGTATGTTGTTAGTGACATTTTCTTCGTCAATTTTAATATTTATAGGAGCTTCTTTATAGATGATTTCTATATTTTTTATATTGTTGGCATTGACCAGGGATTTTTAATATAAGTCGATAGAAACTACTTCACTACAATGAGTTGATAAATAAAATCGAAACGTTGGTTATTTCATAAGATTTAACGTTTATACACACAAGTACTTAGGACATATTCTCCTGTAATGTTATTTGAGGTTTCAATTTCGCTCCTGTTTACCGTTGTTCATCATTGGGCATCACTTGTGACGATTTCATTTACAACTTCAATATGCGACCTAGTTTATATTACATTGCATTAGATATCGTTAATTTTTCCGTGTCATTTTTTTCTTTAGTACTACTTTAACTAATATCATATAAATTCTATTTACGCTTTTAAACATACGTAAACCAGCGAAAGACAGAAAGTAAATAGAAAAAGAAAAGATCTTACTATAAAGTTGTAAAGTAATTTTGATCAATTCGAGTTTTGTCAAATGATATCGTGGGTATTATGACGCTTAAATATTGACTGTTTGGGGTTAGGAGACCGAACTTACCAATGGCACGTTCTACCATAAACTTTAACTAACTGCAGATGCTTAAGTCTCACTTGGTATCGACTGGTATGATACCATCACATCAGGTTAAGTTGTGTGAAGTTTCTCCTATAAATGTTAATGTTAGCAGATGCCATGGCGGGCAAAGTTATGGCATATATAACTTATCCTACTAAAAAGATATATTTTGGTTCTTCTAGAAACGTATTCGAGTTTAATCGCCACATAGGAAAGGCAGAAATAGCATATTAAATAACTAACAAATACTCAAATTGCTTTCAGTAATATCGAAGACTATCGAAAAATATATGAGTATCATGTTTTAGAGTATATGGAAGAATTTTATGTAATTAGAAACCACCAATATGGCTTTCGTAGCCCAAATCAACAGAAGATCTCCAGACATGTCACATATCCGTGGTACATCGCAACTAAATATTGCCGAGAGTCTATAGCTAGATTTTGTTTTATTTCCGGGATTAAACCGAACGTTGATTACTTGGAATTTCAGAGAACGATTGGTGACTTGATGTTTAATATAAATGCTTTAATGGGACGTGTTCGGCTGATGTTGCCTTGATGTCTTCCACGGCAGTGTAAACTAGGAATACATATTGCTCTAATATAGTACATCTACATCATGGTCAACACACCACGATCACAAATATCGCTTTCGTAAACATAGATCAACAGGAGATCTTCTGACTTATGTAACACATGTTTGGAACAACGCAATTGAACACTTTGGAGAATCTCGAGCGGTTGCTCTTGACATATCCAAGGCATTCGCCCGTGTTTGGCACGATGGACTATTGGCTAAGTTACGCTCTTATGGTATGTCTGAAAAGTTCTATTTGTGGTTCTCATGTATCCTCAGAGAGCGTTCTTTACGAGTGGCAGTCGACGGATTTCTCTCTAACACCTATCAACGCCGGTGTGCCCCAAGGCTCCATACTATCTCCTACTCTCTTTCTCATTTACATTAACGGTCTGCTGGAAAAGACCGGGAATCCAATCTAAAGCTTTGCAGATGACAGTACGCTTATCTCTTCATTCACTTTGAACGCTCGGACATCGGCTACTCAGGTGAATATCCGCAGACAGCGAGAAGTTGTTCAACTTACCTGGAAAAAATTCTATCTTGAGGTGACGGTAACCAAGTGGAATTTAACGCTACAAAAACCCAGGCGGCAGTTTTTTCTAAAAAAGTTAACGTTGCTGAACCCAACATAGCTATGGCGGGGCACTCCATTCCTCTAACATCGTTACTCAATTTGTTGGGCGTTAATTTGGGAGCACATATATCCTGGTATGAACATGTCGCAGGCATAGCAAGGAGAACTTCTCAAAAGTTGGGAATATTGTTTCGAACCAGAAAGCTTTACACTCCACAACAACTATTAGTTCTTTACAAAGCTCAAATCCGACCAACTATGGAATACTGCTCCCATATTTGGGGCTCCGCTCCCAAACATACATTGCATTTGTTGGATTCTATTCAGAGAAGAGCTGGTCGTCTGATTGGAGACCTGGAACTGACCGGCTGCTTTGATTCGCTGAAACATCGATGAACGGTTGGCGACTTGAGCCTATTCTACAAGTATTTTCATGGAAAGTGTTCGAAGGATGTAGCCCCTCTTAATTCCTCCCAGAGCAGTGCATGTTAGAAATACACGTCGCGCTGATACTTCATATCCGTATGGGGTTCAGCTTGTTACTACTCATACAACGTTTTTCAAGCAGTCTTTTATATGGAGAACATCATCCCTTTGGAATAATTTGCCCAGGACTGTGTTTCCCACCAAGTACAATTTACAGCGATTCAAGAACAACGTGAATCGCTTTTTCCACACCCGTCTCGCTCCTGTAGCGCTTTAGGGATTTCCTTGCAGCACGTGTGCTAGACCCATAAAAAAAACACAAGGCTGAATTTGTCACTTTTTTACCGTGCTCTCGAAGAACTTCTTTATGTGGGGAAGTTCATGCCTCTGAAAAGAACTGGCCAAAGCTTTTTTCACCTATTACAACTTGCAAAGAATCAAGATGTTAATCGCTACTTCCACGCCTTTATAATTATTTAAGGAATACCTGCAACGTGTATGCTGTATCCATAAAAAAGGACATACTTTAAATAGTTTCTTTGGGGACGGAATAAGTACAATTTTACGGTGAGGTTATTACAACATTTTAAGTATATAGAGGTAATGATACTTTGATTTGATTGAAACCAAATTAATTTCTGCGATGATATTCTACCTTTTAGTTATAGCATGTTGTGTTGAACCAGTAAAAAGAAATTTCTCTCGACAAGGGTTTGTTGTAACAATCTTTAAGAAAAATAAATTTGTTGGAAAATTTTGAGAGTAGGAAAATTTTCTTGAGATACAGTAATCAGAATTGTAAATGCTAATATTGTTTTTGTTCGTTTAAATCTATTGATGTTGCAATATACAGAATCCACCTTGGTAGAGAAAAAAATTGCAATTTTTTCCAAAGACCAGTCTACAATAAATTAACGATTATTACCTGTAATTTTTTTATCGAAAAACCTCACCGTGGATTAGATTGTATTATAACAGCTACGTAGACATATTTTCATACTAATGTTATGGAGAGGTAAAAGGGCTGTTTTACTCGGTGGATTAACCTTTAGAAGAAAATGACTTATTTGCTTATTTACATAGATACGTCCAAAGTCATTTTGCATTAACGTCAGTTAGAGAAGTGGCTTTTTGTACTAGTTTTTTTCTTTTTTTGGGCACAATTTTACTAAATAACAGTACATAATGGCTCTACAACACTCAATTTTTAATGCTTGGTCTGCTGATATGTCCGACGACGATTTGAGACTCCGTTTGATGTTCACAGAAAGACTATTACACAACGAGTAAGTATCTACTTTTTATCATAAAATAATGTTATTTGATTTCAGAAATAGGACATAAATCATTTGTTAATACCCTTCAAATATGTTACGATTACTATGAATTAACTGGACATAAGATAATATTCTTTTTTAAAGAAACAAAACTTATGTCGTTTTTATTTTTTTAGAAGACTAATGTCTTGTGTGCCCCGCTACGGTCCAATGGTAGAAGAACGCCAAAGAAAGATCCTGGAAGAAATGCATAGGAGAAAGTTTTGCTTCTGCTTGGAAGAGCTTCGCCTGATTAATAGGTTTAAAAGAGAAAGGGAAGCGTTTGTAGTGGAATGGCTGAATAATATCGATACAAAAGATATGCTAAAGTTGGGGATGCCACGGTTCGATACCCCGACAACAATTAAAGTATTCAAGTTAGAGTAAAGCTGCCCAACAAAATTATCTGTGTTGTGATATTTATCTAAATTTTTGTATTTTTCAACTGTTTCCTTCAACAGTTGTGCTTGTTTTTGCTTGGAAATAAATATTTTTGAAAACCCAGTATTCGTTTTTAATTATGAATTGTGTTTGTCTGGGTGTGTATGGCATTGAATTGTTGTCGGCGTACTATTATATTACTTACAAAGTCAGACGACCACGTAGCTAAAGCAAGTTTGGTTAAAAATTATACTTATTGCCTAGGCTAGCTAATTTAGAGGAGTTGAAAGTACCCCCGTGTATAAACCCAAAAATAGGAAGGGCATCTTTCATAAAATCTCCAATGAATATGGTAACAGGATAATAATTGAAGGGCGAAATTTTCTTTTGATTAATGTATATATAGGGCACCTTCGGGGTACTCATAAAGGACCGGAGGTGGAGTGGGTGGTGGGACCCCCCCTTCAATTATTATTATAGGCTAGCTAATCAGCTTTGAAAAGAAGTGAAATGTGGCATGTCCTTGCTTAATTTTGTTGTAATATATTAGTTACATCCATATGAAGTTCAACTTGCTACTCCTCGTTTTATTCTTTTCAATTATTTTTTGTGGAAAATTTTATCTTTTTGAAATAATTTGTTTAGGACCAGCGAGTACAAAGTTCAGCAGTTCTAGATCAACGTGAATCGATTTTTTTGCACACAGAACATCCACATAAGGTTCAGTTTAGAATGAACTCCCCAAGGCTGTATTACCAACCGGGTACAATCTATAGCAATTTATAACTATAATCGCTACTTCCCAAACGCACCTCTTATGTACCGATTTATTGAATACGTTGCGAAGTATATACTGTGTCCATAAGAAATACTTGAAAAAAATTCTTTGTGGAAAGAATAAGTACAGTTTTACGGTGGTGTCTTCACAATATTTTAAGAGTGCTGCTGATACTCTTTGTTTGGATGAAGGCTAGGTTATTTTCTTCGCTCATATTCTGCTTTTTGGCTACAACGTGGTACGTTGTATTTGTTAAACCAGTAAAAATAAATTGCTCTCAACAAGTATTTTATGTAAAATTCTTTAAGAAAATGGAAGTTGTGAGAAACACTTGAAAGTAGAGACATTTGCTTGAGACACAGCAATCCTAATTGTAAATGTCGATTTTGTTTTTACTCGTTTAAACCCTTTATTGATGTTGCAATATACAGAGTACACTTTGGAAGAGAAAAAAAATTTTGATTTTTTCCAACGACCATACTACAATAAATTAGTGAGTATTATCTGTAATTTTGTATCGAAAACCTTACCGTGGATTAGATTGTATGTGTAGGAGCTACTTAGAAGTATTTTTATATTAATGTGACGGATCGATAAAAGGGCTTTTTTACTCTGTGGATTGACCTTTAGAAGAAAATGACTTTCTTTGTTTATTTACATATCTATGGTACGCCACTGATATAGTACGTTTTTTAAGAAAATATTCATCTAACTCTACATAGTGTTCTCTGATTTGGGTCAGGCGGTAGTACTCAGTAAAATAGGTCACTTCGCCAAATATATAATGATGAAGGTAGATATCCTTCTCAAATTCTTTTGAAATACTGAGCAGTCAATAGTTGGTTTAAAATGAATTAAAACTTCTTACTCTACAAAATACATATGAATCACATACACAACACAAAAACGATAACTCAATTCTTTGAAATTACTTAATTTTTTAGTGGACTAATATGGATTCTGGATCAAGACAGATTTTTTCAGATCTTTATGGGATAACAATTTTTGAGATTTAAGTTATTACCTTAAAGCCTCCATTGAGTTCTTTTGATCATAGACCCGGTTTACGGTACAATATTTGTCTCTACTAATCTACTAAGTTGGAAGAAATTAATGAATATTTCTAATTTTTATCTAGATAAGCGTTTATTTTAGCACTGATAACCACACTGACTTTATTAAGAAAGTTTCAGATACAATTTTGGATGCCATGGAAACTTACTTCTTTTTCGAAAAAAGGTTTTTTCAAACCTTCCATAAAAGAGGCATAGAAGCTGCTGCTTTCTCTTGCCTATCGACAGTGACATGAAAGCCTTAACATCATAAACCATAAACATCTATATTAGCACTCGAAACAGATGTAAAAAAATATTTGACTAAACCAAGGAACAAGGAAGTACATAACTATATCATCACTTATACTGTCAAATAATATTATTGCAATAACTTCCGTTACATAATTTTTGCTTCACTGAAGTGTTGATTTCCTCAAGGCCCCAATAGTGCTACCGTGCAGTCAATAATACCCGCTATTGTTTTCAAATTCTTTGTCCTAAACGTATCTTAATATGCCTTGCTGAGACCTCTATCAACTTTTTAATTTATTCTGCAAGAAACAAATATTTTCGTTCTTCTAGAAATTGTCTCGATTTGAATAGCTACCTAAGAAAGACAAAAAGACTAGGTTAAATAACTATTGGTCAGATACGTTAATTTTAATAATACCGATAGTTATGGAAGAGGATATCAAATCATGTTTTAAAGTATATGGAAGGATTTAAGATTATTATGGACCACTAATATGACTTTCGTAAACTAAGATCAACATAAGATCTTCTGATTTGTGCCACATATCGTTGGCACAACGCAGTTAAACATTATTGGGAACCTAGAGTAAGTGAGAGTCTAATTTTTCGAGTTTTACTCCCAAACATAGTCTGCATTTGCTAGATTTTATCTAGTTAATTCACTTGATTGAACTGAACATCCGAGAGTAATTGGTGATTTTTATATGAATACTTTCATGGAAGGAGTTCGACTGATGTTGCCTTTATTTTGTTTTAGAACGGTGCAAGCTATGCATATACCATACATTGTACTAATACAGCACATCCATATAGGGTTCAATTTATTTCTTTAGAATGAACTCCCCAAGGCTGTATTACCAACCGGGTATAATCTATAGCGATTTATAACCATAATCGCTACTTCCCAAAACGCGTCTCTTCTGTACCGGGCATATGTTGCGAGATATATACTGTGTCCATAAAAAAATAAGGTGATACTTTTAAAAAATTCTTTGTGGAAAGAATAAGTACAGTTTCACGGTGATGTTTTCACGAGTATAGAGTGCTGCTGATATTCTTTGCTGGATGAAGGTTACGTTATTTTCTTCGCTGATATATTCTTCTTTATGTCTCCCACGTGGTACGTTATATTCGGTAAACCAATAAAAATAATTTGCTCTCAACAAGTATTTTATGTAAAACTCTAAGAAAATGAAAGTTGTGGGAAAAATTTGAAATTAGAGGCATTTTCTTGAGATATAGCAATCCTAGTTGTAAATGTTGATGTTATTTTTACTCGTTGAAACCCTGTATGGATGTTGCAATATACAGAATTCACTTTTGAAGAGAAAAAAAAATTGCACTTTTTTCCAAAGACCATACTATAATAAATTAATGATTACTATCTGTAATTTTGTATGGAAAACCTTACCGTGGATCAGATTGTATGTATAATAACTACTTAAAAGTATTTTTGTACTAATGTGAATGCTAGATAAAAGGGCTTTTTTACCCTGTGGATTGACCTTTAGAAGAAAATGACTTTTTTTGTTTATTTACATAGATACGTCTAAAAAGTCATTTTGCATCAACGTCAGCTAGAGAAGTGGTTTTTTTTGTATTAGTTTTTTTCTTTTTTTGGGCACAATTTTACTAAATAATAGTACAGAATGGCTCTACAACACTCAATCTTTAATGCTTGGTCTGCTGATATGTCCGACGACGATTTGCGACTCCGTTTGATGTTCACAGAAAGACTATTACACAACGAGTAAGTACCTATTCTTTCATCACAAAATAATGTTATTTGATTTCCGAATTAGGACATAAATTATTTGCTAATACCCTTCAAATATGTTACAATTACTATGAATTAACCGGACATAGGATAATATTCTTTTTTAAAGAAACAAAACTAATGTCGTTTTTATTTTTTTAGAAGACTAATGTCTTGTGTGCCCCGCTACGGTCCAATGGTAGAAGAACGCCAAAGAAAGATCCTGGAAGAAATGCATAGGAGAAAGTTTTGCTTCTGCTTGGAAGAGCTTCGCCTGATTAATAGATTTAAAAGAGAAAGGGAAGCGTTTGTAGTGGAATGGCTGAATAATATCGATACAAAAGATATGCTAAAGTTGGGGATGCCACGGTTCGATACCCCGACAACATTTAAAGTATTCAAGTTAGAGTAATGCTGCCCAACAAAATTATCTGTGTTGTGATATTTATCTAAATTTTTGTATTTTTCAACTGTTTCCTTCAACAGTTGTGCTTGTTTTTGCTTGAAAATAAATATTTTTGAAAACCCAGTTCTCGTTTTTTATTATGAATTGTGTGTGTCTGGGTGTGTATGGCATTGAATTATTTTCGGCGTACTATTATATTACTTACAAAGTCAGACAACCACGTAGCTAAAGTAAATTTGGTTAAAAATTATACTTATTGCCTAGGCTAGCTAATTTAGGGGAGTTGAAATTACCCCCGTGTATAAACCCAAAAATAGGAAGGGCATCTTTCATAAAATCTCCAATGAATATGGTAACAGGATAATAATTGAAGGGCGAAATTTTCTTTTGATTACTGTATATATGGGGCACCTTCGGGGTACTCATAAAGGACCGGAGGTGGAGTGGGTGGTGGGACCCCCCCCCTTCAATTATTATTATAGACTAGCTAATCAGCTTTGAAAAGAAGTAAAATGTAGCATGTCCTTGCTTAATTTTGTTGTAATATATTAGTTACATCCATATGAAGTTCAACTTGCTACTCCTCGTTCTATTCTTTTCAATTATTTTATGCGGAAAATTTTATCTTTTTGAAATAATTTGTTTAGGACCAGCGAGTACAAAGTGCAGCAGTTCTAGATCAACGTGAATCGATTTTTTTGCACACAGCATATCCACATAAGGTTCAGTTTTAGAATGAACTCCCCAAGGCTGTATTACCAACCGGGTACAATCTATAGCAATTTATAACTATAATCGCTACTTCCCAAACGCACCTCTTATGTACCGATTTATTGAATACGTTGCGAAGTATATACTGTGTCCATAAGAAATACTTGAAAAAAATTCTTTGTGGAAAGAATAAGTACAGTTTTACGGTGGTCTCTTCACAATATTTTAAGAGTGCTGCTGATACTCTTTGTTTGGATGAAGGCTAGGTTATTTTCTTCGCTCATATTCTGCTTTTTGGCTACAACGTGGTACGTTGTATTTGTTAAACCAATAAAAATAAATTGCTCTCAACAAGTATTTTATGTAAAATTCTTTAAGAAAATGGAAGTTGTGAGAAACACTTGAAAGTAGGGACATTTGCTTGAGACACAGCAATCCTAATTGTAAATGTCGATTTTGTTTTTACTCGTTTAAACCCTTTATTGATGTTGCAATATACAGAGTACACTTTGGAAGAGAAAAAAAATTCCGATTTTTTCCAAAGACCCTACTACAATAAATTAGTGACTATTATCTGTAATTTTGTATCGAAAACCTTACCGTGGATTAGATTGTATATGTAGGAGCTACTTAGAAGTGTTTTTATATTAATGTGACGGATCGATAAAAGGGCTTTTTTACTCTGTGGATTGACCTTTAGAAGAAAATGACTTTCTTTGTTTATTTACATATCTATGGTACGCCACTGATATAGTACGTTTTTTAAAGAAAATATTCATCTAACTCTACATAGTGTTCTCTAATTTGGGTCAGGCGGTAGTACTCAGTAAAATAGGTCACTTCGCCAAATATATAATGATGAAGGTAGATATCCTTCTCAAATTCTTTTGAAATACTAAGCAGTCAATAGTTGGTTTAAAATGAATTAAAACTTCTTACTCTACAAAATACATATGAATCACATACACAACACAAAAAAACGATAACTCAATTCTTTGAAATTAGTTGTAACCTTACTTAATTTTTTAGTGGACTAATATGGATTCTGGATCAAGACAGATTTCTTCAGATCTTTATGGGATAACAATTTTTGAGATTTAAGTTATTACCTTAAAGCCTCCATTGAGTTCTTTTGATCATAGACCCGGTTTACGGTACAATATTTGTCTCTACTAATCTACTAAGTTGGAAGAAATTAATGAATATTTCTAATTTTTACCTAGATAAGCGTTTATTTTAGCACTGATAACCACACTGACTTTATTAAGAAAGTTTCAGATACTATTTTGGATGCCATGGAAACTTACTTCTTTTTCGAAAAAAGGTTTTTTCAAACCTTCCATAAAAGAGGCATAGAAGCTGCTGCTTTCTCTTGCCTATCGACAGTGACATGAAAGCCTTAACATCATAAACCATAAACATCTATATTAGCACTCGAAACAGATGTAAAAAAATATTTGACTAAACCAAGGAACAAGGAAGTATATAACTATATCATCACTTATACTGTCAAATAATATTATTGCAATAACTTCCGTTACATAATTTTTGCTTCACTGAAGTGTTGATTTCCTCAAGGCCCCAATAGTGCTACCGTGCAGTCAATAATACCCGCTATTGTTTTCAAATTCTTTGTCCTAAACGTATCTTAATATGCCTTGCTGAGACCTCTATCAACTTTTTAATTTATTCTGCAAGAAACAAATATTTTCGTTCTTCTAGAAATTGTCTCGATTTGAATAGCTACCTAAGAAAGACAAAAAGACTAGGTTAAATAACTATTGGTCAGATACGTTAATTTTAATAATACCGATAGTTATGGAAGAGGATATCAAATCATGTTTTAAAGTATATGGAAGGATTTAAGATTATTATGGACCACTAATATGACTTTCGTAAACTAAGATCAACATAAGATCTTCTGATTTGTGCCACATATCGTTGGCACAACGCAGTTAAACATTATTGGGAACCTAGAGTAAGTGAGAGTCTAATTTTTCGAGTTTTACTCCCAAACATAGTCTGCATTTGCTAGATTTTATCTAGTTAATTCACTTGATTGAACTGAACATCCGAAAGTAATTGGTGATCAGATTCTTTATATGAATACTTTCATGGAAGGAGTTCGACTGATGTTGCCTTTATTTTGTTTTAGAACGGTGCAAGCTATGCATATACCATACATTGTACTAATACAGCACATCCATATAGGGTTCAATTTATTTCTTTAGAATGAACTCCCCAAGGCTGTATTACCAACCGGGTATAATCTATAGCGATTTATAACCATAATCGCTACTTCCCAAAACGCGTCTCTTCTGTACCGGGCATATGTTGCGAGATATATATTGTGTCCATAAAAAAAATAAGGTGATACTTTAAAAAAATTCTTTGTGGAAAGAATAAGTACAGTTTCACGGTGATGTTTTTCACGAGTATAGAGTGCTGCTGATATTCTTTGCTGGATGAAGGTTACGTTATTTTCTTCGCTGATATATTCTTCTTTATGTCTCCCACGTGGTACGTTATATTCGGTAAACCAATAAAAATAATTTGCTCTCAACAAGTATTTTATGTAAAACTCTAAGAAAATGAAAGTTGTGGGAAAAATTTGAAATTAGAGGCATTTTCTTGAGATACAGCAATCCTAGTTGTAAATGTTGATGTTATTTTTACTCGTTGAAACCCTTTATGGATGTTGCAATATACAGAATTCACTTTTGAAGAGAAAAAAAAATTGCACTTTTTTCCAAAGACCATACTATAATAAATTAATGATTACTATCTGTAATTTTGTATGGAAAACCTTACCGTGGATCAGATTGTATGTATAATAACTACTTAAAAGTATTTTTGTACTAATGTCAATGCTAGATAAAAGGGCTTTTTTACCCTGTGGATTGACCTTTAGAAGAAAATGACTTTTTTTGTTTATTTACATAGATACGTCTAAAAAGTCATTTTGCATCAACGTCAGCTAGAGAAGTGGTTTTTTTGTATTAGTTTTTTTCTTTTTTTGGGCACAATTTTACTAAATAATAGTACAGAATGGCTCTACAACACTCAGTCTTTAATGCTTGGTCTGCTGATATGTCCGACGACGATTTGCGACTCCGTTTGATGTTCACAGAAAGACTATTACGCAACGAGTAAGTACCTATTCTTTTATCACAAAATAATGTTATTTGATTTCCGAATTAGGACATAAATTATTTGCTAATACCCTTCAAATATGTTACAATTACTATGAATTAACTGGACATAGGATAATATTCTTTTTTAAAGAAACAAAACTAATGTCGTTTTTATTTTTCTAGAAGACTAATGTCTTGTGTGCCCCGCTACGGTCCAATGGTAGAAGAACGCCAAAGAAAGATCCTGGAAGAAATGCATAGGAGAAAGTTTTGCTTCTGCTTGGAAGAGCTTCGCCTGATTAATAGATTTAAAAGAGAAAGGGAAGCGTTTGTAGTGGAATGGCTGAATAATATCGATACAAAAGATATGCTAAAGTTGGGGATGCCACGGTTCGATACCCCGACAACATTTAAAGTATTCAAGTTAGAGTAATGCTGCCCAACAAAATTATCTGTGTTGTGATATTTATCTAAATTTTTGTATTTTTCAACTGTTTCCTTCAACAGTTGTGCTTGTTTTTGCTTGAAAATAAATATTTTTGAAAACCCAGTATTCGTTTTTTATTATGAATTGTGTGTGTCTGGGTGTGTATGGCATTGAATTATTGTCGGCGTATTATTATATTACTTACAAAGTCAGACAACCACGTAGGTAAAGTAAATTTGGTTAAAAATTATACTTATTGCCTAGGCTAGCTAATTTAGGGGAGTTGAAAGTACTCCCGTGTATAAACCCAAAAATAGGAAGGGCATCTTTCATAAAATCTCCAATGAATATGGTAACAGGATAATAATTGAAGGGCGAAATTTTCTTTTGATTACTGTATATATGGGGCACCTTCGGGGTACTCATAAAGGACCGGAGGTGGAGTGGGTGGTGGGACCCCCCTTCAATTATTATTATAGACTAGCTAATCAGCTTTGAAAAGAAGTAAAATGTAGCTTGTCCTTGCTTAATTTTGTTGTAATATATTAGTTACATCCATATGAAGTTCAACTTGCTACTCCTCGTTCTATTCTTTTCAATTATTTTATGTGGAAAATTTTATCTTTTTGAAATAATTTGTTTAGGACCAGCGAGTACAAAGTGCAGCAGTTCTAGATCAACGTGAATCGATTTTTTTGCACACAGCACATCCACATAAGGTTCAGTTTAGAATGAACTCCTCAAGGCTGTATTACCAACCGGGTACAATCTATAGCAATTTATAACTATAATCGCTACTTCCCAAACGCACCTCTTATGTACCGATTTATTGAATACGTTGCGAAGTATATACTGTGTCCATAAGAAATACTTGAAAAAAATTCTTTATGGAAAGAATAAGTACAGTTTTACGGTGGTGTCTTCACAATATTTTAAGAGTGCTGCTGATACTTTTTGTTTGGATGAAGGCTAGGTTATTTTCTTCGCTCATATTCTGCTTTTTGGCTACAACGTGGTACGTTGTATTTGTTAAACCAATAAAAATAAATTGCTCTCAACAAGTATTTTATGTAAAATTCTTTACGAAAATGAAAGTTGTGAGAAAGACTTGAAAGTAGGGACATTTTCTTGAGACACAGCAATCCTAATTGGAAGAGAAAAAAAATTGCGATTTTTTCCAAAGACCATACTACAATAAATTAGTGACTATTATCTGTAATTTTGTATCGAAAACCTTACCGTGGATTAGATTGTATGTATAGTAGCTATTTAGAAGTGTTTTTATATTAATGGGACGGATCGATAAAAGGGCTTTTTTACTCTGTGGATTGACCTTTAGAAGAAAATAACTTTTTTTGTTTATTTACATACAATATTAGTTTTTTAATATGCATCGTGTGTGTATGGCATTGAATTGTTGTCGGCGTCCAATTATATTACTTACAAGGTCGGATAACTACGTAGCTGAAACCAGTTTTGTTAAAAATTATAGTTACTACATATCTATGGCACGCCACTGATATAACACATGGGCTGAAAAGTCCCGGGCCTAACAAAGAAAACACGGTTTTTTTGGTTCAAAATTAGCTTTATTCATCAACGTAATCTCCATCAAGAGCAACGCAATCATTCCAGCGCCGCTCTAACATTTCAATACCACTTTTGTAGAACGATTTATCTTTTGCCTCAAAATAAACCTCAGTTTCAGCGATAACTTCTTCATTCGTGCGAAATTTCTTACCGGCGAGCATTTTTTTTCAGGTCTGCGAACAGCCAGTAGTCGCTGGGAGCCAAATCTGGCGAATACGGTGGATGTGGGAGCAATTCGAAGTTCAATTCATGTAGTTTTGCCATTGTTTTGATTGACTTGTGACACGGTGCGTTGTCTTGATGAAACAAAATTTTTTTCTTTGCCATATGCGGTCGTTTCTTTGCAATTTCGGCCTTCAAACGCTCCAATAAAGCTATATAATATTCACTGTTGATGGTATTTCCTTTCTCAAGATAGTCGATGAATATTACACCACGCACATCCCAAAATACCGAGGCCATAACCTTTCCAGCCGATTGTTGTGCTTTCGGGCGCTTTGGACGAGGTTCACCAGTTGCTGTCCACTCAGATGACGATCGTTTTGATTCCGGAGTGAAGTGATGGATCCATGTTTCATCCATTGTCACATATCGACGCAAAAATTCCGGTTTGTTACGTTTAAACATGGCCAAACACTGCTCAGAATCATCAACACGTTCTTGTTTTTGATCAACAGTGAGCAAACGCGGCACCCACTTTGAACAGAGCTTTCTCATAGTCAAATGCTCATGCAATATAAAGCCAACACGTTCTTTTGATATCTTTACGATGTCAGCTAACTCACGCAACTTCACTTTTCGATCATTCAAAACGATTTCATGGATTTTTTTGATGTTTTCTGGTGTTACCGCCTCATTTGGACGTCCACTGCGTTCTGCATCATCGGTGTCTCTACGGCCACGTTTGAAGTCAGCAAACCAACGTTTTATTGTTGTTTCTGATGGAGCGGAGTCCCCATAACACTTTTCAAGCCATTGCTTCGCTTGAACGGTATTTTTTCCCATCAAGAAGCAGTGTAAAATTAAAACACGAAATTGTTTTTGATCCATTGTTTTGAAAATAACAAAAGTAGCGTCACTCTTAGCACAATAACTCACAAACTAATGAATAGAATATCATGAAATTTTAACAGCTGTCTTTTGAAGGTTAGTATTAACTGAAAAAAAGGTGACTGCAATAAAACTAGCGCCATCTATGTGTTAGGCCCGGGACTTTTCAGCCCATGTGTTAGTACGTTTTTTAAGAAAATATTCATCTAACTCTACATAGTGTTCTCTAATTTGGGTCAGGCGGTAGTACTCAGTAAAATAGGTCACCTCGTCAAATATATAATGATGAAGGTAGATATCCTTCTCAAATTCTTTTGAAATACTAAGCAGTCAATAGTTGGTTTAAAATGAATTACAACTTCTTAATCTACAAAATACATATGAATCACATACACAACACAAAAACGATAACTCAATTCTTTGAAATTAGTTGTAACCTTACTTAATTTTTTAGTGGACTAATATGGATTCTGGATCAAGACAGATTTCTTCAGATCTTTATGAGATAACAATTTTTGAGATTTAAGTTATTACCTTAAAGCCTCCATTGAGTTCTTTTGATCATAGACCCGGTTTACGGTACAATATTTGTCTCTACTAATCTGCTAAGTTGGAAGAAATCAATGAATATTTCTAATTTTTACCTAGATAAGCGTTTATTTTAGCACTGATAACCACACTGACTTTATTAAGAAAGTTTCAGATACCATTTTGGATGTCATGGAAACTTACTTCTTTTTCGAAAAAAGGCTTTTTCAAACCTTCCATAAAAGTGGCATAGAAGCTGCTGCTTTTTCTTGCCTATCGACAGTGACATGAAAGCCTTAACATCATAAACCATAAACATCTATATTAGCACTCGAAACAGATGTAAAAAAATATTTGGCCAAACCAAGGAACAAGGAAATACATAACTATATCATCACTCATACTGTCAAATAATATTATTGCAATAACTTCCGTTACGTAATTTTTGCTTCACTGAAGTGTCGATTTCCTCAAGGCCCCAATAGTGCTACCGTGTAGTCAATAATACCCGGTATTGTTTTAAAATTCATTGTCCTAAACGTATCTTAATATGCCCTGCTGAGACCTCTATCAACTTTTTAATTTATTCTGCAAGAAACAAATATTTTCGTTCTTCTAGAAATTGTCTCGATTTGAATAGCTACCTAAGAAAGACGAAAAGACTAGGTTAAATAATAAATAAACATATTCTTTTAATTAATGTATATATGGGGCACATTCGGGGTACACATAAAGGACCGGAGGTGGAGTGGGTCACATACGTTAATTTTAATAATACTGATGGTCGTGGAAGAGGATATCAAATCATGTTTTAAAGTATATGGAAGGATTTAAGATTATTATGGACCACTAATATGACTTTCGTAAACTAAGTTCAACATAAGATCTTCTGATTTGTGCCACATATCGTTGGCACAACGCAGTTAAACATTGTTGAGAACCTAGAGTAAGTGAGAGTGTAATTTTTCGAGTTTTACTCCCAAACATAGTCTGCATTTGCTAGATTTTATCCCAGGTAATGATTATTCACTTGATTGAACTGAACATCCGAGAGTAATTGGTGATTTTTATATGAATACTTTCATGGAAGGAGTTCGACTGATGTTGCCTCTATTTTGTGTTAGAGCGGTGCAAGCTATGCATATACTATACATTGTACTAATACAGCACATCCACATAAGGTTCAATTTATTTCTTTAGAATGAACTCCCCAAGGCTTTATCTATTTATTGCCATAATCGCTACTTCCCAAACGCGCCTCTTCTGTACCGATTTAGGGCATATGTTGCGAGATATATACTGTGTCCATAAAAAAAAATAAGGTGATACTTTAAAAAAATTCTTTGTGGAAAGAATAAGTACAGTTTCACGGTGATGTTTTCATGAGTATAGAGTGCTGCTGATATTTTTTGCTGGATGAAGGCTAGGTTATTTTCTTCGCTGATATATTCTTCTTTATGTCTCCAACGTGGTACGTTGTATTCGGTAAACCAATAAAAATAAATTGCTCTCAACAAGTGTTTTATATAAAACTCTAAGAAAATGAAAGTTGTGGGAAAAATTTGAAAGTAGAGACATTTTCTTGAGGTACAGCAATCCTAGTTCTAAGTGTTGATGTTATTTTTACTCGTTTAAACCCTTTATGGATGTTGCAATATTCAGAATTCACTTTTGAAGAGAAAAAAATTGCACTTTTTTCCAAAGACCTATAATAAATTAATGATTACTATCTGTAATTTTGTATGGAAAACCTTACCGTGGATCAGATTATATGTATAATAACTACTTAGAAGTATTTTTGTACTAATGTGAATGCTAGATAAAAGGGCTTTTTTACCCTGTGGATTGACCTTTAGAAGAAAATGACTTTATTTGTTTATTTACATAGATACGTCTAAAAAGTCATTTTGCATCAACGTCAGTTAGAGAAGTGGTTTTTTTGTATTAGTTCTTTTCTTTTTTTGGGCACAATTTTACTAAATAATAGTACAGAATGGCTCTACAACACTCAATCTTTAATGCTTGGTCTGCTGATATGTCCGACGACGATTTGCGACTCCGTTTGATGTTCACAGAAAGACTATTACACAACGAGTAAGTACCTACTTTTTATCACAAAATAATGTTATTTGATTTCAGAATTAGGACATAAATTATTTGTTAATACCCTTCAAATATGTTACGATTATTATGGATTAACTGGACATAAGATAATATTCTTTTTTAAAGAAACAAAACTTATGTCGTTTTTATTTTTTTAGAAGACTAATGTCTTGTGTGCCCCGCTACGGTCCAATGGTAGAAGAACGCCAAAGGAAGATCCTGGAAGAAATGCATAGGAGAAAGTTTTGCTTCTGCTTGGAAGAGCTTCGCCTGATTAATAGATTTAAAAGAGAAAGGGAAGCGTTTGTAGTGGAATGGCTGAATAATATCGATACAAAAGATATGCTAAAGTTGGGGATGCCACGGTTCGATACCCCGACAACATTTAAAGTATTCAAGTTAGAGTAATGCTGCCCAACAAAATTATCTGTGTTGTGATATTTATCTAAATTTTTGTATTTTTCAACTGTTTCCTTCAACAGTTGTTCTTGCTTTTGCTTGAAAATAAATATTTTTGAAAACCCAGTATTCGTTTTTTATTATGAATTGTGTGTGTCTGGGTGTGAATGGCATTGAATTGTTGTGGTGAATTTAGGGGAGTTGAAGGTATCCCCTTGTATAAACCCAAAAATAGGAAGGGCATCTTTCATAAAATCTCCAATGAATATGGAAACAGGATAATAATTGAAGGGCGAAATTTTCTTTTGATTAATGTATATATGGGGCACCTTCGGGGTACTCATAAAGGACCGGAGGTGGAGTGGGTGGTGGGACCCCCCCTTCAATTATTATTATAGGCTAGCTAATCAGCTTTGAAAAGAAGTGAAATGTAGCATGTCCTTGCTTAATTTTTTTGTAATATATTAGTTACATCCATATGAAGTTCAGCTTGCTACTCTTCGTTTTATTCTTTTCAATTATTTTATATGGAAAACTTTATCCTTTTGAAATAATTTGTCTAGGACCAGCGAGTACAAAGTGCAGCAGTTCAAGATCAACGTGAATCAATTTTTTTGGACACACAGCGCTCCTGTACCGACATGAATAGGTAGCATGCACCGTCCTGGAAGAAATTAACACCACTCAAATACCATGAGAGCAATTATATAAGAAAAAACTCAATTCACCAATCTTTCTTCGATATTCCAAGGAATCAAGGATTTTCTAGATACGATTTAGCAAATGTAAAGAATGTTTGGGAGTAGAACTGCAACATCAGACTTTAACTCAATCTATATTCTTATTAATGTTTAATTTCATTGTGCCAAGGATATCTGATGTATGCCTCTAGATCTTCTATTGATCGTTGCTTATGACAGCCGTATTGGTGGTCGCTAGTAATAATATATCCTTCCATGTACTCCCAAACATGATAGTGATATCCTTTTCTATAACCTTCAATATTACTGAAAGTAATGCGAGTGGTCGATAGTTATTTAGCATGTTTTTCTGCGTTTCTTAGGTAGCAGTTAAATTTGAGCACATTTCCAGCAGAACAAACATATATCTTTCTTGTGAGGTAAGTTGAAGACCTTGATGGACGTGGGTATGGCACAGTTGATGTTGAAGCTATTTAAATATAGTGATCAGACGTGACCGTATCCAGAGAATAAGCTATGTAAGGAAGAACATCCAATCCTAAAAAATCCTGCCTCGTTGGGACTTACGGTTTTATTTATTCAAAAACTCGACAAACGACCGTTTTTGACTGGAAAAAGCGGGTCCAGCTTGGTCCTCCGGTATTGGCGGGGTCTGCGTTTTGCAGGATCCTTCTTGTTTTATTAAGAACAAACTAAATTTATTGATTTGCTATGGTTAAATGACCATTTTTGGATCGATATTTTTTGGTCTTAAAGCTGGGTCCGGTCTCGGCGGCGTCTGCCTTTCGAGGCGCTCGTCTTCCTTAGTGTCAACAAATGTTATGATACTTGATTCAAGTGGTTAAACGACAGTCTATTTTTGGGCCTTATTTGCGCATTCCAGGGCACGGGGGCTGCAAAATCAACGTTAAAGGATTTCATTCGACTCGCCCGATAAAGTGTACAATTAGGCAGACTGTTAGTCAACAGGTCAAAATGTCATGTTGCCCTCTTGGTCCAGTACTTTTCGAGATATAATTTTAAAATCCTTGCTGTTTTTATAAATGCATTGTGAGATGCTAAACATTGTTATCTTCGCCCATATTAGCTAATCAGTAACATTCTGTACTTTTAATGCAAGAGCAAAAGTTATTGATCCCATAAGTATTTCTTTTTTTAGGAAAAAATGAGATGGTGAATAAGTCGCTATATCAGGGGCTTAAAATAATAATATCACGTATGGAGTAAGGTTCAAAAGTTTCTGGCCTAAAGGTATTAAGAAGATATAAATTTTTTAGAATCAAACCATTTTTATGGTTCTATGTTTACTTCTTCTTTCTTGTTCTCAACCGTCCACTCCTGGTCGTAGGTATCTTCTAATCTCTTTTCATCTCTTTATGCTTCCCTGTCTTTAACCACTGCTTGCCCCCCTCTTATATTATCGACCCATCGTTTCTGTGGACGTCCAACGCTTCTTCCTATTTCTCTAGTCTCCATTTCGTGATCTTATACAACCATCTGTCTCCGACTGATTTAGCTACATGACCTGTCCATCGCCACATTATCTTTACCGCCTCGAGAGTTATGTCAGTGACTTTGGTTCGTCTCCTTATCTGCTTGTTATGAATTCTATCCGTAGGGGAGATACCAAGCATGCTTCTCTCCATAGCTCTCTGTAAAACTTTTTTTTCAAATGCTTTAATGAGGCACATCGTTTCCAGTCCATATTTGTTGACCGGTAGAACATAGGACTTTAGTTTTTTGGTTTATGGGTATTGCAGTACTTTTTAAAATGTGTCCTAGTTTCCCAAAAGCTGCCCATGCCAGCCTTATTCGCCTGGCAATTTCTGCATGCTGGTTCTCCTTTCCGATCTTAATAGTTTAACCTAAGTAGATAAACTCGTACTAGCGTTTTATGGCGTTATTTCCTGTCTGTATGTTGGTATCTTCAGGGCTTATAAATTTAGTTTTTTTTTTAAATTCAGTTTGAGACCTACCGTTACAGAGACCACATTCAGCTGGTTCAACATTTCTTGTAGTTCATTGGTGTTATTAGCTATCACGTCTTCAAGGGCCATCGTAAATAATTTAGGTAGGATAGTATCTCCTTGTCACACTCCTCTTTTTAATGGTATGTTGTAGGTGACAGTTGTTTCGTCAGTTTTAATATGTATAGATGCTTCTTTTTCTATGTAATTATCGTTTATTATGTCGTGCGATAACCTCATTTCCTGAGACAGCTTTTCTTTTATAGTATACCACAATTTATGCATTAATGACGCATAATATTTAGCAGCAACGTATTATTTTGTTCTTTAAACTAGACTAACAGAATCCCAAAAGATGGTGGTCATGATCTTTTATTGCGATTGTGTCTCTTTTGCTTTTATTGGCGTGGGGATTCAGGATGACGCCACTCCACAAGGGGCAATAGTACAAAACTATCGATTGGGCTCTCGTTACAACTGAATCAATCACATTTTTTTCTTGCCCCTCACAGAGTGCTAAAATTCAATACAGTGTTCTACCCATCATTTCTGGAGAACAATCAGAATTTTGGAGACATAATTTTTGTTTCTGATGATAAAGTGCTATGGATGGTAGAGCCATCATTATAACTGCAGCGCAAGAGAACATAAATCTTGACGTAGTTTAGACTTGTAATATTTTTGGACCTTACAGCGTGTAAGCAGAAAAAGCGTAACTTTGTGTTATGCCCTTCACCCCTAACAGGCAATATTTTAGAACCTCATCTTTATATCCTTTTAGAAAATAACGTAGAATACACTTCACTTAGAATTTCTTATGTTTTTTGTTAGCATAATTTTCATTTTATACTACTAATTTATTCATTCGTTCAAAAGTTGCGTTAAATTACCGAAGTGCCTAATATTCGTGAGATCTGCTTCTTTTTATTTTACCCTATTTATACTAATTTATTAAAGATATTTCAAGCAAAATTTTAAAATATTATCCGGCAGGTAAAATCAGCGGCGCCGCTAAAGGGAGACCAGGGAAGGTGTTTATACTCCTGCTTCCATTGATGTATAAATGAACGCCCTTAAATTTCCAATATATGTTTTTTTTTGTTAAAAGTCTCCCCGCTCTTCTCGGACCCCGCTCTTTTCGGATGATCGATTTTGAAGTTATTGCATTTGGAAACGTTATCGATTGGTATTCCCTTTCTACAAACAACGTCTCCTTTAGGGTTCCTCCTGTTTCGAAGAAAAGTCCTTTGTGTTCATCTGTCCATTCCTCTTCCCTTTACCACTGAACCTGACAACTCCACTAGTAAAAGTTTATATAAAGTAAGCAAAACTTTGCATTTTTATGTCAATATATGATTTCATTTCACAAATAGCCCATTTCAATGTCATCAGCTTTCGGTGCCCAGGTAGTAACGAGTTAAAGATTGGGCCCATGAAAGAAACCTTTTGGTTTTTAATAAATAATAGCATATTAAAATTTAAGGGCAAATCCTCTGTCTCTTTTCACCTATTCTTGTGTTTTTCATAAAAACGAATTGTTTTTGAGTTATTTCACCTGTCAGACATTTTAGCTCGGAATATCTGTACACGCTTTATATGGATTTAGGGTAGTTTATTCTGAGCATAACTGATTTATTAATGAAATTAAACCATAATATATTTTAACTCAATATATTTTGAGTAGATCATAAAACGGGTATTGATGATAAGTATAGAGCTTGTGTTTAAAAAATTAAATGTGATGATTACTATTTTGCATGATTTATTTTGTTAGTGATGTAGTTTGTTCATTTATCTGTAATATATATATATATATATATATATATATATATATATATATATATATATATATATATATATATATATATATATATATATATATATATATATATATATATATATATATATATATATATATATATATGTGACATTAAAATTTCGGGTTTCAATCCGTTCGTCTAACAGTAAATTTGCACGACGTTGAATAGCTTCGAGCGGCAGTAGCAGCAAGATATATATATATATATATATATATATATATATATATATATATATATATATATATATATATATATATATATATATATATATATATATATATATATATATATACATATATATATATATATATATATATATATATATATATATATATATATATATATATATATATATAGAGAGAGAGAGAGAGAGAGAGAGAAAAAGAGAGAGCAAACTTGAAATTATTGGGGTAAGTGGTCATGGGAATAGGGCTATAAGGTTTTTAACACTCTTTTAGCCAACCTTCTCAAGCAATGGGCAAAAACGAACATTAAAATTTCTTCAATGAAAAACAGACGAATATTTCTGCTTAAGGGATGCTCCAAGGGGGGCTACTCTTTCTCCAATTATATCACAATATGTAATGGATGACCTCCTGGGAGAATCCATATCTAAATTTTGTTTTAACTTACCTTTTTGCTGCTGACGACATTATCACCTCGATACCAAATGATGGATTAAATGAGATCCTTAGAATATTCAATAGCTTTCACCCCAAACTTCAATTCACAATCGAGGAGGAAACAAACAACAGTGTTCCTTTCTTAGACACATTATTAATTAGAAAAGATGACAACTCCATCATCTTAGATTGGTATAGAAAAACCAACCTACTCAGGAAAGTATATCAACTTTCGTTCCTCATACACCGCGAAAATCAAAATAAATACGATTTTGGGGTTGAAGTCCAGAATGGAGAGGATCTCCATCCCTCTTTCAGACTCAAGAACTTAAATAAACTTCGAGATATTTTGCTTACTAATTCCTATCCAATTAAGGTGCTCAATAGACTGTTATTTAACTCAATATCATTTATCTCTCAACAAAACAATAATCTGACTGCAGATATCAGTACCTTTCTTTCTGAATACTGAATTATATATCATTACTCCTTACCTTATCTCAAAGAAATTTCCACTAAAATCGCTAAACTATTTAAAACTCAACCTAATTTAAAAATTGCTTTCAAACATGTAATAACAATTAATAATATTTTCACCAATTGAAAAGATAAGGATGAAACTATAAAAGTGTCGGAAGTAGTATACAGCATCGCTTGCACTTATTGTGAAAAAGTATATATAGCACAAACATCAAGGGTCCTAAAAGCCAGAATCACTTCTCATAAAAGCGATTACAGACTTAAAAAAAATGCGTACTTGCTTCACATAGTAATTAATTTTCACATGAATTTAATTTTACTGAAACCAAAATCATGCAAGGACAGAAATTTCAACAAAGAAATCTTTAAGGAAATGGTGGAGGTCCACCTTGAACCGAATTCTATTAATAAGAAAACCAGCATTGAGGATTTAAGCTCAATTTTCTCTAATTTATTGCAGATCAGTTAACAAAATGATAATTCACAAAATATACCAGACATATCTCTATAATAATAACCAAATTTTAAAAATTTTACAAACTTTTGAAAAATTAAACAAAATATCGATGTCTCTGTCTTCTCTAGAATAAATCAATCACTACTTTAACAGAAGGTAAAAAGACGTTGGCCTTAATAAAAGGAATGTAAAATACATAAAATTTTTTAAATAAAATCACCTTAGAAACACACAGTTGTTTCTATTATACATAATAAAATGGAGTAAACTATTTTTATAGTCTTTAAAAGTATTTTTGTCGAAATTCTCTCAGGTTTTCCTAATACATACTCCCCTCAGGGGCTAGGGGAATCCCAGGATTCTCTTAGTACGGGCATTGACGATCCCGAGGCACCCGAGTCATGTTGTGTTCGTCCGGTGTAGTCCAATCAATGTTTGTCCTGTCTAGTGTTAACTTCCTGCAATATCAAGGTGTTAGATACCGTGCCGAGGAAATGCGTGGCTCAGCACTTGTGAGTTTCTAACGGTTCCTTCGGATACCGGGCGCCCTCCGGTAGTAATTAGTCTTACTGCAGTATCCAGGCTCTGCTGCGTTTTTCCTAGAATACTCGTGGGAAATCCAAGTCTAACTTAAGTTTTCCTCCTTTATCAAGCGGCTCCAAAAGACCCAGAATAGAGTCTAATCCATCTTCTCCTGATATCAGTACATTTGACAGATTTTTCAGAATAACCAAGGCCTCTGGCGCTTTTAAAAACGTCTCTCCGTTTGTCATCTATAAAGCATTGCAGTCCCAATTTGGCACCTTATTCGAAACAAAAAACTAGCCGATGGCTCTCCCCTTATAGAAGTAACAACAGAAAAACAATCTAAAACCGCCTACTCCCTTAAAAAGCTACATAACTATGATGTCACCACCTTTTCCCGTAGGTCCCTTAGTATCCTCAAAGGAGTCGTAAGACCCGAGATCTCTTCCCGAGAGTTATAGACCGGTTTCCTTGACAAATCATCTTTGCAAGGTTATGGAAAGAATAATCCTTCACAGAGTTTCATGGAAAAAAATAATTACTTGTCTTCTTTTCAATATGCCTTTAAGAAGTTTCGTTCTACAATGAATCATCTTGCCTCACTCGAGACGGACATCAGAGTTGCACTCCATCGACATCTTCATCTAGGTTTAATATCCCTTGACGTAGTCCTCTCTCAACTAAAAGAAATGGGCTTAGAAGGCCCTCTGCCTATATTCATCCATAACTTTCTTAGTCCACGCACATTCAGGGTGAAGGCTAATGGTCAATTATCTGACCCATTTGTTCTTCTCCTTGAAGTCCCCCAAGGATCTTAGCCCCACCCTGTTTAACATAGCAATGCTATGTCTAATCAAATTGATCCCTCAGAATTTGAAGTATAAATTATTTGCTGATGATATTTTACTTTATTATTCCTCTCCTTCATCACAAGACATTACTTCCTCTCTTCAGAATGCTTTAAACACCATCCAAAACTGCTCCAAATTTAATGGATACACTTTCTCCTCCACAAAATCATCCTTTTTACATTTTTGCAAAAAGAGGAACTGTCCTAGACTCAATCCTCTCAAGATGAATGGTAATACAAACCCTGCACACGACTCCTTAATCATCCTTGGCCTACTATTTGATACCAAATTGAACTGGCATTCGCATATCAACCTCCTTAGAACACGTACCATGATCTCAACCTTCTGCGTTCACTAGCACACACTACATGGGGCTCCGATTTCAGCTCTATCATTGCAATTTATAAATCCCTTATCTTATTCAAATTAAATTATGGGGATTCAATTTATAACTCTGCCAGATATACAATTAAAAAAAAACTTGATACCATACAAAATCAGGCCTTGCGGCTGGCCACGGGAGCTTTCAGAACTTCTCCTATTACAAGTCTGCAATGCATTTCCTCCATATCTCCTCTATACTTAACCAGACAACTCTCCCTACTGAAATTTTATACCAACTCGCTTTATCGATCCCATTTCAGACATTTCTTAGGCCTATCCTTACATCGTGCTCACTCTTCATCATCTTATCATTCCAATTCCATTTCAACCACGATCAATCAACTCTTAGCAACCCATAACTTCACTCCTCCTCGATTTGATTATCCTCTTTTTACCTCATTTCCTCCTTGGCTTTCTGCCTACCCCTTTACTGATGAGTTCTCTTAATAGAGAAATAACCCCAAAAAAATGATAAACACATTAATCACAGACAAAATAAAAATTTTCCATGCGGATTCCACAATAATTTACACGGATGGCTCCAAAACATCAATAGGAGTGGATACCGCATTCGCTACTCAAAACATTTTCAAGATCTACAAATTACCCACTCATTCAACCATTTTCTCAGCAGAACTTCTGGCTAATAAGAAAGCATCAGATTTGCGATATCCTCATCCCGTAACACAAAATTTTTAATTGTATCCGACTCAACGCATTGAAATCCATTCGATCTGCTAACCTGGAGGATGCGTATATCAGACAAATTAAGGATCTTTTATACGTTGCCAAACTGAGACTTAAATTCATATCCTTTCTATGGATTCCAGGACACATCGATAACAAGGGCAACGATAGGGCTGATGCCCTTGTCAAAAGCTATCTCTTCTGGCACACCTACCTTGATAGAAAATCACCCTAGAGATTTTATCAACCGTCTAATGTAAGAATTCAGAAAGGTATTTCAATTGCAGTGGGAGCTAGAGGACTCCAGCAATAAACTTTTGGAGATCAGATCATTAGTTTACCCTCCTCTACATCTCCATTCCCTGAACAGAAAGGAACACACAGCTTTAAGTAGACTTGCGATAGGGCACACATATCAGACACATTCCTGTTTTCTTAAAGATGAGAACCCCCTACATGTTTCATCTCCTCTCACCATAAAACACATTTTTAAAGCACAACATTATTCAGAAACATGGGAAAAATATGGAATTCCACACAACTTGAAATCCGTTATCCATTCCTACATACTACACCTTGCTTAAACAAATAATAAAATTCTTAAATGAAATAAACTTCATAGTATAAATCACTATAACTTTCTCGGACGCAAAATTACCACAGCAGTCGATGCGCTCTATCCCCCTAAATTCATTCATTCATTCCTAATAAATAATGTGGATTTTTTTGAAAGAAATTGTCCTAAAAAGCACCACCTAGCAGTAAGTACTTTTGATGTTAAATTGGGTTGCTTTTTGTTGTAAACCTTAGAATACTGATAGTCTACTGTATTTGTAGCCCTGAAGACGAAAATAAAATATTTTCGAAAGCTTGGCGTAGCTAAAAAGGTGTTAAAAACCTTTTAGTCCTACTCCCATGACCACTTACCCCCAAGAATTTCAAGTTTGCTGGTTAACTAGTCGGTCAAGACTACCCATCCTCTCTCTCTTTCTCTCTCTCATATATGTATGTATAAATACATATATATATATATATATATATATATATATATATATATATATATATATATATATATATATATATATATAGGCGTCTTAAAAAGATTTTAAAGATATTTATTTGAACCGTCGAAAGATAGGGAACAGGGGGCGATGGCGAGCTGTCTCTCCCACCTAGAAGTACATTGCAATCTGGATTCCCTATCGCCAAGGGGAATAGGGTACTTATTCAGGTGACAATGTCCGTTTTGAGGACGTTTCTGTTCCTTTATAACAGTTATGTTTAGAAATTTTCTAAAGGTTGTGGCTCTAATTAAACCACATAAAATCTAATTATGAAATTGTGTTTATATAAAAAAAAAAACTGTTATAGAATGCTTTTGATTTATCAGTCTATTTTTGCTATTATTTCAAGACTACTGTATAATGATTAGGGATAGGCCAATAAAATTACATAAACACCAGTATAGATGAGCTACTTATCGCATAAAAGGGCAGTTATCTCATTTATTTCAGGGAGAAGAGTGATGCTCGTTCTTTAAATGAATTACATATGTGCTCTGAAAATTTTCTGTTTGTCTTGTTTCGCTTCCTCAATATCAGTGGTGACACTTGTGGCGTATCCGGTGTATGCTGATGGACAAAGCATTATTAAAAATATAGTCAATTTTCCGTGGGAAAATTGTAGAATGGTTTGTAAATTTATTGACACTCGGTATCTAAATGATATCTTAGGGACCTTTAATCTCTTATAGCAGCAAGGATATGAGACCCTCGCACCATCTCGATATTGACACCAGTGATGTGAGACGTCAAACTTTTTCAGAGTACATATATTATTTATGCATGTAGAAACAATGATAACACATATTTGCTGCTCTGTTTAATCTACAGTTTTTGTTTTTTAGGTAACTTTAAGTTTTTTGTAATACATTTTTTTTTGTTGCTCTGCATAATCTACAGTTACCTTTACTTGTTGCCTTGTTTGATTGTTTTAGGTGTGTTTCCATTTTTTGTTACAGCTTGTATAACCTAAGGTTGTCTGTACTCCTTGTCTATCCCTGTATAACACAAAGTTTAACTTCTCTAGATGAACTTGTCTTTCTTGTAATACTTTTATTTGTTATTCGTTCTTTAACCTTTCTAACGTGAGCTTTTCTTTTTCGTAACATTTTTATTTTTGCTCTGTATATCGTAAAGTTTAAGTTTTTTGGGCAAGTTTCTGTTTTTTCGTAATACTCCTATTTTTTACTATGTATAACCTGAAGTTCAATTCTGTTGGGCGAATTTCTCTTTTCGCGACACTTTTATTTGGTGCCCTTTATCCCTCAGCGGTACTGTCAAGAGCAAATTCGGGCCTGAAACGATTAAATTAACCTCTCTTATAAACCGCTTTTGCCAAAAAAAAAACTTACTTCCTCAAAACAAACTTTTCAAAAAAAATCTCCCCCTAATACTAAAATACCACTTTCGAAAGGTGATAACCGGGTGAAAGATGGTAGAGGTGGAAGTTCCTACAAAAAAAACCTCCCTTATATTATATTTTTCCAACGTGCTGATGGAAAGGAGAAAATATTAGCGTAAAAAAGGATTTTATCGTATAGAAAAATAACTCCCTAAACTAAAATCTGACCAACTTCCAAAATTGCAGACCGAATGGAGGGTGTTTCCCAAAAAAAAAAATTACTTACAACACAATTTGATCACCAATAAAAACCGTTGGCATAGTCGATAGGCACCGAGCCCCCTGGAAACTAAGAGTCCAGACAGTAAACCACTGAAATTGCAAATAATAGTAAGGTTTACTAATTATCTTTAATTATTGCTGATTGTCAGTGTATTCAATTTTCTTTTCATTGAACCCGGCAAACTGCATTAAACGTTTTTTATCTCTTAGTTTCCGATAATTATCCGAAAAGATTTTTATTTTCTCCACTACACAATTAAATTTCCGTTAAGATTTTGTTCCGATTTTCTTAAAACAGCTTTTACCATACACAATTTCCAAATAAGAAGTATTTGCTAGTACTAACTCAATAGATTACCTTTATAATAAATCTCAGAAACTATTTTAGCGTTAAATTAAAATATCTTAATGTTTTTATGAAATAGTATGGCTGAATAAGTCGCGGCCGTACGAAAAAAACTATACCGTTGGTATATCACATTCCCGGTTAATTCGGAAAGCTCTTGTGTATTTTATTCTGTAGAGTGTTTCTTTAAATTTTTAAAGTTCTCCTGTATTATTGTAAAGAAATCTCATCATCGATTTTGTGTTTGAAAGGATCTAAGCTTTTTCGAGTTCCAGTGCAAGAGAGAATTTTCTTTCTTTAATAGCTTTCGCTTCCAGCTGTCAATTGGCGACTCCTCCTTTTGTATAGGCAGCACCCTTTTTCTTAAAGGAACTTTTCTTAGTTTAATATGTCCCTGCTCCCACTCTTTCAACCTGGCTATTAATGAGGTTGGTTTTTTGAAAAAAATAACCCTTTTATATATTGGAATTTACACCAATTTTAAAAATCGATGACCAGCAGAGACAGAGAGAAGGAACTGCTTCATAAAATCGAACTAACCCCAATACACTGCCCTATTTTTAAGAGGGCCACAGGCTACGCCGTATATATATATATATATATATATATATATATATATATATATATATATATATATATATATTTCATGGATCTAGCACACATGCTACAGGGAAGTCCCTAAAGCGCTCCAGCAGCGGCATGTATGCGGATTTACGTTGTTCTTGAATCGCTGTACTCGGTGGGAAACACAGCCCTGGGCAAATTATTTCAAAGGGATGGTGTTCTCCATATAAAAGACTGCTGTGAACGATCGGGCTGACGTAGATGGTATGTCATATTTACACCAATTTACTTAAAAAAAAAATATATTTATTCTTGCTATGTATTAAACAGAAAAAACGTACTCTCACCTAATAAATAATAAAATCCCAAATAAACAACCAAATAAAAAATTAACAAGATAGCAAGCCTTCTGTTGTGCGGGATTCCTTTTGCATAGTAAAATAAATCACCAGGTTGCAAGGTATGTACAAAATATATTTTTTTTTAATTTGTATGTACATAAGTGTTTAAAATTTAGACTATAATATAAAAAAAATTATTATATTTTAATTCAATTGTATAAAGCTATAAAATTTTATATTTTTAAAAATGTAAGAACAAAAAATAAACAAAAGGGAAATAAATTTTTGAAAAGACCCAAAATTCGTGGCGAAACGTTAAAATAAGTTGTTTGGATCATTTATTCCATCCATAGTCGGATGTAAGCCTCTCTAAGTTGTCTCAAGTGGTCTCTGGTGTTTGCTTTCTGCATCCAGTGTCTTTTTATGTCGTCCGTCCATCTTATCTGTGGTCTACCGTTACATCTTTTATGTGGTGGGCCTCCATTCAACCATGCAGCATGTCCATATATTATGTAATGTACATAGTCGTTGCATTACGTCTGTCACTGATCTTCTTCGTATCTGGATGTTAGGAATACGATCTGGGAGTCTAATATTTAGCATTTTCCTCTCCATTGCTCACGTTTTTAGCTGAATTTATTTTTTTGCAAAACTTTTGTCTGTCTCCAAATTTTCACGTAAGTTTCTTTTTTTTATGTGTCTAGCACACTTGCTACAGGGAAGTCCCTAAAGCGCCCCAGGAACGCCATTTGTGTGCAAAAAGCGAAAAAGTTTTATCTTGTGATGTTTTTTTTGTCGCACTGTATAAAGTTTAAGGTTTAGGTGGGTTTCTGTTTTCGAAGTATGTGTATCAGCTAAACTTTAGTTTCTCTTTTTTGCAGTAATTTTAGTTGTTATCTTGTATAACTTAAGGTTTAATTTATACAGGTGAGGTCCTCTTTTTGGTATTAATTTTATTTGTTGCCTTTTATAACATACAAAAGCTTAGTTTTTTGGGGTGCGTAAATTCGATTGTTGACCAATTTATTTACCTGCATCGAAATTTTTAAACAATGGTAGGAAAAATTAACCATTATATTTGCCATAAATGAATGCAATTGATAATTTCAGTTTTAAATTGTATCGATTGGTACTTCTTTCCGTAATGAGTGTATCAAAAAATAGCTGGCATAAAGTGACGAATTCATGCAAACAATTTAACAACTCTAGAGTAGTCCGCAAATGTTATTTATTGGTCAAATTCAAGATTAAATTTACAATTAGGCCTTATTTACTGTTGGGACTATTCACCTGAACATGTCTGAAGTTATTTATTTGGGCGGGTAGAGCGGTGCACAAACTCAGTTCCTGCTTGCTTTATATTTGTAATAGTGTTCGTAAACATTTTGTTTGTTACGGTGTTATTTTTTATGATGTGGTACTTATTAACCTGGATATAATTACCCCTGAAGAAGTGTTTAGTGTGAAAGTCTTTGAGAAAATGAAGATACAGCGTTTGAAAACAAGGAAATTTGATACATAGCAAATAATTTATTTGCAACGATGGAAATAATTTTACTTTTTTTACATCTTCCGTTGATGTTGTATAGAGTAAAAATTCTTCTTGAAACTGATCTAAATTTTAGTCATTTTGGAGGAGTAGATCAAAATGCTTTTTTTATTTCGTGGATTTCCCCTTAAAAAATAAACGAATTTTCTTGTTGGTTATAATAGATACTTCAAAAAGTCATTTTAGTTAACGTCAGTCACAAGGGAGATTTTTGTGGGAGATTTTTGTGTGTTTTTTTCATTTTTGGTTCAAAATTTAAATAGCTGATTATTTACTGTAGTGAAAAATGGCCGCAGAACATTCAATTTTTGAAGATTGGCATCTTAACTTCATTCCTGACGACAGATTGGAAAGTCTTCTATTGCACACAGAAAGACTCTTAAATAACCCGTAAGTATTGTCCTTTGTAGCTCATATAATATCATTTTTGCCATAATAAGTAATGTAAGAGCCTTATATCGGAAAATATAGTACTATCTTCAAACTAACTAAAAAATTAATATTTTTTCTTATAAAAAGGCAAAGATTGATTTTATTCTTAAAAATAATACAGATCAGGTCCATTCTCGAGCTTATTTTTTATTTTTTATTTTTATTATAGTTTTCTTTTTAATAAAAGGTTAACTTAAAGCTGTGTATGTTAGTAAGTAACTATGAAAAACTCATAACTGATTGAGTTTTTCGTTAAAAATTTTATACATGATGATACATGATCATTTAAATGGCCATTATAGAAATTTACTTTTTAAGGGTACAAAATGTATTATGTTTTTAGGAGATTAGTCGCTTATCTACCTGATCATGGTCGCCATATTGAAAACCGCAAAATGAGGATCCTTAAGCAAATGCACGAAAGAAAATTTTTATTTTGTCTTGAAGAGCTTCACATTAGGAATAGATTCAAAGAGGAAAAAGAATTGTGGGTGATTCAATGGCTTCAAAAATATATTTTCGAAGCACCGAAGAGATCGAACACTAGAAGATCACTTACAAGGAGAGTCAATAGAGGTTACCAAACTTCCCAATAAAGATCAGATTGCTCGTGTTCACATTCATAATATGTCAAAATTTTAGTGTATAATATTTTTTCTTTGTACATCAGTTATATTGTTTCATAATAAAGTTATTTTTTAAAAATGTACTTACGGAGTTTTTTCTACAATATGTGTATGTGGCGTAGAACAAAATATGTGGTGTCGGTGTGTAGAATTGTGTGTATGTTCAGGGTGTTGGTATGATCAGGTTGGCGATATTTTTTTAAGGTCTGATTTCATGATGCCTTCTCCATTTTATCTTTTGAACAATTTCGTAGTTGTATATAGTCTTAAAATTCAAGCAAATACGGCCCCGGAGCCTCAAGAACTTATCTGTTAAAGGCAGAAAGAATTGAAATAATCATATTGTTAAAGTGATAACAATAATATATAATAAAATAGAGGATACCAGAATACCATTCGTCATTTTATGTTTTGATTAATTTCTTGTTTATTAAGAATAATTTGGTAAAATCCAAACACATAGAGCTCTGAGGAACTCAGAAACTTATATTTTATAGGGGGTAAACCGGGAATGCATAATTGAGGATTACAAACGTCGAGAACCCGGCTATTGGTTCCCAATATTTGTAGCCTGACATAATTTTATTTTCCCAAAAGCTCTTGGAGCTCTATTTACGTGAATTTTAGAAAAAATCTCCTTTAAAGGTTAAAAGTATAAACCACGAAACTAATAAAAAATGGAAGGTGCATGCTTCGCTTCATCAGACCGCCATTACTACTAATTAAATTTAACACATATTTGAAATACCCCCATTATTCAGATAATACAGTGGAGAATGTCAGAACAGTGTTTGTTTAGTGGGTTGGTGTGATCAAGGTTCTAGTGATTTTTTGAGGATCTAATGTCTAACTAATTCACCACTTAATCTTTTGATTAATTTCATGCTTATTATAAATAATGCAGTTCCATACATATGGAGCTCTGAAGGATTAAAGAAGAGTGACCGCAAAATTAGCCCGTCTTTGCAACCTTCATAACTTTGAAAAAAAAAAATGCAAACTTAATGTAAAAGGTCTTAAATAAAAGCGAATCAAAAATCTAGGATATTTTTCATTTTTTTTATTAAGAAGTAGCTACCCCTTATTTTACCCTTTTATAGAAATAAATAAGTTTTTAACAGAAAACAAAAAAATATTTGTGTATATGTGTAATTCATGAAAATAGGTCACTAATTATTTGCATATTCTCTACCTTATACCGTATAGTCAATCAAAAACCACCCTCTAAAAGGCGGTCGTAATTAATAGGGGATCCTGCTATATTCACAAACATGACTCCCAAGACTAGAAAAAAAAATACAAAGTAATAATCAAAATAGTGAATATAGCGCTGGGGATTAAAATTCATATTGGTGCTATTTTAACCTAAAAATAACTTTCAGTTTTGGGGAAAAATCCTATTTATTTCCACGCTTTTAACCCCCAAAACAGAAAAAAAATGAAAAATATTAGATTTTTAATTAGTTTTAGTTAAGTTTGCTTTTTTTATCTCCAAGTTTGAAGGTTGCAAAAACGGGCTAACATTCACATTTTTTTGCGGTTACTTTTGACTTTTAAGATGCGGTCTCAAATAATCTCAAAATATTTTTTTATTTTTTTAAAACAATAAGTCGAGGAGGAATTTTGAGAAGTATTTATAATAACTACGAAATTATTTTAAAAACGAGAAAGGGGAATGAGGCACTCCATCAGACCGCCATTATTGTTGGCTTAATTTACATCACACAATAATATAATGCATATTGATTTAACAAAGCTAATAAATATATTTTAAAAAAATGGAAGCGGTAAGATTATTCAGCAAAAGTTTTTGGTCTGACACATAGATGTTGCCCTTTTCAAAAATCCATATGATTTTTAGAAAGTACCAACCTTCAAGCGATACGTGTCAAAATTTCATGACATTTCTACTATTACTTCACAAGTTACAGTGGTTTTAGTGACGCTACTTTTGATATTTTCAAAACAATGGAAAAAATCTAATTTCGTGTGTTAATTAAACACTGTTTTTTGATCCTGACATTTGTGGACTCAAATAACAATCTCAGGTCTATATTTGCTGGGATTTTGAGAGCTGCTTATGATAACCAAGGAATGATTAAAAAAAGTCCCTCTTTTAGACCATCATTATTATTAGTTTAATATACAATACAATATTATTATTATTTAATAAATATTTTAAATACCTATATTATTCAAATAATAAAATGGAAAATGAGGGAGGGGAATAGGTAGTAGTTGTTCGCAGAAATACAATAAAGCCCGAGGCAGCACTACCGCGTTGTCTAAAAAGTGCTGTGAAGTACAAAAATGTATGTTTCGGCACTTGGACAACTTTGACGGGTATTACGACATCCTCGCCGATATCCTGAGGATATGAAAAAGGGTAAAATCCCTACTCAGGTGGGGAAGCGAACGATGGAACGATAAACAAACAAAAAAACTGGGTTTGTATGTTTAGCATGTTGGTATGATCAAGATCGTGTTTTCTTAATGGTCTGATGTAGCGACTCATTTACCACCTTATCTTTTGATTATTTTCGTGGTTCAGTAAATGAGGCGCTCAACAATATAAATTAAGTTAAAAAAGAGTAAAATGGAGTTGGTTAATAATACGAGGCTGGTTTGAAAAGTCCGTGCAAAGTCCGAGAGATGGCACCACCGGCGCATATCGAGGTCATGTTTAGTTAGTAGCATCTCTTGAATGAACGCACACCAAGTTTCAGCCATGTTGGTCTATTTCTTTGTTTTTCGCATTCGTGTGAATCAAGGAAGTCGAGTGATTTTCAAGAAATGGACGAAAAAGAATTTCGTGTGGTGATTAAACATTACTTTATGAAAGGCAAAACGCCTCAGGAGACTAAAGAGAAGCTTGATAAACATTATGGGGACTCTGCACCTTCGATTAGAACAGTTTATAAGTGGTTTCAAAATTTTCGGACTGGCCATATGGGCACAAGTGACGCTGAACGTTCTGGACGGCCTGTGGAGGTTACGAATCCAGAAATCATTGATCAAATCCATGGTATGGTGATGGATGACAGAAGAGTTAAGGTGCGTGAGATTGCTAGTGCTGTGGGCATCTCGACTGAACGGGTACATAATATTTTGCATAAACATTTGGACATGAGAAAGCTATCCGCAAGATGGGTGCCGCGATTGCTCACGCTTGACCAAAAACGGAATCGTGTGAAGTGTTGCAAGGATGGTTTGCAGCTGTTCCAGAAGAATCCGGAGGACTTTAAGCGTCGTTTCGTCACTGTGGATGAAACATGGATACATTACTATACTCCTGAGACCAAACAACAATCTAAACAATGGGTTACCAAGGGGGAATCTGCACCAAAAAAGGCAAAGACCGTTCCTTCGGCAGGAAAGGTTATGGTGACTGTCTTTTGGGATTCGCAAGGGATAATCCTCATCGACTATCTGGAAAAGGGTAAAACTATTACAGCTGAAAATTATTCATCGTTATTGACCGTTTGAAAACCGAGCTGCAAGAAAAACGCCCGCGATTGGCCCACAAGAAAGTCCTTTTCCATCACGACAACGCACCAGCACACACCTCAGCAGTTGTGATCGCAAAATTAATGGAAATAGGATTCCAACTCGTTTCACATCCCTCTATTCTCCAGACTTGGCTCACTCGGACTACTATTTGTTCCCCAATTTGAAGAAATGGCTGGCGGGACAAAGATTTTATTCAAACGAGGACGTGATTGCAGACACTAATGGATATTTTGCAGACTTGGACAAATCCTATTATTCGGAAGGGATCAACAAACTAGAACATCGTTGGACGAAGTGTATAAGGCTAAAAGGAGACTATGTCGAAAAATAAAAAAGGTTTACCCTAAACACATAAGTAGTTTTTATTTTTGCACGGACTTTTCAAACCAGCCTCGTAGACGACTACAAACATTGAAAATTCTGAATTGAAATGAATGAATGAATTCTCGAAATTCATGAGCTCAAATAACTCAACGAAAATTTTTTACTTTGTTTTAAACAATTGATTGTTGTGGTCCTCGAAGTGCTATTTTCTTGGATTTTGGGGGCTATTTATAATAACCAGGAAGTAAATTCTAAAAAAAATTACAAAAGCGTTACTTCATCAAATTCCATCATTATTTTTAGTTTAATTTACAACATCAAATATTATGATACTTTACATTCAAAAGAAGCTAGTAAGTATATTGTTAAAATATTTGAAATATAATATGATATAATAATATAATAAATAATAAAATGGAGAATTTGAGAAGTGCGTGTGTTGCCTTGAAAAATGTTGTGGTATTTTCTTAAAAGTTTGATACAAGAATGCATTTACCATTTTCTCTTTTAATTAATTTCAAGGTTAATACGTGTAGTTCCCAAAATCCAAGCATTTGGGGCTTCACAATTCAACTTTGAATGAGAAAAGTGAGCGATAAAGAAGGAAATCCTATATTTGGTGCCTAACATTTAAAAAATTGTACAATAAGTTTTTAATTTTTCCATTAGATCGCCAAATGTTTAAATTTTGGGAATTATTTATAAGAACTACAAAAACAAATTAAAAAACTAAAATGATAAACGTGTTACGGCATTAGAATCTCAACTATTTATGTTAGTTATTGTTATTTGTTTGTTATGTCGTTACTCCGCTGTGTTGAACATATTAACGGAATCCCAACAAGGAATGTACAGTCTGTCAAGTAAGAACGTGTCCGCGATAATTTATTTTTGGTAGATGCGATTTTAGTGATTCAACAAAAAATCGACAGAGAGAACCTTTGTCTACGACGCATTTAGTAAAAATATCAGTCGATTCAGAACTTTCGTCGAAATCACGTAAAATCCAAAATGAGTGGCCTAAAATGACACATTCCAGGGCTGCTAAATATATTAGAAAGTGGGTGTAGTTTATAAAGAAGTGGGTAAATCATTTTATCATGACGAAAAATGTCGACGACTTGATAAAACGTGGCTCGGTAGACAAAGTCACTTCGAAAGTCGAAAAACGAATCGTTTCTTTGGTGCTGTATCAGCCAGCAGCAAAATTAAGAAAATCGGGTTTGAATGTCCCATGAGCTGGTTCGACAACATCTTTGTGCTCATTATCTCAAATTTCGAAGCACGTTGAAGAAACCTTAGCTGGAAGAAAATCACATCGCGATCCGGATCGCTTGGAACCACGATAAGATACTAGAGTGGCCGTCATAATCGCTGGACGCCAACCCTATTGAAACGTTTGGTTGTAAAGAGAAAGCTCAGAGGAAAGACTCTGAGGACTTTGACTAAGTTATCTAGCGAGATTCGAAAAATTGCGAAGTATGCAGAAAGTCTCGTCGACAGCATGCCTCGAAGATGTTAGGCGATTACTGATGCAGAAGGCGATTGGACAACTTACTAAGGTAATTGCGCCATTGTTAGCACACCAAAGAATACACTGATGGCAAAATATGTTCTCGAAACACATTTTTTCAAGAATACGAGCGGTCGCATTTTTACTTGACAAACTGTACTATTAGACATCTTCAAAGATCGCCTTAGATCGCCTTAAGATGTCAAACTTGAGTGTTTTTTTTGTAAGCTATAAATAATATGGCAACACTTTTTTACTTCACCTGTTGGTCTACATTATTCAATGCTGCTTGAAAATTAAGCACAAAATGTGAAAAAAAGAACATTTTTTCTTTTGTGTTTTTTAAAATCAGCATAACTCCAGACTAAGCATGATAAAACAAAATGAGTTAAAAGTTTGTCGGGATTGTAGTATTTTAGTGGTTTCCATCTTTCTTATGAACTCTGAGGCCGGCCAAATAATTCGTTTATTTTTCATTATGTTACAGTAGTAGTCTGACTATATTAAAATTTTTACCTTATCTATAGATAAAAAGATTCATAAAGGTTTGTTGAAAAATTAAAAATATTTCAGAGTTTTTAAAGTAGATGAATCTAAAAATTAAGTTATTTTTTTACTATTTTTAATTTTAACAGAAATCGTATATAATGGGGAAAGTCAATTTTCAGTAGTAAATATTTCCGGAACTTCTCTGCTCAATATTAGTATCTCGCCTTAAACTATTTGTAATTTAAAAAAAATCAAGTACAATGGAAAAGGCTGTCAATCAACATCTTCTAAAATACCTTGACGAATTCAACATTATTAGCGATCACCAATATGGCTTTCGTAAACATAGATCAACAGGAGATCTTCTGACTTATGTAACACATGTCTGGAACAACGCAATTGAACACTTTGGAGAATCTCGAGCGGTGAGAATCTCGAGCGGTTGCTCTTGACATATGCAAGGCATTCGATCGTGTTTGGCACGATGGGCTGTTGACTAAGCTATGTTCTTGTGGTATGTCTGAAAAGTTCTGTTTGTGGCTCTCATGTTTCCCCAGTGAGCGTTCTTTACGAGAGGCGGTAGACGGATTTCTTTCTAACATCTTCACTATCAATGCCGGTGTGCCCCAAGGCTCCATACTATCTCCTACTCTCTTTCTCATTTACATTAACGATCTGCTGAAAAAGACCGGAAATTCAATCTACAGCTTTGCAGATGACAGTACGCTTATCTCTTCATTCACTTTGAACGCTCGGACATCGGGTGCTCAGGCGAGTGTCCGCAGACAGCGGGAAGTTGTTCAACCTAAGAAGGACCTAAAAGAACTTCTATCTTTGGGTGACAGTAACCAAGTGGAATTTAACGCTACAAAAACCCAGGCGGCAGTTTTTTTCTGAAAAAGTCAACGTTGCTGAACCCGACATAGTTATGGCGGGGCACTACATTCCTCTAACATCGTCACTCAATTTGTTGTGCGTTAATTTGGGAGCAAATATGTCCTGGCATGAACATGTTGCAGGCATAGCAAGGAGAGCTTCTCAAAAGTTGGGAATATTATTTCGAACCAGAAAGCTTGACACTCCACAACAACTGTTAATTCTTTACAAAGCTCAAATTCGATCAACTATGGAATACTGCTCCCATGTTTGGGACTCCGCTCCCAAACATACACTGCATTTGTTGGATTCTATTCAGAGAAGAGCTGTTCGTCTGACTGGAGACCCGAAAGTGACCGGCGGCCTTGATTCGCTGGAACATCGAAGAACGGTTGGCGACTTGAACCTATTCTACAAGTATTTTCATGGAAAGTGTTCGAAGGATGTGGCCCGTTTAATTCCTCCCAGAACGGTGCATGTAAGAAATACACGTCGCGTTGATACTTCACATCCGTATGAGGTTCAGCTTGTTACTTACTCCTCGTACAACGCTTTTCAAGCAGTCTTTTATATGGAGAACATCATCCCTTTGGAATAATTTGCCCAGGACTGTGTTTCCCACGGAGTAAAATTTGCAGCGATTTGCGAACAACGTGAATTATGGGTCTAGCACATGTGCTACAGGGAAGTCCCTAAAGCGCTCCAGGAGCGGCATGTGTGCGGAAAAAGCGATTCACCTTGTTCGCGGAGTAACAAGCTGAATCTTATACGGATGTGAAGTATTAGCGCGACGTCTATTTCTAACATGCACCGCTCTGGGAGGAATTAAGCGGGCTACATCCTTCGAACACTTCCCATGAAAATACTTGTAGAACAGACTCAAGTCGCCAACCGTTCTTCAATGTTCCAGCGAATTAATGTCGCCGGCCAGTTCCGGGTCTCCAATCAGACGAACAGCCCTTCTCTGAACAGAATCCGACAAATCCAGTGTGTGTTTGGGAGCGGAGCTCTAAACATGGGAGCAGTATTCCATAGTTGGTCGAATTTTAGCTTCGTAAAGAATTAACAAAAACCACTTGGTTACCGTCACCCCAAGATAGAAATTCTTCCAGGTCTTTGTTAAGTTGAATGACTTCCTGCTGTGTGCGGATATTCGTCTGAGTAGCCGATGTCCGAGCGTTCGAAGTGAATGAAGAGATAAGCTGTCATCTGCAAAGCTGTAGATTGGGTTCCCGGTCTTTTCCAGCAGATTGTTAATGTAAATGAGAAAGAGAGTAGGAGACATTATGGAGCCTTGGGGCACACCGGCGTTGATAGTGAAAGTATTAGAAGGAAATCCGTCGACTGCCACTCGTAAAGAACGCTCTCTGAGAAAACATGAGAGCCAGAGTCAGAAGATCTCCTGTCGATCTACGTTTACGAAAGCCATATTGGTGATCGCTAATAATCTTGAATCCTTCAAGATATTTTAGAAGATGCTGATTGATAGCCTTTTCCATGACTTTCGATATTATTGAAAGCAGTGTGACTGGTCGGTAGTTATTTGACAAGGTCTTCTTGCCTTTTTTAGGTATCGGCTGAACTGTGGCACATTTCCAGCAGGAAGGAAATATTCCCTTTTTGTAGGATAGGTTGAAAAGTCTACAGAAAACTGGTGTTAGTTCCCCCGCACTGCTTTTGAGAACTATGGCAGGTATTCCGTCAGCGCCAGAAGCCTTTTTGGTGTCTAGCTTCATTAAAATACGCTTTATTATACGCCGTCTAAAGACAACATCGGGCATCCTTGACTGCAACATGAGAATAGTAGGTGGCGTTTTTCCTTGGAAATCGACAGTAGAATGTGAAGCAAAGTGTTCAGCCAGCAAGTTCGCTGCCCAACAGGTGTCGTCGCAATATAATTATCTGGCCGTGTGAGTGGCGGTATGGTGGATTTGATGAAATTTTGACTAACTGCCTTAGCGACTGGCCAAAAGGACCTGGAATTGTTGGGACAAGCGAGAAGTTTGTTTCTAATTCGTGGATTGTGTGCCTCTTTGATTTTGTCTATAATTCCTTTGCATCTGTTGCGGGCACGAACAAAGGTGTTAGGATTTCCACGCCATTGTCGGTAGGCAAGATGTTTAGAAGCAACAGTTTCTTTGCATTTTCGGTCAAACCATGGCTTGCCGTTGGACGAGCATTTCTTCGAAAAAGGGATGTAAGCTTCCATATCAACCAAAATAACATCGGAGACCTCCCTGGCGCAGTCAGATGGGTTGTCGGATCGAAAACATGTGTCTATCCAAGGGAAAGTTCGAAAATATTCCATGAGATCTTCCCATTTAGCAGATTTCTAGTGCTAAATCTTGCGCGGCTTAGGCGCCCTCTGTCACTGATTAGTAGGATACTCGATGTCAAAAGCAGTTTATGGTCGGAAGAACCTAATGGCGGATTTACGTTGACCCTGTAAGTCTCCGGATTGGTGGTTAAAAACAGATCAAGAAGACTGGCGAACTCCCCGTCTCGATCAGGGATCCAGGTTGGTTCGTCAATAAGCTGAGTTAAGCCACAACTGATTGAAAATGATTCAGCTAGATATGACAATTTCAGAAATAATCAAATATTATAATAAAACAAAAATTGGTGTGGACACGATGGATCAAATGTTAGGGAGATACACAACACAGAGATCAACAAGAAGATGGCCACTAGCATTTTTTTATAACATCTTAGACGTTGCTACTCTTGTGTTATATATTTCATATTTGAGAATAACAAAATGATCCAGCAAAAACTAATGAACGAAGATTATTTTTAGACAGCTTAGCGAAGAGTTATGTTTACTAAATATTCAAGATCGTTACTCCAATAATCAGGTAACAAGACATTTCGCTACACGAATCGCAAATGAGAGTCTTATGGGAAATCCACCTTTCAACCTTCAACTTCTCAAGTACCTCGGGATTCGACTGGACGAAAACTAGTTATAGGCTCGTGCTATATTTGTTACAATGGGCATTTTAGAAAGCGACGCAAGACTCGAAAATTATGTAGAGAATGTAATAAGCCTGTTTGTGACGAACATGCAAGAACAACAACCAGATGTACTGAATGTTAAAATTAAGCTAAATTTTGGTTACTAAATAGATATTTTCTAACTATATATCACTCCATTTATCTATAATATATATAAAATGCAACGTCTCTCTGTCTGTCTGTCTGTCCGTTAGTGACCTTATCACTGGAGAACCACTTATCCGATTTACGTACTTTTTTTTTTTAAACATACTTATGTTCTCTGGCCAGGTTAATATTCAAGATCAAGAAGACTGGCGAACTGGCTATATTTTATTACGATAGGTAGCATAAGGAATGAGCAGTGACAATAATAGTGAATGAAGTCGGAAAAACGTTTGCTGCTAGCGCGTTCCCTTGCAATATACAGCCTAAACCATTAAATATGGAACAATATTATGTAGCAGAGAATATCTTTAATCTATAATATATATAAAATGCAATGTCTCTCTGTCTGTCTGTCTGTCCATTAGTGCGTTTATCACGCGAGAACCACTTATCCAATTTATGTGTCTTTTTTAAATTCATACATATATTCTTTGGCCAGGTTATATAATAATAATAATAATCTGTATCTATAATATATATAAAATGCAGCGTCTCTCTGTCTGTCAGACTGTCCGTTAGTGCGCTTATCATTGGAAAACCACTTATCTGATTTACGTGCTTTTTTTTAAAACATTTATATGTTCTCTGGCCAGGTTATCTATATATAATATATATAAAATGCAACGTCTCTCTGTCTGTCTGTCTGTCCGGTAGTGCGTTACGTACTTTTTTTTTAAAACATACATATGTTCTCTGGCCAGGTTATAGGATATATTTTATTGCGTTAGGTAACATAAAGAATAAGCAGTGACGATAATAGTGAATCAAGTCGGAAGAAAGGCTACCGTGTGTTCTCTTACAATATACTGCCTAAACCATTAACTATGGAACAATATCATGTTGCAAAGAATACAATATATATATAAAATGCAACGTCTCTCTGTCTGTCTGTCCGTTAGTGCGCTTATCACTTGAGAACCACTTATTCGATTTACGTGTTTTTATAAATTTATACATATGATATGTTCTATATAATTCGATATAAGCCTAGATAATGGGAGATAAGGTGAGATAATGGGAGATAAGTATAAATAATGGGAGATAAGCAGAGATAAGTCTAGGTAATGTAAGTTATGGTGAGATAATGGGAGATAAGGAGAAATAATGGGAGATGAGCAGAGATAAGCCTAGATAATGGAAATTATGTAGAGATAATGGCAGATAAGGAGAAATAATGAGAGATAAGCAGAGATAAGTCTAAGTAATGGGAGTTATGGTGAGATAATGGGAGATAAGGAGAAATAATGGGAGATAAGGAAAAATATTGCGAGATAAGTCGAGATAAGCCTAGATAATGGGAGATAAGGTGAGATAATTGGGGATAAGTATAAATAATGGGAGATAAGGAGAAATAATGGGAAATAAGGAGAGATAAGTCTAGGTAATGGGAGTTATGGTGAGATAATGGGAGATAAGGGGAAATAATGGGAGATAAGGAAAAAAATGGGAGATAAGGAGAAATATTGCGAGATAAGTCGAGATAAACCTAGATAATGGGAGATAAGGTGAGATAATGGGAGATAAGGAGAAATAATGGGAGATGAGCAGAGATAAGCTTAGATAATGGAAATTATGTAGAGATAATGGGAGATAAGGAGAAATAATAGGAGATAAGGGGAAATAAGGGCAGATATTTTATTACGTTAGGTAACATAAGGAATGAGCAGTGGCGATAGTAGTGAATCAAGTCCACGCGAGCGGAGCCGCGGGCACGGCTAGTTTATAATATAATTTCTATTAAATTAGTTAAATAAATTTAACATTGCTTAATTAATATACCCCCGGTTACTGATAAGACGACTGAATGACTTTAATCTCAATTTTAGTACATAAGTATTGCTAAAATTAGTTCAAAAAATGTATTCGTTTACTCAAAAAAGGTTAAAAAAACGACGATCTAGCAGAAATTTTTTTTTAATTACTAGAAGAAAAGTTATGTTTTTGTTTTATTTTATATATTTTTTTATGGGTCTAGTACACGTGGTGCAGGAAAGTCCCTAAAGCGCTCCAGGAGCAGCATGTGTGCGAAAAAAGCGATTCACCTTGTTCTTGAATCGCTGTAAATTGTACTCGGTGGGAAACACAGCTCTGGGCAAATTATTCCAAAGGTATGATGTTTTCCATATAAAAGACTGCTTGAAAAGCGTTGTACGCGGAGTAACAAGCTGAACCTCATACGGATGTGAAGTATTACCGCGACGTTTATGTCTAACATGCATCGCTCTTTGAGGAATTACGCGGGCTACATCCTTCGAACACTTTCCATGAAAATACTTGTAGAACAGACTCAAGTCGCCAACCGTTCTTGGATGTTCCAGCGAATCAAGGCCGCCGTCAGTTCCGGGTCTCCAATCAGACGAACAGCTCTTCTCTGAATAGAATCCAACAAATGCAGTGTATGTTTGAGAGCGGAGCCCGAAACATGGAAGCAGTATTCCATAGTTGGTCGAATTTGAGCTTTGTAAAGAATTAACAGTTGTTGTGGAGTGTAAAGCTTTCTGGTTCGAAATAATATTCCCAACTTTTGAGAAGCTCTCTTTGCTATGGCTGCAACATGCTCATGCCAGGACATATTTGCTCCCAAATTAACGCCCAAGAAATTGAGTGACGATGCTAGGGGAATGGAGTGCTCTGACATAACTATGTCGGGTTCAGCAACGTTAACTTTTTTAGAAAAAAACTGCCGCTTGGTTTTTGTAGCGTTAAATCCCACTTGGTTACCGTCACCCCAAGATAGAATTTCTTCTAGGTCTTTGTTAAGTTGAACGACCTCCTGCTGTCTGCGGATATCCACCCGAGTTGTTTTGCGGATGTCGCCTGAGTGATGTTGATTGAAAACTCAAAAAGGGTACCCGGTTATTGACAAGAGGGTTAAGAAAAGATAATTGAATGCGTCGTCGATAAATCTTGTATAGTTTCAATACTATCCAAGAATTTCTCAGTTTTAAGAACGATTTTTCGTAGCCAAACATATAATAAGTTAGGGGGTGAAGGTACGCAATAGGGGTTTATTTGTAATTATCGTGTTATACTAGAATTTTTGGAGTCGAGAAGTTGACAAATCTTATTTTTCTTTATTTCCAATTTTAACAGAGCTTCCTGATCATAAAGTACTTATTACTTAAAATCTAGAGTTGTAATGCTTCCATTAGGTTTTTTCTTAATTAACAAAAGTTTATTTTATATTCTTACATAAGTAACAATATAAACCTTAACTAACCTGTCCAATAACATAGGTATATACGAGTAAATTGTCTCTTAAGTGAGACACGTGTTTTCTTAAGTATTATTTTATGCTGAATCCAAAAAAAATCATAAAAAAAGACATCTGCCGTGAGGTTTTCTTGAGGAAACACACTTAAAGTTTCGAGAAAACTGTTAAACTGAAAAAAATAAATTCTAATAAATAATGTTTAACTGTATAATCATTAAAATTATCAATTAAAACTATTATTTCGGACATCTTTAAATATTCTGAATCTACATTTATTATAAAAACTTAAAAATATTGGGTTTTAGTGTTCATGTTTAATAAAAACACGCATACACCACCTTTATGTGTAACCGCTAAAGTTAAAAATTGTTTTTAATTCTTATTAATATTGAACAAAATTATTATTTCATTGCATTCATTTTCTTAAAAAAAGCATTATACCAACCACATAGTACCCTTGTAACGTTTTCTGTTGAAACTGAACATAAAACTTTATTTTTTGATGTCAAGTTAGGATTAAGAACTTCAAAAAATACTGGAAATAATATTTTTGTTAAATATTAATAAAATTCAAAAACAATTTTTTAATTTAGCTGTTGCACATATTTATTTTAAACAGCATTCTACTACGTAGCTTAGTTAAAGCTGGTGTATGCGTGTTTTTTGTTAAACATGAACACTAAAACCTAATATTTTTAAGTTTTTATGATAAATGTAGATCAGAACTTTTCAAGATGTCCGAAATAATAGTCTTTTTCCATAATTTTAATGATTATACAGTTTTAAATTATTTATTAAAATGTATTTTTTTCAATTTAATAGTTTTCTGAAAAAAACCTCACTGTAGATGTATTTTTTATCATTTTTTTTGGATTCCGCATAAAAAAATACTCAAGAAAACACGTGTCTCATTTAAAAGACAAAGAATTTTTTATATACCTGTGTAATTAATAGTAATCACATTTGGTTCTGGAAGCAAAAGCCATATGTTTATCACGCTATTCCCTCTCAGCTTTAAAGTCCATATTTCTTCCTTAATTAGATGAAATCTGTGAATATCGCCATATTTCAATAAATACCTGAGTTTCAGAATAGCAGTAGCATCAGCTGTTTAAACGTAATAGATCCGAACTAAACAGTTTCGTATTCCGAAGGTATAAATCATAATAAAACAACAATTGCGTTAATTATATAAATTGGAAGCTTGCACAATATGCTGCATTTGTGGAACACGTTCAATTAAAAGTAGTTTATCCAGGTCAACTAGAGGAAGTTTCGTGCCCGTTGCACGTTCTACTGTATTAAAGTATTTTCAAAATTATAGTTGGAAACAGGACGAACGTCATAGCCAGGGAACAAGCAGAAGCAAGGCAAGCAAAATCGAGTCACAGACAGATGAAGTAAACGTGACGGGTTAACTGCAAAGTTAGCGGTCCCCAATCCCCCTTTACCCTATGAAATTAGGGGACGTGGACAGACCGATCCGGCTCTTTTGGATTTAATGGTCAATGCAATGTTGACTTCGAGACCGAATTATGCCATGATCGCCTTTGCCTTTGAAATTGAAAGCAACTATCGCTTTGCCTTACTAATGAGTTTAAGTAAAACGTAGTTTGAACTTTATGTTTATTGATGGGTAACCTAATTTTGGATATTAAGATACACAGAGTTTTAGTAGTAAATCAAGAGACACTATTTATTATATTACTGAATAATAATATGCAAATTCTTAATAGTTACAAGTTCATTGAACATCTATTTCTGTTTTTAATTTCGTATTTCGTATTTCGTAACTTTACTAATTACGCAGATATACAAGATAAAAAAATTCTCTGTCTTTTAAGTGAGACACGTGTTTCCTTAAGTATTTTTTTCATGCTGAATCTAAAAAAATCATAAAAAAAGACGTCCACCGTGAGATTTTTTTCAGAAAACACACTTAAAGTTGCCAGAAAACTATTGAATTGAAAAAAATACATTTTAATAAATAATACAAAACTGTATAATCATTAAAATTACAGAATAAAATTATTATTTCGGACATCTTTAAATGTTCTGAATCTACATTTATCATAAAATTTAAAAATATTAGGTTTTAGTGTTCATGTTTAACAAAAAACATGTATACACTACCTTTAATGTGCAACCGCTAAATTTAAAAAAAAAATCTATTTTTTATCAATATTAAACCAAACTCACTCACTCACTCGCCCGCTCGCTCAGTCACTCACTCATTCATTCACATGCTCCCATACTCGCTCATTTCTACACTCATTCACTTATTCGCGCATTCACTCACTCATTCGCGCGCTCACTCACTCGTTTACTGACTCGCTCGCTCGCTCACTCACTACATCATTCACTCACCCGTTCGCTCCCTTACTCACTACCTCACTTATCCACTCACATTCCCCCATATTCACTTTTTTTTTATGGGTCTAGCACACGTGCTGCAGGGAAGAAGTCCCTAATGCTCTACAAGAGCGACACGTGTGCCGAAAAATCGATTCACGTTGTTCTTGAATCGCTGTAAATTGTATTCGGTGGGAAACACAGTCCTGGGCAAATTATTCCAAAGGGATGATGTTCTCCATATAAAAGACTGCTTGAAAAGCGTTGTACAAGGAGTAACAAGCTGAACCTCATACGGATGTGAAGTGTTAGCGCGACGTGTACTTCTAACATGCACCGCTCTGGGAGGCATTAAGCGGGCCACATCCTTCGAACACTTTCCATGAAAATATTTGTAGAATAGGCTCAAGTCGCCAGCCGTTCTTCGATGTTCCAGCGAGTCAAGGCCGCCGGTCAGTTCTGGGTCTCCAATCAGACGAACAGCTCTTCTCTGAATAGAATCCAACAAATCCAGTGTATGTTTGGGAACGGAGCCCCAAACATGGGAGCAGTATTCCATAGTGGGTCGAATTTGAGCTTTGTAAAGAATTAACAGTTGTTGTGGAGTGTAAAGCTTTCTGGTTCGAAATAATATTCCCAACTTTTGAGAAGCTCTCCTTGCTATGCCTGCAACATGTTCATGCCAGGACATATTTACTCCCAAATTAATGCCCAACAAATTGAGTGACGATGTTAGGGGAATGGAGTGCCCCGACATAACTATGTCGGGTTCAGCAACGTTAACTTTTTTAGAAAAAACTGCCGCCTGGGTTTTTGTAGTGTTAAATTCCACTTAGTTACTGTCACCCCAAGATAAAATTTCTTCCAGGTCTTTGTTAAGTTGAATGACTTCCTGCTGTCTGCGGATGTTTGTCTGAGTAGCCGATGTCCGAGCGTTCAGAGTGAATGAAGAGATAAGCGTACTGTTATCTGCAAAGCTGTAGATTGGATTCTCGGTCATTTCCAGCAGATCGTTAATGTAAATGAGAAAAAGAGTAGGAGACAGTATGGAGCCTTGAGGTACACCGGCGTTGATAGTGAAGGTGTTAGAAAGAAATCCGTCGACTGCCACTCGTAAAGAACGCTCTCTAAGTCAGAAGACCTCCTGTTGATCTATTTTTACGAAAGCCATATTGATGATCGCTAATAATGTTGAATCCTTCAAGATATTTTAGGAGATGCTGATTGATAGCCTTTTCCATGACTTTCGATATTATTGAAAGCAGTGCGATTGGTCGGTAGTTATTTGGCAAGGTCTTCTTGTCTTTTTTAGGTATCGGCTGAACTGTGGCACATTTCCAGCAGGAAGGAAATATTCCCTTTCTGTAGGATAGGTTGAAAAGTCTACAGAAAACTTGGGTTAGTTTCCTCGCACAGTTTTTGAGAACTATGGCAGGTATTCCGTCAGCGCCAGAAGCTTTTTTGGTGTCTAGCTTCATTAGAATACGTTTTATGATACGCTGTCTGAAGACAATATCGGGCATCCTTGACTGCACTATGGGAATAGTAGGTGGTGTTTTTCCTTGGAAATCGACAGTAGAATGTGAAGCAAGGAGTTCAGCCAACAAGTTCGCTTTCTTAACAGATGTCGTTGCAATAGAATGATCTGGCCGTGTGAGTGGTGGTATGGTCGATTTGGTGAAATTTTGACTGACTGCCTTAGCGACTGACCAAAAGCACCTGGAATTTTTGGAACAAGCGAGAAGTTTGTTTCTAATTCGTTGACTTTGTTCACTAAATTAATCTACCCACAAAATTGACTTCTAAAACTATCAAGGGATATATATACATTAGACTGCATTTTGCAACCTCTCGTTCTTAAATAGTAAACAGATATTTTTTTTCAACACTAAACCCTATTCCTCATCTTTTGGTATCAAATTTGAATTTGAAACTTAAAAAAATACTAGAAATGATAGTTTCGTTAGAAAAAAAATTTTCGTTTAGCTGTTGCATTTATTTACTTAAAAAAGTATTTTACTAACCACATAGCACCCTTGTAAGTGTTAAAAGCGAGTTTTTTTGTTGAAAATGAATATAAAACTTTATTTTTTTATGTCAAGTCAGGATTAAGAACTTCAAGAAAACTGGAACTAATAGATTAATAAAAATTAAAAACAATTTTTTAATTTAGCCTTTGCACATATTTATTTTAAATAGCATTTTGCTACGTAACTTAGTTAAAGGTGGTGTATGCCTGTTTTTGTTAAACATGGACACTAATAGCTGATATTTTTAAGTTTTTAAAGATATCCGAAATGATGAGTTTTATTTCATAATTTTAATGGTTATACAGTAGGGTGACTGCAAAAAATCGATGTCGGAATTTTGTTCGTCTGGACCCCACAAAACGATTCCCCTTTCCAGATATTGAGATAGCCGAAATTTGAGCTCGAAACGACATTAACCCGTGCCGCTCGTCGCTCAAAGTTTGAAAAAATCCAAATTATTGGCCAAACAGCTGACATATGGAGCCATAACTCCAGAACGGTAAATAATAGAAACACGCTTAATATCTCAACAGAAAGCTAATGTTGTTCTTCAAAATTTATATTCTATACATAATTGTTGTTATTTTAAGTCAAACCGAGTTACAACAGTCTTTAGCCCCAAAAACGTGACCTGGTACCAGTAGGAGCCAGTTTGGGAGTATTATATCCTGACGTTTCAAAAACTTCTTTAACAAAAGCTCTAGAATAGATTAGATAACTATGTAAAATTATCAACTCATGTAGGTACTACGTCTGTATCTTTTCTGTGTCTGTTTTGTATGTATTATATACCTAATTTTTATATTTTTAAAATAAAAAATGTCATTAGACTTATCAGTATTACTTGTTTTTTTTTATTATATTTCTACTTTAAACTCAAAAATATACCAAAAAAAAGCAAAATTTATCATTTAATAACAAATTATACGAAGTATGCTCCTAGTGGTACCAGGTCACGTTTTTGGGGCTAAAGGCTGTTGTAACTCGGTTTGACTTAAAATAACAACAATTATGTATAGAATATAAATTTTGAAGAACAACATTAGCTTTCTTTTGAGATATTAAGCGTGTTTCTATTATTTACCGTTCTGGAGTTATGGCTCCATATGTCAGCTTTTTGGCCAAACATTTGGATTTTTTCAAACTTCGAGCGACGAGCGGCACGGGTTAACGTCGTTTAATCGAGCTCAAATTTCGGTTATCTCAATATCTGGAAAGGGGAATCGTTTTGTGGGGTCCAGACGAACAAGATTCCGACATTTTTTTTCCCCTCTATGAGATCCGGTCACTCTATTATACAGTTTTAAATTATTTATTAAAATGTATTTTTCTCAATTTAATAGTTTTGTGGCAATTTGAAGTGTATACCTCACGGTGAATGTCTTTTTTTATGATTTTTTTTGGATTCAGAATAAAAAATACTTAAGAAAACAGGCGTCTCACTTAAAAGAATTTTTTTTGTATACCTGTCTTAGTCAAAAGTTTTTAGTTATTATCTCGAGGTTATATTTTGTCCTGTAACATATTAAATATGCGTTTTACACCATAAAATAACTAAAAAATAAAGTAATGGATAACTAAAAAATAGAGAAGTGGGTGTTGATCTATTTGGCCTAAGAATAACCTACAAAATAATATCTATATAATTATGGATTTCCTTTGTTAACTAGTTTGAACTTTATGTTTACTGAAGACACACGCCATTGTGAGTAGTGCAATACACCTAGTTTTGGTGATAAATTCAGAGACATTAGCTATAATATTGCCAAAGAATAATATGTAACTTTTTGTAACAAATTTATTCAACAGTTATTTTTATATTTTAAGCTTCATTTCGTCACTTTATGAATTTTTTAAAAGTTATTAGTTATCAAGCGTTTTTAATTTGTCATTTTATATATTATTTATATACAATTTATAATATAAAATAACCAAGCAACACAGCAATGAATAACTAAAAAAATTTACTAACATATTTTTTAAATGTGTTTGCCAAGAATGTCTTATAAAAGATACGGACTACCTCTTTTCTTTACTAATTAGTTTAAACTTTGTTTATTAGCTGCTGGCGCTGAAGCAATATCTGCCATAGTATTTAAAAAATGCACGCGAGAACTAACACCATTTTTGTGTAGACTTTTCAACCTATCCTATAGAAAGGTAATCTTTCCTTCCTGCTGAAAATGCGCTATAGTTCAGTCGAGACCCAAAAAAGACAAGAAGATCTTACCAAACACGTACCGACCAGTTGTACTGCTTTCAGTAATATGAAAGTCAATCAGCAGCTTCTAAAATATCTTGAATGATTGAATACACAGGTATACACACTACATGTAACAACTAAAATAACTTTTTTACTATTCTATTAGCTTTTAATTAATGAATCAACCATCAAAAATAGCCTTGGACGTCATATTTTTTATGTTCCATTGCAATGGTTATTGTTTGTATACGATATATCGATTTCGCAAAATATACCCTTAAAGCTGTCCTACCGCCCGACGGTAATTCAAAACCATCAACACCAGTTGCTTATTTAGTGTTGATGAAAGAAACATACTCTAACATATACATAGCGAGTGATACTTTACGAGTGGTAGTCGACGGATTTCTTTCTAATACCTTCACTATCAACGCCGGTGTGCCCTAAGGCCCCATACTGTCTCCTACTCTCTTTCTCATTTACATTACCGATCTGCTGGAAAAGACCGGAATCCAGTCTACAGCTTTGCAGATGACATTACGCTTATCTCTTCATTCACTTTGAACGCTCGTACATCGGCTACTCAGACGAATATCCGCAGACAGCGGGAAGTCGTTCAACTTAACAAAGACCTGGAAGAAATTCTATCTTGGGGGTGACAGTAACCAAGTGGAATTTAACGCTACAAAAACCCAGGCGACAGTTTTTTCTAAAAAAGTTAACGTTGCTGAACCCGACATAGTTACATAAGTCGGGGCACTCCATTCCCCTAGCATCGTCACTCAATTTGTTGGGCGTTAATTTGGGAGCAAATCTGTCCTGGCATGAACATGTCGCAGGCACAGGAAGGAGAGCTTCTCAACTTTTGAGAAGGAATATTATTTCGGACCAGAAAGCTTTACACCCCACAACAACTGTTAATTCTTTACAAAGATCAAATACTGCTCCCATGTTTGGGGCTCTGCTCCCAAACATACATTGCATTTGTTGGATTTTATTCAGAGAGGGGCTGTTTGTCTGATTGGAGACCCGGAATCGACCGGCGGCCTTGATTGGCTGGAACATCAAAGAACGGTTGGCGACTTGAGCCCTTTCTGCAAGTATTTTCATGGAAAGTGTTCGAAGGATGTAGCCCGCTTAATTCCTCCCAGAGCGGTGCAGGTTAGAACTACACGTCGCGCTAATACTTCACATCCGTATGAGGTTCAGCTTGTTACTCCTCCTACAACGCTTTTCAGGCAGTCTTTTATATGGAGAACATTATCCCTTTGGAATAATTTGCTCAGGACTGTGTTTCCCACCGAGTACAATTTACAGCGATTCAAGAACAACGTGAATCGCTTTTTCCGCACACGTGTCGCTCCTGGAGCGCTTTAGGGACTTCCCTGCAGCACGTGTGCTAGACCCATAAAGAAAACAAATAGCAGCCATATTAAATGCTATTGGGTACGAGGAGTCTAAGTGACAAATATATGCGAATTTCAAGGTGGTTGCTATGCTAATGGGTCTACAAGGAGGTTACACGAAATACTGCTGCTTTTTATGTCTTTGGGATAGTAGAGTAACCACAAAACATTTTTTGCAGAAAGTCTGACCGAAGAGATCAGCTTACGATCTGGGAGATAAAGACGTCTTAAACACACCCTTAGTAGATCCTGAGAAAATCCTTCTTCCTCTGTTGCACATCAAAGTAGGACTAATGAAGAATTTTATGAAAGCCATGGATAGAGAATGAAATGGGTTTGGTTATTTATCCAATCTCTTGCCTTGTCTGAGTAAAGCTAAGATCAAAGAAGGAATTTTTACAGATCCTGACATAAGAAAAGTCATTAACGACCGTAACTTCGAAGACGTGCTCAACCAAAAAGAACTGGCAGCATGGAAGGCGTTTTCTGGGCAACAAAAAAGAAAGTAACTACAAAACTTTGTTTATAAATCTTCTGAAAGCCTATAAAGCCATGAGTTGCCGAATGTCACCGAAAATTCACTTTCTCCATTCACATATAGACTTTTTCCCGGAGAACTTGGGGCAGCAAAAGACGAGCAGGGCAAGAGATTCTATCAGGATATCAGAACCATTGAAACAAGATATCAAGGTCGCTGAGACCTTGCAATGATTGGCGATTACTCCTCGTTCTTGAAGATTTTACTCCACATAAGAGGAAAAAGTGAATGAAAAAATTAACTAAACATCAAACCTAAGTTACGAAAGTGTCTTGTTATTCAATATTAATTAATATGTACTTGTTAAATAATTTTTCTTCAATAATGTTATACATTTTGTTCGTAAATTGAAGGAGATTTTATTTTCCCAATAATTCTCAGCAATTTTCGTTAAAATTTTTAGAATGTTCAGTTACAATCTTATAGTTTATGGCTCTCGAGTTTCCTCATAGAGAGTTCTTTACAACTGGTAGTCGATGGATTTCTTTCTAACACCTTCACTATCAACACCGGTGTGGCTCCATGGGCTCTCCTACGCTCTTTCTCATTTACATTAACTATCTGCTTGAAAGGACCAGGAATCTAATCTACAGGTTTGCACATGACAGTACGCTTATTTCTTCATTCTCTTTGAACGCTCAAACAGTAGAAAGTTGTTCAACTTAACAAAGACCTGGAAGAGATTCTATCTTGGGGTGACAGTAACCAAATAGAATTTAACCCCCCGAAAAACCCAGGCGGTAGTTTTTTTCTAAAGAAGTTAACGTTGTTAAACCCGACAGTCGTGTCCCTAGCATCGTCTTTCAATTTTCTGGGCGTAAAACATCCTGTTTATGAAAACTTCGGAAGCAATATTACTTTTAAAATTTTGATACAGAAATTCGAAATTAAGAGAAGATTAAAACATACCGTTTTAGAGAAAAAAAACAAAGTACACGTCCAACTGATTGTCAAGCGTGATAAAAAACATTCCTTTAGAATACGGTACGGACAAACAAGACTAAGACTACAAGATTGGCTTTCGTAAAGCGAAAACATTAATCACAAGTGAATCTCGGGACACAAAACTTGTGCCCGTCTTATATAAAGCTTTCAATTTGGAAACTTATACCGCGACGAAACTAATTGAACTCTTTAAAGCAGCCGTTAAAACGGAAATATTTGCTTCATCAATTGCGCTACTTCTTTATTACTTTTAAATTGCTTCTCATGGCTTTCATGTCTTAATTATTTTGCTACACATATATTACGTATGCATAAAATTATTTGTACTTGCGTATTAGCTGATTTAAATTCTTTTATGTAAAACAGGAAACAAAAATTTCTAGAATGCGTAATCTTCTGTCAAATTCTACATACTATATATTATATCGTGTCTCTGCAGGCTCTTTTGTTACTGTTCTCGCAGGGACGATTCTGCCGCCCCCTACTATGTGGTTGACTAAAATTTACATTGACTTACATGATCTTGTAGGAAATACTAACATAATTCTGAAGAACTCCTGTACTCAGTTCAACTTTGGTAATTGATATTGATGTTGAATGACACAATTTCTTAGTCTGTGGTATTGGCTTAGGTAGTTAAGATAACTTCTTACTTTTTTTATGGTCAAGTATTCTTTAAACTCTTTATTAGTCATTATGGGATGTTATAATGTAGTGGGCTAACTGAGTTAGCTTTGAGCGGCAGCAGCAGCCAGATCGCAGTATCGCGTAACAGCAGCAGCAAGAGCACTTGAAAATGCTAAATGAGATTTTGGCGAAACGTCGTGCAAATTCATTGTTAGACGAACGGATTGAAACCCGTATTACGTTCCCCCATCCGTGAAAACCTCTATTCTAACATATATGTTTATATATATATATATATATATATATATATATATATATATATATATATATATATATATATATATATATATATGTAACATATATGTTGGAATAGAGGTTTATATATATATATATATATATATATATATATATATATATATATATATATATATATATATATAACACGTATGCTGAAAAGTTTTTGGTCTGACACACAGATGTTGCCCTTTTCAAAAAATCCATATGATTTTTGGGAAGTACCAACCTTCAAACTATACGTGTCAAAATTTCATGACGTTTCGACCATTAGTTTACAAGTTACAGTGGTTTTAGTGACGCTACTTTTGATATTTTCAAAACAGTGGAAAAAATCGAATTTCGTGTGTTAATTAAACACTGTTTTTTGATGGGAAAAAATACCGTTCAAGCAAAGCAATGCTTGATGAGTGTTACGGGGACTGTGACCCTGGAAAATCACTCACCATTTACTGGTATGCTGAATTTAAACGCGGTCGTACAGATACAAATGATGCTGAACGCTCTGGACGCCCAAATGAGGTAGTTATGCCGGAAAACATCAAAAAAATACAAAAAATTGTTTTGGATGACTGTAAAGTGAAATTGCGTGAGATACTTGATACCCTAAAGATGTCAAAAGAACGTGTTGGTCATATTTGGAATGAACATTTGGGCATGAGAAAGTTCTGTTCGAAATGGTTACCGAGTTTCTCACAGTGGACCAAAAACAACAACATGTTGATAATTCTGAGCGCTGTTTGGACCAGTTTAAGCGCAATAAAAATGATTTTTTTATGCGATATGTACCAATGGATGAAACATGGAACCACCACTATACACTACAATCTGGCAGTCAGCTGAGTGGACAGCAGCCGGTGAAAGTCGCCTGAAGCGACCAAAGACACAACAGTCGGCTGGGAAGATTTTAGCCTCTGTATATTGGGATGCGCATGGAATAATTTTCATGGACTCTACTGAGAAGGGAAAAACCATCAATAGCGAATATTATATAAAGTTATTGGTGCGTTGGTGGCAGAAATTGCAAAGGAACCACTCCAAATCAACAAGAAAAATGTGCTCTTTCATTAGGACAATGCACCTTGTCACAAGTCAATGGTTACGATGGCAATAATCAATTGAAGATCGAATTGTTTCATCATCCACCATATTCTCCAGATTTGGCCCCCAGTGACTATTATCTATTCGTAGACCTCAAAAAAAATGCTCGCGGGAAAGAGATTTGGCTCCAATGGAGAAGTTATCGCCGAAGCTGAAGCCTATTTTGAAAGCAAGGACAAATCCTTCTGCAAGAAAAGTATCGAATTAGTATAAAAGCGTTGGACTGATTATATCGCTCTTGAAGGAGACTATAGGTCAAAGTTGTTACCATACTCTGGATAGGTAATATAATCGCTCTTATCAGTATATGTAGAGAATTTTATGGCGTGTCCTGTACTTTTGTTTCTATATTATGATGTATATGTACATTGGCCTGAAGGAAATATTTATTTACTTATTTATTTATTTATCTATTTATTTATTTATCTATTTATTTATTTAATTAAATGAAGTTAAGTGTAGATGATTTTAAATTTGACTTGATACTTTAATTTTTAAAATGTAATTATTATTAAAACTTGCTTACTTAGTTACCAGAACTCGGCGCTACTAAAAAAAAACAGCTATTTATAAGATCCTTACTGCTTAAAATTGCAGGTACTTAAGTTGCTGTAACTAAGCTAGCTATTGCAAAAGTAGTTATCTCACATTTTTACTTACATGCTTATATGCAGCTTCCCTTTAAATGACATTAATAAGTAGTTTGTAAGTTTTTAAGTAACTTGTTACTTTCTGAAATAACTTTCTAAATTCATCGACTAAAAGCATAATACCTACAACAAAAAGCTACTCCATTCCAGTTAAGTAAGATAGATTTTTTAGGTTATTTACCTAACTATGGGTAGCGGGTAGTCCTCTCTGTGAACCCAGCAGGGATAGGTCTACTTCAGGGACGCGACCCTGCCCACGCGAGCCTTGAGTCTCTCTCACTCCCACGTTCAGAGAGAGTCATGTCCCACCCTTTATCCCACTCATAACCCATTGTATCCCTATCCCTTCCCTCTCCGGTTGAGGAAAATCTCGGGACTTTAATTTTTCATGGAATCACGAAGCGTCAGGCATGAAGGAACGACAGAAGAACGAAGACGTCGCTATGGAGGAAAACTTGTGGAGGTTAAAAAGTATTCCACATAAATACCGCATATACTAATACACTTGGTCCAGTGTACCTCGAGTTGTTTCATTCCATCGAAAAAATCTTTTGTTTGAGTATCGACAACCGAGGTTACAGGGGTTTTGAACTCATGATTTGAGGGAAACTTTAGGCCTTCGTAACATTCATTCAGTTCAGTTTTTTCTCATTTTCTTAGCTGAAGTTAAATCCTTTCTATTTTAAAATGAGTGGTGCCCTTAAAAAACAAAAAGTCGTACAACTGAGGTTTCTTAAAAAAAAATAGAAAATAATTTCCAAAAAGACGTATAAAAAACTATCTCTTACCCATATTTCTCTACCAAGGAAAACTGAGCTAGTGTTTCTTTAATTTCTTTAGTTCTTTTAATATCAGGTTTCACTCAATTCATTATCAGAAATTAAAGCGGGGCTGCAAGAAAATTGCGCTCAAGCGTGGGACAAACAACTTCTCACAGGGTACGGAAAAAGATGCCTCAAACTAAGAACAATTTTTCATAAGCTACAAAATGGCGCCCAACGTGGGGCTTTTGGAATTTTATTTTTTAAAAGGGTTCAGTGTACTAGCTTTCGAACAAAATAAAAGCTCTAACTTTGCAGATATTCTTATTACACAATATTTATTAAAAGAAGCTACACTATAGCAATAAGACAAAAGCAGGAAATTTGTAGAATTTTTTATTTCAATTTATCTGATATAGATATTTGAATTTTGTTGTTGACTCTAAGATAAGAGATCCCTGTTTTTTTCTTAAAAGCTAACTTTATCTTTCAGATTAGCAGATGTGCTGGTTTACTTTAATTTTTAGTGATAGATTTATTTTACGGATAACCGAACAAAAAACTGTTGTTTTTTCTCACCGAGGTTTTGCATGAATATTAAAAATACTTTGCGGATATACGAAACGATATTTAGAGATTTTTTTATAGGAAATTCTTAAGATATCTTAATAAAAGGATTTTAATACGAGGCAATACTTAGAAATTTTTTTGAAATTGTTGAAGATTTTTTTTTAAGTTTGGTAAAGAAGTTTACATATTTTAAGTGCCTTTACAGATTTTGTTATTTTTTTTTGACTATTGGGAGCACAGGAGAAATATTTTTACGATTTTTTAACAATTCTTTTAAATTTAATAGCATTCATTTATCATGGAAGCCTTCAATTTTAAAGTCAATCACCTACTAGAATATGAATTAGACTATGAACTGAAAATCCGTCGTACTTTCTCAGAACGTCCGGTCGCGGATAAAAGAAAGATTCTAACGAGGATCTTAAGTAAAGAAATTAATGAGCCCGGAAAAACGATAAAAATAGGGGATGACACCCTGTCTTTTAAAGAAGAAACGGCTGGTATCGAAAAGAGTTTAAATTCTATCCAAAACTTAATCGATAGTTATGACGGCGATCCAAATGATTCACTTGTACTCCGGGTTAAATCACGCTTATCGCATGTAGCGGGTCGCGTACAAAGAATTCCCATGCCGGATGACGAAGAGGAAGCGTCGAAATTTTCCAAATATGTTCAAGAAACAATAGCTACGTGTGTACTCATGGAAGCAAACCTTGCCGAAAAGATAGCTCCTGGTCATGAGTTACCACAGCTGCCTATTACAACCCCAGTCATAAACGTACCAGCTCCAATCGTGAATTGCGCAGCCAGAAATATTCCTGTCAGCGAATGGCAATTGAAATTTAATGGAGACTCAAGGAGACTCTATCCTTTTTTGGAGAGGCTAACTGAAATAGCTCAAGCTAGGAAAGTATCGGAAGATGAACTTTTCAGCTCTGCTGTTGAATTTTTCACTGGCGATGCCTTCATTTGGTATAGAAGCATAAAATCAAGTGTCAACGACTGGCATTCCTTGGTAGATAGGCTAAAGAAGGACTTCTTGCACTGTGATGATGATGAAGAATTGTGGTCAGAAATAAAGAAGAGGCGACAAAAGAAGGATGAGTCCACTGTGATTTTTATTGCCCACATGGAATCTTTATTTTGTAGGTTGTCCATCAAGCCTTTGGAATGTACCAAAGTTAAATTTATACGTAGGAATATTCTGCCTAGTTTCGTCAATCGGTTAGCTCTACTAGATATAAATTCGGTAGCCGAACTCGCCGGGTTATGTAGGAAACTTGAAGAGTCCGATTATTTGTTAGAAAAGAGCAGACCAAAAAGCGAAACTAATATACACCAGGTAAGGTATAATCCAAATGGCCGAAGTGGAGTCTCGACAAATAAAGTTGGGAATGTAAATCGGAACCCTAGGAGTAACCAGAAAACGGGTAAAGGAAAAGGTAATGACTCTAAAATTAGCGACACTGCAGCTAAAGTGAACGACAAGCCGGTTTCACCTAAGGCAATTTTCACGTGTTGGAATTGCACAGGCCCGAATCACACTTACCAAAATTGTACAGCACCAAAGAGGGTATTTTGTTTCAAATGTGGAACAACAGGTGTGAGACTAACATCATGCCCCAAATGTACAAAAAACGAGTAAGGACGGTATATTACCGAGGCGGATATCCTAAGTCCAACAAAAAAGCCTCTAATCATTCGGCTAAGTCACAAGCTCATGTTCGCAGTAAAGCCCCTAATCCAAAACGTTCTAGAAACACGGACGAACAAAAATATTCCAGTAGATCAGATTGGACTAAATGGTTACAAAAAGTTTCTGATTTTTTTAAGTCTAATAAAAATTCTCCTTCTCAAGTTAAAACTCCTGCTTCTCCAAATGGTCACATGTCTCCTCTATTCGTGCATAAATATTTAGATAACAGACCGCATATCAAGATAAGTCTATTAGGTGTCCATTTTTCGGCTTTATTTGACTCTGGTGCAAATGCCTCCGTTGTAGGTCAGAATGGTATTAAAATTTTAAGTCGTTTAAGTATAAAAATATGCCATGTCAAGAATAGAAGTGTTACCACTGCAGATGGCAGCAGCCTAAAAGTTTTAGGTACGGTTGAGTTGCCGCTAGTCTGCAATGGTCATTGTTTAGTAATCTCTGCTCTAGTAGTACCTTCTCTACCACATACTTTGGTTTTAGGATGTGATTTTGCACAAAAATTCGGAATTTTAGTAAATTTTAAAGATAATTCGTGGTATCCCCAGTCCCTAGAAGACAATTCTCAAACAAGCTTTAAAAATTGTTATTCAGAAAGTTCTTTTGAAAACCTTTTCTCGCGTCTATGTACCCTAGATGATCTCTCGCGGACGGAACGCTTAAAAGCAGAAAAAGTAATAAGCTCTTTCAATGAAATAAGTAGTAAAGATAGGTTAGGCCGAACGAATAAAATCAAGATGTCTATAGATACGGCTGATGCCAGTCCTGTAAAGACAAGGCCCTTCGCCATGTCTCCTTATATGTCAAAAGTATTAAATAAAGAGTTAGACGAAATGTTGAAACTCGGAGTGATTGAAGAATCAAACAGTCCTTGGTGTTCTCCAATCTTATTGGTGAAAAAGGCCGATGGACAGTATCGTCTATGCTTTGACGGAAGAAAGCTCAACGAGGTCAGCAAATTTGATAACTACCCATTACCGAACATCGACAGAATTTTGACATCACTCAGGAATGCTAAGTATGTATCTTCGATAGACCTTAGAAAGGCTTTCTGGCAAATTCCTTTAGACAAATCCTCTAAAGAAAAGACCGCTTTTGCAGTAGTAGGCCGAGGTCTATTTCAGTTCGTCACTATGCCGTTTGGTCTTAAGAACGCTGCTCAAACTCAGCAACGTTTAGTGGACGCCATATTTGGTCCGAAATATGAGCCACATATTTTTACCTATCTCGATGATATTTTAGTAACATCGGAAGACTTCGAATCGCATATTCGCTTACTTAAGGAAGTAAAAGATAAATTGAAAGAGGCCGGACTGACGATAAATTTGAGCAAATGTGATTTTTTCAAAACTTCTCTAAAGTTTTTAGGCTATATTGTAGGCTCAAATTCCTTGCGTACCGATCCGGATAAGGTAGCAAGCATGGTTAATTATGCAAGACCTACTAATACTACAGAAGTTAAGCGCTTCGTAGGAATGTGTTCATGGTACAGACGTTTTATCGAGAATTTTTCTACCCTGTTGTCGCCTATTAATGATCTTTTGAAAGGACGAAAAAAAGGACAATCGATAGATTGGACAAAGGCAGCCGAAGAATCTTTTATAAAGATTAAAGAGCTATTGGTTTCAGCTCCCATTTTATCCCAACCAGACTTTTCCCAACAGTTTTATATTTCTAGTGATGCTTCTAATACTGGTTTAGGGGGCGTCCTAACACAGAAAATCAATGGTGAGGAAAGGGTGATAGCGTATGCCAGTAGAACTTTATCAAAGGCTGAACGTAACTATTCGGTTGTTGAAAAAGAATGTTTAGCAGTACTCTTTAACATCGAAAAGTTTCGACCCTACATAGAAGGTGTTCCTTTCACGGTCATAACAGATCATTATAGCTTATTGTGGCTTAATTCTATTAAAAACCCTAGTGGCAAACTAGCGCGTTGGGCGATTAGGCTGAGACAACATACATTTAATTTAATTCATAGAAAAGGAGTCCACAATGTTATTCCTGACGCTTTGTCAAGAATCCCAGATAATACAGCGGACGAAAACAGTCTTAATGCACAGTTTGGCGTAAGAATTGATACAGTTGATGTAGATCGCATTGATCCATGGTACGACAATTTACGGCAGCAAATTAAAGAATTTCCCCAAAATTTTCCGCAGTGGAAGGTGGAAAATGATTTCGTGTACAAATTTATCCCAAACCAGTTGCCTTTAAAAGTTAATGTACCCGAGTGGAAAATACTAGTTCCTAAACCACAGAGAGAGGAAGTTATAGACATGTGTCACACTCCTCCTACTTCTGGTCATTTTGGCTTTTATAAAACTCTTCACAGGGTTCAGGAACAGTATTATTGGCCAAAAATGCGTTTTGACATCGTAAAGTTTGTGAGGACTTGTGAAGTATGTGGAGCGCAGAAATCTCCTAATGCACTACCTATTTGACTGATGGGAAAAGAGAAAACGGTTAATTACCCTTTTCAAGTCATAGCAGCTGATCTAGTAGGCCCATTCCCACGTTCAAAAAAGGGAAATAAATGGCTTCTCGTGGTTTCTTGCTGGTTTACAAAGTATACCATGCTATTTCCTTTGAAAAGCTCTAAGGCTGGATATATAGAGAGAATTTTGGAAAATAATGTCTTTCTAATCCACGGTGTTCCATCGCTCTTGATATGCGATAACGGTACTCAGTTTACCTCTAAGAGTTTTAAGAGCTTAAGTGAAACATATGGTTTTAACATCCGTTTTAATCCCGTGTACTCTCCCCAATGTAATTTTGTGGAACGTAATAACCGAACAGTCGGGACCGCTTTAAGAAGTTACGTGGATTCGCATGACACTTGGGATAGCAATATTTCAAAAATCCAACAAGCGATAAATACCGCAAGACACGAAGTAACAGGGTTCACACCGTCTTTCTTAGTTTACGGCAGACATATACCTCTATCTGGATCGTATTATAAAAATTTAGATTTGGATGTCAATGTTGACAGCGAAATAATTCCGGGTAACAGGGGTGCGTACGCCGAAAATTTAAAGGGTTTAAAAGATATTTTCACCGACGTGCGTAGTAGGATACATAAGGCTTATGAACGGAACAGTAAGTCTTACAACCTTAGGAAAAGGGATTTTGCCTTTAATATAGGTGATCACGTTTGGCGAAAAAATAAAATTCTTTCCAGTGCAGCAGATAAATTCACATCTAAGTTGGTACCTAAGTATGTGCATTGCGTGATTAGAGAAAAAATTTCAGATTTAGTTTATGGTTTAGTTAATTTAGATGGGACTAAAGTAGGACGATGGCATATTAAAGACTTAAAACCATTCAATGAACCTAACCCTAATGAAAGTTTGTCAGAAGAAGAATAATTTATATTTACACTATCTTAATTGCTCTAGTTTATTTCTTTTTGATGTTGCTCTGTAGAGGTGACGACCTCGTCTTTTTTGACTGTTATAAAAGTTGAGCTGAGGATAGCTTACTTTTATAGTTTTTGCTAAGGTTTTGGGTATTGGCCATATCCCAAACCTAGGTTGATTGTAGTTGATGTTTAGCATCGACTCAGCTGTTGCGAGCTTGCGAAGGAGTCACACTCAGGATATATCATAAGACTGGTATGTCGGTGGTCGCGGGATTTGATTTGCTTATGACCCCAAATAATATCCAGTTCTTGGCACTTGGAAGCGAAATTTTGATTAGAGGCAATCCAAGGTGATCTTGAGTTAGGACAAGCGCAAGATGTAGCTCGTGTAGTATGATGTTGAGTCAAAAAATTTAATGAGCAATTTCAAAGCTTGTTACCCGAGTGGGTGTATTTTTATTACCTTAGAGGTATATTTTGGGTGCAATTAAGAGTAAATTGATTTTGGTTTATCCAGTAAGTCTAAGACTTGGATTATTTTGATTTAGATCTTCTTCTGAATTGACAAACTAAGGGTATTTTCTTTTTTTCAGAGCCGTTTAAACGTTACCTTTGAGTCACAAATTTTTAAAAAAAAAAATTTTTTTTGCATAGGCTCATAGGCGTCTGATGAGTTTTTTCGGTTCACTATCAGATTGATGGAAAACTGAAGTTCTGCAGGAGAACTAAAGGCTGATCATTTACAAGAGATGAGAGCAGAGTAAGACAGTCGTTTCACAAAGAAATGATCAAAATCTGATACCGAGATGAGAACCTTATCAAGAGAGGCTAAGCGCAGTGAAGGAAGATTCCTAACCGAATTTTTAGATTTCCAAGAGGTAATCTAGAAGTTTGGGCTGACAGAAAACGGTTATGCCTGATACCTGTAGCAGTTTCTTCTAGAGGCTATTGTTTAGGGAGACGATTAACACCATGATCGAATATTTTAGCTGTCAACGATGTTTTCTTCTTGTTTCTGATTAAGCTGGGAAAGCTCTTGTCGTCTTCAAAAGTTTTGTTGCGTTGCCACCGGAAAATTGAGCAATTTTTGTTTCATGTAGCCTTTTTAAGCTCATTTTCGTTTTTTGAAAATTTGGTTAGAAGCTTGGTTAAGTCAACCTTGTAAACCTTTTAGGTTGTATCCCATGAGTTATCTGTTTTTACAGGCTGTGATGCACCGGGTGCTAACAGATGCCGTTACGACGTTTGGCAGGGAGTTAGTCTTCCTGAGGAACAGACTGATTGGAAGGGTAGTCTATGGGGGGTGAACGTTTGACCTTTGGGACCTTTAAAGGTTTTGTTACCCAATGGTTATTTCTATTTGAACCAAAGGAGAGCCTAACTACTGTAGTCGACCTCAGCTCCAATTAGCCTATTAGTGGTGACAGGCTGTTGGCAGTAGTGTATTTCGGAACACCCTATTGATTAATTTTTTTGACTTATGGTGGTGTGGTAGACACCGTTTTAGTTTAGTGGATGCTATAATCTACTCCCTTTTGTTGGTGGACTCCAGGGTCACCAATTCTGTATTTTTTTGTCTCCACCTTTCAGTATATCGTGGTGAAGTGTTTGTCTCCTGTTATGTGGGATGGATTGAATGTTTTTCGTTGTTGTTCTAGGGCGAGACCAGTACACGAGGGTTCTTCATGCAACTTGAAGAGGCGCAATGCTGGTTAAGTTTTATTTCTCTGTGTAGCCACCCTGAAGAATGACGGAGAGCGTTTTTTTTTTCTGGCTCATGTTTCTAGGCAGATTTGTCACTTTGGTGCGATGTGCCGAAGATTTGATTAGCTTTTGCTAAGAGCTTTCACCAAGCTCAGTATGGAGTAGTCATAACCAAAGGTTTGGGACTTGAACTCCTGTATATATTTCTGTATATATTACTGTACATATTTCTGTATATATTTCGGTGTATGTTGGTTGCCTGAGGGCATGTGCTCAAAATGCAAGATTTTGAGTCGTTTTGCTTATGGATTCCTATATAGGATTATGACTTTAGGGAGGTCCTATTTCGAGACTTGCCGTCTCATATAGTTATGTTGGGAATGTTTCCTAGAATGTTAGTTGCGCGCGGACTAATCATTCTGTTCTTAGTGAACATTGCTTTTTGAAGCAGGATCATTCTGTTTAGTGAATTTTAGCTTTTATAGCTATTCACGGTGTTTAGAGTGAATTTTAGCTTTTATAGCTATTCACTGTGTTAAGAGTGAATTTTAGCTTTTGTAGCTATTCAGTGCGCTTATAGTGATTTAGTTAGCTTTTATAGCTGCTCACTATGATCATGGCGAGTTTGTTCTTTTAGAACGCAGACTTTGTGTAGTCGAGGACTATTTACAGAGTGTTTTCTTGGCGAGGAGCCGAGTTTTTTTTTTTCTGGTGATATACCAGAGTGTTTTCTTGGCGAGGAGCCGAGTTTTTTTTCTGGCGATATACCAGAGTGTTTTGTTGGCGATAAGCTGACGTGTTTTCTGGCGATCAACCAGAGCGTTTTCCCTGGCGATTTTAGCATGTCTGGATGTCTTAGGACGTCGACATTGCGTTATAGAATGCGATTATTTTCCGAGTGCGACTAGTAGTGATACTAGATTTAGAATGTTTTCTTAGCGATGAGCTAGAGCATGGATAGCGATTTTTCCTGAGCGTTTGTCTGGATATTTATCCAGATATTATTTTTTTTTGGCCTTGTGCTAAATGGTCTGACAAGACTTTTTCTTTTTAGTGTAAGTGTTTGCACTAGAATCATTTTTTTATTTTTTTTCTTTATTTAAGAATTTTTATAAATTTCTTTTGCTGAAATAAAAAATTTTCAGACAATCCTTAAAAGATTTTAAGGGGGGTGTTCATATTTTATTTCAGTTCACTTTTTTTGATTTAGACAAGAGTCTAGACAAAGATATATTTTTTTTTGTTTAGGTAACAATAATAGAGCTGATTCTTTTATATAAGAAGACCGCGATTGTTATTTTGGAAAGGTATTTCCTATGTTCATGCAAGGATTTTTATTTACTTTTTGATGTACTTAACCTTAGTGCTTAATTAAGTTAGGTCTAGTTATAAGATTCTTGTGTACTTGCATAGATTTTCATTTGGTTTTCATTGTACTTAATATTAGTGCTTAATTGAATTAAGTCTAGTAGTAAGGACCGAAGTTTGTAATTTTGTTTTAAGTTCTGACCTTAGTATTAAGTGATAGTGTACCACTTTATACCTTTTTATAAGTAGCCTAAGTTTAATAGACTAGTGTAGTCTATTTCTTTTTGGAAGGGGGTAATGTAACATTCATTTTTTCCTAGATTTTAAGACCATGTAATGTTACTGATTTTTCCATTTCAAATTGTATTTATTTTTATTTTAAAATATCGACCGGTATATTAAACAGAAGTTTTAGGACATACGGTATATACTATATAGTTTATTGTGCGGGCTTTCGGACCGAATCTTTCGCCAGGCCACGATTGGTCAAATGTTTGACCCGGAGTTCAGATTGGAGCGACGTGATATGACCGGCAAAGGTCGCATGATTTTTTAAACGTCCGAGAACCAGCCGGCAGGGCTTTTTCCATCGAAGTCGCCAGGCAGGGGAGTTCCATCGAGCCGCAGACCAGTGAGCGGTTTTGATCTAGCTGCCGACCATGTCGGTCGTCGTTTCCATCTAGCGCAACCAGGCAGTACCGTCTAGCCGAAGTAGGCTAATCTTCACCAGAGTCGCTAAGTTTCGACAATAAAAGCTGTAGTGAGCTTTCTAAGTGCTAAAAAAAAAAACAAGTGAAATCGGTCAAAGTCCATCACAGACAGGAATGAAACACTGTAAGTCAACCAAATCCCTTATATAGACTTATCCCGGAGAGTGCATTAACTACAATGTAACACCGACAAAAAAGTGAAGTGTAAGGCACGATACCTCGCCTTCGGGGATTTATAAGAATATAAAATTTTAATGTAACAACTACTGTTTAGGCTAGAATTTTTTGGTAAACTGCAAAGGTTAGAACTTTTATTATTTTTAAAAAACATGAATAAATTTTCTTTTTGATTAAAGCTAAGTGTATCACTGAATATTTATTTTCCTTTTCAGGATCAGTTGTACTAGACTAATTCCTTTTAGTAATATCCATAAAACACTTCAGTTTTTTCTCATTTTCTTAGCTGAAGTTAAATCCTTTCTATTTTAAAATGAGTGGTGCCCTTAAAAAACAAAAAGTCGTACAACTGAGGTTTCTTAAAAAAAAATAGAAAATAATTTCCAAAAAGACGTATAAAAAACTATCTCTTACCCATATTTCTCTACCAAGGAAAACTGAGCTAGTGTTTCTTTAATTTCTTTAGTTCTTTTAATATCAGGTTTCACTCAATTCATTATCAGAAATTAAAGCGGGGCTGCAAGAAAATTGCGCTCAAGCGTGGGACAAACAACTTCTCACAGGGTACGGAAAAAGATGCCTCAAACTAAGAACAATTTTTCATAAGCTACAATGTCTCTTCAGGTATTTGAACAAAAAAAGGAGCTCTAAATCGCAACTATAGGGTGGATGTTGAAACTTGATAAATCGATAGTTCTCGGTAATAGTTTAAACTGTGCGAGACTTGTGGACCCTGCCGATGTTGTACAACTACAAAGTTTAGTTCTTCATGAATTAGGACGTTGTTCACTAATGGCCTGCCTTAGGTTTTGAAAACTCCTTCCGTAAAGCTCGTCATTATTTTGTGGACTCATTTTCGATATCCTCAATAACCAAAATTCTTTTGCAGTCCCAAAAAACGGGTAAATCTAAATAGAATACCCCACTCAACGTGGTTAACAAGAATTTGGAACCGCGAATTTTTTTGTCTGACGTCATTTTCAAGCTAGGTAGATAACTTAAAAGCACATCCTCGTATTTATTTCAACAATCTTTGTGTATTTTTATCTCTTTCTCTGTTGGAAGAATTATCTCATTCTTACAATAGTATGAAAAAATAATTTTTTTTGTATTTACGTTTTAGGGTCCTTGAATCACGAAAAATATAGCTGGTACAACAAATATTGTATTTGATGTACAAGGAGCCGATAGTTTTTGATTGCAGGAGGTAAAACAGGGGAGGGTTTGATTAATTTTGTATATGGTACGAACTTCTTCTCTCAGTTCCTATCTGTTCCGGATGTTGCAACCATATTAGCTATTATCACCTTGTTGATTGCGGTCCTAAACAACAACTCGGTGGTCATTGAAAACCAAGTGCGAAAATTTACACACTTTACCTTGCAGTATATTCTGCAATAGATGGAATCTGCTCTTATTCCTCATAATGTGGCCGAGGTATTGGAGTTTACATTGCTCGATGGTAACTAAAACTTTTTTTTTCTTTATTCATTCTTTGAAGAATTCTTTCATTCGTGACTCGGTCCAACCATGACACTCTCAGCATCCTACGATATAGGCACGTTTCAAAGGCTTCCAATCTTCTACTGGATGCCTCTGTCAGGCTTCATGTCTCCACTTGATAAAACAAAATGGAGAATACGTAACAACGTAGAAAGCTCACTTTCGTGTCCAGTGTCAAGTTATGGCTTTCGAATATAGAGCTCATTTTGGTGAATGGCTGTAGGTTTTTAATATGGCTCTTTATTTCTTGGGAGTGATCCCCATGGTCATTGATGTTAGTGCCCAAGTATGTGTACTTATTGACTCGTTTAGGTTAAGATAATAAACGAATATTATGCACAATTATTTATAGTGGTTTATTGAAAAACAACTGAAAACAAGCAAAGCCCTTATTTTAGCAGTCTACTTATCCATCCAATACGGACTTTTGCCTGTTTTCAGTTGTTTTACGATAAACCACATAAAGTCTGAGGTTGATCCCTCGCAGACCGCGCTGCCTGCTTTTAGTGTTGGCTATGCCAATAACTGTCGGCTTGTTTCTGCTGTGTCAGCCTCCGAATGAGTACTAGGTATGCGTATTTGGTACTATTCGTTATATCTTACCAATTATTTATAGCTAAACGTGTAGGAGGTTGCACGGATGAGGGAGTGTTAAGAGGGTTTTTTTCGGATATATCACGTTATATGTTTTTTTCACGGTTTTGTTTCTATATTATGATGTATATGTACATTGGCCTGAAGGAAATATTTATTTACTTATTTATTTAGTTATCTATTTATTTATTTATCTATTTATTTATTTAATTAAATGAAGTTAAGTGTAGATGATTTTAAATTTGACTTGATACTTTAATTTTTAAAATGTAATTATTTAAAACTTGCTTACTTAGTTACCAGAACTCGGCGCTACTAAAAAAAACAGCTATTTATAAGATCCTTACTGCTTAAAATTGCAGGTACTTAAGTTGCTGTAACTAAGCTAGCTATTGCAAAAGTAGTTATCTCACATTTTTACTTACATGCTTATATGCAGCTTCCCTTTAAATGACATTAATAAGTAGTTTGTAAGTTTTTAAGTAACTTGTTACTTTCTGAAATAACTTTCTAAATTCATCGACTAAAAGCATAATACCTACAACAAAAAGCTACTCCATTCCAGTTAAGTAAGATAGATTTTTTAGGTTATTTACCTAACTATGGGTAGCGGGTAGTCCTCTCTGTGAACCCAGCAGGGATAGGTCTACTTCAGGGACGCGACCCTGCCCACGCGAGCCTTGAGTCTCTCTCACTCCCACGTTCAGAGAGAGTCATGTCCCACCCTTTATCCCACTCATAACCCATTGTATCCCTATCCCTTCCCTCTCCGGTTGAGGAAAATCTCGGGACTTCATTAATTTTTCATGGAATCACGAAGCGTCAGGCATGAAGGAACGACAGAAGAACGAAGACGTCGCTATGGAGGAAAACTTGTGGAGGTTAAAAAGTATTCCACATAAATACCGCATATACTAATACACTTGGTCCAGTGTACCTCGAGTTGTTTCATTCCATCGAAAAAATCTTTTGTTTGAGTATCGACAACCGAGGTTACAGGGGTTTTGAACTCATGATTTGAGGGAAACTTTAGGCCTTCGAGATGTCTCTTCAGGTATTTGAACAAAAAAAGGAGCTCTAAATCGCAACTATAGGGTGGATGTTGAAACTTGATAAATCGATAGTTCTCGGTAATAGTTTAAACTGTGCGAGACTTGTGGACCCTGCCGATGTTGTACAACTACAAAGTTTAGTTCTTCATGAATTAGGACGTTGTTCACTAATGGCCTGCCTTAGGTTTTGAAAACTCCTTCCGTAAAGCTCGTCATTATTTTGTGGACTCATTTTCGATATCCTCAATAACCAAAATTCTTTTGCAGTCCCAAAAAAACGGGTAAATCTAAATAGAATACCCCACTCAACGTGGTTAACAAGAATTTGGAACCGCGAATTTTTTTGTCTGACGTCATTTTCAAGCTAGGTAGATAACTTAAAAGCACATCCTCGTATTTATTTCAACAATCTTTGTGTATTTTTATCTCTTTATCTGTTGGAAGAATTATCTCATTCTTACAATAGTATGAAAAAATAATTTTTTTTGTATTTACGTTTTAGGGTCCTTGAATCACGAAAAATATAGCTGGTACAACAAATTTTGTATTTGATGTACAAGGAGCCGATAGTTTTTGATTGCAGGAGGTAAAACAGGGGAGGGTTTGATTAATTTTGTATATGGTACGAACTTCTTCTCTCAGTTCCTATCTGTTCCGGATGTTGCAACCATATTAGCTATTATCACCTTGTTGATTGCGGTCCTAAACAACAACTCGGTGGTCATTGAAAACCAAGTGCGAAAATTTACACACTTTACCTTGCAGTATATTCTGCAATAGATGGAATCTGCTCTTATTCCTCATAATGTGGCCGAGGTATTGGAGTTTACATTGCTCGATGGTAACTAAAACTTTTTTTTTCTTTATTCATTCTTTGAAGAATTCTTTCATTCGTGACTCGGTCCAACCATGACACTCTCAGCATCCTACGATATAGGCACGTTTCAAAGGCTTCCAATCTTCTACTGGATGCCTCTGTCAGGCTTCATGTCTCCACTTGATAAAACAAAATGGAGAATACGTAACAACGTAGAAAGCTCACTTTCGTGTCCAGTGTCAAGTTATGGCTTTCGAATATAGAGCTCATTTTGGTGAATGGCTGTAGGTTTTTAATATGGCTCTTTATTTCTTGGGAGTGATCCCCATGGTCATTGATGTTAGTGCCCAAGTATGTGTACTTATTGACTCGTTTAGGTTAAGATAATAAACGAATATTATGCACAATTATTTATAGTGGTTTATTGAAAAACAACTGAAAACAAGCAAAGCCCTTATTTTAGCAGTCTACTTATCCATCCAATACGGACTTTTGCCTGTTTTCAGTTGTTTTACGATAAACCACATAAAGTCTGAGGTTGATCCCTCGCAGACCGCGCTGCCTGCTTTTAGTGTTGGCTATGCCAATAACTGTCGGCTTGTTTCTGCTGTGTCAGCCTCCGAATGAGTACTAGGTATGCGTATTTGGTACTATTCGTTATATCTTACCAATTATTTATAGCTAAACGTGTAGGAGGTTGCACGGATGAGGGAGTGTTAAGAGGGTTTTTTTTCGGATATATCACGTTATATGTTTTTTTCACGGTTTTGGGAGTCAGAGAATCTAAAAATTATATTATTTCTTCATTATCTTCTGTTGTCTTCATTGGATTATAAAGTAACTCTAACTTATATTTATAAAAGTATAAAAAACTTAATGTGACAGTTAGCTTATCCCACCTTACCCAAAGCTCTTAAACTAGTAGTCCTCTACTAACTTAATCTAGGAAATGTCTTTCTTGTTACATGGTTTTCTTAGCCTAAGACTTAAAACTACCTTAGCCTAAGACCTACGCTAACTTAACTCAGGACTTAGTATTAACTTAAACTAGGACTTATTATAACTTAATCTACATTAACAATCTTCTGTTACGGTGGGTGAGGGGGGTCATCGTCTTCATCCGAGAGATGGTCAAACGGTCTCGGGAATTGGCGGCAGGCATGTGGTGGGAGTCGGAAGGCGTCCCTAATGCATGAGTTGGGGTGCTGGGACGCCTTCTCCAAAAACTTCAGGATTTTCCGCATTTGTGTCTTTAAGGTAGGCACACCTAGGTCTCTGTGTATTTGTCGGTTTCTCATGAACCATGTGGCTTCCGTGATCATTCTCAGGGTCTTGTTTTGCACTGCCTGGAGTTGGGCTCTCCTTTTCTTGGAGAGCTGGCACCATATGGGGTGGGCGTAAGTGAGGCCTGCCTTTATGACGGTATTGTAAATTTGTAACTTGGTTCTTGGTACCAACTTACTGGAGCGATTTATGATGGGGTATAATTTGCCCAGCAGTTGCTTCGGTTTCCTGGCGACAGTGCAGACCTGATCCTTCCAGACGAGTTGTTTATCGCACTGGATGTCCAGGTACTTGATGGAGTTGGCCTATTGGATGGAGAAGCCTTGAAGCTGGAGATGTCCATTAGGTGTGTCCCTGCCCTTGGAGAAGACGATGGCTTGTGTTTTGAGGGGGTTGAGCTTGATCCTTCAGCGGTCAAACCAGGAGCCCAGGATGTTTAGGTGACGTTGCAATCTGCTGGCGATGAGGCGGCTGCTTCTTGATTCTGTGATTATGGCGGTGTCTTCAGCATAATGGAGGAGGTTCGTCTGATGCGCCTTGTGGGACTCCGGCTCTGATGGTCTTGACATCGGAGATGGCCCTATCGACTTTGACTTGAAAGGTTCTGTCGGAGACGAAGAACTGAATGAGTTTGGTTATGACAAGGGGGTCGGAATAGTATATTATCTTCAATTTTCATAGAAGTTCTCTTCCCCTCAACTTTATATTATTAGTATCTCACTGAAAGGAACCTATAACTTAAAATATTGAGTTGTAATGTTGATATATAGTTACTTTTTAGCGTGATTTATGATGATGATGATGATGTTTCGGGTCCTGGGTCATTTAGCGCCCCTCAGTGGTGATTGGGCTTAGATTATGAAGTTGATGTCCGTAAGGAATTCTCTAATGTTGTTTTTGTGGGTAATAAAGTTTGTGACTATAGACTGGAGACCGGATGGGAGGTTGTGGAGATTGCGAAGTTGTTGGTGGCAATTGGATTCGAAGATATGTCGGATCGTAAGTGGGGAATCGCGGTCAGCGCAGGTAGGGGCTAGGTTGTTTTTTAGTAGGTGTATGTGTGTAGTATATGTATGTCCTATGGCTAGTCTGCGCCATGTTACGTTTTCACGTCTAGTAAGTTGAGTGGAGTGAATGGGAGGATGGAATGTAGGTTTGACCTGCCAGAGTTTATTTTCATTGTCTATTAGGTCCCAGTTTAGCTGTGATAGTTCAGAACTGCGTATTCCTGAGGGAAGTACGGACAAAGGCTTTTTACAATTTTTTTTCCGGTTTGTATTACGGGTATTAAATTTTTGTATTATTTGTAACAAATACATCATACCCTTTAGAGGGACAAGCCATATCTTTGCAATTTTCGAGAAATAGTGCAGCTTCATGTTCTTTTCGACATACGCCTGCACGCCTGTACAGATTCATTTATTTTATTGTTTGGTTTCCGTGCGAATGAATTTACCTTCGAAATTGTGGCTTTGCTGAAAGGGAAATTGAGTTGAATTAGTTTCTACAGGGTATATTAGTATATTTTGTCATCATTCCTACCCACATAAAACATTTTACGATTTATACTAAACCTTTTGAAGTTAATAAAATGGCACCTTTTTAAGATTGACATGAGATGAAACATGTAGCTTATTATTCATGAAGATTTTATATCTCGACCCCGAGAGAATGCCCCGCATTTTACTACTGCGCGTCATATTGAAAACTGTAAATTAGAAAAAATATTTTGTGTGGAATTTTACGATGAGGACCTCCCGTGTCTTACGTTTTATTAAACGTTCCACTAGTACTTCGTTTTAAAATATATAATATTTTTGGCTCAATTTATACATTTTTAAGCTTAGAATATTTTTTGTCCTTTTATGTCTTTATAATAAATATTAAATTTGAGGAGAAAAGAAAGAAGAACGAGTATATTAAAAATATATTACTAGGCCTTAATAATGAAGCCCAGATACATGGGAGTCCTAATGTAGAATTTAATTTTGTTTTTAAATTCAGAGGCATCGAACTTAAAACAAATCTTACGAAGACTGCAAGTAAATCAATAGAAAAATAAAATAAGCCGACCAAGTGCAAGTCGGACTTGCGCAATAAGTGTTCCGATGATTGGTTTTAAATTAAACAATTTCGTTACAAAGGTATAACATGATCAAGGACTTCACAAAACAAATCACAAATGACTTTTCGACAAAGTTCTTTTCCGATCTTTGTTGAAAACTGATGACGTTTATTAATCAAAGGTAATTCACTCGTGATAATTTTCGTTCAACATTATGGAGTACATTCCAGAATCTTTTCAAAATTGTTTGTTTAGTACTTTGCGAGATAAGGTGGGTGGATAGAGCTTTTTGGGCATTTTTTAAAACATAATACGCAGAAATGTGTGCGCAAGTATGACATCATATATATTTTTAAACTCGTGTTTTCACAAGCTTTCATTTGATAACGCACTCCGATTTCAGCCTCCAAAACTAACTCCTTAAGTCAAAATTTAACTTTCAAAACTCCACGGCTCTGATTGGACCATCAATTCCTATATTTGTGTCAAATTTAAACTTTCTGTGACAAACAGAGAGACGGATAGGCTCTGAAGTGATTTTATAATTGTTCCATACGAAACGCTAAAAATAAACGTGGTTGTGGTAACTCGTAATCGCAGTCTTCTTTACATATTATTTCTGTAAGAATTAAAAATAATTAAAAAATAATACAATTTTTGTATCCCTTCACTGTGGGCACTCCAAAAAGGACGACTGAAATAATGTAATAATAATAATAATAATAAACAATTTTATTCAAAGTATGCAATATATAGTGAAAAGGACAGAGTGCAGCTGAACAGAGATAAGAGAAAAAAAAACTTAATTAAACTGAAGTAAAATATATGTCCATCTGTCTTTACACTTGCCCCTAGACAGCAACACACTAACACATGCACAACCAAATAATAATAATGCACAACCAAATTATATGATGCACAACCAAATTATATGATGCACAACCAAATAACAAACAAAAAAAAATGTTATGTCAGTTATAGAAAGCCATGATTTAAGACTAGAAAACTTACATTTTTAGGAACAAGTAAATTCTTCAATTATTCTGCAATAACAAATGCGTTAGGTGCTTTTTGAAACATTTGACTGATTTAGATTTCAGAATGTCCGGTAGGTTGTTATAAGTTTTAACTAAATTGTAAGTGAAAGACCTTTCAAATATGCCTGTTTTATGAAGTGGGGGCGTAAGTAGGCCTCTGCCTCTTATATTTATATTATGAACGTCAGTCTTGAACGGAATTTTTAAAAAGATATGTATGTGACTTTGTGCAGATAATCTTATGATACAAGGTACAATAATGCAAATATCGTCTTGACTTCATGTCAATCCATTTAGCTTCCTTCAATTTATAAGTAAATAGATTTCGTGTCTTTATACCGTAGCTAAACCGTAAACAATATTTCTGAATTTTTTGAATACTTTTTGTATCTTCTGCAGTGAAGCAGGAGCCATAAACAACATCACAGTGGTTAAATATAGATAAAATGATAGAATCGAAAAGTATGAGTTTTAATTGAGTATTTAATAAATGTCTTGAGTTATAAAGACACCTGAGTAGACCCACTGCCCTCTTAATGCAAACCGACACGTGTTTTTTAAATCTTAAAGTTGAATCCAAAATTAAGCCAAGATTTTTAGCCTCAGCTTTAACAGGTATCCTTTCATTAGAAATATTAACTTCAACTAGTGAAGTAAGTCTCTTTACAACAATTGGTCTGCCGAACAACATTGCGACACATTTGTTGGGATTAAGTTTCAGATGATATTCCTCCGAAACTCTCCGTATAACCTCCAAATCACCATTTATCAGTCGACAACAGTCAAGCACTGTATTCTCGGAAAAAGAGTAAAACAACTGAGTATCGTCAGCGTACATCTGACAGTTACATGACGGAAATAAATGGGTATAAATGCAGAATAGAATAGGGCCCAAAATTGATCGTAGCGGGACGCCTCTTGTCACCCTTTGGAGGTGCGAGAAAGATCCACTCAAGACAACTCTCTGATGACGATCTTTGAGATATTCTCCAAGCGTCTTTGTCCTGACCTATAAACTTCAAGATATGAGTTAAAAGTGAGTGGTCGAGCATGTCAAATGCTTTTGAGTAATCAAGCAAGATTAAAATGGTACATTTATTTCTATCGATCTCTCTAAATATAAGGTCGGTTACATCATACTTTTCTATATATTCTACTAGTTGTGATTTTACAACATGTTCAAGAAACTTTTGATAATACTGGAATATATGTCTTAACTTTTTCCCATCCATATAATTCTTCATATATTTAACTAAACTGACTGAAAATAATAAAAAAAATAACACAGTTTTCAGATTGCTCGACTTCAATGAGTTTCAGAAGACACCATATATACAGAACAATTGCGGTTGCAATACCCGTTTATCCTTTTATGTGTTTGACTACAATTAATTCAAATTAAGGAAATAATAACATGAATTTTAAATTCCTCTGCCCCAAGAACTATAAAAGGAATGTCAAACACTATATATACGACGTTACCTTTCTAACTCCCTTCCTCATCCCTTGACCCGTAAACACCTAGTTTAAATAGTTAAAAAATAGCCCAAAGAAAAAAAAATATAAGACGATAAATACAAAGCCACCCCTATAATTCCTTTCCTACCCTTCTAACCCTTTACACGTTTCATAATAAATGATAGAAAACTCTAAATACGATATATACTAAGCAATCCTTCTAAGCCCTCTTAATCCTTAATAAGTTTGACTGTAAGTTATTAAAAATAATAGAAAAATCATATAATTTGTATATTCCTATCCTATATACTACTAATAGACGGTGAATGATGAAGTCACTTAAGGTTCGCAGATAATGTCACTCTGATCACAAACCCAAAAAAATAATTACAAGGGATGTTGACAGAATTAAAAAACAACTCTCGAGAAATACGAGGCTGGTTTGAAAAGTCCGTGCAAAAATAAAAACTACTTATGTGTTTGGGGTAAACCTTTTTTATTTTTCGACATAGTCTCCTTTTAGGCTTATACACTTCGTCCAACGATGTTCTAGTTTGTTGATCCCTTCCGAATAATAGGATTTGTCCAAGTCTGCAAAATATCCATTAGTGTCTGCAATCACCTCCTCTTTTGAATAAAATCTTTGTCCCGCCAACCATTTCTTCAAATTGGGGAACAAATAGTAGTCCGAGGGAGCCAAGTCTGGAGAATAGGGGGGATGTGAAACGAGTTGGAATCCTATTTCCATTAATTTTGCGACCACAACTGCTGAGGTGTGTGCTGGTGCGTTGTCGTGATGGAAAAGGACTTTCTTGTGGGCCAATCGCGGACGTTTTTCTTGCAGCTCGGTTTTCAAACGGTCCAATAACGATGAATAATATTCACCTGTAATAGTTTTACCCTTTTCCAGACAGTCGATGAGGATTATCCCCAAAAGACAATCGCCATAACCTTTCCGGCCGAAGGAACGGTCTTCGCCTTTTTTGGTGCAGATTCCCCCTTGGTAACCCATTGTTTAGATTGTTGTTTGGTCTCAGGAGTATAGTAATGTATCCATGTTTCATCCACAGTGACGAAACGACTCTTAAAGTCCTCCGGATTCTTCTGGACCAGCTGCAAACCATCCTTGCAACACTTTACACGATTCCGTTTTTGGTCAAGCGTGAGCAATCGCGGCACCCATCTTGCGGATAGCTTTCTCATGTCCAAATGTTTATGCAAAATATTATGTACCCATTCAGTCGAGATGCCCACAGCACTAGCAATCTCACGCACCTTAACTCTTCTGTCATCCATCACCATATCATGGATTTGATCAATGATTTCTGGAGTCGTAACCTCCACAGGCCGTCCAGAACGTTCAGCGTCACTTGTGCCCATATGGCCAGTCCGAAAATTTTGAAACCACTTATAAACTGTTCTAATCGAAGGTGCAGAGTCACCATAATGTTTATCAAGCTTCTCTTTAGTCTCCTGAGGCGTTTTGCCTTTCATAAAGTAATGTTTAATCACCACACGAAATTCTTTTTCGTCCATTTCTTGAAAATCACTCGACTTCCTTGATTCACACGAATGACAAACACAAAGAAATAAACCAATATGGCTGAAACTTGGTGTGCGTTCATTCAAGAGATGCTACTAACTAAACATGACCTCGATACGTGCCGGGGGTGCCATCTCTCGGACTTTGCACGGACTTTTCAAACCAGCCTCGTATGTCTAAAAATAAACTTCACCACAACCAAATATTTCAACAACGAGCTAAATATAACAGCCAGGAACTGTTAATAGAAGGTGAAAGAATAGGAACATTCATATATTTAGGATAAAAAATTGAATTATTAAAAAATAATTTAAAGGTTGACTGGGATAGAAGAGTCTCGTTAGTTTGATCCTGCGTTCTGAACGTTACAATCCACATTTAAATTGGACATTCCAAATACAATAAAAGCCAGAGTGTTCGATCAATATGTGCTGCCGGTATTAACATATGAAATGTGAGCTTTAAATAAAGGTATAATATATAAACTCCAGGTAACCCAAAGAGCAATGGAGAGGAGAATGCTAAATATTAGACTTCAAGATCAAAAATAACAAATGTGATACAACGAATATGTATATTAAGGTGGAATTGGGCTCAAGGATAAATGATAACAGATGGACACGCCGTATGGTTGAATGAAGGCCTAGAAAACATAAAAGATGCAGAGGAAGACCACAAACGAGATAGACGGACGACATAAAAGGATTAACGGGACACGATTGGATGCAAAAGGCAAATAACAGAGCTCAGTGGAGATAACTTGATAACGATTTTGTTCCGGAGAGTGCTTGTCAGCTTTTCGGTGGTGTTGACATTTCATTAGCTTCTGTAACAGACAGTGAGATTCAACACGCTGCTAAAAAATTAAAGAATAGGCTGACCGCAGGACCTGATGGTATTCCATCTTTTATGGTTAAAGATTGTATGGGTGCACTTATGGTGCCTTTGAAATACATATTTAATCTGGCGTTAAGGACGTTAATATTTCCGGGGAGCTGGAAGGAAACGAGGGTGTGCCCCATTTTCAAGTCCGGCGAACGTAGCGAGGTAAACATTTATCGACCTATTTCTATTCTGAACAATTTTTCGAAGCTATTTCAAGTAATTCTGTATAATCGCATTTATACCCAGGTTAGAGGTATTCTGTCAATCCATCAACATGGATTTATTGATGGTAGATCCACTGTAACAAACTTGGGAGTTTATACAAACTTTACAGAGAACATATTAGACGCAGGAGGGCAGGTTAACGTAATATACACGGACTTTTCTAAAGCCTTTGATAGAATATTTCGTTTTACTGCAGAAGCTTTGGCGTATGGGTTTTGGTGTGGATGCGTTTAGTTTGTTTTCTTCATATTTTGGGGGCCGCTCTCGGTCACTATACTATAATGGATATATTTCCGATTCCTATACTGCAACCTCGGGCGTGCCACAGGCATCTAATCTTGGTCCCCTACTATTTTTGCTATATATTAATGACCTCTGTGATACTCTGAATTGTGGCAGACTGCTTTTCGGTGATGATCTCAAACTGCTATATGAGTCTTATGTGAGATCCGAACTAGAGTACGAGTATGCCTCTTTTATTTGGAGCCCACATTATTTATGATACAAACTAATGCTAGAACGAGTTCAAAAAAGATTTCTAAAATTTTTATCATATAAGGTAGATGGTGTCTATCCAATGAGAGGGATAGAGTACTCTTTGTTATTAGAGAGATTTAATTTTCAATCACTTGAGGCTCGCCGAGGGTGTTCGTATATAATTTTCTTGTATAGATTGTTGCACGGAGTCATCGACTGTCCTCAGCTGCTATCGCAGGTGGATATATTGGTGCCTAGAATTAATTCACGAAATACTGCTACTTTTGTTTGTTCACGTGCTAGGACTAATCTCAGATTAATTGGACCAATCAGTGTTATCTGCAATAAATTTAACTTAATTAGTAATGAATGTGACATTTTTGCAGACACCGAAAATAAGATTCGGTCAATATGTTTAGATCATTTCACTTGATAGGACATTTATAAAAATTCTTTTAGAAGCTTGTTTTGCTTGTTGGATGTATGTAACTAATAATTGTTTTATTTCACTTTTATTCGAATTTGTACAGCACTGATTCATTTCTTCTTCTTTTTTTTGTTATTTTTGTCTATTTATGTTGTTACTTTAGTACCTTAGTTTTAAGAGAAAATTTTATTCATATTCTTTCTTGTTTTCCCTGTAAATGGTTCTTACTGTTGGGAATAAAGCTATTACTATAATTATTATTATTATAACTTGGGGAGGCTTACATCCCACTATGGATGGACTAAGCTAATGATGTCAATGATGCTATAAAGACTCCTAACACGACAGCATTGTTATATAATCTTGATATGTTTGACTATAATTAATCCAAAATAAGGATAATATGAAAAATAATTTTAGATTTCTGCACTTCAAGAACCCTGAAAAGGATTTATAACAAAATATCTATGAAGCAACCCCTCTTACCCCCCCTGTTCTTTACCCTTTCAGCCCCTTATATCTTTAGCTAAAAATAATTTATATATGCTCAAAAATTGTGTTGATTCCATTCCCCTTTCAAACGTCTGTATACCGATTATAGAGCCAACAGGCAGAGAGACCGGCGGAAATGAGTGACTGTGTTTTTCGTAGGGGGTTTTTCAGGAATACAATACTTTTCTTCAGCAATGCAAGTAAAAAAACACTTCCATTTTCACTATTTTAGTGCTTAGTAATTATAAAATTAATTTGTTTGTAAAATAGACCTATTTTTTTTCCTGGCAACATAAAACTTCATAAGATTGTACGTTCTATTTTATCAATATTTCTTAGAAACGTTAAAAATAAGCATTGAATTTTATTAAATGCAATATCGGAAAGCAAAAAGGCTAATTTCAATATAAAGTTTAGTAAAAAGAAATGAAATATAATATTTTTCCTAAACTAGGTAAAACGAATATCAGCATGAAATATTGTCAGAGAAAATATCAAAGCTCTAGCTGAGCGCTAGCAAGTTACCAAAAAATGCAAGAAAATTAAATTTTCGCTACCAATATATCTCCAGAATCTCACGAAAAATATCGTTTCCTCTATTAAAAAATGTCAGTATAGATCCCTGCTGGCACACATATATTCAAAGCGCATAGAGTTTTCTAAATTAAAAAATAGTTTTCCAGAAATACGTATAGTAACATAACAACATACAAAATTTAAATTAAAAACCATATGAAATATTTGTAGAATATTATGAATAAGCTTCTCTTTTCTCTTGAAGGATCAGTGACTTTTATCAGCTCATTTATTAAAAAATCACAATATTTTATTAACAAGTTGAAAACCATAAAGTTAAAAGAAATTTGCAGTCAGTTTTGGCGTTGAATCTCTATACACAAATGTTCCAATTAACAATTTAGTGCTTCTGGGTGTTCCGAAATTCACGCAAGGTTTGAATTTGGCGCCATTTGTATGGTAAAATGTTGCCAACAAAACAAAAAACACAGCGTTCAGGGTTATAAAAATATGGTCGGAATAGTGATTTAACCTCATCAATGGTGAAGAGATTAATTCAAAAATTCAGGGAGACTGGATCAATTAGTGATCTTAAACGCTCTAGCTGTCCTTCAACAAGTCTTTCGACACAAAACATTGGAGCAGTTCGTGAGAGTGTTGCTGAGACTCCAGGAACATCAATTCGGCACCGTGGTCAAGAATTGGACATTTCGAGAAACTCCTACAGCGTATTCTCACTAAAGATTTGCATCTTCATGGTTACAAAGTTCAGTTGACTCAAGAAGTGAAGTCTACTGACCACGCACAACGAAGAGAGTTCGTTGAATCGATTATGGAACAACAACAAGTGGATACTGATTTTTCGAAGAAAATCATCTTCAGCGATGAGGCTCATTTCCATCTTGATAGCTTCGTTAATCGACAAAATTGTTGCATTTGGGGTTTAGACAATCCACACGTGACTGTTGCGAAACAAATGCATCCATAACGTGTCTCTGTTTGGTGCGGATTTTGGGCTGGAGGCATCTTCGGACCATTCTTCTTCGAAAATGCGGTTGGCCAGGCAATGACAGTTAATGGTGATCGTTATCGCGATTTGACAATCCAGTTTTTTGTGCCTAAATTGCAAGATATGGATGTGGACGACATGTGATTTCAACAAGACGGTGCCACATGCCATACAGCCCGCGAAACAATTCAGTTACTGCATAAGGCATTTCCTGGTCGTGTAATATCCCGTTTCGATGATCAGAATTGGCCGCCCAGATCATGCGATTTAATGCCGTTAGACTTTTTACTTTGGGATTTTTTAAAGTCTAATCTTTATGCCAACAAGCCCACGACCACCCACGACTTGAAGGAGGAAATTAAGCGCTGTATCAATGAAATTCAGCCACATTTATGCAAAACGGTTATGAAAAATTTCGACAAAAGAGTGCGTATGTGCCAGCAAAGCCGTGGAGGCCATTTACCCGATATATTATTCCATGCATAACCCTATACTGTATACTTTATGCATCAATAAAAAAAATAAAATTTTTAATTAAAAACCTGTGTTTTTTTTTATCAAAATTACTTCTTGCGTGAATTTTGGGGCACCCTAATATCAGATATATTTTAGTATAATAACTATATTAATCACTTTAAAAAACTAAGTAATGCTTGAGATCACTAAAAGGACAAACTAAAGTGTCTATAAAATTCCATGTTCATATGGTACCGTATGCGTAGAAGAAATAAGGAGGTCGATATCAACTAGAATTAAGTAACACTAAAGTTGTATCAAAATGAAATGATTGTACAAAGAGTTGTAGCTAAGGACTCTACAAGTCATACCATTATTGTAGGAGGAATAAAAGTTCGAAATTTACAAACATCCTAACAACATTGTTAGAAATTCGGGTTACGATCTGCATCTCACGTAGAAAACGTCTCGATGAACACATATCAGAAATAAATACTTAACTTTTGCTTGTTCAAGCTCATTAAGAGTTCTCATCTTGAAGAGTACAGATCTCTGAAGATGCCTCGTTCAGGGGAATACAAATTGACATGGTTTAATCCCGAGAACATTGACACGTTGACTCTAGAAGACATGTTCAAATCGATAACGTGGGAAAATATAGGAATCTAATGGACGGTGAACGATTAAATCATTTAAGATTCGCAGATGATGTCACTCAGAACGCCAACACAAAAGAAGAATTACAAGAAATGTTGATGGAATTAAATAACAAGTCTCGAGAAATAGGTTTAAAAATAAAATTCAACAAAACCAAATATTTGAACAACGAAAGTGAAGATAACAGCCAGGAATTATCAATAGAAGGTGAAAGAATAGGAAAGGTACAAACATTTATATATTAAGGACAAAAAATGGAAATATCAAAAAATAATCGTAGTATTAACATACGACACTGAAACGTGGGTTTTAAATAAAAGTATAATAAATAAACTAGGTAACCAAAAGAGCAATGGAGAGAAGAATGCTAAATATTAGACGCCAAGATCGTATTCCTAACATCGAGATACGAAGAAGATGAAAAGTGATAGGTATAATACCACGAATATGTATATTAAGGTGAAATTGGGTGGGGCATGTCGCAAAGTTGAATGATAACAGATGGACACGCCGTATAGTTGAATGGAGGGCTAGAGAACACAAAAGATGTAGAGGCAGACCACAGACAAGAAGGACGGACGATATAAAAAGATTAGCAGGACACGATTGAATGCAAAAAGCAAACAACAAAGCCCATTGGAGACAACTTGGGGAGGCTTACATCTGACAATGGATGGAATCAGCTAATGATGATGAATCCCAATAGCCACGATTTCTTCTCCAACCAAAACCGTGAAAGTTTCCTTCACAAATTATTTATTGATCTGGATCATAGAGGGGCATTTGGCATTTATTTGTGTTAAAAAAAAGTTTACAAGTGCCTAAAAATATTCAACAACTTCAAGAAAGTGTTTTTGATTTTTAAATTATAGTTAAGTAATCTAGAAATTTATCCAGGCAGTGTTTATTTTTATTATTTTTGCAAAACTTACCATTTCAATGTGTCGTATTGTTTATTAAAATGACGGTGACATAGAGTAGTCGTTGGTTTTTTCTTACATATTGTTCTACATGTACATGTACTTGTTTAACCGAAAAAAAAACACTTGGTTTTATTTAAAGCAATAATAATTTTAAAACCGAAACTACGAAAAACTCACGTTTTACTAAAAGAAAAACATGTGATAAGCCCGCAAAACGACTTTCTGTTTTATAAAACACTTCACATATTTTCACGGTTCTAAATTAACTCTCAGCACACATAGAGTCGGCCGTTGTGTTCTAGATTCAGCCCCTTTTTGCGTTTGTTTACGAAAAAACAACAACTTTAAACGGAATTTTGGTTCTAGGAAGGAAAAATAACTAACAAATTGTATCCTAATTTAATACTTGTAGCCTGAATACCTTAGTATAGAAACACAAGGTCTTTTTCCTGTAAATATTTCATATTATGCTTAAGTTGTTAGCTTTAGACATGTACAAACATAGAAAGTATCGTATTTATTAGGATGTTTCCTTTGTTCACAACTTATTCTCACTATAACAACTTTGCTAAAAGATAATTGATGCATTCATTGACCAAATCATCAACATTGTCTGTTATGCAGACGACGCTGTGGCAGAGAAAGAAGACGACTTACAGCGGCTTCTGCACTCATTCTACACAAAAGCTAAAGCCCTCAACATGCAGGTATTCAACACAAAAACCAAAACCCTCGTTATATCTAAAGAGCCAATAAGATGCAAACTTGCTCTGGAAAACAAAACAATAGAACAAGTCATGTCATTTAACTACCTAGGCATACAATTCACCTCATGCCAAAATAGAACAAATGAAGCGAAGGACCAAGCAAACAAAGCCAGCCGAATATCAGGTGCACTTCGGGACATCATTTGGAACAATGCCTTTATAAATAAAAAGGTAAAAGTAAGGATATACAAAACATGTGTCAGACCCACACTAACATACGCTATGGAAACAAGAGCAAACAACAAAAGAACAAAAAGCATTCTTCGAACAACAGAGATGAAAATACTTAGAAACATTTCAGGATACACATAAGACATAGGACCCCTGGGAAGACCTCCAAAAAGATGGCTCGAATCATGGACATCAAGATCTCAAGAAAACTGATGAGTTGGAAACTACAGGGATGAGGCCTACAGTACTTGGAAGAAGAAAAAGAAGAAGAAGATTGACCAAATGAAAGCTTGTAAAGTTGTGCCATGAGAGACACTGTTAGAGCTGGATGGGGTACGGATTTAATCTGTATAATTTAAAAATTTAAGAACCTCAATACTGATATTCTTAAACAGGCTTAAAACTAATATAAAACAACTACAAGCCTTAGGTAAGGTTGCAGCTTGTCAGTGTGTTTTAATATAGTCTCAAGTTTTTTTTTTTTTTTTTTTTTTTTTTTTGTGGGTCTAGCACACGTGCTACAGGGAAGTCCCTAAAGCGCTACAGGAGCGACACGTGTGCGGAGAAGGCGATTCACGTTGTTCTTGAATCGCTGTAGATTGTACTCGGTGGGAAACACAGTCCTGGGCAAATTATTCCAAAGGGATGATGTTCTCCATATAAAAGACTGCTTGAAAAGTGTTGTACGGGGAGTAACAAGCTGAACCTCATACGGATGTGAAGAATTAGCGCGACGTGTACTTCTAACATGCACCGCTCTGGGAGGAATTAAGCGGGCCACATCCTTCGAACACTTTCCATGAAAGTACTTGTAGAATAGGCTCAAGTCGCCAACCGTTCTTCGATGTTCCAGCGAATCAAGGCCGACGGTCAGTTCCGAGTCTCCAATCAGACGAACAGCTCTTCTCTGAATAGAATCCAACAAATGCAGTGTATGTTTGGGAGCGGAGCTCCAAACATGGGAGCAGTATTCCATAGTTGGTCGAATTTTAGCTTTGTAAAGAATTAACAGTTGTTGTGGAGTGTAAAGCTTTCTGGTTCGAAATAATATTCCCAACTTTTGAGAAGCTCTCCTTGCTATGCCTGCAACATGTTCATACCAGGACATATTTGCTCCCAAATTAACGCCCAACAAATTGAGTGACGATGTTAGAGGAATGGAGTGCCCCGACATAACTATGTCGGGTTCAGCAACGTTAACTTTTTTAGAAAAAACTGCCGCCTGGGTTTTTGTAGCGTTAAATTCCACTTGGTTACTGTCACCCCAAGATAGAATTTCTTCCAGGTCTTTGTTAAGTTGAACGACTTCCTGCTGTCTGCGGATATTCGTCTGAGCAGCCGATGTCCGAGCGTTCAAAGTGAATGAAGAGATAAGTGTACTGTCATCTGCAAAGCTGTAGATTGGATTCTCGGTCTTTTCCAGCAGATCGTTAATGTAAATGAGAAAAAGAGTAGGAGACAATATGGAGCCTTGAGGTACACCGGCGTTGATAGTGAAGGTGTTAGAAAGAAATCCGTCGACTGCCACTCGTAAAGAACGCTCTCTGAGGAAACATGAGAGCCACAAACAGAACTTTTCAGACATACCATAAGAACGTAGCTTAGCCAACAGCCCATCGTGCCAAACACGATCGAATGCCTTGGATATGTCCAGAGCAACCGCTCGAGATTCTCCAAAGTGTTCAATTGCATTGTTCCAAACATGTGTTACATAAGTCAGAAGATCTCCTGTTGATCTATTTTTACGAAAGCCATATTGGTGATCGCTAATAATGTTGAATCCTTCAAGATATTTTAGAAGATGCTGATTGATGGCCTTTTCCATGACTTTCGATATTATTGAAAGCAGTGCGATTGGTCGGTAGTTATTTGGCAAGGTCTTCTTGCCTTTTTTAGGTATCGGCTGAACTGTAGCGCATTTCCAGCAGGAAGGAAATATTCCCTTTCTGTAGGATAGGTTGAAAAGTCTACAGAAAACTGGTGTTAGTTCCCTCGCACAGATTTTAAGAACTATGGCAGGTATTCCGTCAGCGCCAGAAGCCTTTTTGGTGTCTAGCTTCATCAGAATACGCTTTATAATACGCTGTCTGAAGACAACATCGGGCATCCTTGACTGCACTATGGGAATAGTAGGTGGCGTTTTTTCTTGGAAATCGACAGTAGAATGTGAAGCAAAGAGTTCAGCCAACAAGTTCGCTTTCTCAACAGGTGTCGATGCAATAGAATTATCTGGCCGTGTGAGTGGTGGTATGGTCGATCTGGTGAAATTCCGACCAACTGCCTTAGCGACCGACCAAAAGGACCTTGAATTGCCGGGACAGGCGAGAAGTTTGCTTCTAATCCGTTGATTGTGTACCTCCTTGGTTTCGTCGATAATTTCTTTGCATCGGTTCCTGGCACGAACAAATGTGTTACGATTTATGGTGTTAGGATTTTCGCGCCATTGTCGGTATGCAAGATGTTTAGAAGCAACAGCTTCTTTGCATTTTCGGTCAAACCAAGGCTTGCCGTTGGAAGGGCATTTCTTCGAAAAAGGGATGTAAGCCTCCATACCGGCCAAAATAACATCGGAAACCTCCCTGGCGCAGTCAGATGGGTCGTCGGATCGAAAACAAACGTCCAACCAAGGGAAAGTTCGAAAATATTCCATGAGATCTTCCCATTTAGCAGACTTGTAGTGCCAAATCTTGCGCGGTTTAGGCGCCTCTCTGTCATTGATTGGTAGAATACTCGATGTCGAAAGTAGTTTATGATCGGAAGAACCTAACGGTGGATTTACGCTGACTGTGTAAATCTCCGGATTGGTGGTTAAAAAGAGATCAAGAAGACTGGCAAACTCTCCGTCTCGATCAGGGATCCGTGTTGGTTCGTCAATAAGCTGAGTTAAGCCACAACTGATTGAAAATGATTCGGCTTCACGACCTTGTTCATCGGTAGTATTTGAATATTTAAGCCAGTTGATGTTGTGGACATTAAAGTCGCCCAGGATGGCAATTTCGGCATTTGGATAGTTAATTTGTAAATGATCGATGGTGTCTGCAAGGGAAGCGAGAAGTGTTCTATAGTTAGTATCACTTGGTGGTCGATAGAGGATACAGATGAACCTTGTGGTTGGTTGAGTCGTTATTTTTAACCACATAACATCAAAGTTTGGGGGCTCCAGAGTCTCTTCTCGTTGGCAAGAGAGGTCGCTTCTGACATAAAGACAGATTCCAAAGTTACGCCTAAATCGGGAATAGAAGTCGTACCCAGGATAAAGATAGTTTACTGTGCTGGTCGATGAACTGACCTTAGTTTCACAGAGAGCGAGTACATGAGGTTTATTTGATTGCAGGTGTTGGTGCACTGAATTTATGTTCGTGTTTAAACCTCGTATGTTGCAAAAATCCATTTTGAAATTCTGATCTCTGCATGTCGACGCCCCTGAACCAGCCCCCACCCGGAGATCCGAACGGGGGGCTATTTTACCTCCGGAATTTTTTGTATCCAGGTGCCTCATCATGCTATCTGGTCCCACAGTCCAGGACATCGGCACAGCCACGAAACGTTAAGCAACTTCACGCAGCCTAAGCCGATGCGATGGTATCACACCGGGCGATGCTGGTGGGATCTGGGCATCTACCATCTAGGTTGTTCTTTAAGTCGCCTCCTACGACAGGCAGAACATACCGGGGGAGATATTCTATCCCGCCCCCCCACGGGTATAATAGGTTTTGAGGAATAGCCTACTGGACTAAGTATTCCGACTCAAAATCATCATTTATTTACCCTCAGGTTCGCTGATTATCAGTAGTTATTATAAAAATAATAATAATAATTAACGTTTCTACTTTTTCTTACTAAAGGAACGTACTTTATTAGTAAAAAAATTACGCTTATTTCCATCGATTTGTCTGTGTGTCTGTTGGCACCATAATTCTCAAACCAAAGGAGATATCAATTTCAAACTTGTTGCATAGCTATTATCTAATGAGGGGATGAAGCCTGTAGATTTTTTAACGGTATCGCTTCAGGCCACGGATGTAAAAGGGGTGAGAGTCAATAAATTTTATATGTGTTATTATTTATTCTTTTATTTTATTCATTTATTAATTTTATTTTTAATTTTATTATTATTACTGTTAATTATGTTAATTTTAATTTTATATGTTTTAACAGTAATATGCTAACCTGTTTGGCACGATGGACTATTGGCTGAGCTACGCTATTATGGTATGTCTGAAAAGTTCTGTTTGTGGCTCTCATGTTTCCTCAGTCTTTATGAGTGGCAGTCGACGGATTTCTTTCTAACACCTTCACTATCAACGCCAGTGTGCCGGAGTCCAATCTACAGCTTTGCAGATGATAGTACGCTTATCTCTTCATTCACTTTGAACGCTCGGACATCGGCTACTCAGACGAATATCCGCAGACAGCAGGAAGTCATTCAATTAAAGACCTGGAAGAATTTCTATCTTGGGGTGACAGTAACCAAATGGAACTTAACGCTACAAAAACCCAGGCGGCAGTTTTTTCTAAAAAAGTTAACTTTGCTGAACCCGACATAGTTATGTCGGGGCACTCTATTCCTCTAACATCGTCACTTAATTTGTTGGGCGTTAATTTGGGAGCAAATATGTCCTGGCATGACCATGTTGCAGGCACAGCAAGAAGAGCTTCTCAAAAGTTGGAGATAATGTTTCGAACCAGAAAGCTTTACACTTTACAACAACTGTTAATTCTTTACAAAGCTCAAATTCGACCAACTATACTGCTTCCATGTTTGGAGCTCTGCTCCCAAACATTCACTGCATTTGTTGGATTCTATTCAGAGAAGAGCTGTTCGTCTGACTGGAGATCCGGAACTGACCGGCGGCCTTGATTCGCTGGAACTTCGAAGAACGGTTGGCGATTTGAGCCTATTCTACAAGTATTTTCATGGAAAGTGTTCGAAGGATGTAGCCCGCTTAATTCCTCCCAGACCGGTGCATGTTAGAAATACACGTCGCGCTAATACTTCACATCCATATGAGGTTCAGCTTGTTGTTCCTCGTATAACGCTTTTCAAGTAGTCTTTTATATGGAGAACATCATCCCTTTGGAATAATTTGCCCAGGACTGTGTTTCCCACCGAGTACAATTTACAGCGATTCAAGAACAACGTTAATCGCTTTTTCCGCACACATGTCGCTCCTGTAGCGCTTTAGGGACTTCCCTGCAGCACGTGTGCTAGACCCATAAAAAACAAAGAAGCAAAAAAAAATACGAAATAAAAACACGACAAGTTGTTTGGTCACCTATAAAGAAAATTTGAGTCAAGATTGCCAAAACCATATTCAAGTGAACCCTACCGTGTAGATGTAAAAGAGGTTCACCACGTAAATTCTAGAATGAATGTATTCAAAAAACAGTGACCAGAAAAAATCTGGAAGAGAGAACTGCTATTGTAAGAAGGATTCGTGAAGAGGTTTGGTAAATGGCAGGGCAACTTAAACTGACTTAAATATTCAGTCTTCTAATTTTGAAGAATAAAGATAAGATCGCTTCCTCGGAAAATCATTTTGATTTGACATGGTCATATAAAGAATCAAGATCTCTTATGTGACCAAAGCCCTACAAACTTGTATTGCATTTTACGTTATACTCTTAGGATCGGCGTCGAAGGGTTCTAAATTTTTTAAATTAATAAATCAAAGGAATAATAATGTCCATTGGCAAACAGAAATCTGTGGTAGTAGAGCTATCTCCTCAACAAAACCACAATCCTATTTTACTTCAGGCAACAGGTTGGAGATCGGCTTCGTCACATCCACACAAAATTCATCAGTTTACAACCCTTTTAAGAATATAATTGTTTTAATCGTAATCGTAACTGTCTAAATCTTTTTTTAATCTTAATTGGATTTTAACCGGCTTAAAATTAGTTTAAAAAAATATGGAAGATCATATTTTACCTTATGAAAATCTACTTTTGAAACCTACATAATCCCTTTTTGTGCAAAATTTGTTGTAATTCCGTTCCAAGTTTAAAATATATTTAATTAGGTTTGGAAATCAGCCAAACGAGAAGCGACAAGCACTGGAACTTTATGTTTGCAAAAGTTTTTAACTAAATGAAGCAAAATTTAAAACACGTACATCATGCACGTGGATGCTCTTCTTTGTACAGCTTTGTTGACTTGACAGTTGGAAAGTTTTCTGCTCTAATAGGCAAAAAACAGTTTGTAACCTACATTTTTGAATATGGTATATATTAC
>CM032450.1:15709817-15887317 GCA_019049505.1 Pachyrhynchus sulphureomaculatus
GAATTTCTTCCAGGTCTTTGTTAAGTTGAATGACTTTCTGCTGTCTGCGGATATTCGCCTGAGTAGCCGATGTCCGAGCGTTCAAAGCGAATGAAGAGATAAGCGTACCATCATCTGCAAAGCTGTAGATTGGATTCCCGGTCTTTTCCAGCAGATAGTTAATGTAAATGAGAAAGAGAGTATGAGACAATATGGAGCCTTGGGGCACACCGGCGTGAACAGCAAAGGTGTGAAAAATGAATATTAACCTCCCCATATAAATGAAATTAGAACCTCTGAGGTAGGGTAATTAATCCAATCACTTCTCTCATGCTTTTCTAACTCAGACTTAAAAAACCAGTGCATTTATTATAAAAAAATAATACTCATTACAATAAATGACTTATAATACATTTAAAATAACTGTAAAAAGTAAAACAATTTCGATACTATAAAAATTCTGTGGACTACTTCGTGTAAAAGCATATTTGGACTTCTTGAATACAGTAATATCTTTAACTATTCTAATTTTCTCTAAGCTAAGTCTGGATATCCAGACTGCGGTTTAAGATCGACCTGTTCAATGAATCACGAAATGTCAATATTCATTATCATTATTGCTTCAAGGAAGTTTTATCGTTTTTTTTTACAAAAGTGAATCCATGTTTAAAGGCTGTACAAAAATCTTAGCATTGCTTCCGCACTAGTCGTAATGTAAGATAAGATACTTGAAGTTAGATCTCCATTTTAGTGTAAGATCTATAAGGCAGAGTGTTACTGGAATCTTTTGTACTTCATATATATAATTGGACATAATCTCTCGTACCTAACATAAATAACTGGTCACACTTTAGGTAACAGCATAATATCCTACACGAGGATGGACTGATAAATCTGGTAAAATTATACGGCGGGAAATTTTGTTACTCGGCATAACTGTTGGTAAGCGCAATTCCTATAACGGTTGTGTTCAAAGTTGCAAACAGATGCTATTGTAAGTGATCGATGTTACATGTTTCGTAGAAATGGATAAAAGAAATTATTCCAAAAAATGGAGTACGGCTTAGATAGATACTGAACTAAAGGAAATTAATGGGGATTCTGCGCCAGCACTCAAGACTATTTATTACGGGATAAATTAATTTAAACGTGCCCATACAAACACTGTACATGCTGCATATTCAGGACGCCCGATTGAGGTTTCTTCTTCTGAAGAAATTCATGTTATCCTGATGAAACATGAATATTAAGCTTTGTGAGATCGCTGAGATGGTAGGCACCTTATATGAATGGGTACATAATATTCACCGTGACACCCGGAGACAAAATGGCAGTCAAATTAGTGAGTTGGCGCAGGTGAAAGTGCGAAAACAGTTACTGTAAGTAAGTTATCATCATGATTGACTATTGGGAAAAGGGTAAAACAGTGACTGCCTCTTATTACCCAATCTTATTGGGCCGTTTGCATAGTGAGTTGAAGCAGAAGAGGCCAAGATTAGCAGCGCAAAAAAGTGCTCCTTCACCAGGACAATGCCGCTGTGCCTATACATCGGCCGTTGCAATGGCAAAAATGCATGAGCTGGGCTTCGAAATAGTTCTTAACCCACCTTGTTTCCCAGATTTGGCTCAAGTGACTTTGTTTGTTTCCTAACCTCAAAAATTTGGTTGGAGGAAGAAATTTTTGTCGAATGGAGAGGTTATTTATGCTATAAACGAGTATTGTGCACAGTTAAAAAACAATGCACTCAGTGGAAATTATTTTGAGAAATAAATTTTTATTTTTAGCAAAAAATGTTATTTTTCTAGTTTTTTACAAAATTTTTCAATCCATTCTCGTACTTTTTAATAGCAGTATTAGTTCTCTAATTCTATAGTTACAGCTAAGCAATGAAGAGTGGTGGTAGTACTTTATTTTCATCGACGACATAGGTACGAAACTTTATTATCGTTTCTTTTGGATTGAGAGTTTTGGAGGTTCACATAGAGTGTAGTTATGCTTTATTGACTACTAATATCTGTATAAGGTCATCTTGTGAATTGCAATGGTTGACTACGAAAAAGCGTTTGATTCCGTAGAGATATAGGCAGTCCTGAAGGCCTTAAGTAACAGCAGAATCGATGAAAGATACACAACTCTTCTTGAATACATATATAAAAATGCCACATCACAAATAATGCTTGAAGATTAACCAAATAAAATCAAAATTAAATGACGAATTAGACAAGGCGATTCGATATCCCCAAAGCTGTTCACGTTGACTCTAGAAGACATGGTCAAATGGATAAAGTGGGAAAATCAAGGAATACTAATGGACGATGAACGATTAAATTACTTAAGGTTCGCAGATGATGTCACTCTGATCGCCAACACAAAAGAAAAATTGCATTGCAATTGATGGAGTTGAATAACAAGCCTCGAGAAATAGGTCTAAAAATAAACTTCACCAAGACCAAATATTTGAACAACGAAAGTGAAGATAACAGCCAGGAACTGTTAATGGAAGGTGAAAGAACAGGAAAGGTACAGACATTCAAATATTTGGGAAACATGGGCTTTAAATCGAAGTATAACAAAGAAACTCCAAGTAACACAAAGAGCAATGGAGAGAAGAATACTAAATATTAGAATCCAAGATCGTATTCCTAGTATCGAGATACGAAGCAGATCAAAAGTGACAGATGTAATACAACGAACATGTATATTAAGGTGGAATTAGGAGGGGCATGTCGCAAGGATGAGTGCTAACAGATGAACACGCCATATAGTCGAATGGAGGCCTAGAGAACACAAAAGATGCAGAGATAAACCACAGACAAGATGGGCGGACGACATAAAACGATAACCAGGACACGATTGGATGTAAAAAGCAAACAACAAAGCTTATTGGAGACAACTTGGGGAGGCTTATATCCGACTATGTATGGAATAAGCTAATGATGATGATGATGAATATCTGTAGATTTGCTTCTTAAATTTCTACTAATGTTACGGTTGTATTGTGATTACTTCTTCACCTAGGCCAACTAATGAGTTCTCATATGAAACGAACCATGGCATATCCTACTTGGGTAATTCATAGCTGGCATGTCCTGATTAATCATTACTCTGAGACACCCATACTTTTATTGCAACAGCAAAAAAACTTACAGACGATCTTATACCACTAAAACCATTATCTTTTCTACTTTGTTGTATATTTTTCACGGACGTTAAATATATACTAGGAGGTATAAGACCACTAAACTGAAATGCTAGTAGTTTCGTATAGGAAATAAAGTGGTTGTAATTAATTTCGGGGAAAGCGACTCCTTGAGAATGTAATTCGAAAGTGGTAAAATATGGAGAAAACCAGCAGTTATGAAAGGATTAAATTTCCTTAAATCATTAAGGCGGATGCAGAAAACTGAAATAGAAATCCAGCGTAGAATCCCGGCTGAATATAAAGCCCTAAATTGTATAAATCTAGCACAACTTAATGCGCCACTAATTTCTCGTTTCCCAGACACAGTGTGGTTTTGTCAATTATGGAGTTACATCACTATATTTTGCGCTCTGGCGTACAACTATATATTTAGCTTGTCTAACTTATAACCTACATTCAACATTAGTGGTTTACGCATGAAATAATGACCCATTTGTTTTTATTAAACATAAGCAATGTCGCTCTCACAATTAATTTAATTGAGGTTTGAGGTTTTGATAAAATGTTGTTTACGTAGATACTAGGCACTGAATACAGAGAAATCAATAGTCTGGTAAACAATGTTAAGTTTGAATAGGTAAACACGAATAATTTTGCAATTTAGGCAGTACAATTTGTTAAATAAAGGTGTTTTTGAGGTTGTAGAACGTTTCATCTTTAGGGTCCTTTAATATAAGGCTTCGTAACAACATGTGGATTGACATATTGCTATCGCCCACTTACAAGTTAACCGAAGATTTTATAATACAAATTCCAATTGTAATGAAGTATTAATTTTGGGAACACTTTTACTCGACTAATCATAATATTCTGATGATGTTTTCATCTCATCCTCACACATTCTTGTTAGTGTTCCATACAGAACACTTATAAGATCACTTCGGTGTCCATCATAAGTTGTAAGGGCATGCATGAAACATTTAATTAAAGAATTTCATTGTTATTATTGTCTATTATTAAATTTCACGGTTATACTTTACGAAAGCTAACATAAAGAGCAATAAAATGGCGGAAGAACGAAGTTTATATGATAAATAGAACCGGAGATATTGGTTTTTTAATGTACCGCCGATTAGTGGACTACGATAATTTATAACATCCATATTTTGCAAAATATGCATTAGGAAAAAAATCCCGATACTTGTCGACTAATTTCAAGTATAAAAGCCATAAAAAAATTTTCAAGCAAATGGAAAATATTAAGACTTTTTTCCCTTAAATCCGTACGGTTGGTAAAAGAAAGACCCATATATGTATATATATATATATATATATATATATATATATATATATATATATATATATATATATATATATATATATATATATATCAAAACTATTTCACATAGAAAGTTTAAATGTGGTACTATTATAGAAATTGATGGCCTCATCAAAGCAGTGTAGTTTTGAAAGTTAAATTTTGACTTAAGGGGTTTGTTTTTTGGCGGTGAAATCGGAAGCGAAAAAAAAAAAAGCTTTTTACCAGGTCATCGTGTGGGGTGTCAAATAAAAGCTTTTTTTTTTTTTTTTTTTTTTATTGGTCTAGCACACGTGCTGCAGGGAAGTCCCTAAAGCGCTCCAGGAGCGGCACGAGTGCGGAAAAAGCGATTCACGTTGTTCTTGAATCGCTGTAAATTGTACTCGGTGGGAAACACAGCGCTGGGCAAATTATTCCAAAGGGATGACGTTCTCCATATAAAAGATTGCTTAAAAAGCGTTGTACGCGGAGTAACAAGCTGAACCTCATACGGATGCGAAGCACCAGCGCGACGTGTATTTCTAACATGCACCGCGAGGAATTAAGCGGGCTACATCCTTCGAACACTTTCCATGAAAATACTTGTAGAACAGACTCAAGTCGCCAACCGTTCTTCGATGTTCCAGCGAATCAAGGCCGCCGGTCAATTCCGGGTTCCCAATCAGACGGACCGCTCTTCTCTGAACAGAATCCAACAAATGCAGTGTATGTTTGGGAGCGGAGCCCCAAACGTGGGAGCAGTATTCCATAGTTGGTCGAATTTGGGCTTTGTAAAGAATTAACAGTTGTTGTGGGGTGTAAAGCTTTCTGGTTCTAAATAATATTCCCAACTTTTGAGAAGCTCTCCTTGCTATGCCTGCAACATGTTCATGCCAAGACATATTTGCTCCCAAACTAACGCCCAACAAATTGAGCGACGATGCTAGGGGAATGGAGTGCCCTGACATAACTATGTCGGGTTCAGCAACGTTAACTTTTTTAGAAAAAACTGCCGCTTGGGTTTTTGTAGCGTTAAATTCCACTTGGTTACGGTCACCCCAAGATAGAATTTCTTCCAGGTCTTTGTTAAGTTGAACGACCTCCTGCTGTCTGCGGATATTCGCCTGAGCAGCCGATGTCCGAGCGTTCAAGGTGAATGAAGAGACAAGCGTACTGTCATCTGCAAAGCTATAGATTGGATTCCCGGTCTTTTCCAGCAGATCGTTAATGTAAATGAGAAAGAGAGTAGGAGACAGTATGGAGCCCTGGGGCACACCAGCGTTGATAGTGAGGGTGTTAGAAAGAAATCCGTCGACCGCCACTCGTAAAGAACGCTCTCTGAGGAAACATGAGAGCCACAAACAGAACCTTTCAGACATACCATAAGAGCGCAACTTAGCCAACAGTCCATCGTGCCAAACACGGGGCTTGTGAAAACACGAGTTGAAAAATATTTATAATGTATTACTTGCGCACACTTTACTTGGTATTATTTTTAAAAATTCGCGTCGCTGTCTTCCCCCTTATCTCGAAAAGAACCGATCAAAAAATTTTTAAAAAATTCTGGAATATTCTCCACAGGATGTAGATTGAATGAAAATTATCACGAGTGCATTACCTTTAAAATTTAAGGCCATCAGTTTTCAGTAAAGATCGGAAAAAAACTTTGTTGAAAACTCATTTGGGGTATGTTTTGTGAAGTCATTGATCATTTTATACCTCACTAACAAGTTTTTTTTTAAAAGCAATCAACGTACGGAACACTAATTGCGCAAGCCCAACTTGCACTTGACCGGTTATTTTTTTTTAATTTAAATAAAATATATAAGTATGTAAAATAGACCGGAACAATTTGTAATTCACAATTTTAAAAACCCAACTTGGCAAGATTGATTTTTTAAACATAATTGGCATTAACGTTACATAAAATTATGAATCGTAATTATCTAGTGCGGGCCGACTGAAGATTGATCCACGCCATTGCATTTAAAGGTATATTTCTAAGAATAGTAGAATCCTTACTTAGCTTAAGAAACGATATCAGCATCTTAATCTTAGCGTTGAAGAAGTTTGGTTTTCTTCTTATTCTACTGTATTTATTAGCAGTGTATTATTAAGTTATAAAAACGTACATTTAATAATTTTTCGTTTAACAGTAAAAGTTAGGTCTATCAGGACAACAAGTTGTAAGTGTAATCGATTCCTATTAAAATTAAACAGGAACGATCTAAGGATAGTGAGAGTAATTCTCAGTGAATACTGCTTTTCAAAGAACACTTCATTACAGTCGAAGATAATCCGGACTACAGATGGTGCTTGGACGAAGAACAATAGTCTTCATCTAATTGAACTGTGTACCACAATTGTAAATGCAAGACATACAACAGAATCTTCAATCATTTGCGATTCGGATTGTATTAAGAAGACTCAGCCTAGACGAATGTTGGCTTTGATATAGGGTATTGGCCTTTTCTATTACTAAAATGAAGGTGAAATCGATGCTATGGAGGTCTAAGTATTTTATGCGTCATAATCAACTGTCAAGAATAGGGCAAATAAGAGTTTAAGAAATTTCTAACTCCTTTACAAATAACATGGAATCATAATCTAGGACATGCAAATAATTACCAATTTTCAAATTTAGATTTCATGAGGAGTTTTTCGTCTGAGCTTTCTCTTTACAAGGAACCAAACGGTTTCAATGGGGTTGGCGTCCGACAATTGTAAGAGCCACATTTATCGCGGGCTCAAGCGAGCCGCTTCGCGACGAAATTTTCGACCAGAAAAGGTTTCTTCAACGTACTTCGGAGTTTGACATCATGAGCACGAAGATGTTGTCCAATGGACACATTCAAACACGATTTGCTGCTTGACGCAGCATCAATTTCGGATCCTGTGAAAACAAAGACACGATTCGTTTCTCGACTTTCGAAGTGACTTTGCTTACCGAGCCACGTTTTGGCAAGTGGTCGACATTTTTCGTCTCGTTAAAATGATTTACCCGCTTCTTTACAAACGATACCGACTTTTTAATATACTTAGCGGCCGTGGAACGTGTCATTTTAGACCTTTTTGGATGAGAATAAAGAGAGACTGCCTCGAACCGATGCGAAACAAGTGACTCATTTTGGATTTTACGTGATTTCGACGAATGTTCGAAATCGGCTGATACGTTTACTAAAATGCGTCGTAGAGAAGGGTTTCCAATACCGAGGAATTATCGAGAACACGTTTTTACTTGACAGACTGTATATGGGCAACTTATTTCAACCGAATAGTTCGTTGGTGTGGATTTGAATTATTATATCCTAAAACATAAAGATGAAAAATATTTGTTTCAATTCACCAATATTTATTTAATAACAATAGAGCTTTTATCCAGGTAAACAATAATAATCAATTTTTAATTGGTCTTTGTATTATTTAATCCTCTATAATTCTCAACATATTTGGTTTACACGTTCTTTTGTGTTTTATGTAATGCGGTAATTAATATTAATACATTTTGTGAATTCTTCTAACCGTTTTTGACGTCATTGTGTAAAACACAAAAATAATTTCCCTTAACAGGAAGCTAAACCATTTATATTTTGACCAGTGTTGAAGAGAGCTTACAGCCACAAGGTTTATTTTTATTTATTTTTTATATTTTACATCCTTTTCTGTTGCTTTTTCTTTCTCTTAAACAAAAAAGTGGGCAACGAAACGAAAAAATTAGTAAAGTGGGTACGCAGTATTTTTGTTACAAACATTCCGTTCTAAAATGGGCACTAAACTTGTCTTTGTCACACTAAAGAATAACTTACTCAGTTGGAGTGTGGCAACGTAGTAGGTAATTTCTGGTGGAATATTAGTAAAAAAAATTAAGCAAAGGAAGGGAAGTTAATAAAGTTAGAAATAATAAAAAATAGTATATTTATATTTATATTCAATCACCCCACTAATACCCTCCATCATCCCTTTAACCGCATAAATTCTTTAGTATAAATAGTGATGCTAATATTTTGTCCAATGTCCAAACAAAAAGCCAGGAAAATCCCCATATTAAGTATAGATTTAACAATCCCCACCCCTTTCACCTCCTTCCTAGAATTGATATAATGAAAAAATATTAAAATTGCACCATTTTAACCCCTTCCCTGATCCTTTCAACCCCTTATATGTTTTACTATTTTATATAATATATTATTTCTTCAAATTTGTCTATTTTCAGAACAAAAAGCAGAAACATGTCTTATAATACTATTAAAACTATGCAATATTTAACAATTCTCATCCTCTTCAACCTTTCTTGTTACTAAACTTGAAAATAATGAAAAAATTATATAATGTTAATGTTCTTTAATTTTATGCGAACACGATAAATGCGAAGCCACCTTTTAACTCCTTATATATTTTACTGTAAGTAATATTGCTTCAAATTTCTGGATTATTTGAATTAAAGATCCGGAAAAATTTTCATAATATTGTTGTTAACTTATTTAAAAAATCCCTTGAATATGGCATCAATGGTATAGGACAAGTATGCATGACTTCTGTAATTTACTTAGCGTGTCGTAGCTTAAGCAAACTACTTATAATCTTATATTTTATTCTATTTTATTTTCTATTATACAAAACGTTGCCTCAACTGTTTGCTTTTAAAAAATTAATGTACACAAAAGGGGTTGAAAATAAACGGAAAAAATTTACCTAAGGAAAACAATAAGAAGTGTTGCAACTCCAAAAACACTCTCAAACTCGTTGATAAATAAAAAAATGCTTTAAATTTCGCAACAGTGGTATAGTACAAGTTTACCTGATCTTTATAATTTACTTAGCTTCCCAGTCTCCTTGAATTCTTATATTTTACATTTTTTTCTTATATAGACAATTGTCTTGATGCTTCACTCTTAAAAAGTAAAATACAGTATTAAATTAAAGAAGAAGGGTGGGTAACAAAGCAGAAAAAATCACAACAATGAAATGAGTTCTAAGAAGTGTAGCTATTATAAAAATTCTCTCAAAATTGTTGATCAATGACAAAATTGGAAGATTCCTGCATTTATTTAACGCGCCAGTAGACACATCAATAACAACTGACGCTAATTTAAATTGTCAGTTTAGAGCAATCAGTATCTAAGAATAAACTAAAGGAATTTTATCTCTTTATAAAAAACCAACTGAAGCGAAGAAACAAACTTCTTTTGAAGTTCAGTGTTTTAAAGGAAATTATTAACTAACAAAAACAACATACACCAACAATTTTTTATTTAAAGCTGGAATTTTTCACACCCGCTAGTAATTATTACATGTCCATTAAATCAGCGTCGTTTTTATATGCTTTCCTTGCAATTTGCCTACAGGTACTGGCTGCACTAGTGGCTAACCACATATTGTGCAATAGTCTGCGCGATAAACTATACGTTGTTAGTAGTTTAAAGCCAAGCGTTAATATGTATGTATTTTAAGACTTGACCATTATCGCGTTTCGAGCATTTGTTTTGATTCACAGTGGTATAATTTAGAAACAGTTTTCGTTGTTTTTTTTCCTTCCTAAAAGAGATGAACTTTCCATCATTTTTTAGGTATAAGTTTACAGGCGTCCCACAAAAGGTGGTAATTTTGCAAAATTTTAAAAATGTCCGAATTAAGAAAAAAAAAGTCATGAATGGTCATTTACTTGACCCATAGAATCACCCACTTAAATATAAGAAACACTTTTTATAAGACCCAGTATATAAAGATTGGCATGACACTTGCAGACAAATAACTGTGAAGTGTGAATTTACTCAAACAAAACTATATCAGTCATAAAAAGGCCGTATTTTGCCAACGCAAAGGCGTGTTGGTGGTGCGCGGGTACATCGTCGTGACAGTACGATCGGGTTTTTACCACTCAATCTCCATCTACGGCACGTTATTTCAAAATTTTACGTACACTTTACATACACCTTACTTACACTTTAGATACACCTCAAATTTTCAAAAATTCAATTTTTTTACGGATTTTTATTCTCTATATTTTAAGAATTATTCAAAAACGTCATAATAATTAATCATTAGATAAGTTAAACTATATTAAAGTTATTATTAACTGTTTGTTTATGTTTTCACAATAGCGTAAGTGTATTAAAAACAAGGTTAAAAATTGAAAAATTCAAAATGAATCGAAAACTATTAGAAATAGGTATATTACATATTTAATAAAAGTTGGAGGGTTTTATAAAATCTATCAGAAAAAATAATAATATACAGGGTTTACCAGATTTTTCAATTTAAAGTAGTCGAAATGCATACATTTATGTTGAATACCCTGTAGCATCTAACTCAAATTTCTTTACATATATCTTTTTTTTCATCTCTATAAAAGGCTCGTACCAATCATGAGTATTCCATCTTCAGAAACAATGGCGCTACTGGCAATTTTTTACAACATTGAAAACTAGTATGTTTTTAAAAAAAATTGAAATATTACAAAAACTACTAGGTTTAGGTATATAACATTATTAATAAAAAAGTTATAAAATTTTACGCAGAATTTAAAAATAAATTAGGAAATAGGATGTTCCATTTAAAATAACATATGTTATATCCGCCACACTTTTTTGAAGTACCCTGTACACTCAAAAATAATTTTAAACTGTGCATATATATATATATATATATATATATATATATATATGTATATATATATATATATATATATATATATATATATATATATATATATATATATATATATATATATATATATATATATATATATATATATATATATATATATATATATATATATATATATATATATTTAATATTTGGGCAGCGCCTAGGTGTATGTAACTCCGTAATGTTTGGTATTACATTTTGTGTATTAACTGTACTTTCATAGTGCTTATATGTTATTTCTTGTATTTTTCGTTTAGGGCGACAGTAACAAAAATTTCTTCTGCTCATTTTATTTTTTTTTATATGCGAGTGAGTACTAACTTCCAAAGATTAAGGAAAGCTATTAGTTTGTACTTTTTATTTTGAACTTTTTAATCTCTTTTTGAAGTTGGTTTAATTTTTTTCTTTTTCATTTTAGGTCCTATCATTTACGCCCCACTTAAACTTTACATATTTTCCTCTTGTACAGATAACTACTCAAATTTTTCATTCTTAACAATAAGAAACAACATGAAGTTAAATAAAAAAGGTCCCAACAAAACTTAAAAAATCACACTCAAAAAAATTAGAATGATATCAAAAAATTGCAGTTACTTGAAAACTGTTACATTGTTAATCGATAAAAAAAATCCCTTAAATTTGACAATAATGGTACTGGACATGTTTATATGATTATTATTATAATTGACTAAGTGTACCAGAGATTAAGCGTCCTTCTTAAACTCTTATCATTTCTGGCTTGTACAGACAATTTCCTCAATTTTTCACATTTAAAAAATAAACTACAGTTCTAAGTTAAACAAAAAGGGTTGGCAACAAAACGGAAAAAATCACAACTGAAAAAAAAACTGAGGGGTGACTTCAAAGCGGACTTTGGGCATAATGAAATATTAATTGTGTGTAAGGCAATTGTTTTTCGTCCTTAAAATAAACAAAATATCCCCCTGAGAAACTTTTAACTGACTTTAAAGAGAGAAAATGAAATTTATGATACTCCGCTTCAAGAATAATATTTTTATGATTTGTTAGTCTGCTTTATTAAATTTGCCCATCAAATAAAAAAGAAATCTAATCAAAAAAGAAGTACTAAATTAGGCTAATAAAATGCCACTGGCGTAAATAAAGGAAATAAAGAAGAGTGGTTGTCCGCTGCATCCCTCCAAGCATATTAAATAAAATCACTAAATACACCAAAAAAAATGATAGATCGCATAGAGAACGTGGAAATGTTTAGCCAGCGCCCAGCTTCGCATGATCTGAATCAAAATAGTCATATAGAATTACAGAAACACATTATCTCCTACTAACACAAACTAACGTTCCGGTGTTTCACAATATATTGTAACAACAGAAGCATAAGCAATATTCTTTGATCGAGAGTATATATATATATATATATATATATATATATATATATATATATATATATATATATATATATATATATATGTATATACATATATATATATATATATATATATATATATATATATATATATATATATATATATATATATATATATATAAATATTCAATTTGTCTCTAAAAACGAACAGATTTCCTGATGTATGGAAGAAGGCCGAAATCATTCCCGTATTTAAAAAGGGTGACGCAAATAATATATCTAATTATAGACCGGTATCTTTATTACCGATATCGCTAAAGTCTTTGAAATGTCAGTATATCAATGTATTTTTACACAGGTTAAAAGCCTGATTTCTGTAAAACAACATGGTTTTTTTTAGCAAATGTAGTACAATACGTAGTTTAGCTTGTTTTGCTCAATTTACAGGCAATGCTTTGGACAAACAAATGCAAGTTGATGCTGTATACAATGATTTCTCGAAGGCTTTTGATAAGGTTGACCATTCCATATTTCTACATAATGATGGTGCCTTACAAAGGTAACAAATCTGGCTTAAGGAGGCAGTACTTAAAAAACAAACCAAAAAAGTTGGGTTTTAAAATATTTGCAAGATGTGGAATTTCCGGTATGGAGGTGAAGACACATTTAGGAATCACAGTTTTTCGAATGTTGAACAAGGCCTTGGTTTTGGTCCAAAGTTTGTTATTGCTCTCTGTTCCTCAATTCAGAACAAACCATTATCGGTTGTTTATTTTGACAATTTTTTTACAAGCCCGGAACTTACGTCCTTCCTTCGTGATGAGTACGGTATTTTCAGTTTGGGGACTATTAGGTTAAACCGCCTTAGAGGTTGCTAAATGAAATCGGATGCTGATCTACGAAAACAGGACCGAGGATCTTTTGACCAAAAGGTTGATAACCAAAATGGTATTGCGATTTTAAAGTGGTACGACAACAAAGCTGTCACCTTTTCCAGTTCTTATGTGGCAGCTAATCCCACTGAAACCATTCAAAGGTATTCTAAAGCAGGAGGAGGTAAAGTACATATAGTATGTCCACAAAAAGTAAAGTTGATATGTTCATTGCTTTGTATAGAACTGGAATGAAAACTCATAGGGAGTATATGGGTTTATTTTCGTAAGTTTTTGATATGGGTCCGAATAACGCTAGGCGAGAATACAAATTATTAGAAGATGAAAAACTGGCAATGTGACTAAAAAAATTTAGATTATGTGTCGCAAAGAGTCTATTTCAAACAAATAAATTGAAAAGAGGCCGCCCTAGTAATTTTGAGGCTCCACAACCGTTAAAGAGAATAAGGAATAAACTGGAACTGAGACCTCAAGATGATAGCAGACTGGACAAGCTGGATCATTTTCCAGTATTTCGTGAGAAAGGAAGATGTAGAAACTGCCCATCTGGTCAAACACATGTTTTTTGTAGCAAATTTTTGAAATGAAAAAGTTTTTTTACATCATTTTCCGAAAATTTTAGTCGATGGATCCCTAAAGATACAACTCAAAATTTTGACTCTTATATGTTTCCAAAAGCAAATAACCATAAAAATCTCATTTTATAATCGTGTTAGAAACAGAAAGAAAAAACAATCATTTGCCAATTTTAGGGTTTACAAATTTCTCAATTAGAACACCACTCTATCAGTTTATAGATTTCTTTAATAAAACCGACAATGACATTGATCTGTGCGGCCTATCCTCATCTCACTTTATCAACCCCGTAACAGGCAGATGAATGCAAGATCTCTTCTTCTTCTAGATGGTAGATGCCCAGATCCCACCAGCATCGCCCGGTGTGATACCATCGCATCGGCTTAAGCTGCGTGAAGTTGCTTAACGTTTCGTGGCTGTGCCGATGTCCCGGTCTGTGGGACCAAATAGCATGATGAGGCACCTGGATACAAAAAATTCCGGAGGTAAAATAGCCCCCCGTTCGGATCTCCGGGTGGGGGCTGGTTCAGGGGCGTCGACATGCAGAGAACAGAATTTCAAAATGGATTTTTGCAACATACGAGGTTTAAATTCGAACATAAATTCAGTGCACCAACACCTGCAATCAAATAAACCTCATGTACTCGCTCTCTGCGAAACTAAGGTCAGTTCATCGACCAGCACAGTAAACTATCTTTATCCTGGGTACGATTTCTATTCCCGATTTAGGCGTAACTTTGGAATCTGTCTTTATGTCAGAAGCGACCTCTCTTGCCAACGAGAAGAGGCCCTGGAGCCCCCAAACTTTGATGTTATGTGGTTAAAAATAACGACTCAACCAACCACAAGGTTCGTCTGTATCCTCTATCGACCACCAAGTGATACAAACTTTAGAACACTTTTCGCTTCTCTTGCAGACACCATAGATCATTTACAAATTAACTATCCAAATGCCGAAATTGCCATCCTGGGCGACTTTAATGTCCATAACATCAACTGGCTTAAATATTCAAATACTACCGACGAACAAGGTCGTGAAGCCGAATCATTTTCAATCAGTTGTGGCTTGACTCAGCTTATTGATGAACCAACACGGATCCCTGATCGAGACGGAGAGTTCGCCAGTCTTCTTGATCTGTTTTTAACCACCAATCCGGAGATTTACACGGTCAGCGTAAATCCACCGTTAGGTTCTTCCGACCATAAACTACTTTCGACATCGAGTATTCTACCAATCAGTGACAGAGAGGCGCCCAAACCGCGCAAGATTTGGCACTACAAATCTGCTAAATGGGAAGATCTCAAGGAATATTTTCGAACTTTCCCTTGGTTGGACGTTTGTTTTCGATTCGACGACCCATCTGACTGCGCCAGGGAGGTTTCCGATGTTATTTTGGCCGGTATGGATGCTTACATCCCTTTTTCGAAGAAATGCCCTTCCAACGGCAAGCCTTGGTTTGACCTAAAATGCAAAGAAGCTGTTGCTTCTAAACATCTTGCATACCGACAGTGGCGTGAAGATCCTAACACCATAAATCGTAACATCTTTGTTCGTGCCAGGAACAGATGCAAAGAAATTATCGACGAAACCAAGGAGGTACACAATCAACGGATTAGAAACAAACTTCTCGCTTGTCCCGGCAATTCCAGGTCCTTTTGGTCAGTCGCTAAGGCAGTTGGTCAGAATTTCACCAAATCCACCATACCACCACTCACACGGCCAGATAATTCTATTGCAACGACACCTGTTGAGAAAGCGAACTTGTTGGCTGAACTCTTTGCTTCACATTCTACTGTCGATTTCCAAGGAAAAACACCACCTACTATTCCCATAGTGCAGTCAAGGATGCCCGATATTGTCTTCAGACAGCGTATCATAAAACGTATTTTGATGAAGCTAGACACCAAAAAGGCTTCAGGCGCTGACGGAATACCTGCCATAGTTCTCAAGAACTGTGCGAGGGAACTAACACCAGTTTTCTGTAGACTTTTCAACCTATCCTACAGAAAGGGAATATTTCCTTCCTGCTGGAAATGTGCCACAGTTCAGCCGATACCTAAAAAAGGCAAGAAGACCTTGCCAAATAACTACCGACCAATCGCACTACTCTCAATAATATCGAAAGTAATGGAAAAGGCTATCAATCAGCATCTTCTAAAATATCTTGAAGGATTCAACATTATTAGTGATCAGCAATATGGCTTTCGTAAAAATAGATCAACAGGAGATCTTCTGACTTATGTAACACATGTTTGGAACAACGCAATTGAACACTTTGGAGAATCTCGAGCGGTTGCTCTTGACATATCCAAGGCATTTGACCGTGTTTGGCACGATGGGCTGTTGGCTAAGCTACGTTCTTATGGTATGTCTGAAAAGTTCTGTTTGTGGCTCTCATGTTTCCTCAGAGAGCGTTCTTTACGAGTGGCAGTTGACGGATTTCTTTCTAGCACCTTCACTATCAACGCCGGTGTGCCCCAAGGTTCCATACTGTCTCCTACTCTCTTCCTCATTTATATTAACGATCTGCTGGAAAAGACCGAGAATCCAATCTACAGCTTTGCAGATGACAGTACACTTATCTCTTCATTCACTTTGAACGCTCGGACATCGACTACTCAGACGAATATCCGCAGACAGCAGGAAGTCATTCAACTTAACAAAGACCTGGAAGAAATTCTATCTTGGGGTGACAGTAACCAAGTGGAATTTAACGCTACAAAAACCCAGGCGGCAGTTTTTTCTAAAAAAGTTAACGTTGCAGAACCCGACATAGTTATGTCGGGGCACTCCATCCCTCTAACATCGTCACTCAATCTGTTAGGCGTTAATTTGGGAGCAAATATGTCCTGGCATGAACATGTTGCAGGCATAGCAAGAAGAGCTTCTCAAAAGTTGGGAATATTGTTTCGAACCAGAAAGCTTTACACTCCACAACAACTGTTAATTCTTTACAAAGCGCAAATTCGACCAACTATGGAATACTGCTCCCATGTTTGGAGCTCCGCTCCCAAACATACACTGCATTTGTTGGATTCTATCCAGAGAAGAGCTGTTCGTCTGATTGGACACCCGGAACTGACCGACGGCCTTGATTCGCTGGAACATCGAAGAACGGTTGGCGACTTGAGCCTATTCTACAAGTACTTTCATGGAAAGTGTTCGAAAGATGTGGCCCGCCTAATTCCTCCCAGAGCGGTGCATATTAGAAGTACACGTCGCGCTAATGCTTCACATCCGTATGAGGTTCAGCTTGTTACTCCTCGTACAACGCTTTTCAAGCAGTCTTTTATATGGAGAACATCATACCTTTGGAATGGTCTACCCAGGACTGTGTTTCCCACCGAGTACAATCTACAGCGATTCAAGAACAACGTGAATCGCTTTCTCCGCACACGTGTCGCTCCTGTAGCGCTTTAGGGACTTCCCTGTAGCACGTGTGCTAGACCCATAAAAAAAAAAAAAAAAAAAAAAATCTGTAAATAAGTTTGCTCTTACTTTACTAAATAATTGTGTATTTAATTTTATTTTATTATGTCTTTACTTTATGTACTATGTCATACTGTCTCATAAATGAATGTTTTCTGTGGGACAACAAAGATTATTACTATTATTATTTTAATTCAATTACTATAACTTCCAAAATTTATATTTACCCGAGTTGATTAATATATGAAACAGAAGGTCTTAATAGGGGTAAGAGGACTGTAATTTCTGCGATTAATTAATAAGGAAAAACTTGGGTATACTAACATTTGCAAGTAAGGTTTCTAGTAAATTCCTAGGTCTGCGTTTTGTCTCATTATTCAAGAACCTTTATAATTACATAAAATAACAATATCGCGGCCTACTTGTAGGCTTATGACACTGTAAAAACACCAGACGGAATTAATTTCATTAACATTGTTATAAATACTAATTAAGCGATAAAATTTTAAGTTGGAATTAGGGTTTTAATCCCTAACATCTGGCCGAAATTAATGTAAAATCAATAGCCCGCTGCAAAGTAAGGCGTTTGGCTAAATGGCATACGGTTTTTCCTGCTTCCAAACTCCTTTTGATTTTTAACTGTGATTTCGTTTTGTATAATATTCAATTTAAAAGTAATTTATGTTGAAACAAAATACGTGTATAATCCATTAATGTCTCCAGTTCTGTTCTCTTTCTCTATTAACGATTTGGTGGTAAAGGAAACAGGAAAATCCAGTTTACAGCCTTACTGATGAGAGCATGCTCATTGCTGGATGCTCAAATACTGTCTGTCTATGCAAATATCGGCAGACAGTAGGGAATTTCACATAAATAAACAAAGGATTTTTTTTTAATGGGTCTAGCACACGTGCTGCAGGGAAGAAGTCCCTAAAGCGCTACAGGAGCGACACGTGTGCGGAGAAAGCGATTTACGTTGTTCTTGAATCGCTGTAAATTGTACTCGGTGGGAAACACAGTCCTGGGCAAATTATTCCAAAGGGATGATGTTCTCCATATAAAAGACTGCTTGAAAAGCGTTGCACGAGGAGTAACAAGCTGAACCTCATACGGATGTGAAGTATTAGCGCGACGTATACTGTACCGCTCTGGGAGGAATTAAGCGGGCTACATCCCTCGAACACTTTCCATGAAAATACTTGTAGAATAGGCTCAAGTCGCCAACCGTTCTTCGTTGTTCCAGCGAATCAAGACCGCTGCGCCGCACAGTGGGGAAAAAAAAAAACGAAAAATCGTGTTTCAAAATTGTCTAGAGCTTTCAATTTTGGTTCGATTTGGACGATTTTTTTTTAAATTGAAGCTTATTAAATTCCCAACAAAGTTGTCGGAGCCGATTTTTCAATTAAACTTTTGTTTCAAAATGGCGGACGTTGGTTTCTGATTATATAGCGACCGAGACACAGAAAAACGCTTACAGTTTCAAACCAAGTTGTGCCACTGTTTAGCAATAGCAGCCACTTTTTTGCTACAACAGCAAACAATGTAGCTAGTGCAGCAAAATATTTAGCTGTTCCTATTTTAACAAAACGTTTTAGCTGTTGTAGCCATTTTCTAGCTGTGTGAGCTGTCTTTTTCTGCGTGTATCGCTGTTTTTTGTATCTGCTAGAAAAATTGTCTACGATACTTAAAATTTACAGCAGCAATATTCTAGCAATAACTGCATGAAAATTTAAATCTCGCAACTTGAATAACTTGAATGATCTGACTGCCACAGTCTAAATGCCACAGAGAAACTTTCTTGCTCGATTCAATTTTGGCATCCGCCATACTTGATTTGTCATTTTAAGCCAATTGTTGAAACATATTTATAATTAACAACCTTAAAGAAATTATTTATGCAAATATTATAGATAGAAAATAATAATGGTACGTTTATTCATATTTATAATACTTTTATTGTTCATGGCAGCCATTTTGGGTTCATTATTATTAATCTTGTAACTGTGATATTAGATATATTATCTGCGACATAAAAAAACATACATACACGCATTTTAGCACAACTTGGTTTGAAACTGTAAGCGTTTTCTGTGTCTCAGTCGCTATATAATCAGAAACCGCCATTTTGAAGACGTCCGCCATTTTGAAACAAAAGTTTAATTGCAAAATCGGCTCCGATAACTTTGTTCGGAATTTAATAAGCTTCAATTTAAAAAAAAAAATCGTCCAAATCGAACCAAAATTGAAGGCTCTAGACAATTTTGAAACACGATTTTTCGTTTTTCCCCACTGTGCGCCGGTCAGTTCCGGGTCTACAATCAGACGAACAGCTCTTCTCTGAATAGAATCCAACAAATGCAGTGTATGTTAGGGAGCGGAGAGCCAAACATGGGAGCAGTATTCCATAGTTGGTCGAATATGAGCTTTGTAAAGAATTAACAGTTTGTGTGGAGTGTAAAGCTTTCTGGTTCGAAATAATATTCCCAACTTTTGAGAAGCTCTCCTTGCTATGTCTGCAACATGTTCATGCCAGGCCATATTTGCTCCCAAATTAACGCCCAACCAATTGAGTGACGATGTTAGAGGAATGGAGTGCCCCGACATAACTATGTCGGGTTCAGCAACGTTAACTTTTTTAGAAAAAAAAACTGCCGCCTGGGTTTTTGTAGCGTTAAATTCCACTTGGTTACTGTCACCCCAAGATAAAATTTCTCCCAGGTCTTTGTTAAGTTGAATGACTTCCTGCTGTCTGCGGATATTCGTCTGAGTAGCCGATGTCCGAGCGTTCAAAGTGAATGAAGAGATAAGCGTACTGTCATCTGCAAAGATGTAGATTGGATTCTCGGTCTTTTCCAGCAGATCGTTAATTTAAATGAGAAAGAGAGTAGGAGACAGTATGGAGCCTTGAGGTACACCGGCGTTGATAGGGAAGGTGTTCCGTCGATTGCCACTCGTAAAGAACGCTCTTTGAGGAAACATGAGAGCCACAAACAGAACTTTTCAGACATACCATAAAAGCGTAGCTTAGCCAACAGCCCATCGTGCCAAACACGGTCGAATGCCTTGGATATGTCAAGAGCAACCGCTCGAGATTCTCCAAAGTGTTCAATTGCGTTGTATTGCATGCATGTATTGCAAAACAGAATACAACCATTTCTTTCAATATCTACTATGAAAAATCACATATTCACGGAATGTATTAAAATTTTTACACTTAGTCAAATATGTTTTCTAGAATTAGAAAAGAAAAGCCGTCTTCAGCGGATTTCAGTAGGTTATCATGACCCTATCAAAATCGCGAAGTATAAACTGTGTCGGAGCGTTTTCCCGATTTGTTAGAGGTTAATTATGTTTTATCAAGTGTTCTAGTAAAGCATTCCAAAGTTTCTTGTCAGAGCTGCTCCAAGCCGTATTATGTGTGTTTGTGTCAGATCCTGCTAAAGATCATGTCGAGATGCTTCACAGTAGTTCACAAAAGATTTAAACTCTACAAGAAGTGGTAACCCTGGTAAGTCAAAGGGAAAGTATGCGGAGGAGATTATCGTCTCTCTCATGCTTCCAGTATCACAACATCTCAGTTTGGTGGTCGCAAGGTCCCTAGGACAGAAGTTTAACAGGGGAATACTTTCTACGTCTTTATTTATGTAGATATATGCCGTAGTATTACCAGCTGACTTATCGTATATCAACTTGCTGCCTGTTAGTTCAAGTCTTTTCACACATCACAAGTAAATGGTGTTTCGCTCCTAAAGATATTATATATTTGATACATTCTAACTTATAGAGATTTGTATGCCAAGAATATACGTCGGACTAATAACGCACATGCATGTGCTGTTCAAATTTTCCTTTCCTACTACCTTCGTCATTAAAATGAAATGTCCAAGATTATTTTCCATCTAGTTTAACCTGCAGAGAACTTCTTCAGAACGGCGTTATATTATTTTGATATTTATAACGAGACCTAGTATTAGCGGGGAAGATGGCAACACAGAGTTCGAACATAGCATGTAGGCTGAAAAGTTTTTGGTCTAGCTACTTAAAAACACATTTTTTTGCAAAATTCGCCTTTATTTATCAACGTAGCCTTCTTCAAGAGCGATACAATCAATCCAACGCTTTTCTAACATTTTTATATCAAATCAAATCAAATAAAGCTTTATTGTAAAAAAAGATTGTTCTTTTGTCTACAAAGCTATCTATATTATATATACATTATTTCTAAAGGTTAAAATTTATTCATGAACAGTGACATGTACGAAAGTTCACATTTTCTTAATAAATAAACTGTCCAATTTATTGTAAATCTAGTTTAAAATTTACAACATTTAGAACATTAAAGAATATCCAATGAAAGCTAAAAATTTGCCATGGTATGTTTTCTACTACTATTATACTACAGATGATTTTAAAAATCTTTTAAAAAATGGCAATGGACAAGAGCAGTTTATATATTGGAATATTATTTCTAATGGTGGTGACTAATTTAAAATCGAAGATCCACCCGTTGGAAGTGATCTATTACCAGAAGGTGTTCTAGACTTTAAAAAGAAAAAAACATACACTTACACGTCATATACACATTCGGCAATCAAAGAGTGTCATCAAATAACTCCTTAACTGAATAGTAGGCCCTCTCAATTAAGAGCTTCCGAACCTCCCTCCTAAATCGGTTATTATTTAAAATTTTCCTGACGTTCAAAGGCAAGTGGTTGAATATTTTCCTACTCATGTATATTATAGAGTCCCTTATTAAAGCTGAAGAGGGAATGGGTAGTGAAGCCACATAAGATGAACGCGTCGTGGACGCACACTATACCTTTCTTGTAGAAGGATTTGTCTTTACCTTTAAAATATTGGCGCCAAATCTCTTTCCCGCGAGCATTTTTTTGAGGTCTGCGAATAGATAATAGTCGCTAAGGGCCAAATCTGGAGAATGTGGTGGATGAGGAAGCAATTCGAACTTCAATTGATGCAATTTTGCCATCGTAACCATTGACTTGTGACACGGTGCATTGTCTTCATGAAAGAGCACTTTTTTCTTGTTCATTTGGGAAGGTTTCTTTGCGATTTCTGTCTTCAAATGCACCAATAACTTTATATTCGTTATTGATGATTTTTTTCTTCTCAGCATAGTCGATGAAAATTACAGAGGCCAAAACCTTCCTAGCCGACCTGTCTTTGGTCGCTTCGGGCGGTTTCACCGGCTGCTGTCCACTCATCTGACTGCCGATTTGATTCCGGTGTGTAGTGGTGGATCCATGTTTCATCTATTGTCATATATCGCATGAAAAAAGCCTTTTTATTGCGCTTAAACAGGACCAAACAACGCTCAGAATTATCAACATGTTGTTTTTGGTCCACAGTGAGAAAACGCAGTACCCATTTCGAACAGAGCTCTCTCATGCCCAAATGTTCATGCAAAATATGACCAACACGTTCTTTTGATAGCTCTAGAGTGTCAGCTATCTCACGCAATTTCAGTTTACGGTCATCCAGAACAATTTGATGGATTTTTTTCCGGTGTGACTACCTCATTTGGGCGTCCAGAACTTTCAGCATCATTTGTGTCTATACGACCGCGTTTAAATTCAGCATACACGTAAATGATGAATGATTTTCCAGGGGCAGAGTGCTCGAAAGGTATTTTTTCCCACGAAATTCGATTTTTTCCATTATTTTGAAAGTATCAAAAGTAGCGTCACTAAAACCATTGTAACTTGTAAACTAATCGTCGAAATGTCATGAAATTTTAACACGTATCGTTTGAAGGTTGGTACTTCCTAAAAGTCATATGGATTTTTTGAAAAGGGTGACACCTATGTGTCAGACCTAAAACTTTTCAGCTTACGTGTTATATTTACCGGTTAATATTTTCACCGCTTGCTTAAAAGAGTGCAGAAATGTAATAGTCATTTAAACGACGGTAATTTTAAGAAATCATTTTTGAACACTGTAGTTTAATACACAATTAAGGTTCTTCTAATGTTTTTTTTTGTTTAATTTAAATATATATATAATAAGTAAACAAGAAAACACAAAAAGAAAATGTTTATTTACATACTTTATCACAATAATATAGGCAAAATAAATATTATTGTCAACAAAATAATCGCCTTTGTCGTCTCAATATTGTTGACAAAGCTTTTAAAAAATAATAAAAAGGCTCTGTTTTAGAGAAGCACGAATTCGTTTTACCCTTACATTTTATTGTCATTAAATATAGAAAGTTTAAATCACTGGCATCCCAATCCCTCATATCAATGCAAAACTACATATACAAAAGTGACTTTATACTGTGTTTTTTTTTAGGGAATAGCGAAAATAGGAATACGGTGTTAAAATAGAACAGAGTAAAATTGTCTTAATCTTTTTATATATTATCTATCCTTTAATCAGTTGTTCACCAATTCTCATGCGGTTTTATGGTTTTGTGACAAATTAGGGGAAATACTAATACAAGATGTTACCAATTGACCACAAGATAGTTGTGGTTATGTAAAACGTATGTAGTTTTTCATTTTCTATTTGAACGGTTTTTTTTATGGGCACAGTTTACGCATAGAAGGAAATCTGCCTACCTACCTAAAGCGCTCCACGAATAACCGGTGTGCAAAAAAAACTATTGATGAAATATGTGATCTTGATTGATTGTCGTTGTAATTGGTTAGAAAAATACTTCTTTACAACGCATTCCGAAACAACGAAGTTTGCCATAAAAAAGGATTCATTAAAAGGTTAGCTTCAGGTTAACTTCATACGGATGTGATGTATTAGCGCAACGTGCATTCCTATCATGAACTATTCTGGGACGAATCAAGCGGATTACATCTAGTGAACAGTTTTCATGAAAATCCTTCTAAATACAAGTTAGCCTCTTCGATGTTCCACGTAATCACAGTTATCTTCACTTTCGTTGTTCAAATATTTGGTTTTGGTGAAGTTTTTTTTTCGACCTATTTCTCGAGACTTGTTATTAAATGATATGATTACTAATCTTTAATTGCGTTATTCCAAGTCTTTACAGCAAAAAATACACTTTATTTTTACTACCCCGTATTCTTATTATTATCCCAGCTCCCCTTACTCTAATCAAGAATATTATTTGTAAGTAATCATAGAAAAAAACCTAAAAAAGTAAATAAATACATAATGTAACTAAATCATTTCTACTGTACTAATTTTCCACAAAAATTATTTGTACTATAGCAAAATATTTATATTCAATATGTATTCTCAATTCAGCTTTAAATTATTGAACCATCGCAAATGCTTTTTAAAGACTAGCAAATTCAGCAAGCATTCAGTTGGAAAGTTTGTTTATTACTAATATTTTTAGAATAGATATCAGAAATATCAGTTCCTAGATCCTTGTTTGTTGGTTCAATGATTTTGAACGATTACTAGTGAGGTATAATATGATATTTATATAAATAAAATAAGTTTGTTCATTGCACTTAAAGAAATTTATATTTATATGGTAAGTTCATTACCCTGTTGTTGATGTTTTTTTTACGGATTTGTATTCTTTGTGCTTCTAAGACTTATTCAAAAAATTTTTTTTAAGAAAATTCAATTCCATTACAAAGTTATAGCATTAAATGTGACCTGGCGTCGGATTGGGACCGCTACCTGTCTCAATGCACTCCGTGCAATATTACACAGTCTTAATAATTACGTTTTCTTCAAAACGTCAAGAGGTTTTTTAAATTTTTCTAATAGACACTTTTTTTATAAATAATTAAACATAAATGTTTTGGTCGAACACTGCATATTAAAGCTTGAAATACCGTAAATTTTTTTTTTTATTTTAAAAAAAACCCTTTGATAATTTTTAACTACTACAGTACTTTATAAGATTAATTTTTATTTTTGCCGATTGGGTTATTTTTTGTAAAGTTATCCTACAGACAAAGAGGCGCCATAGTACTCATCAGGGTCCATTAAGGTAGAGAATATTCCAGAATTTTTTAAAAATAATACAAAGAAAAGTGTGCGTAACTATTATATATATATATATATATATATATATATATATATATATATATATATATATATATATATATATATATATATATATATATATATATATTACTCGTGTTTTGACAAGCTTTCATTTGGCACCACACTCGATAACCTAGTAAATTTTTTTTTTCACTTCGGATTTCACCCTCAAAACCAACCTCTAAGTCAAAATTTAACTTTTAAAACTACACGGCTCTAATGAGGCCATCAATTCCTACATTAGTACCAAATTTCGACTTTCTATGACAAATAGTTTTGGAGAAAATAGGGCGTGACAGACGGACAGACAGACGGACGGACAGACACCGAAGTGATATTGTAAGTGTTCCGTACGAAACACTTATAATGTTAATGTTATTGTATTGTATATGTTATATGTTGTAAAGTTAATCAATATGTTTTTGAGGTTACTCTATAATCACATCCTTTACATACTATTTACGTTAATATTGCAAATATTAAAGGCTAACATAATTTTTAAAATTAATTCTAAGAAGTTGATTAATAAATTCGAAGTAATCCCTCTAGAGCCCTCCCTAATAGTGCTTTAATCCCTGATATGTTTAACTATAAATAATTTTATTTAACATTTGTCCATTATCTCCACCGAAAACTAGAAGAAATTGTAATAATACTATTGAAACTATAAAAAAATTATCGGACCACCCCGTTCATCCCCCTTTTCCTGAAGCCAAATCGCTTAAGAATATTGGTTTTATTCCTACTTTAAGTGATATATGTGTACCAAATTGAAATTTGATATATCATTTTGTTCGAGAATTATCATACCAACACAGTGACAGATAGACATTAAAATGGGAAATTATATTTTGCGTGATCTGGGGATTTTAAAACGTGTAGAAATGTAGTAAAAATAAATAAATTTTCTAATACGCGGTCTAATGATGCGGTGAGGTGGGGGCATATGGATACCAAGAGCAAAAAATACCTTCTTGCACTGGAACTGTAATAACTTATAATATTCCTAACACAGTAAACTTAAAATCGGTGACAGGAATACATACAATTCAACTTTAAAAACTTACGCACAAGTTTAGAATCGATGACCGAGTAAGATATTTTTTACAAAAAAATAACTCTTTCATACCGTAGAACTTTAAACGGATGAAGTCAATTACCGACGACAGATGGAGATTTTTCACAAAACGGCCTCTTTCATATAATAAAACTTTAGAAACTTTCCCCAATACAAGCCCTGTTTCTAAGAGGGCGTAGTTTTGCATATACCCCCTGGGCTTAGCCTCTTTAACCTATGTTGATCATGAATAATGAAATCAGAAAGAAGATATTCGTTGTGATTATCGCAAGTACCTTTTAATATATGATAACTTTTTTATATTTCGTTCTTATATTTGATTCTATCTATCACAAAATATTGATCCACTTTGTTATCTCACATGCAATTGAAGTACTATAAAGCCAGAAATAAATTTTTGAAACTTCAAAAAAAAAATATTTATTTAAATTACCATTTTATTATTTTTCATTTTTACAGGCTACTTTGGAAAATAATAATTCTTTATAGTGCATTTTCATCACTTTCCCATTGTCACAAATGTATATTATTCTATAATTATGCTAGCCGTGCCCGCCGGCTCGCTTGGATGGATTTGATTCACTATTATCGCCACTGCTTATTCCTTATGTTACCTGACGTAATAAAATATATCCTATAATCTGATCAGAGAACCTATGCATGCATTAAAAAAAACACGTAAATCTGATAAGTGGTTCTCGAATGATAAGCGCAGTAACGGACAGACAGGCAGAAAGACAGAGACGTTGCGCTTTATATGTATTAGATTATTATTATTATATAACCTGACCAAAGAACATATGTATGAATTAAGAAAGTGGTTCTCGAGTGATAAGCACACTAACGGACAGACAGACATACAGACAGACACACAGAGAGACGTTGCATTTGATATGTTATGGATTATAGATATTCTTTGCTACATATTTCTTGGTTTAGGCAGTGTATTGCAAGAGAATGCACTAGCGGCAAACTTTTTTTCGACTTGATTCACTATTATCGTCATTGCTTATTCCTTATGTTACCTAACGTAATAAAATATAGCCTATAACCTGGCCAGAGAGCATATGTATGTTTAAAAAAAAGCACGTAACTCGGATAAGTGGTTCTCCAGTGATAAGAGCACTAACGGACAGACAGACAGAGAGACTTTGCATTTTATATATATTATAGATTATATATAAGTATAAGTCTAAGCGCTAAATATGCCATGTAGTCAGTGGCAACAGTCTCAATTCCTGAGAACGGCGAGAAACAGATTGGTTGTAATTTTTACGAATCCTTGCTTGTATGATGGCGATATTCTCTTCATTTCTCGCATTTATGCATTTTACAGACACTGGTGTAGCGTGCAACGTCACTTTTAAATCTTTTCACGATGCCACGAATAGCATGGTCAGATGGACGTAATATTTACGAAGAACATATCATCCCTATTGGTAGACTGTTTATATAAAATGTTACTTGTTATATTTTAGAAACTGCAAAAGCCTGAAACCAGTTATAGAAAATCGAAATTGATCTAAAATAACTATAAGCTTGTTTGAATTAACATTTTTCTGTTTTTTCTGTTCAGAGACTACTACAAAACAATATTCCAACTTCAATAAAAACCTATTATTTTTTATGGCTTGCGGTAACCTTTTTCTAAGCTTTATAAATCTATTCTTTTTAGAATAACCGTAATATATTATACCTATTTGAAACAGAAAAATATGAAAATTTATGATCTATCAAGCATATATAAGGTCCTACATTGGCAGTAACAAAACTTTACGTTTTCTCATTCCTTCTAGATCCTTATGTTCCAGTATCCATGCTACACTCATTTTGTTCTGTTTACCTAACTCGATTCGTCTACTCCATTTCGCCCTAGATTTAGACCAGATATTCTCCATATAACCCAGCTCCTAGTCTTTGTCTACCTCTGGTCCTATCGCTAAATAAAGAAATATTTACCCTTAACCTGTTGACTACTACGACTTCTTTTATTTAGAACGTATATGCATCGATTGTTGAGTAGCTAAAAAAATAGGTTCTATAAACTGGGTGATTTACTAACTAAGCAGATCGATATAGCTCTAAATAAGACCTGCAGAATTATTGTGGGCTGTATGAAAGCCACGCGGCTGGATAAGGTTTACCGAACAGCAGGGTTTGATGCTCCCGCAACACGCCGAAGTGAGCTTGAGTATAGAAAAATTCCGACGGTCTCTCGTTCAGAGACGTTCTGTCTTCAGGCACAAATACCACAAAGCCCACTAAAGTCCCGAAAGGTTTCTTGAACACTGAAAACCTCGAATTACTGCCTGCAGAAATATACTTAGAGTGGAAAACATGGAGGATTCTCAACCAAATTAGTAGGGGCGTTGCCCCCTATGAAAACCAACCCAGTAGGATAAAGGTATTAAGCAAGGTGAAGATGTGCTTAGTAAATGCGGCGAAAAGCAAACAATGGAGCATATTTTGAGGTGCAGAGGTTGTGTTGAGAGAACGCGTAGCCCGATGCTGGCCTAAAATAGTCTGAATCTTGAACCCGGACAGTAGAGACAAAGAAAGAAGAAGCGAAACTATGAAAACTTGCAACCTCTTATCTAGTATAAAACGTAGCCAGTTATATAAATCGAGACCATAATTGCTGATTACTACTAATGTAAGCAATTGTCATTTATGCTATAACTAAAAATAATAAGACTACGTGGTCTGGACGTTGATTTAAGTCGGCGTCTCATTTAGTTGATAGTTTCAATGAAATTGAAAATAAGAAATTTTTGAAACTCCAAAAGTTGGCGCAATAAGTTTCGTCCGTACTTGAGATAGGAGTAAAGTTTATTCACATGATCTCTTAGTCAAAAAGAGGATAAAAAACATTCTTAAATTAAATTAAATATTTTGTAACTGTCGTTTCCTTCAAATTTTATGACGTTCAAATTATATTCTCAAGGATTCGCCGTCTTCAGAATTAATTACGCACCACTTTGTTTCACATACAAAACTTTGCAAATTCTAAAACTTTTGTTAGTTTACGTCTAAATGTATCCTATTTAACTGACGCGTTAAATAGACACAAGTTTATTATTATCGCATAATTTTCACTCATTTTTAATCTCATAAATTAAAACTAGCTTCTAAGTTTCTTACTAGATTTTTTTTTAAATAGCACCTATTGGCGCCTGTTATTAAAACTAGTCTCCTGGACTAACCATTAATTTTGTACTTAGTGCTTGAGGTCCTTTAGATCGTTCGGGTTTGTTATAGTTACATAACCCGCGCTCTATGCTCCACTTTCGCATACAACACACTACACGAGATTCAATGGCTTTGTTCTCTTTAATCGGCGTATATTGTGCTGATTGTCAAGTAGTTGAAGAGCTTCTCGAAGATGGAGCCTGGCTTCATGCATTCCGGTAAATCTGATCTCTTCCTTCACTGCTGGTACCCCAAGGTCTCGATGAAGATCTGCATTACGCATATATCAAGGATTGTTTACTATGTTGCGCAACACTTTATTTGGAATATTTGAATAGACTTAATGTTGTCATTGCTAACGCATCCCCACAACTGGATACCGTAAAGCCACACTGTTTTTAAAATCTTATTGTAAATTAATCATAGAGTTTCTGCCAATGAGCCCGTAGTGCCGTTTATATTTTAATCCTAATTCAGATCTTTTAGTTTTAACATGTACTTTCGAACTTAGCTTAGCATCAAGAGTCATACCAAGATACTTTGCATTCAGCTCATGAGATACAATGCTTCCATTGAAAATCAGAGGTAGGGATTTTGTTATTTTTTTATTGGTAAAGTTCGCATGCTTTGATTTCAGCTCGTTGAGCTCAATCCTCTATCGTGTAGCCTAGTTAATGACCGCATTGCTTGCCGTTTGGAGTATCTTCTCAGATCCTTCTTCATTCTGATCAACTACAAGAAGAGCAATATCATCAGCGAATGTAGCTACAATCATATCTGCCAGCGTTGACAAATCACTTGTATAGAGTAAATAGGTTATGGGTCCAAGAACACTTTTCTGTGTTACTCCAGCTCTAATTTCTTTTAAACTAGGATACTCTTTCCCCTGCTTAACTCGAAAAAGTCTATCTGAGATATATGATGTTAAAATCTCTATATAATGCTTTGGAAGCATTTTGTTTAGTTAGTGTAGTTATGCTTTCATATTGAGTAGAGATAATTCGAATTTCAAGTCTATATCAGTCATGATAATACAGGAGTTAACCCATCTTTATGGAACATGCTCCCTTAACAGGTACTTTACTGTATCTTTATAATCATGATTCACAGATTGCTGTGTTATAATTGAAGTTTTCACGGATGGTGGAATGTAATACATTAAAATTCCGGGTTTCAAACCGTTCGTCTAACAATGAACTTGCACGACGTTTCGCTAAAATCTCATTTGGCATTTTCAAGTGCTTTTGCTGTTGCAGCTACTCGATACTGTGATCTTACTGCTGCTGCCGCTCGAAGCTAACTCAGTTAAATCACTGTACCGAGTAGCGCCACTGACACAGTTTTTGGTCGGATTCTTTTGATCATTGTTAGGTACTGGGTTACCGTTATATTTGTTATTTCATCTTTTGAATACGTTATTTAGGAAATTGCGAAGATATTTATGCTTGGTTATCAGTTTTTTTTTGCTTATGGATCACACACTTTTATGCTGCCATCTGCGTGTCCTATATATATATGGTATATATATATATATATATATATATATATATATATATATATATATATATATATATATATATATATATATATACGAGGCTGGTTTGGAAAGTCCGTGCAAAAATAAAAACTACTTATGTGTTTGGGGTAAACCTTTTTTATTTTTCGACATAGTCTCTTTTTAAGCTTATACACTTCGTCCAACGATGTTCTAGTTTGTTGATCCCTTCCGAATAATAGGATTTGTCCAAGTCTGCAAAATATCCATTAGTGTCTGCAATCACCTCCTCGTTTGAATAAAATCTTTGTAATAGTTTTACCCTTTTCCAGATAGTCGATGAGGATTATCCCTTGCGAATCCCAAAAGACAGTCGCCATAACCTTTCCGGCCGAAGGAACGGTCTTCGCCTTTTTTGGTGCAGATTCCCCCTTGGTAACCCATTGTTCAGATTGTTGTTTGGTCTCAGGAGTATAGTAATGTATCTATGTTTCATCCACAGTGACGAAATGACGCTTAAAGTCGTCCGGATTCTTCTGGAACAGTTGCAAACCATCCTTGCAACACTTCACACGATTCCGTTTTTGGTCAAGCGTGAGCAATTGCGGCACCCATCTTGCGGATAGCTTTCTCATGTCCAAATGTTTATGCAAAATATTATGTACCCGTTCAGTCGAGATGCTCACAGCACTAGCAATCTCACGTACCTTAACTCTTCTGTAATCCATCACCATATCATGGATTTGATCAATGATTTCTGGAGTCGTAACCTCCACAGGCCGTCCAGAACGTTCAGCGTCACTTGTGCCCATATGGCCAGTCCGAAGATTTTGAAACCACTTATAAACTGTTCTAATCGAAGGTGCAGAGTCACCATAATGTTTATCAAGCTTCTCTTTAGTCTCCTGAGGCGTTTTGCCTTTCATTAAGTAATGTTTAATCACCACACGAAATTCTTTTTCGTCCATTTCTTGAAAATTACTCGACTTCCCTGATTCACACGAATGCCAAACACAAAGAAATAGACCAATATGGCTGAAACTTGGTGTGCGTTCATTCAAGAGATGCTACTAACTAAACATGACCTCGATACGCGCCGGTGGTGCCATCTCTCGGACTTTGCACGGACTTTTCAAACCAGCCTCGTCTATATATATATATATATATATATATATATATATATATATATATATATATATATATATATATATATATATATATATATATATATGTATATATATATATATATATATATATATATATATATATATATATATATATATATATATATATATATATATATATATATATATATATATATATATATATATATATATATATATATATATATATATATATATATATATATATATATATATATATATATATATATATATATATATATATATATATATATATATATATATATATATATATATCCTTCAGATATTAAAATAAATAAATCAAGAGAAAAATAGTATACATAACCTTAGTAATGTAAATTTTATTGCCTTTTAAATTTAGGGTTCACTGCTTTTTATATAAAAACATATGTAGATGCACCCATATTTCTTTGAACGGCATTATTTTAAATTTTATGAACCCGGTATCCAATACTATTGGTTTTGAAAATAATAACTTTATTTTTGTGAAATATTGCGTTATGTGTTATGTTCTTGTAATGGAAAATCATGTGATTTATAGGCACTTGTAAACTAGGACGTTATCAAGGAGTTTACATTCTTCAAGGTAAAAATAAAACATACGTTGCAAGCTTGAAAATATACGTGTAGAACAAACAGTCATATGTTATTTTGATATTAGCATCTACTACTTTCATCGAATTTGTGCTGACGTACCTGTTGAATCGAAGGAATGTATAATATAATTCTCAATGACATATATGGCCTAAGGTTAGTTTGTAACACACTTAGTGGCAAGTGAAACAAATAACTGGTTGAGCTCATGCATATTCGTACATGATTACACTTTTATGGGTACACATCATGCATTTGAGGAATACATTTTCTGAGAGTGAAATATTGCGATAGGTTGAACAGTCTACAGAAAACTGATCGTAATTCACCCGCGCATTAATTATTTACTTTCAAGTATCAGCGCCGGAAGTTTTTCTGATATCTAGTTTCATTAAAATGCCTTTTATGACATGCTGTCTCAAGACAATAGGGACATCATTGACTGCACATTGGGAACAGCGGATGGTGTTTTTATTGAAAATTGACAGTAGAATTTGAAGCCAACAACTTGGATTTCTCAACAGGTGTTGTCGACATAGTATTATCTGGCCGTATAAGTCGCGCTATAGTGGATTTAGTAAAATTTTGACTAACGGCGACCAAAATTGATTTCTTGGTTTCGTCGATAATTTTTTTGTATCTGTTCCGGGTACAAAGGAAGATGTTCCGAGTAGTTATGGCGTTAGAATATTTACCCCATTGCAAGTAGACAAAATGTTTAGGAGGTTGAACCAAGGCTTGCTGTTGGAAGGGCATTTCTTCTACCAAGGGATGCAAGCTTCCATGCCAGCCAAAATAACATCGGAAACCTCCTTTAATCAGATGGGTCGTCGGACCTACAACAAACGTCAAACCAAGGGAAACTTCGAAAATATTCTGGGAATTTTTCCCATTTAGCAAATTTGTACTGTTAACTCTTGTGACGTTTGATTGATGTTTTCAAAAACAGGTCAAGAAGACTGGCTAACTCTTAGTCTCAATAAGGGATTCGTATTGGTTCATCGATAAGTTGAGTAAAGCCGCAACTGATTGAGAAAGATTCAGCGTCACTGCCTGGTTCGTTGATCGTATTCGAACACTTAATCTAGTTGATGTTGTGGACATTAAAGTCGCCCAGGAAGGCAACTGGGAAATTAATCTGTAAATGATTGATGATGCCTCCAAGTCAAGCGAAAAGTGTCTTTACGTTAGTCGGGGCTCCAGTGGCTTCTCTCATTAGCAAGAGAGACTGCTTTTGACAAAAAGATAGATTCTAAAGTTACGCCAAAACTGGGATCAGAAGTCGTACTCAGGATATAGAAAGTTGACTGTGTTGATCCCCGAATCGACCATAGATAGACCAAGTGCATGAGGCTTATTTGATTGTTGGTGTTGGTGCATTAAATTTATGTTCTAGTTTAAACCTCTTATATTACAAGAATCTACTTTAAATTTTCGATATCGACATGTTGATATGTCTGAACCACCTGAAGATTCAGGTGGGAGGTCCAGAATTTTTTGAGCCAGGGAGCTTCACGATACCATTCGTTCCCCATAGCGAAAGCCGGAGATGTTGGCACAAGCACGAAATGTTAAAATATATAAAGTATGTCTCATATTTTAAAACAACTATGAGCGATTGCCTCTCTTCGAACTTTTTAAAAAAATTCTTTAGTTCTACTCCTCTGTATTTAAAAAAGTTTCTCCATTCAATAACCCTATGTATTACAAAAATATTTCTAATTAGTATTAGTATTTATTACTTAAAAGGAAAATTATATTTGCTATTAAAGAAAAAAACCTTTTTTGTTAGATATATTTAATCCTATATCAAAAAATGTAGAAATTTAATTAATTTAACAGTAAGTATTATTACACAAAACTGAAAATAAAGAAGTAAAATTGAACGACATATAGGTAAATAATTTCATTAAAATTATATTAATGAACCTAGTTTCATGATTATTAAAACAAGTTTGATTCTATTCAAATTTTATATAATAATTATTTTAATATGTGAACAAAAAATAATATGCAAATTACATAGAAATTCAAACATATTCAAAAGCGATTATATGTATAAAATTTTATGTTTTGGACAGTTTCCTTTTGGAGGAAAATTCAGGCATATCAAGCGAAAATTGACTGAATTTTAATTGATCCACTATAAGTAAAACTATTATAACTATTTTTTCTTAACTTTAGAAAATTTTGAATAAATTTGCACAATTTCATAATATATGTTCAAGTCGCACAATTTTGTGCAGCATGATTCCGATTATTTAATAAAATTCTACCTTTATAATTTCAGTAAATTTTTATATTTGAGATACAAATATCTTTTAAAAATTATATTATAGGTGATTGTGAGCGATAAAAAGACTCTAGGATAGCTTTTCAAGTATATATATATATATATATATATATATATATATATATATATATATATATATATATATATATATATATATATATATACAAGTTGGATTTCAAATTTATTCGAATTTTCCATTTTTTCCAATAACGTCTAACAATTAAAAATAAAATAGCACCTTTATCGATTGTATGTGAATATTACAATTTTTTACGTTTTGAAATTTCCAGAAAAAATAATAATTACAAATTTGTTGTGTGATTTTCGTGTACAGGTATAAATATTTTGTCCATTTTATGCTTCTAATTATCTTTATATTGTTATATGGTTTTTCATCTAGTGTATTACTGAAGGCTAAATTATTATTTGTAATATCTATTTTATTTTTGTTCCTACCTAGTTGGACGATATGGTTGGTTATGATAGATTAGTTGTTCTATCATTCTGTCTCCGTTCTTCAATCGTGCGTCCAAAAGCTTAGTGATGACAGTTGTCCCTCTGGTGAGTAATAGTCGGCGATATTTTATGTCTTCTGTTCTTTGAGTCTGTCTTTCGATATCATGGTGGTTTATTATATCGCTAAAGATTTTTTTTTTATTTTGTTGTATGTTAGACTAGAAAGATATGGCATAAATCCAATTTCTTTAAAAAAAATCACCCACGAATCGGTGGGGCTGATAAATTACCACGACCATGAGATTTAAACATAGGAAATACAAAGCGATACATAATTTAAACTTTGTAAAATTGTAAATATTCATTTTACGTAATAACTTATAGTAGGTAATTAAATATATCTACCACATCACAGTTAGAAGTATAAGCAACTTTGTTAATGAACAAGCCGTTTTTCCGATTCACTGCGTAATATCTATTACGCCTGTATAAATTGTTTAAAACTTCATTACTTTAATATAATAGTTTACTAAAGTATGTTAGTTAATATGTAGTTAATTTTAAACCGAAATGAATAAATTTCTCAAAGTTTAAAATTAAATACCAAACAATTAAAATGCGTTCATTTTCAAAGTATTTTTTTTTAAAGTAATGAGTTGGTCAATGTTCAACATGTAGAGATCCACTGTCTATCATGTTTCGATTAAATGACAACTGTACAGGGTGAGTAAACGATAAAGTAAAGTTCATTATCTCATTTGTTTCGGGAATGACGAAAAAATGTTAAATACAATAGTTTCAGGGAATGTTAAGGTGAACAGTTTAAAATTATTTTTGAGTATATTGGGTACAAAAAAGTGTGGCCGATATAACATATGTTTTTTTAAATGGAACATTCCATTTTATAATTTATTTTTAAATTCTGCATAAAATTTTATACCTTTTTTTATTAATAATGTTATATACCTAAACCTAGTAGTTTTTCTAATATTTCAATTTTAAAAAAAAAAAAATACTAGTATCCAATTTTGTAAATAATTGCCAGTAGCGCCATTGTTTCTAAAGGTGGAATACTCATAATTGGTACGAGCGTTCTATAGGGATGAAAAAAAAGATATATGTAAAGAAATTTCAGTTAGATGCTACAGGGTGTTCAAAATAAATTTATGCATTTCGACTATTTTGGATTGAAAAATTTCAAATTTTTTAAATGGCACGCCCTGTATATTATTATTTTTTCTGATAGATTTTACAAAACCCTCCAATCTTTATTAAATATGTCATATACGTATTTCTACATCATAGTTGCCAAGACAAAACAAAAATGTAGGCATTGTCAATTTTTGACATGTCTATTAAGCATGTAAAGATAGTTTAATTTGTTGTAGTAAGTGACTTATAAAAGTAATAGTTATGGATTTTCCTAAAAATGAATTAATTGATATGGTTTATATACTCGGCGACGCGGGAAAAAAGTGTCTTTTGGCAGTAAGGCTTTACGGAGCAAAGTACCCTAATAGACGTATACCACCTAGAAAATCTTTTCAGTGCTTAATGGAAGGGTTTGATGGTAGTGGTAGCGTTGAGTATACGAAACGGAAAGTAGAGGAAAAGAAAATGGAAATTTTACTTCATGTTGAAGATAATCCCCAGGTCAGCAGCAACTAGCTGACTTATCTGACACATCCCAATCTACGGCAAATCGCACCACGAGAAAATACAAGTATTATTTCTTTCATATGGAACTACACCAAGAATTTCAAGACCGTGATTTTGAACGACGAGTAAACTTTTGTACCACCATGAATGGAACAATAGAGGCCGATCCAAATTTTTTATCCAAAATAATGTTTTCTCATGAAGCTACTTTTCGCAGTAATGGAGCAGTTAACAGCCATAACATGCATTATTATTCAAAAGTTAATCCATTTTGGGTCCAGAAAGTTCAAAGCCAAAACCATTAGTCGCTTAATGTATGGTGTGGAATACTAAATTTTTGAATTATCTTTTCCACGAACCGCTTAATGGGCCTAGATATTTAAATTTTTTGCAAAACGAATTACCCCAGCTTCTTGAAGAAGTTGATAACTTTGAAAGGGAACAAATGCAGATTCAACAAGACGAAGCTCCTGCTCAGTACCACCGGGAAGTTCGGGAATTTTTAAATGATCTTTACCCACAAAAATGGATCGGTAGGGATGGATTCATTCAGTGGCCTCCTCGATCATGTGACTTAACACCTTTACATTTCTTTTTGTGGTTCCACGTTAAAGATCCTGTTTATGTGAATCCCCCTACAACACCAGTAGATATGGAAAATAGGATACGGGATGCGTGCAGGACAATAACGGCCTTTATGCTAAGGAAAGTGAAGGAAAATATAGTACAACGACTAAAGATGTGTATTCAAGTAGACGGGCATATTTTTGAACATTTATTACGTCATAATAATTAATCATTAGATAAGTTAAACTATATTCAAATTATTATTATTAACTATTTGTTTATATTTTCACAATAGCGTAAGTATATTAAAAACAAGTGTAAAAATTGAAAAATTCAAAATAAATCGAAAACTATTAGAAATAGGTATATGACATACTTAATAAAAGTTGGAGGGTTTTGTAAAATCTATCAGAAAAAATAATAATATACATGGTGTGCTATTTAAAAAAATTGAGATTTTTCAATTTAAAATAGTCGAAATGTTTAAATTTATTTTGAACACCCTGTAGCATCTTACTCAGTTTTCTTTACATATATCTTTTTTTCATCTCTGTAGAACGCTCGTACCAATTATGAGTAGTCCATCTTCAGAAACAATGGCGCTACTGGCAATTTTTTACAAAACTGAAAACTAATATTTTAAAAAAAAAATTGAATTATTAGAAAAACTACTAGGTTTAGGTATATAATATCATTAATAAAAAAGTTATAAAATTTTACGCAGAATTTAAAAATAAATTAAAAAATAGGACGTTCCATTTAAAAAAACATATGTTATATCCGTCACACTTTTTTGAAGTACCCTGTATACCCAAAAATAATTTTAAACTGTGCACCTTAACATTCCCTAAAACTATTGTATTTAACATTTTTTCGTCATTCCCGAAACAAATGAGATAATGAATTTTACTCTATCGTTGACTCACCCTGTATTGTTATAAAAGTTTAGTAATGGTAAGATACAATGAATTGTACCACCTGATACTCCATCGTGGGCTGACACAGCAGCCACAAGTCGGCAGAGTGGTTGACAAAGTCAACACTTCAACACAGGCGGCGCGGTTTTCTAGAGATCCCTTCCAGGCATATGAGGCGTTGCGGATAGTAAGGGCGAACTCAACAAAATGAAGTTTCGAAAAAATTGAATTTATAGAAAAATCTAAATGGCGAACTCAACAAAATATTCGCAAAATTAGGTTTTTATTATTTATTTATAATTTATTAGCTTTTCATTATTTACTTAAGTAGAATACTGTATTCCGTGAATTTTTAAATGTTTTTTAAATATTTATTTGTGTATTTTTTTTTTTCATATTTTACTGTTCGTTTCTGATGCTACACTATCACCTAAAATTGGCAATACCTGGGAAAAAATTAGACCGGTATTAAGAATTTTGAACACATTTTATTTAATTTTAAGGTTATTGTTTTAATTAAAGGTTTTGTTATTACAAAATAGTTACTTGATACAACATACAAAACAGTGGAAATATGGTATTGAAACTAACATAAAAAAAACTAAAGAAAATAAAGTTCAGTTGTAATCTATTTGGTCATCGTCCATAACATCTTCATTTTCGGTGCTCTTATTCGTTGCTGCGTCTTGAGAGGCTATAATGTTAGTAAAGTACCGACTCCAAGGTAGGGGAACATACGGTAACAAGTCCTGAATGTCCTTTAATTTGGGGGCTGGTATTTTAATGGGAGCACTGTAAAGTCTCGTCAGTGTTTCACTGGCCAAATGAAAATGATCAGGATCATAGTTTTTCACCTTGCCTTTTTGTAGTTTGACTGCCGTTTTGACATCCAAATTGTAAGCAGAATGAATGTAGAAACCTTGCTTAAAGTTATTTGTAAATTCAAATATCTTTCCATCTTTAAACTTAGCACCAGCCATCTGCATTTTAGTAATTTTCTTTTGAAAATTAGAGAAATTGAAAATCATGTCCTGTCTAAGTTGGACAACGCAAAACTGGTTTTTTCGGCGACAGCTTTCAATCATTAACTTATATGTTAGTGATCCATGGTATACACAGTGCTATTCCGTATTTCTCTCTCAATGTTCCCAAAATCCCTATCACAGGGAAGGTATGAGTGCCCAGGTATCATAAAATAATGTTTAATTGCAGTGAACTGGTCTTTGTGTATAAAGTATAGATTTGCAAAAACAAGATTTAAATTCTTATTCTGTCCAGAACAGTTATCACTGAACATAATAACTTTTTTAACATTAACATCAACTTTACACAAATAATCGTACAAGCAACTTGCAATCTCACATGATCCACGCCTCCCTGTACTTTCATCCCAAAGGTACATCGTTGAAGAACCGGTTTTTACATTATGGATACAAAAGTTATAGGTCCATAGCTTCCTTTTGTAATACTGAATCCCAGTAGTCAGCTTTGGGGTTGGCAAAGCCTGCTGCAGATCAAAAGCTATGACCAGAAAAGAGTCATCGGCATTACTCCTTAATCCCTTAAGAAGAGACTGAGCAGCTTTTGCACGGGTCAGATGTAACTCCTTCTCTTGTTTAAGATTCTCGATTTCAGCAACATTTTCGGAATCGTGCATTTGACTACTTTTAATTTTTATGTCTACTTTATCGCAATAATTACAGGTGTCACTTTTTGGGGGCTCAAAACCAATATTGAACTGCATATTAAACGTATCACGATAATAGTGCTGATTTACCGGGCTGTAACCAGGGTAATTTTCCGTAAGCCATTCATTGTAAAGAGAATAGAGGTTTTTAATATTAAGTCCAATAGGTAAGTATTTTCGATGAGGGCTTTTGGCGCGACTGTAATGACTGGTGACAGTAGGTAGTGACATGATGTGTTCTTTTACTTTAGAAAGATCGTCATTTCCTATTTTCTTCGCGGGTTCACACCTCCCCCTTTGAGCCGTTGTAACAGTTACAGTTCTGCTGGTTTTGTCAAGTACGACTCGAACGCGCTTTTCAGAGATGCCATGAATGTTATAAAACGCAGTACGACAAACTTCACGATTAGCGTGATCAACAGTCACATTATATTGAATGCGTCTCAGGGTACGACTTGGACGCCCCTTTACGTAAGATCTTTTTACATCATTGCAGATCAACAATTTTGATAAGTAAGCATTCTGTAGATCATAGTTTCCAATTTGCCAAAAAGAGTCAAAAATATTGGTGACCAGTTCAGCGCCTATTTTCTCAAAACATCCACACTTGCAAGGAGGTCCAATTTTGCGGGCAACAACGTGCCTTTTGTTATTTCTTGAAATGTAAGCACTTCCTGAATTTCGTTTCAACTTACACTCGTTTTTTTGCCAATCATTCATCTTAGCAGGTCTCTTTCGCGAATAACCCGACACAGCACTACCATCTAAATGTTGTACACTTACTTCACTACTAGAAGGTCCAGGTTGCGCCCTACTTTTCTTAAAAAAAAGAAGCAACAAAACCAAACAAAACATAAACGTATTAACTTCAAAATTAACTTGAACTAACACGCAGAAAGCGTAAAATTTCAAGTAAACCTCATTTAGTGACGCAATACCGGCGGTTGCTCCGCGCGAAATTGTTGAGTTCGCCCTTACTACCCGCCCGGCTATCGCCTGTTCGAAATTTTTCATTTATTTGATACTGAAATTTGAAGGCGAAGCAAGGGCGAACTCAACAATTAGACCGGTATGTGATGTAGGAAAAGTACTATAAAATAGAATTATATAAAAAAAAAATTTGACCCAATGTTGAGTTCGCCCTTACTATCCGCAACGCCTCATATGTGGTTTATTGTGAAACTACTGAAAACAGACAAAGTCCATATTTCAGCAATTCATCCACTGTTCTCTTATTTGTCAGTCCGTCCCAAGACGCATTTCGCCTTATCAGGGCTCATCAGTCGGGCTAGGATCGACAACAAGAGAACAGCATTTATTAGTCCTTGTTCAGGTACTTACGGAACGTAATGGTAAGATACAAGGAATTGTGCCAAGTATGCATACCTAATACTCCATCGTAGGCTGACACAGCAGCTACAATTTGGATAAGGACTAGTAAATTCTGTTTTCTTGTTGTCTACTCATGAGCCGTGATACAGTGCTGAAATATGGACTTTGTCTGTTTTCTGTAGTTTTACATTAAAGCTCATAAAAGTTTAGAAGTACTAAAATCTATATTTAACGTGAGCTGAAAACATTTAGAAAAATCTTTAGTAGTCCGTAAAGTATATTAGTAGTACTAAGAATAACAATCAATTGGAATGTGTCGTCTTTCAGTTACTAAACTAGAACATGCCATGTTTTGCTCGATTTGAAACCTTGTCAGATAGCCTAGGTGGAGATAAAATAGTTTTTTTATTTGGCCATATAATCATGACAGAAAAAAATTATTTCATTATATTTTTATGAGGAATAATCTTTAAAAAATCTAACCATTTTGATTATATTTCATCAAAAAGATTTCTAAATCCGGCAGCCGAAAACAAACAAAAATACAATAATTTGTTAAATGCCAGCTTATCGCAATAACATTTCGTATATGATCAAGCAATGGCTGAGAATATAAACGGAATCTTGCCGTTCTAATCCGATTTACTCAGGGGATTCTCCATGCAAATTCTATCCGAACTGCATTGAGTGTTTTGCTTTCACTGTCTATTTAAATAATTAAATACCAACCATTTAAAGGTATAATAATAACTATAATAATAGAAATTTCACTTAAAAATTTCATATGGTCTCTTGTACAAATTACTAATACTGACTTTTAATGGTTTTTAAACTATTCTAATGACTAGATATACATATATATATATATATATATATATATATATATATATATATATATATATATATATATATATATATATTTTTTTGCCGCACGATTCACAACGTAAACAAACTGTACCGTCTTTGACAGTTGACTGACTGTTTGCTTCTTTTCCTCTTGTCCTAAAAGCTCCGTTTTTTAAAGTCTGCGAATAGATAATAATCGCTGGGAGCCAAATCTGAAAAATACGGTGGATGAGAAAACAATTCGAACTTCAATTCACGCAATTTTGCCATCGTAACCATCGACTTGTGACACGGTGCATTGTCTTGATGAAAAAGCATTTTTTTCTTTTTCATTTGGTGCCGTTTCTTTGCGATTTCTGCCTTCAAACGCATAAATAAGTTTATATAATATTCTCTATTGATAGTTTTTCAATTCTTAGCATAATCGATGAAAATTATTCCATACGCATCCCAAAATACAGAGGCCAAAACCTTCGCAGCCAACTGTTGTGTCTTTGGTCGCTTTGGGCGGTTTTCACCGGCTGTGGTTCACTCAGCTGACTTTCGATTTGATTCCGGTGTATAGTGGTAAAAATCCTTTTTATTGCGCTTAAACAGGTCCAAATAGCGCTCAGAATCATCAACACGTTGTTGTTTTTGGTCCACTGTGAGCAAACGCGGTACTTATTTCGAACAGAGCTTTCCCATGCCCAAATGTTCATGCAAAATATGACCAACAAGTGCTTTTGATATCTTCAAGGTGTCGGCTATCTCACGCAATTTCACTTTACGGTCATCCAAAACAATTAATTTTGTGGATTTTTTTTATGTTTTCCGGTGTAATCACCTCATTTGGGCGTCCAGAGCGTTGAGCATCATTTGTTTCTGTACGATCGCGTCTAAATTCAGCATACCATTAAACGATGAGTGATTTTCCAAGGGCAAAGTCCCCGTAATACTTATCAATCCATTGCTTTGCTTGAACGGTATTTTTTCCCATCAATATAAACAGTGTTTAATCAACACACGAAATTCGATTTTTTCCATTGTTTGGAAAATATCAAAAGTAGTGTCACTACAACCACTGTAACTTGTAAACTAATAACCAAAATGTTATGAAATTTTGACACGTACCGTTTGAAGGTTGGTACTTTCTAAAAATCATATAGATTTTTTTGAAAAGGGTGACATCTATGTGTCAGACCAAAAACTTTTCATATACATATATATATATGTCTCTGTCGAAATAAAAAAGAAAACAAGAAAAAACAATTTAAAATTACTTCCACAAAAGCTAAACCACATTTAATATTATAAATGCGTGTTGTAGTCTTTCGGATCTAAACTGGCAAGGGAATTTTCTGTACGTTAATCCTATCTGACATAGTCAGACCTTGCTTCTAAAATTTCTGTTCATTTGCCGTGCTTTATATAGAGGCATTGTAGTGACGTTTTTCAAAATGCTAGGTGGGTATGTTTCTGTCATAAACACTGACCAAATTGGTCTCGTTTAAACGTATATACGATTATGTGTATATACAGGGTCATCAGAAAGGGTGTAATAGGGTAGAAACATATGTATTTAGATTTTCTCATTACAAGTTACACCTGATCTTGGTAATAGTAAATATTATGCTAAAACCATCGGCAAACTAAAGCATTTTAATTAAGCTGCAACTTTTCCCATGGGTTCTATGGAAAATTAATTATACAAGATATTCCTTATTTCCTAGTTTCATCGTTTATTTGTTGCCTACACATGTTTGGAACAACACAATTGAACACTTTGGGAAATCTTTAGCGATTCCACTTGATATATCCAAGCCATTCGACCATGTTTGATACTACGAATTGCTGAAAAGTTTCTTTTGTGGCTCTTGTGTTTCCTCAAAGAACATTGTTTATGCGTGGCAGTCGGTGGATTTCTTTCTAATATTTTCTCTATCAACGCTGGTGTGCGCCAAGGCTCCATACTGTCTCCTACTCCCTTTCTCATTTCGTCGTTCAACTTAACAAAGACTTGGAAGAAATTGTATCTTGTGGTGACAGTAACCAAGGAGAATTTATCACTAAAAGACCTAAAAAAAAGTTAATATTGTTGAACCCGATATAGTTATGTCGGGACACTCCATTGCTCTATAGTCGTCGTTCTATTTGCTGGGAGTTAATTTGAGAACAAATATATATTGACATGAACATGTAGTGTTACACTCCACAACAATAGTTAATTATGTACACGGCTTAAATTCGATCAACGATGGAATGGTGTTCCCAGGTTTGGGGTCCCCTTCCAAACGTACACTGCATTTGTTGGATTATATTTAGAAGAGACCTGTTCACCGATTTGGAGACCTAGAAATTGTCAGCAATTTTGATCCCTTTGAGCTTTGAAGAATGGTTGACGAATTGAGCCTATTCTCTAAGTATTTTCATGGAAAGTGTTCGCTGAACGTATCCCGCTTTATTCATCCCCGAATGGTGCATGCTAGGAATACACGCCGCACTAATACTTCATATGCATATGAGGTTCAGCTTGAAACTACTTGTACATACATGTACAGCGTGAATCAACGACAGAGTAAAGTTCATTATCTCATTTGTTTCGGGAATGACGAAAAATTGTTAAATAAAATAGTTTTAGGGAATGTTAAGGTGCACAGTTTAAAATTATTTTTGAGTATACAGGGTACTTCAAAAAAGTGTGGCCAATATAATATGTTTTTTTTTTAAATGAAACATCCTATTTCCTAATCTATTTTTTAAATTCTGCGTAAAATTTTATAACTTTTCTATTAATAATGTTATATACCTAAATTTAGTAGTTTTTCTAATATTTCAATTTTTTTTTAAAAAATACTAATTTTCAGTTTTGTAAAAAATTGCCAGTAGCGCCATTGTTTCTCAAGGTGGAATACTCATAATTGGTACGAGCGTTCTATAGAGATGAAAAAAAAAGATATATAAAAAAGAAATTTGAGTTAGATGCTCCAGGGTGTTCAAAATAAATTTATGCATTTCGACTACTTTGAATTGAAAAATCTCAAATTTTTTAAATGGCACGCCCTGTATATTATTATTTTTTCTGACAGGTTTTACAAAACCCTCCAACTTTTATTAAGTATGTTATATACCTATTTCTAATAGTTTTAGATTTATTTTGAATTTTTTAATTTTTACCCTTGTTTTTAATACATTTACGCTATTGTGAAAACATAAACAAATAGTTATTAATAATTTTGTGTTACAGCGATTCAAGACTAACGTAAAACGCTTTTCCCGTACATGCATTGTTCCTGTAGCGGTTTAGGGATTTCCTTGCAGCGCGTGTGCTATGCCCATAAAAAAACCTGGAACTAGGAAATATTAGTGATTTGTCAATAATTAGAGAATCTTTGCTAGAACATTTTGTTATAATACTGAACCAAGAAAAATTCTTCTTTCACTCGTGTTCATCGCATATTGAACCATCGAATTTCTCTTATTTTTAGCATTTTTCCCACCGTCTTCTGTTATATTTTCTAATATCACCTATCATTCGTACGTAACAATTCTGCATTCCCTTTTTGGAACAAAGCTAAAAGATAATATCCAATCCAATCTAATTCTGCTTTTATTGAACACGTCTTTCATCACGCTCTAGTGTCACAAAAAATGAAATGAGGCAAGACCAGGCTGTCGCATTCACATCTAAAAGTTGCCTCTGGTTATAGATAGGTTTTAAATTAGCGAACGGTTTTCTTGTATAATTATTAAAGTGTCTAGAGAATATCAAGTCGACGAGAAGTACGAGATTTCTGGCTCTAGATGATAAGTCGAGAATTTCATTGTTTACGTTGATCACGATATTGGTTTCTAATTTATGAACGTCTAAAGAGAAAAATTTGGTACTCTTAGAATTTAATTCTAGATAGTAATTAACTGAACTATCTTGTAACCAGCTAAGATCACTCATTAGCCTAAGATATTTGTTTACGACTAAATGACTGGGAGTCATCCGGACATAAATGTACAGTAGTGTGCCTAACTAATTGACTACTAAAGAAGAGAGTGGATCCTTAAGGCAGATCGTAAGTGACACCCGGGGTGCAGTGTAGCGTATTGAGTTTACCACATTGAGATCTGCGAGTAAGATAGTTTCTCAGAAATTAACTAATGGTAAAATTAAAGGTGGCTTTTCAAAGGTCCAGTATAATGCTATACATTACCATGCACTTTTCTAGGCTAAAAATTGAAGGTAGGTCTGAACTGAGACACTCAAGGAGAGCGATGGCAATAAAGGAGAGCTAGGAGAAAGCAATGAAGAAATTGTAGGGAAAAATTATCTTAGGGAGAAGAGTTTACCAGCTGAAGAAACCAAGCGAAATACTCTGTATATAATATGAGTCAGAAATAGCTTTATAATATAAAAGTAGGATAAGAGGGAAAAAAAGAAAAAATTCGAAATTTTTTATTTGAAAAATTCGAATTTAATAAAACATGAATATATTGCGATTTAAAAAATGTTAAAAGAATAAATTTCGCGCCAAAAATTACCAAGACATTAGATAAAACTGTAGAGTTGTAATTTATTTTAAACTTTCACAAGAAACATTTTAATTACTGATGCTATTGTCCGCATTAAGTTTTAAAACTAAATGTAGTTGATAGTTTTGCAAATTAAATAGAAACCACAAAATAGTGGTTGTTATAAGTGTTCAAATAGCCCCGCAGTCACGTTCTATTATTTGATAAACGGCTAATTCTGCACTATAATACCTAATTATTTATCTTTTGTCTGAAGGGAAAAATCAATAAAAAGCAAAAGAAATTCATTCAAATATAAATTAAATAATTGGTTCCCTTCCTTTTTATCATGTCACTGTTAACACTTTTACCATCTTATCATTGCTAACACTCTTTCCATCCTCTCATTGCCAACACTGCCATTCCGCCTGTAAATCCTGAAAATTGCAAGCCGACACATACACACCATAAGATCTGATAGGTCAGTCGGTGGAGCACCTACCTAGAAAGCCAAAACCTATGTTCGAATCCCCGTCATAGTAAAAACGGTTTTCAAGTTCGAAATGGATATTTTCCTTTCTCATTTGTACAGGGTGAGTCAACGATAGGGTAAAGTTCATTAGCTCATTTGTTTCGGGAATGATGAAAAAATGTTAAATACAGTAGTTTTAGAGAATGTTAAGGTGAACAGTTTAAAATTACTTTTGAATATACAGGGTATTTCAAAAAAGTGTGGCCGATATAACATGTTTTTTTTTAAATGGAACATTCTATTTTAACTTCTGCGTAAAATTTTATAACTTTTTTATCAATAATGTTATATACATAAACCTAGTAGTTTTTCTAATATTTCATTTTTTTTTTAAATACTAGTTTTCAGTTTTATAAAAAATTGCCAGTAGCGCCTTTGTTTCTGAAGGTGAACTCCTCATAATTGGTACGAGCGTTCTATAGAGATGAAGAAAAACATATTTGTAAAGAAATTTCAGTTAGATGCTACAGGGTGTTCAAAATAAATTTATGCATTTTGACTATTTTAAATTGAAAAATCTCAAATTTTTTAAATGGCACACCATGTATATTATTTTTTTTTTTGATAGATTTTACAAAACCCTCCAACTTTTATTAAGTATGTCATATACCTATTTGTAATAGTTTTCGATTTACTTTGAATTTTTAATTTTTACCATTTTTTTTAATACGCTTACGCTATAACATCATAGTTGCCAAGACAAAACAAAAATGTAGGTATTGTCAAATTTTGACATGTCTATTAAGCAAGTAAAAATAGTTTAATTTGTTGTAGTAAGTGACGTATAAAGGTAATTGTTATGGATTTTCCTAAAAATGAATTAATTGATATGGTTTATATACTGGGCGAGGCGGGAACAAATTGTCTTTTGGCAGTAAGGCTTTACTAATAGACGTATATCATCTAGAAAATCTTTTTAGTGCTTAATGGAACGGTTTGATGGTAGTGGTGGCGTTGAGTATACGAAACTGAAAGTAGTAAACCAGAATGCTACCAATGAGGAAAAAACAAATGGAGATTTTACTTCATGTGAAGATAATCCCCAAGTCAGCAGCCGTCAACTAGCTAACTTATCTGACACATCCCAATCTACGGCTACTCGCACCACGAGAAAATGCAAGTATCATCCCTTTCATATGGAACTACGCCAAGAACTTCAAAACCGTGATTTTGAACGACGAGTAAACTTTTATACCACCATGAATGGAGCAACAGACGCCGATCCAATTTTTTTATCCAAAATAATGTTTTCTGATAAAGCTACTTTTCTCAGTAATGGAGTAGTTAACAGCCATAACATACATTATTATTCAATAGTTAATCCATTTTGGGTCCGGGAAGTTCAAAACCAAAACCATTGGTCGCTTAATGTATGCTGTGGAATATTAAATTTTCGAATTATTGGTCCATATTCTTTCCGCGAACCGCTTAACGGGCTTAGATATCTAAATTTTTTGCAAAATGAATTACCCCAGCTTCTTGAAGAAGTTGATAACTTTGAAAGGGAACAAATGTGGATTCAACAAGACGGAGCTTCTGCTCATTACCACCGGGAAGTTCGGGAATTTTTAAACGATCGTTACTCACAAAAATGGATCCCTACCGATCATGTGACTTAACACCTTTAGACTTCTTTTTGTGGGGTTACATTAAAGATCGTGTTTATGTGAATCCTCCTACAATACCAATAGATATGGAAAATAGGATACGGGATGCGTTCAGGACACTAACATCCTTTATGCTATAGTAAAACGAGTGAGTATTCAAGTAGACGGGCATATTTTTGAACATTTATTACGTCATAATAATTGTACGAAAATTCCGAACTGTGCCATACTTTCATTAATTTTAAAATATTACTCAACGATGACAACACGTTGTTCTTTCGTGTGGCGCTACATTTTTAATAATCCTGAACTGTCAGCTGTCACGCTGTGTTTTTTCTTTTGTTGGCAACACTTTACCATATAAATGGCGCCAAATTCAAATCTTGCGTGAATTTTGGAACACCCTTTAGCTCCATAAAAAATTTTTTTATTTCAAAATCAATCAATGTACGGAACACTAATTGCTCAAGTCCGACTTGCACTTGGGCGGTTATTAAATTTAAATCGACTACTAGTACTAAACCTAATTACAAAACATGTAGTTTATTCAGATTTGACAGCTAACAAGATTGTCTGTGTAATGTTACAAAAAAATATTAACAACGTTGAAAATATGATCTTTGAGGCGTGCTTAGTAGAGGATTTTATTTTATTTTTAGTTAACATGCTTGTTGACTAAATTTAATTTTCGAAAATGTGTGAAACTCAACCCTACAGTATGAAAAAGTAAAATAAATAAAGTTGGTAGTTTTGTACATTGAATAAAAACCACAAAATGGTCGTTCATATACGCGTTTAAATAGCACCAGTGTCACGGTTTCATTATTTGATAAACGACTAATTCACCACTCTGACACCTGGTTATTTGCCTTCTGTCTGGCAATTTTCAAATATATAATTTATTAAAGGCCTTTTTAATGGGTTTTTATAAGCCGAACCTTTTGTGCTCGGGCAAATCTAACCTACGTTTTTATAAAACGCCGTTAAAAGGGTAATTCTATGTTATATGTACGCATAAAAAAAGAAATCACTGGACTTCCTGGTACGTTGGCATTAAATCTGAAAAGTCATGTGTAAAAAAATACATTTAAAATTAAATCGAGTTGGAGGCTCATAAATCATGAAGGGGTGTAAACATTTAATTTTTTGCATTGTGTTTTTTAATTAGTTTTTGTTATTTTGAACAGCAATTTTATATTGTTACATTTTACATGGAAAAACATCATAAATTTTATTGTATAACACATACCCCTACACAGAGAAAAAAGTTGATTTATTTTTTTTAGCCTATAAATTAAAAGCGAATCAACAAGCTACGAAGTTTTTATTAACTATTTTGCGTTTGACTCTTTATGGTAGATATCAAGAATATTATAATGCAAATATGTATCACATAATTCCTCAAATAAAAATATCGTAATTCTTGTACTTTAATCTGCAGGCATATTGTATACACCAGGGGTGCTCAAACGGTCGATCGCGAGTGCTTTTTGAGTCGATCTCGAGAAAAAAATTCCGATATAGAACTATTCACAGATTTTGTTTTAGGTAACTAAACAAAATGTAATCAATAAACTACTAAAATTTATTCGATGTACAATTAGGCCAGAATAACCTCCTCATCACTTTCTTTTATCGTAATAACCCCCTGCTAGCGGCAAAAGGCGGCTTTATCAAAGGAACGCGCGGTACTTGTCAAAGAAAAGCCGCGTTTTTGATTCCCGCCGATTTTTCGGACTGCAGGAATAGGAGTCAGTCTAGGTTGTAACTTGAAGGCGATACATCGATACAAAGTTTATTAGTAAATAGTCCAAAATGAGTGCGGCGAAGAAAAGTAAAACTTATCATTTTAATAACGATTGGGAGGAAGAATTTTTCTTTTGTATGGTAAAGGATAAGTGCATTTGTCTCATTTGCCGTGCGTCAGTTGCAATACCTAAGCGTGGGAACTTAGAGAGGCATCATAAAACGGTTCATAAAAACTATGAAAAGGATTTCCGTCACAGAGTGAATTAAGAAAACGAAAAGTACGTGATTCGATAACTTGTTTGAAAAAAGAACAAACCATGTTCACAAGACCAGCCAAACAATCAAAAGCTGCAACGATCGCGTCATTTAAAATATCTCATATATTGGCGAAACACAAGAAACCATTTGATGATGGATTGGTTGTGAAGGAAGCATTTATTGAAGCGGGTGAGACTTTATTTGGAGATTTTAAAAATAAAACAGAGATCGTGTCTGCTATTAGAGAACTTCAGTTATCTCGTCCGACTGTCACAAGGCGTGTTGAAGTTATGAGTCAGGCCATGGCAGATAAACTAAAACATGATATCATGGAATGTACATACTTTTCTTTACAGTTCGACGAATCCACCGATATGACAGACACTGCCCAGCTGTGTATTTTTATTCGAATGGTATTCAATGACATGTCGGCTAAGGAAGAGTTTTTGACAATGATTCCTCTGAAAGGAAAGACCCGTGGCGAAAATATATATGACGTTTTCTTCAATTTTGTAACAAACTACAAGCTACCAATATATAAACTAGTGTGCATTACAACCGATGGAGCACCAGCAATGACTGGAAACGAAAACGGTTTTGTGGGTATTGTGTCGAGCTAATGATGATTTCCCTTCATTTTTCTCCTTCCATTGCATTATACATCAACAAGTTTTGTGTTCAAAAGTTCTAAACATGGAGGAGATTATGGGCATTGCAATAAAAATTGTGAATTCTATCCGTGCATGTAGCTTGCAACGACGGCTCTTTAAATTGCAGTTGGAAGATAGTGAGTCAGCTGAACACACTGATTTAGTTCTTCACACGGACGTCAGGTGGTTGAGTCGCGGAAAATTCCTAGAAAGGTTTCAAGAATTATTGCCCGAAATAACAGCTTTTCTGGACGAAAGAGGTGATGCCACTCAGATGTTGAAAAACGGAAAATGGCTGACTGATTTGGCATTTTTGACAGTGATCACAATGCATTTAAACACCATTAATTTGGAGCTTCAAGGTAAAGGAAAAACTATTATTGAGATGATTTGCGAAATAAACGCATTCAAAAGTAAATTGCAACTTATGATAGATCAACTGAAAAGAAAGGCTCTGAAAAATTTTCCGTCTTTGAAAGCAAGGATTCCTCAGTTGAATTATGATATTTATGAGGCAAAATTATCAAATATTTTGGGCCAATTCGAAATACGTTTTTATGATTTCAGAAAATTGGCAAATATCGCATCATTTATGAGTTATCCTTTTTCGTGTAAAAACATTGAGGAATTAGCTACTGAAATAGCAAGTCAGTTTAACATGGACTGATGTTCTGTTGAAAATGAGTTAGTGCAGATTATGTCAGATATACATTTCAAAGCCACAGCATCTGATACAAAATTCTGGTGTTTTATATCTGAAGATAAATATCCGAATCTAAAGCAAATCGCCCTTCAACCGACGGCAATGTTTGGGTCAACTTACTTGTGCGAGTCTGCATTTTCTGAAATGAAGATAATTAAGTCAAAATATCGCAATCGACTAACTGACGAACATATGTCATCATGCTTGCGATTAGCACTCGGTAATTACGTACCATCTTATGAAAAGTATGCTGAGGACATGCAGTGCCACGCTTCAACATCCAAAGTCACTCTTTAGTTAAGTTTAGACACTAGAACTCGTTTGTTTTTTCATTGTCATTTTAGAGCAGACCTACACTTACCTTGACTAAAAAATGCAATATTGTGCGGAAAACTAATATCTATGCCACGATACACCCTACCTATGTTAGACGACAATCCTGCATTGCACTTACTTGCAGCCTTTCAGAGTCGATCGATCGTAGTCTAACAATATTGAGGTAGATCGCCAGCAGTTCAAGTTTGAGCACCCCTGGCGTATAGGTTAAATACTGATTAATTTTTTTTTATAGAAGTTTAAATTAGACATTAAACTTTGAAATAAAAACCAGCAAAAAATTCAAGTTTTTTTTTATGAAAATCAGTCTGCAATAAAAGCTACCAAACAGAAATTAAGAAAAAGCGACATCTCAGCTTAAAGTAAAAATAAGAAAACCACGAGTATAATCATTTGTATTAATACGTACGTCATTATCGGTTTAAAAAATCATCGTCAGTAGTCAAAATTACCCCTTCTACTCATCATCTCCCGCTAGCAAACTTAATATTCCCTGATTTATTTTCTTACGCTGGCAGGTTAATTGATGCTTTATTTAGAAACAAAAAAAGGATGTATAAAAAGAAAAAATGTATTGTTATCCATCATGTAAAGGTACATGCACACTTATAACATAATACATAAATGGAATAATTTATATCATTTATATTGAAAAGTGAAATTTAATTTTATATTTATGCCAACAAAAAGTAATAAATTTGAAATGTATATTATTTAAGTATTGATAACATCTGTAATATATATATATAAAAAATGCAACGTCTCTCTGTCTGTCTGTCTGTCGGTTAGTGTGCTTATCACTGGAGAACCACTTCTCCGATTTACGTGCTTCCATATGTTCTCTGGCCAGGTTATAGGATATATTTTATCACGTTAGGTAATATAAGGAATACGCAGTGACAATAATGGTGAATCAAGTCGGAAAAAAGTTTGCCGCTAGCGCGTTCTCTTGCAATATGCTTCCTAAACCATTAAATATGGAACAATATCATGTAATAAAGAATATACTTACTTACTTACTTAATCCTTATGCCTTTCTACCCCTTTTGTAAGGAGTGTAAGGCCCGTGGAGTTGAGTTATTCTATATCTGTCTTCTCCATATTTCCTTCTATATCCTTCCATCCTGTTTAAATTGCCGATTGCCTCTTTTGTTTCTTCAGTATTAGTTTCTTCTGTTTGTGTGAGTTCTATATCTTGTTCTGGTATTATGCCTCTATGTTAATTTTTTATGCTTTTCCTTTTAACTTTTTGCATCCATTTCCTTTCCTTTCTGTTTTAGTGATTCTTACATAGTGCATTTGTTGTTCTTTTGTCAGTTCATCCTCTTTTCCATTTATACCCCTATTATTCTGTGTTGTCAATCTAATAACTCGATAATTATTTCCCATTTTTTTCTTTCTATCTATTTCTTTGATTATCTTCTTATTTGTATTCATTTTGCTAGTCTTGTCTTCCGTATCCTTTATCTTTGCCAGGGTCGTCGTCAATCTACCTATCTCGCTCCTTTTTCTCAGTTTTTTGACTTGATGGTCGTTGTATTCTTTGTTTGTTCTTTCAGTTTTTCTTCCTCAATGTCCCATTTATATTTTCTTCCTTCGATTACGATTTTTTGATATCTTATTTTTACTCTTTTTTCATTTATTCTCTCGTTCTCTGCTATATGGTTCAATTTCTTTTGAATTTCTCGTTCATGTTTTGTTAAATCGTTGTTTATGTAAACTCTTTCTCTTAAATTTCTCAGTTTGTTTTTATTTTTCATTACAGCTTCTTTATCTCCAGTGTTTCCAAGTTCTATCTTGTATATAGTCGCTCCTATTTTTATCACATTTTTAATCCGTACTTTTGTGTCCATACTCTTCTCCATAAAATGTTCTACACCTATTTTCAGATCTGGTTGGCTATTCGCTTCAAATCTCATTCTTGATATTACAGTATTATTCCTTACGTTGTCTTTTTCCAGTCTACTCATCTTCAAATCCATAGTTCTCATGTTTTCTCTAATTATCTCATTTTACTCTTTCAATACTTCGTTCTCCTTTTTTAGTTGCTTCAACTCTTGTTGGTATCTCTTCTTATCTTGTTTTATATCCTTTATTTCTGACATTTCTATCAAATTGTCTATCTTATCTACTCTTTCGTTTTTCTCTTTCTGTGGTGTTCTTATCAGCTTTTTACTCTTCTTGAACACTCCCATCGGCTCTTCTTTTTCTTCGACTTTTCCTCTTTTCGAGTCTCCTGAGGTATAATCATCGCTATCCATTGTTCTTTCTGTTATAAAACTTTACGTGTGTTCCACTTGTGTTCCATTTTCAAACACGGGAAGAAAAAAACTGTTGTTTATATCACTGTAAACAGTAAAACGATCAAGGTCGTCGCATATCGTTATGTTGGCTTCATACAATTTTACAGAATTATTCTCATAAACCTCAAAATCTTTTACTTACTACACTCTGCTTTATTATTAGTCCTTCGCATCTGCACTCGACAAAATAATTAAATAGATCGAAACACTACTATAATAATGCTCGTCGAACGAGTTGACTATTGTCGGGCGTTCGATTCACATGTACACGTTCACATGTTCGCGATCCGAAACTCAACTAAGGTATAATAAGAATATAGTAGATATAAAATGCAACGTCTCTCTATCTGTTTGTCTGTCCGTTAGTGCGCGTATCACTTATCCGATTTACCTGTTTTTTGTTTTAATTCATACATTTGTTCTCTGGCCAGGTTATCTATAATCTTCTATAATATCTATAAAATGCGACGTCTCTATATCTATTTGTCTGTCGACCTGTCCGTTAGTGCGTTTATCACTCGAGAACCAGATTTACCTACTTTTTTTTCAAAAAAACATATATGTTCTCTGGCCAGGTTATAGGATATACTTTAGACGTTAGGTAACATAAGGAATAAGCAGTGACGATAATAGTGAATCAAGTCGGAAAAAGGTTTGCCGCTAACGCGTTCTCTTACAATACGCTGTCTAAACCATTAAATATGGAACAATATCATGTAACAAAGAATATAATATATATATATATATATATATATATATATATATATATATATATATATATATATATATATGCAACGTCTCTCTGTTTGTCTGTCTGTCCGTTAGTGCGCTTATTACTCGCGAATCACCTATCCGATTTACGTGTTTTTTTTTTTTTAAATTCATACATATGTTCTCTGGCTAGGTTATAGGATATATTTTATTATGTTAGGTAATATAAAGAATGAGCAGTGACGATGATAGTAAATGAAATCCACGCGAGCGGAGTCGCGGGCACGGCTAGTTATCTATAAATTATACGTAGCTACTATAAACTAGACTCCACATATGTTTGAAAAATAGAAAGAAAAATATTTATGCATTGTGATTATCAAAATAATATTTTTCGTAATATTAATCAGAATTTTTAAATAACAAATAGTATCATTTGAAAAATAAAACCAGCTGAAAAGTTTTTTCTTGCGTTTACCTGTGCAAGTTATTGCACTCACACAGAACATTTAATAAAAACTCTGTATACTCAGGATGAATTTTTAACAACTTGTAACGCTTCCAGACGTTACTAAAGTCGCTATGTGTAGACTCTACACCTATTCAATGAAGTATGCCAGTCCTTTAAGGTTTGTGAGCAAAACTCCAATACATGGTAGAAAACTACGTGTATCTTTTGATCAAATAAGCAAATATTATATTATTGTTCTAGTATAGCGTAAGAAATTAAATCAGTATTTAACATAAATTAGAAATAAATGGGTGTTTTATAAATGTAAAAATTTCTTGTTGTTGATTTAACTAATTAAATTATATTATTAAATAATTTGCATAAATCTTGTTTTAAGAAGGAAATTTTGTGTACCAATATGTTAAAAATATGAGAAAAATATTAAGGTGATAAATTTTTACCAAATCAGAAGTTTGCAAGTGGTACAAATTGTTTAAATAGGCTGGAGAACCAGTTGGAGACGAACTGCCTTTTGGAAGACTATCTACGGCAACACAAAATCAAGAATCTTGTACTCGGTAACCATTATTTAAATATTAGAATCTTGTAGATCTTACTAAAATATCAGTTGAATCAACACAATCAAATTTGAAGGACAGCTTGGCGTCTTGTTCCAAAATACTGAACGTTGTTAAAAATATCTTTGCTTTGAGATCGACATAGGCTTTTTTTGGAAGACCCCATTTTTAAATGAATAATTACTGGTGTTGAGACGTGGATCTATTCATGTGATCCGGAAACAGCACAATAATCAGGTGACTATTGTGCAAGTCGTTGAAAAATCAGTTAATCAATATTGGGATACATTAATACTCGTATGATAACAAGTTTATTGATCCATGGGGATAGCTAAGTGATCAGAGACATTCTACTTTTGGAGTTTCGTACCTCAATAGTACTGTACACTTATTATCGGCGCCGTAAATGGTGCACTCAAGTGGTACTACATTCACCTTCGTGGTTTTTGCCTCCTGACCATATATCTTGTACTGAATTTGTGATCAGTATGAGTTTGTTATTGTTCTATTAAACATAGGTTTTACTCAGTTTTCTGCAACTAATATTTATTCCTCTGTCTTGTATCGAACTTTTTACATTCCATGCAGAACTACGCAGCACGTCATGGAAAAAATTAGCCTTGTTTTCCATGGAATTTTACATAAATATTTATTTCTACCGACAAAAATATATTATCACTTAAAGTTGATATTTCAGTGCTTCTTGTTTAACGTTCCATAATAGTATGTAAGTTTACGCCTGCGCTAATTCATCCTATGGAGTTGTTTAAGCGCGTTGTTTAGGTTTGTTGGTGTTATCAGGAGTCGAAGGATCGTAGCGTCTCAAAATATTTAAAAACATACAACCGCACGCATTTTTGCCTTATAGAGGTGATTTTTTACTAATTATTGTTTGATTTAAATTATTATCTGTGACCTACACATGTTAGGACTGCACTTCAATGTAAAAATTTCCAAAGTTATTTATTAGATGAAAATCTTCTTCTTCTTCTTCTTCGTCTTGTCAACCCAATTTTGTCCACTCCTAGACGTTCTAATCTCTTCCATGCTTCTCTATCTTTTGCCAACTTTAACCACTGCTTGCCTGCTACTACTCTTATATTATTGATCAATCGTTTCTGTGGACGTCCACATCTCTTCTTGTTTCTCTGGGTCTCCATACGGTGACCTTATATGCCCATCTGTCTAGGGATGATCTACCCACATGACCCGTCCATCGTGACGTCATTCTTGCCACCCCCAGAGCAGCTAAGGAGACGAACCAAAGTAAATGACATAGATGAGAATAATAAGACGTAATTGACATATTTGAAATTTAAAATATTCTTGTGAATAATGAATATACTTCTGTGGTAATTTACATAAAGGCTTTAAAGGTTACAGAAATTTGAGTATAATTACATAAATAATCAATGGTGGTAAATTAACCCAGGATAATTCATGCCATTATTTTTTACAGTGCGTATGAGCATTGTTTCCTGAGGTCAGTGGTCTTTTGAACCCATATCTTAATTAATTGAACACTCGGGTCTTTATGTACACTATGTAAATGACGTCAAATTTTAATTTTGTTATGAGTTGTGAGACATCCTGCTAAAAAATAAAAGCAATTTAAGTACGAATATTAATATTATAGAACAAACAAATTAGGTAGAGTATAATTAATTAAAAGCAGGTTATTGATACAATAAAAGATTTAAAATAGTTTACGATATAAATTAAACAGTAGAAATAACAGCGTTTCTCAACCATAAGCTCAATTTATTTAATTGGTTCTTCCTAGGAAATCCCTGAATTCAGCAACGTAGTATTTTGCGTAGCACTTAACGGTATAAAGATACGGTACGAAGATGCAAAGTAATAAAATCTGGAAACCTACTGTCAAATAAAATTGTTTTGTGGATTAGGATCATCCATCACTTTTGCCCCCTTCATTGATTCTCGGGGTGCGCAACCCCTCCAACGTACACTTCTGTTTAGTAAAATTATAAGGAATGAGTTTTAATCCCTATGGCTTTCGGAAGCTAATAACTTTATAATGACTTTTAAATACTTAGGTATTTAATGCATAATTTTCTGATATTAAGATTTTAAAACGACAGTTTAAAACGCCCGTTGTAATGAATACTGTCTTTACTTTGAATTATTGTTGTATTGTTCACTTTTATATGTTTAATATTAACAATACAGATATATTATCATTTGTAGATTTATTTTTAGATTTCTAGGCCCTTTAATCTTTGTCATTTATCATTTAAAAATACAGATACTCTAAAAACATGTTGTATTGCCACATTCTGTAAACAGAAGAAAGCTCGTATATTTGCACAAAATGTGGGTTTTTTAAAATTTAATAGTTCAAGAATCTCCATCTATTTCCACTGTTACCTTAGATTAACGTTTCTGACTAGTTTCATAAGACTTTTCTTCTTAAGACCAACCTTAACTTCATCTATCCCCTGTTTCTTTGCTTGGTCATCTGTCTTATTTCGGTTGTATCCATTGCTTTCGTATTTTTGTCATATATAAACATTATCGCTAGAAATAGTGTTCTGGATAGTTTCTTCCAAAGAGATGGTGTCTTCCATATAAGAATACCGAAAGTGGTACGAGCAGTGATAGACTGAAATAAATAAGGATGTACTATATTGATCTGTATTCCTAAATTGTGCTACTTTATGAGGAATTAAGCGCTTTACATCATTACGAGCACCTCCCAAGAAGTATTTATAGAACAGGCTCAAATCCTCACGTTCGAAATAACCAAGGTTTCTGCTCAGGTTCAGGTCTTGAACCACACGAATCGTTGGCTAATGCAGAGTATTCATTCCATCCTAGTCGAATATTGAGGTTTTCGTGATCTTAAATAAAGGTTTGTGTTTAAAAATGCAGTAAGTTTTAATATAGTCCGAGCTAATTTGTTCCAACTTTAAATATGAGTTTGATAATTATATTTTGAATCCATCACTACTACAATCTAGCATAATAGAAGGCCTAAATTAATTTGAAATGTAAATGATTTATATTCTACATTAAAATCAGCAAGATCCATAATCCCGCTATTGTGTACCCTTGTAGTGTAGTTCCTAATACTTCTTCACTCAGAGAGAATGCATAAACTAGTTTAGTTTGGTTCCAATAATAACCCGCATCAATGAACTGGTTCAGTTTCTCCAACAATTAAACTTTTAGGGTGTTCAGGCATCTCTACCCGACGTGTTTTAGTGGTATTTTAATATCGATTTTGTGTAAAAAATATTTTATTATTTGTTTGTTTGTTTTAAATCATACATTTTAATGGCTGCATCAAATATAAAATACATATTTCTATAATATTTTGAAATAAATTCACAATTGAGTACGAGGTCAGCCAGTGATATATTGTGTCGAATAAAACATTTCGATTTGTTAACGAATTTATTGTAATGTAATATTAATGTACATGTATTTCTGTCACTAAAATCTAATGTAATAACTTTTTGGTATCAGACAAAGGTTTCTCGTTTAGTTCACGGATTATTTAATTAAAAATTAATAGAGAATGTCACGATACAAAGTTTCCTACTAAAAAGCTTACTTTTAAATTATTTGTGGTAAATAGAAATCCATGAATGTTGTTTTTGTGATTGTTGCTATTTCTCATCATATTTTTTTCTGTAATTGCTTTACTAAGCAGTGATTATAACTGTAATTTTAGTTTTAAGATATCTCCCTAAGAAAAAATCTATCGACGTCAAAACAGGATTGTTTGAATTTCAACTGATAATTTGGAAAGCTAAATTATTTAACAGTTCGGAATGACTTGTGCTCCTTTGCGATACGGTAGCCGTTCTTTCTGGAGATACATGGAAGGAGGTTTTCGGAAGGGCAAATTCAGAGATGGTAGATATCAAATCTTGGTTTGATCTCAACCTCCTTTGTGCTAATATTGGCAAGAGTGTAGCATTGTCCTTCTCCCCGACTACTGTGAGTCAGCCCCTGGTGGATGGTGCCCACCAGCTCATAAGACATGAGACTGGATGTAATATGTCTGCCTGCTTTTGTGAATCTTTGAAGATGGGGGTCACAATTAAATACTTGGGTATTGTGGTGGATAGGCACCTGCGGTGGGGACACCACATCTCTTACTTGTGTTCCGGGATAAGAAAATTAATTTATAAATTCATTCAGTTAAGGTTGATTCTTCCCCTGGACCAACTGAAGGTGGTATTCCTAGCGTTGGTCATTGAGTATGGTGTTGTGGGCTGGGGCCACTGCGGTCCGACATTATTGCAATCTTTACTTTTGCTGCATAAAAAAATTATTAAAATCTATTTGAAAAATCAATCTATTATCCTACAGCTCTTTTGTATAGTAAATTTAATGTTTTGACAATTAATAATTTATAAAAATATTACTTGCTTATATTTATCTGTAATCACCCTAAAGATTTCTCGGTGGCCCCCTCCAATCAGCGTCACACTTAAAGGCACGCTGGAAAACTTTTGGAAGAGCCTAGAGCTTACACCTCCGCTGCTGCGGTACATGCAGCCTACTCTGCACCCCGCTTCTTCAATACTCTGCCTGGCCATGTGTCCGGCATCAACTCTTTTGCGGTATTTATAAAAAAATAAGGATGTGGCTGATTGAGGGTGAACAGTTTCTGTTCTCATCTAGCTTCTTCTCTGGTATAACATATTATTTGGTTTTAGCCATTACTCATCCCACTCTATTTACATAATTTAAAGAAAAAACAGAAAACGCAGCTGAAGAACTCTACCCTTTATTTATTTATTCTTTAATTTTGGTTTGAGACTGATGCTCTCTCCACACGAGTTATCCTATTGAGGGGGTGGAAAGTATTTGAAGTTTGAATATTGATAAAAATTGGATTATTAAGGATTGAATTTTATATATATATATATATATATATATATATATATATATATATATATATATATATATATATATATATATATATAAAATTATTAGAGATACTGTTGTGATTATTTTATTTTATTTTGTTTATTTTCTTATTACTTTTGATTTAATTTGATTTGACTAGCACAGATGTGTTTGAAGTGTATTGTGTCGCTCCATATTGTTGAAACTAGATCATCTAATTATAATCATCAAAATGGTAAAACAAGTATGAAGAAGTTCCCAATCATTTCCACAAATCGCCCTAAATTAACAATTATTGTGCAGCCTCTGTTATTCCCCAAGAAGTACGGACCAATTATTCTACATTCGACATGACAGCCCAAACTTTATTTGAAGGGAATGTAATGGCTTTTAATGATTTAGTTAGGGATTCATTTGACATCAATTTTGACAATTCTGTTTATTGTGTTATGTAGTCGTGTAGATGGAAATCTGCAAGAAAGCATTCAAACATTTGATTAACAAAATTGAACCTCTGAACATTATCGGTTGGCTTTAATTCGCAGACACAAATATTTAGGAAGAATGCGTTTTAACAGACACCTGGCCACAATAACTTTTATTTGCATATTGAGAGGTCAGCTTCCTCGTTTTAGTGAACGCATAGTAACGAAAAAAAAAAATTCATACTTAGAAACACTTCCATATACTCCGATGGTGCCATTTGGAGTGGTGGTTTAAAGCAATCAAAATGCATAATTTAAGTCAGGCTTAAGAGGGTCAACACCTGTTTAAGCATGCTTCACGGGGTAAAATTAAATAATGTAACTAAAAGTTCAACCATCCAATGATGCGCCACTTGTGCTGTTAATTTTTAAGTCATATTGTAGTTAAAATTACGTTCTAATCAAGTCTCTAAACTACCTACTAAAGATCTATACTTAAAAAAAACTATAGGCCAGAGCTTTTAAAAGTGTTCTGATTCTACTGGACTTAAGAACGTCGCATAACCTATTTATATATTTATATGTATATATATATATATATATATATATATATATATATATATATATATATATATATATATATATATATATATATATGTATATATTGTCGGTATGGAGAAACATAAATGTTTTTTGGTAGAACTCGACCATTAATAACATTAACAGCTATTTTTTGATAAATTTAAGGACTCCAAGTATTATGAGAGAAGGCGTTCTCCAGCTAAGCACACAATATCTTAGGTTAAGTTATGGCGATTACATGAAGTACCTGCTGAATTCCGTGTTAAATGTAAAACATAAACCATAAAGAATAAAGTTATGCTGCTGATTCGTTTTTAACGAAAACATACTTTAAAAATTCTTATCTGGGAATCCATTAAACGAAGAAAATTAAAATTAGTTTTACTCAAAATTGTACAAATTTCACATTTACCATCTGAAGAATTTACAGTGTAGTGAAACATGTCATGGATATTTAAGTCAAATATAGTGAAAATTTCGATTAAAAATAATTTAAATACCTTTGCTCACCTAATCTTAATTTATAGTTTTTTATTTTTTTTTTTTGCGTTTACTATTCATTATACGCCCTTCTAGTAGGGGATTTATATAATAAGAGGAGTTTTATAGTAATTTTGTGTAATGTATGCTACAAAGCTCCCAGCAGAGTTATCGCCAGTTGGCTGACACCATATGTGGAGCAGACACTAGGAGATCAGCAGTGTGGCTGCCGACCAACCCGCACTGATCAACTCTTTTCCTTGAGAATCATCCTCGAAAAATATTACACAGACGTCCACCAACGGATTACAGACTTCCGCCAGACCTACGGCAGTGTCGTGAGGAGAGACTTGTACGCTACTATGGCAACTTAGTAAAAATGACTCTTAGAAACTCTAGAAATAAAATCAGAGTGGAGGAAGAACTGTTAAGAGAGATAGGATGATGTCATCTCCACTCTGTTGTTTAACATGTGCCTAGAGGAACCCGGGAGGAAAGTGAAAATAAATTTTCCAATGGTATGATATTCAACCTACTTCTACAGTACTATGCTTATGCTGCCGTAACACAAGAGAGCTGAGCAGAGCTTATCAACAAATGGAAGCAGAAAGTGAAACAGTTGGTCTCAAGGTAAACGCGGAAAAACCGAAATAACCGTGATAATACCGGTGGTACTGAGATCTGGATTTTGACTTTAAGAAACAAAAGATGGTTGCTCGTATATGAATGCAAGATTCTCCGGAAAGTTTTCGAGCCGGTCAATAAAGATAGAATGTGGAGGATTCGAACTTACAAGGAAATCAAGAGCTTGACCAAAAGCCATATAAGCTTCGAAGACTCAATAGGCGGGCAACATATTAATGTGGCAGTCGACCTCAACTTTCTTAGAGGTCGAGGATGTTGGACAGAGTGGGATTAATTTACAAAATTGTTGCTTTAAAAAATTCAGCTTAGTTTTTTCATTATTATTTTATGATGCTAAATACAGCCAATAAATGTTTTTTCTATAGTAAATATTTAAAAATGTATTAAATGATTTTTATTTAATTATGTTCTCTTTTATCTTCATTTTAACCTTTTTCGTTTGCTTTTCCATTCTTTTGTTTTAATTATACCCTAATTACAAAAAACTTACAGAAAATAATTAAAAACTTTGTTTTATGTTGAAATCATGTAAATAAAGAACAGGGAATTTGTTTGAATAAAGTATATAGTAAAGTTTTGATTTGCATTATTAAAGGGAATGTTTGTTTAAAGTCAATTAAGGTTATTTAAAAACTTGCACTTTATAAATTTTATTATATTATTACAACACTCTGCGAATAAATTAATATGAAAGATCCTACCCAGTAAAATTCTATGTGTTTATATAGAATTGATTATTAATTAATTGTGTTTTATGTTTACTGAAAACCATATAATCTTCTTAAAATTTATATGCTACTGGCTTCTGTACATATACGCTATTGCAGGTGATTTAAAAATTTATACTGTTGATACTGCTAATGATTGTACTTTCTTGCAAGCCCAGCTTGATAATGTTCGTGAGTCGTGCAGAAACAATAAGTTATATTTAAATGTAAAAAAAAATGCACGTCGACTATCAACTAAATAATAGTAGTTTGGAAAGGGTGTGTGAAATGAGGGATCTTGAAGTTCTGTTTTATAGTCATTTCGGTTTTGTTTCTCATATTGCACAGACAGTGTCTGCAGCTAATAAAATGCTGGGGTTCATAGTGAGAAACTGTAGCATATTTAGTAATACAGCTGCCCGAAAAACCTTATATTTTACATTGGTCCGCTCAAAACTTGAATATGCTGCAGTTTGAAATCCGTACTATGAGGTTCATGTCGATGCCTTGGAGGTAGTTTAAGGAAGGTTTTTAAAATTTTTGGCATTTAAACTGGATAGCCAATACCCGCGCAGAGGCATAGACCAATCAAAATTACTGCATCGATTTGAAATTCAGTCGTTATAATTAAGAAGGGGGAACAGTGGTTTGACTTTTTTGTATAAATTACTTCATAATTTTATTGACTGTCCCTAATTGCCGGATAAGGTTGATTTTCTTGTGCCTCTACAATATTCTCGCTGACATTATGCGTTTTACTGTAATCTCTTAAGAACTAATGTCTCATTTAACTCACCACTTCATACCATGTGTCATAATTTTAACAATATATCCAACGACTGTGATATTCATTTTGACAGATTATCAACTATTTTAGAGAAGTCTAGCACAAATTACTTGATCCTGGAGACAAAACGGCAATCAAAACAGGAAGTTAGCGAAGGTGAAAGTGCTCCCAAAAAAGCGAAAACAGTTTTATTAACGGGAAGGGTGATGGCAATTACTTTTTGGAACTCACGGGGTATCATCGTGATTGACTATTTGGGAAACGGAAAACAGTAACTGGCTTATTGCGCAACCTTATTAGATCATTTGCATAGTGGGTTGACATAGAAGCAACCAAGAGTAGCACGCAAAAATGTGCTCGGCTGTTGCAATGGCAAAGTATACGAGCCGGGCTTCGAAATAGTTCAGGTTAGTTTTTCACCTGCCATACTCCCCAGATTTGGCCCCAAGTAACATTTTTTTGTATCCTAATCTCAAAAATTGGTTTGAGGGTACGACATTTTCATCGAGTGATGAGGTTATCTGCTCTGCGCTCTAAACTAGTATTAGGCACAGATCGTACGAGTTTCTGTTTTTGCAGAAAATGTCATTTATTTTATTTTTTATTAGCTTTTTCAATCCAGCCTTGTATGATAAAGGTTTTTTCTTATTATACATAGAACATATCATCCTTTACTTAATTGGTAGTTACTATTTACCTGATTTATTTAAATTATAATTAAAAAAAAATTTAAGAATAACTTTACCGGTACTTTTTTCATAAACATCTTGTCATTTCAGGATTATACAAACAAACAAGGAAAAGAACGTAACCTAAAGTGGAAGACGTGAGGAAAGGAAGTCTAGGTTTTTAAATTGCTTGTCAGTTTTAAGTGGTAGTCATTTTGTTTACCAATTTCTTTGATTACATACTATTATAGAACCGGACTAAGGTGTAACAAAAAGAAGTTCACCCAGGAAAAACATAAGTTATAAAAATTGACTCTTCAGATAGTTGTCTAGGTATTTAAAATTTATAGGACAATATTTTTATAGCAATAAAAAGTCTTTTCGTGCATTACATTCAAGAAAAGCAAAGAAGAATAATTCTTAAAATAATTGAAAACATATAAAATATATCGACCCCCACCCTTAGATTAGATTCTTACTTCAACTATTTCATATATTCCAAATTATTATTGTGCTGTCAGATGGACCAACAGACAAACTGACAAAAATGTGGGACTATGTTTTTCGTTATCTAAGAACACTGAAATATTCCCTTTGGCAAGAGAAGTTTAAATTGATAAAGTGTACTACCCAGTAGTGCCAGGGCAAACACGCTGTTTTATAAATAGTATTAAAGCTGACATTATCACACAAAAAATTAACTTGATCCTAACATTATAATTGGGTATTTTAAACTGTAAGTATACTATGGTGTGTTATTACCTACACCTATATATTACTCTTGTTAAAATTGAAAACAAAAATGAAAATATAAAAATAATTTTTAGTTTAAACGGGATGGCTAATAGAGTATATATATATATATATATATATATATATATATATATATATATATATATATATATATATATATATATATATATATATATATAATAGACACTTTTAAACCTTTATTCGGGTTTCAATTGTTATGCCCAAATTTTTTTCATTATAGTAACCAAAAACCTGGAAAATTCTCATACTTCTGAAACTATATAAAGTTTATGCAGCCGCTGTTCTGAAGCAAGTTTAGGTTGTCTTCCTATTTCAAGTATAAGTATTGTATGTGTATAAACTTTAAAATCTATTTCCTATTTTGATCGAGAATATCTACACTGCTATCCCTGCACAATGTTCATTTACCACTTTTTAATTATCCTCTTTTAACCACATTTCCCCCATGACTCTCTCCTACCCCACCTATAAACTTCTACAAGAAATCTGCGTACTCCAACATCCAGCTAAATAAATTATTCCTGGAGAGAATCTCTAACAACTATCCAAACGACACCCTCATCTACACAGACGGCTCAAAAACTAAAAATGGAGTAGGAGCTTCATTTATAGATCCAACCACCATCAAAATGTTCAAACTTCCTAACTACACTTCCATCTTTTTAGCTGAAGTCCTTGCTATCAAGGAAGCCATGCGGCATGCATTTTCACTCAACATCACGATCTCTTATTATTTCTGACTCTTATACTGCCCTCACTTCTATCAGATCAAGAAATCTCAAGCTCAATCACGTTCGCCAAATTTTAGATCTCTGTTACACAGCAAAATTGAAAAGTGGCCATATCTCACTCCTCTGGATACCCAGTCACTCTGACATCAGAGGCAACGATAAAGCTGATCTGTATGCTAAACAAGCCATAACAAGAGGCATTCCAGGACTGGAAGAGAACTACCCAAAAGACTTCAACAACTACCTCAGACACCTATATCTCTCATTGTTCAAACTTAGCTGGGATCTAACTAATCCGGAAAATAAACTGTGGTCGATCAAACCTCTTGTGAACCCTGCCCTGAACTCTCATAACCTGACAAGAAAGGAAAACGTACTCGTGCGGATATACACATAGTACCTATTGTCATTTACTAAAGAATAAACAAGCTCCCACGTGTTCCATCTGCGAATCTCTCCTAACAGTGGCTCATCTAATAGAGGCCCTACATTTCAAACCTACTAGAGACAAGCATAATGCTCCATCCAGCTTGAAAACAACTATAGATACATTCGAAACAATAAAAACAGAGAGAGAAATTAACTTTACAGTATAATTTTCCAATCACACAATAGGGGCCCTAAATGACCTAGCTGTTGATGCACCCAGACCATTTAATATCTATATATCTATATCTGTCTATGATCGAGTTAGCTATTATGCCAACGAACATATAAATAGAAAGACAAACAGACTGACCACCAGATAGACAGGTTGCCAAAAATTGAAAAAAAAAAAATGCGAAAAAGAGAGAAAAATCTCAGACTGTAGTAAAAAAAAATAATCGATTTTTCTCAAATTTTATTTAAATTCAATTTTACAACATAACTGCTAAATTTGGCGTAACATTTTATTAACGTTTTATTGATATTTTCAGAATTTCATTTATTAAGGATAACATAAAGCAACTCACCAACGTTTGTCTGCCTTGAATATGTAAAAAGCAATAGAAACTAAAAGAGCGGAAAAAATATATAGTCTTTCAAATTGCTTGTCAGTCTTAAGTGGTAGCGATAGTCATTTTGTTTACCAATTTCTTTGATTACATAGCATTATAGATCCAACCTAGAGGAAATTGAACCGTAGTTGTAGGGATGATAAGCATAACATTCTGGAATTTTTTGTCTTTAAAAAAAAAGGGGAAGTTTTTAAGGTTTATAAAAAATATCAAAAGTTAAAGTAAAAGTATTATTCAGGGTATTATTAAGTTCATGAAATTAGATATTTTATGGTTAAACGTCCATTTTTTTTGAGCTTGTTTTAAAGGAGTGTTAAAATAGAGCCGAAAAAACAATTAACGCCAAAGTTTCCACTAAAAATCTATTATTCAGATTTAGGGGTTACCTATTGAATAAAATTAAAAGTGAATATAACATTATTAATAAAATTTTACTAATATGTTCGAAAATTAAGGGGTTTGCTATCTCTAGGAGGATTTATTCTTTAGGTTGGTAGAACTGTTATTAACATCTGAATTTTCGTGACATTTGCTTTATTAGTATAGAAATACGTGCGTGTTTTGCAACTGTAATTTTTTTAAATGAATAAATCTGCGGAGCAAAGAATTTGTATTAAATTTGGTTTTAAAAAAATTCTAGTATCGATACGTTAACAATTTGGCGTATATCGCTCACAGAGGCAGAGAAGCAGTCGAAGATGAACTGCGCTCTGGATAACCACCCAATATAACCATAGTAGAACACATCAGCAAAATAAAGGATCTTGTATTTAGTTATCATCATTTAAGTATGAGAGATCCTGTATACCTTACTGAATTACGAATTAGATCAATATAATTGATTTTAAAAATTATTTGGCCTCGTCTCGAAATCACTAAAGAGATTTTTTTTTGTCTCCGATGGGACCTGAAAGGTCCTATCAAAGACGAAGGACTGTAAAAGTTTAGTCATGAAGTGGAGCCATGGGCAGCCACTGTAGTACTAAATGTATTTTGTGATATGCTTTTCGAAAATAATAATTATTACACCAAAAAGAAATTATGACGAAAATTAATACTTAAATTGTTTGCCTTACTGTGTATTTTATTTAATATATATATATATATATATATATATATATATATATATATATATATATATATATATATATATATGTATATATATATATATATATATATATATATATATATATATATATATATATATGTATATATATATATATATATGTATATATATATATATATATATATATATATATATATATATATATATATATATATATATATATATATAATATATCGTGTCAAATTGACGAAAGATGTTTCACTCTTATATATGTGCACTTTTCTTTTTAAGTGGATGTTTATAAGTTAATCTTACTTAATTTTTTAATTTCATGATATAATGTTGAACCAAAGCTCTGGAGTTTAAATATTGCGAGCTTTTCAAACCTATTTACTCGAATAAAAAATATATAAATATACAAAGAAAGCTCCACCGACACTATATACTTGAAAAACGCCTTTTTTACTTGGGATTATGTAAATAAAAAATCCGTAACCCGGGGTGAATGATGTGAGAAAAGAAGGTCTACGCTTCCAAATTGCTTGTCAGTCTTAAGAGTTGGTCATTTTGTTTAGCAATTTCTTGATTACATCATGCTATGGAATTAGGTCAAGGTGCAGACAAATAGTTCAAGAGATGACGACAGTTTTTTGGGCCATTATTTGTTACCACTTGAGAGGCTTTTTACATTATAATTTTGTATAATAAGTATAGAAAAGGGTAAATATGGTAGTTTCACGCTTGCACGAAAAATGACAAAATTATAATTACAAATTAATTATTTATCGACCGAACAAGCTTTTGGTTTTTAAAATGGGGGTTGTATGATAAATACCCGGCCTCGGCCAGAGATGGCGCTACTACTATTTAAAAAATTATATTCTTCGTAAACATCACCTTTCACAAGAATCCTGTCAAATTTTTAAGTCGCTGCGTGTTTTAGTTTGTGAGTGGCACCCATTTAAATAAAACAACTTTCGTGACTATACAACACTGGGAAAAATTGAATATCAAGCATTGAATATTTGTTTTTGAAAAAGAAAACGAAGCAAAGTGTATGGGGACTCTGCACCTTCGTTATCGACCATATAATATTAAACAGCTTGATTCAAATGCTGTCGTACAATCATTTTTGATGAAGAACGTCCAGGTTGTCTAAATGAGGTCACCACATCAGAAATGACTAAAAAAATCCACGATATAGTGATATAGGATCGAGTAGTGAAAGGGCGTGAAATTGCTGAGATTGTGGGCATCTCAACTGAAGGGGTGTAGAATATTTTAATATCTTATTTATTATTTAAAATGGGTGCTGCGATTGCTCGTAATTGACAATAAGCACGAACGTGTGTCAATTTCAAAAGAATGTTTTGCGACATTAAAGCGCAGTCGGAATGATTTTTGGCGTCGATTCATCACTGTTGACGAAACATGGATTCATCACAGTGAAAGAATAGTCCAAACAGTGGGTTTTCGGTGGCAAACCGGCGCCAAAGGAGACCAAGGCGACTTTATTGGCCAACAAAGTTATGGCCACACTGTTTTGGGATGCATGCGGCCTAATCCACGTCGATTACCTTGAAAAGAGCAAAACGAGTGATGGAGGGTATTATATTAACTTATTGGCTCGTTTCAACCATGCTGTGAAAGAAAAACGTCCGCATTTGGCGAAGAAATATTTTTTTTTTTATTGAGACGATGCACGCGTGCACACTTGTGTCATTGCCATCGCAAAATTCCATGAATTAGGATATAAATTGCTTCCGCATCCACCATGTTCGTCAGATTTAGCCCCCTATTTACGAATATGAAAAAATGGCTCGGCGGAAAGAAACTTGGCTTGGTGATGGCTGAAACAAACGCCTATTTTGAAGGGTAGGAGAAATAGTATTTTTTCAATAGGATACAAATGATAGAAAAACGTAGGACTAAGTGTATAGAGCTAAAATGACACTAACACGTAGGCTGAAAAGTTTTTGGTCTGACACATAGATGTTGCCCTTTTCAAAAAATCCATATGATTTTTAGGAAGTACCAACCTTCAAACGATACGTGTCGAAATTTCATGACATTTCGACGATTAACTTACAAGTTACGCTACTTTTGATATTTTCAAAACAATGGAACAAATCGAATTTCGTGTGTTGATTAAACACTATTTTTTGATGGGAAAAAATATTGTTCAAGCAAAGCAATAGCTTGATAAGTGTTACAGGGACTCTGTTCCTGGAAAATCACTCATCATTTATTGGTATGCTGACTTTAAACGCGGTCGTACAGATACAAATGATGCTGACTGTTCTGGACGCCCAAATGAGGTTGTTACACCGGAAAACATAAAAAAAATCCACAAAAGTGTTTTGGATGACCATAAAGTGAAATTGCGTGAGATAGCTGACATCCCCAAAGATATCAAAAGAACGTGTTGGTTATATTTTGCATGAACATTTGGACATTAGAAAGTTCGAAATGGGTACCGCGTTTGCTCACAGTGGACCAAAAACAACGTGTTGATGATTCTGACCGCTGTTTGTACCTGTTTAAGCGCAATAAGAAGGATTTTTTCATGTGGTATGTGACAATGGAGGAAACATGGATTCACCACTATATACCAGAATCAAATCGGCAGTTAGCTGAGTGGACAGCAGCCGGTGAAAGCCGCCCGAAGCGACCAAATGCGCATGGAATAATGCTATGCTAAGAAGGAAAAAACCATCAATTGCGAATATTATATAAAGTCATGGGTGCGTTTAAAGGCAGAAATCGCAAAGAAACGGCCCCAACTGAACAAGAAAAAAGTGCTCTTTCATCAAGACAATGCACCGTGTCACAAGTCAATGGTTACGATGGCAAAATTGCATAAATTGAAGTTGGAATTGCTTCCTCATCCACCGTATTCTTCAGATTTGGCCCCCAGCGACTATGATCTATTTGCAGACCTCAAAAAAATGCTTGAGGGAAAGAGATTTAGCTCCAATGAAGAAGTTATCGCCGAAATTGAGGACTATTTTGAAGGCAAAGACCAATTCTTTTACAAGAAAGGTATAAAAATATTAGAAAAGCATTGGACTGATTGTATCGCTCTAGAAGGGGACTGTATTGATGAATAAAGTCGAATTTTGCAAAAAGAAAGCCTACGTGTTTTATTTCGGTTTCTTTGGTTTGTTGGTCTTCTTGAAGCATGGTGCTCCCCGATTATGATTCTACCTTTCTCCAGATAGTCTGTAAGTACAACACCATGAGAATCCCAAAAAAACCGTAGCCATGACTTCTCCTGCAGATGCAACCGTTTTTGCTTCCTTGGGTGCATTTTCACCTGATCCCATTCACTATTTCGACTGATCCTTCATCTCTTGCGTGTAATAATGAATCCATGTTTCATCTACTGGTATGAAACGTTGAAGAGATTCACTAACATTATGTTTAAACAAGCCCAAACACTCTTGGAAAATGTTCATTCGAATGCATTATCGCTTGTTTGTTAATAACCGCGGAACCCATCGAGTGGCACGGCCTATCGAGACATTTACAATGTGAGCGAGCACGTGAACTTTGAGACGGTGATAATTTAGTAGACTATTGTAAATTTTTGTCACAATCTCGTCGGTCATAGAGGTTTTCGGGCATCCTGAGCGTTTATTGTGTTGAATGAATTCAGGAGCCAACTTTTTATTCGTCGAAAATGAAAGGAAAGCATTATTTAATGTGACATTCAACCCTTTTTGAATAAACACAGGTGTCTGAAACTTCACATTACGCGTAGTAGATAACACTTAGCAAATATCATAATAATTTTGGAGCGATCCTCGTAATATATAATAAGTTGTTACCATTATTATTTATAGTGGAACATACAAGGAGTTAAAGAAGTGGAAAGAAGGATATAAGGGGTTTCTGGGGTCAATTTTGGTATTGAAATGACAACTTCTAGAGAAATCAGCTGAAATTAAACTTGGCAAATCAATAATTATTATTTTATAAAACATATTTTCATGATATATATTTAACTGTGAAATTAAACTTGTCTTTTATATAGATTGGTCTTCTATCTGAAATACTTTTGAGGATATATATATATATATATGCTTGTAAAGTTACTATATTGAAGCTAATAAAATCCAAAACTTTCCGAATGCATTCAAGTACTAAAATATATTAATAGTCGTTAAAAGCTCTATTAGAACTTTTTTATTAGTAACTCCAGCTTTCCTGTCCTCGGAAGTTCCACCATAGTAAATTTGTCTTTCAGAAAGCATTCACCATGTCACGTACAATCCAGCAACGAAACATCGGCAGCTTTTAATTAGCTGACATCAGACGGACGCGAGCAAAAAACTACCCCCAACAAAACCTATTATTCGGCGTTGAAGAATCCCCCAGTTTCTATGCAGGACCGCACTTACTGTATTAAATTTATCAGTTTACTTAGCAGATATTTTAAAAGGGTGTGTAATTTGACAATAAAAGTGTTTCTAGAAACGAATTTAAGAATGAGATTTTAAACTGCACTAATGACGAGGTGGTATGAATTTTTTGAAAAAGTTAAAATATATATTTCATGCTATATTCAAGGGTATAAAGCTATAAAATATATGTATAATATCCCGTAAAACATATTTGTAGCCCCACTACCGCGCTCTCACTTTTAGTCGTTATATAAATGTAAATAAAAATCTAGAAATAATTACAACTCACCATTATCGTGGGACTCTCGGAACTTCAAAACCCATACATCATCTTTATACTAAGGTATATAAGTAGTAGGTGTACCTTTTTTGAGTTAACTAAATGTTTATTTATTTACGAAGAGAATATAAATTTATTAAAAAAAAAATTTCTCCATTATTCTCCGCAGTTTCAGATAGTTGGCAGATTTCCTCTTTGAGAATCGAATACGTGGCATGAGGGAGCTCTTTCCATTCCATAATTTGAATTTTAAACTGAATGTTGAGATATATATTTCCAAGGTATTGAATTAATTTATACCAATAAATATATGTATTTGTATGTATATACACTTAAACATGGGCTTTAAATAAAAGTATAATACATAAACTCCTAGTAACCTAAAGAGCAATGGAGAGGAGAATGCTAAAAATTAGAGTCCAAGATCGTATTCCTAACATCGAGATACGAAGAAGATCAAAAGTAACAGATGTAATACTACGAATACGTATATTAAGGTAGAATTGGGCAGGGCATATCGTAAGGATGAATGATAACAGATATACACACCATATGGTTATATGGAGGCCTAGAAAACCTAAAAGATTCAGAGGTAGATCACAGACAAGATGGATGGACAACATAAAAAGATTAGCGGAACAAGGATGCAAAAAATGAACAATAGAGCTCATTAGAGACAATTTGAGGTTTACATCCGACTATAGATGGAATAAGCTTATGATGAGCTCTATATATATATATATATATATATATATATATATATATATATATATATATATATATATATATATATATATTCAAATTAACATATCTATTAGCCGAAATATAAAGAAAACAGTCCAACGATGCTATTAAAAATGAATATCGACTCACAGTCCTCCCACTTCCTTGCTTCAGAACAATAGTTTACTTTTCATTTACTTTATGATTAAAAATAATTCGGTTTCAAATTTCTTGTCCTTAATAACCTTGATATATAATGATAATAATAATGAATATAATATATTGGGCGCTTCCCTCTTCCCACCTTATCTAAGTGCGATTATAAATTATGTTTTAAAATAGTCTTCTTCTGAAGTAAAAACAAGATAAACGTCGAAGGGGGCCGTAAAATACTCACCCTTTTTACCCAAGACTTTGGGTGGTAAACGAATATATCAAATTTGAAATTGATGGTTTTCTTCGCTCTGTACTTACAGTAATTTTATACGTAACATTTAATTTCTTGAAGTTTAAGGTCGAGGAGCATTTCCAGCCCTAGCTGATGAGCATTGAAGTTTTGTGCAGTTATCACACAGATATTTAAATTTGTGTACTCTTTCTACTTGTTCGTCATCTATTAGGAGTTGTGCGTTATTATCGATTCATCTGTATAATATTGCTTGTATTGATACGGATACTATTTTTTTAAAGTCTCATTTACGTCGTTTATGGTTTCTTGTAGGTTCTGGATATGTTCATTCAACATCCTTGTATCACCAGCGTATATTAAGTGATGTAGGTATATGTAAAATAAAATCGATGACAATGTACATCCCGTCAGACTCCTTGAGCAATCGTAATGTTTTCTGAATAAAGTCATTCAAGAAGCCGTAACTTCATCGTTGCATTATAGAATAGACGATGGAATATTGTTATGTACTTTTCACCAATTCCTGTCCCTTGTAAGATTTGTAGTAGCAGATCATGCCGTACGTAGTCGAATGCTTTTGCACAATCTAAGAAGTGCTATAAGTGTAATAATTTGAAATATATATTTAGTTGCAAAAATTATCATTACAACATAGCAACTGACAGATCAACCGGAGAAAATTTAAAAAATATGTTTTTCGTAATCTCAATGCTCTGAAATATAAAGAAATGTAAAAAATGTCTCGAAGAGGGCTTTTTTCGCGAATACAATACTTTCCCTTGAAAGTAAAAAGCTGTTTTTTAGGTTACACCTCCTTTAACTTTTCTAGACTGTTATGTTCTCCCCGTAAACTGATTCCAACTGCCTTGCTTTTTCCATTAATCGGGTTGTAAAGAACCGAAACCGTACAGAAAATGTTCTAACTTACATTGAAAAAAAAATACGGTTTTTTGAATATAATATTTACCATGTCTGAAGGAATATTTTCTTTATTAACTTTAAGATATGTTTGTGCTGAATGCACGCTCTGTGCTATTAAAATTTCTTTACTCATCTGGCAATATTGGAAAATAGGTCTTTTAATTAAGAATATTTTTTCACAATCAGTTCTAGAACTTGGAGGCAGAATTGTATATTGATTTAAAGCCATACTGATAATTAATATTAAGAGTGAAATGATACTATACAGTAGTAAACACGGTAGCGACAGCCCGATTCGGCACCTTTAATCTCAAAAGGTTCGAGTTTGTAATGATCACATTACCGGTAGCCTTAAAAAACAAGGCAAAAGGCAAAAAGTACAAGGGAAAATTACATTTTGCTTCAACGTTTTTTGCACGTTATTCATTTAAATACCTCATTATTGAATTTATATTTCTCAACTATTAGAGATATTGTCGGGGGGGGGGGGGATGATGTTCATTTTGAAAATATATCTCTGCACACCTTCAGCTTCGCTCGTATGATGTCAACAATCATTATATTTCAGCGAATCTCAGTAATCGGGAAAGATTGATAATAATTATAATTATTATTTTCTTCTGCACATAAAAATGAAGTAAACACACTTTTTACTCTATTTTATCATTAGTTAAATCTAATATAATAATTGACATACAACTAATGACTTTTCCTGCCTATATACTACTTATATAAAGTAACCGGTCAAGTGCAAGTTGGACTTGTGCAATTAGTGTTCCGTATGTTGATTGCTTTTAAAATAAAATAAAGATTTTCGTTACGGAAGTGATCAGTGACTTCACAAAACATATTCCAAATGAGTTTTCAACAAAGTTTTTTTCCGATCTTTAGTGAAAACTGATGACCTTGAAATTTTTTTTTATATACCAGATGAATTATTAAAGGTAATGCACTCGTAATAATTTTAGTTCAATCTATACCCTGTAGAGAATATTCCGGAATTTTTTCAAAATTTTTTGTTCAGTACTTTTCGAGATAAGGTTGGGGACAGCGATATTACGCACTTTTTTAAAAATAATACAAAGAGAATTGTACGCAAGTATTACATTATGTATATTTTTCAACTCGTCTTTTTACAAGCTTTCATTTGACACCCCACTTGATGACCTGGTAAAAAAAAAAATCACTTCCGATTTCACCCTCCAAAACCCCATAAGTCAAAATTTAACCTTCAAAACTACACGGCTCTGATGAGGCCATCAATTCGTATATTATTGCCAAATTTCAACTTTCTATGTCAAATAGTTTCGGAGAAAATCGGGCGTGACAGACAGACAGACAGAAAGACGGACAACGAAGTGACTGATTTATTCAAACTCATTACTACTTTTGCATGCCCACATTGAGTTTTGAAAGTTTGGTTAGCGAATTTTAGCAGATAATATAACTTAACTCTAGCAAACAATTTTAATATGAAAGACAATAATCTTTATATAATATATTGCTTAATAGAAAGAATTTTAGAATCTTTGGGAAATCTTAAATAACTAACTTCTTTCGAGATACCACATATATTCTTACAAGCACAAACCGCACAACAAAAACTTCCTTTTGACATCTTTTTTATGATTATTTCCAATTATAACGTCATACGAGCGATTTACTTATTGGAAAATTATTAATAATGAATTTCGGAGCACGTTATAAAAATATTCTCCTTGAAATCCAGATATAAACACAACCCACGACTGCGTTGACAGCCATGTTGTTGACATGATAGGGGACGCATGCGTGTTCAAAAACAGAACTTAAAAATTTTCTTGAGCGTCGCTAGTGTTTTATGTTTACTGTGGTAGTGCAATGAATAAACCTAATGTAAATCTCCACCACCAATCTATAAAATCAAATAAAAAAGAACTCAAATCTTTCTGCGCCGATTAACAGAAAATTTTCTCTATAAAACCAAACAGTGGTTTTTCTTTTGTAATAATTTGCGCCCACCTATAGCCTAGTTTGTTATGTATGGTATGGAATGTCTAATTGCGTTTTTTTTTCATTTCAGGTGAGTTGAACATACGCACCAATAAAATTTGCCGATTTAAAGTTTAGGTAAGTGTTTAAAATTAAATTATTGTCATATTTTTCAACATCTTTTTTACTGCTGATTTCGGGTATATGAAAGTTTATGCTATAACGTACACAGGATCTCAGAAATCATTACATCCACTTATTGACTACTTAAAAAAATTTATCTATACAAACATATCGCTCAAATATTAACGGGAAAGTTTAAAACTAACAAAGATTAAAAGGTTTATTGCATCTTTTCCTAACAGTGACATTTTTTCAGAGTAGTAGTTATTTACTCGTATTTCAGATTTCTGTTGATGGATGGATGGATGTTATGTGTGTAGGGCGCATCGACTACTGGGTCATGTAGCGCCCCTGTGTATGGTTTTACTTGTGTCTAAGTTTTAAATTCAATGTCCCGTAGGAAGCTCTTAATGTTTGATTTGTATGTCTTAAATGAAGTAATGACTTGTTTTATACTAGATGGTAAGTCATATTGTTCTCTTAGGGTTTTGAGGTGAGTGCTCTCTAGTATATGTTTGACTGTTAGTGGAACTTCACAAGTTGTGCAGAGAGGGGCTTGTTCTCTCTTAAGGACGTGTGAATGAGTGCTGTAAGTGTGTCCTATTGCCAGTCTGCACGTGATGACATTCTCTGTTCTGGTCAAGTTTATTGAATGTAGTGGAGGAGTTACTCGTGATTTGAGGTGCCACAATTTGTTATTGGGGTTCTCCAGATCCCATTTGAGTTGAAATAGGTTAGAAAGTAGCTACTGGAGTAGTTTGATATTATCTGACGGATGATTCTCCTCCAGAGTGCAAATTTTCGTGTCTATGGCCACTCTGGCGTAATAGTCTGCTCTGTCATTGCAGTAATTGTTTATGTGACTCGGTATGTAGCAAAGAGTAACTTGTTTTTGCCTTGATTTGGCTGTATATAGTAGGTCATATATTTGTCGAATGTAGCTGTGTGACATATTCTTGCATCTGAGATGATGAGAAATTTGTTAGTGGGGGTAATTGACAAAGCAGTGCGTATAGCTTCTTGGATGCCTAGAAGTTTCGTGGAGAAGACGGTTAAATGATTCGGAAGTTCGAACATCCTCATAAAGGTAGTAGAATAGTATGCTGCACGCACTCCTTGATTCGTCTTTGATCCATCTGTGTAAAGGGAAAAATGGTTTAGGTATTTGTTATTGACCAAGTCCGTTGGATTTCCGTTGATATTACGAAAATATTAATCTAAAGTTCTAAAACTAAAGATATGAAAATTTAATTGCTTTTTTTTGTCATAGGTTTTGTCTCTCATGTAGATATAATAAGCAGAAGTATTAGTATTTATATTATTTATTTCCGATTTACTAAATAAACGAAAAGATAATAAAATAATCAAAATAGTCACTCGTACACATTTTATCAAATGACCAATTCATCTATTCTATGTTACGCTACTTCTACCGGAATAGAAGCTAGAGCCAGGTACTCGGAGAATCTACAGGAGATCTTCTAACTTATATCATAGAAGTTTGGAACAATGTCATTGAACATTTTGGAGAATCTCTAGCGGTTCCACTTGATATATCCAAGGCGTTTGACTATGTTTGGTATGACGTATTGTTGGCTAACTTACACTCTTTCTGTATGTCTAGAAGATTTTCTATATGGCTCTCTTGTTTTCTCAAAGAGCGTTCTTCATGAGTGGCAGTCCACGGATTTATTTCTAATACTTTCACAGTGAATGCTTTTGTGCCTCAAAGCTCCATACTGCCTCCTCTCTTTTTCATTTACATTAACGATCTGCTGGAAATGACCAGAAATCCAGTCTACAGCTTTACAAATGACTAGAAGAATTCTATCTTAAAGCAACAGTAACCAAGTAAAATTTAACGCTACATAAATCCAGGCGGCAGTTTTTTTTTAAGAACGTTAACGTTACGAAACTTGACATAGTTAGGTCGGTATACTCTATTCCTCTAGCATCGTCATTCAATTTGTTGGATGTAGCCCGGGTAATTCATCCCGGAGCAGGATATGCTAAAACACACGTCGCGCTAATACAGCACATCCGTATAAGTTTCAGCTTGTCGCCTGCACAGTCTTTTTCAAACAGTCTTTTATATGGAAAACGTCATCCCTTTGGAATGATTTGAACTGTGTTTTCCACCGAATACAATATGTACTGATTCGAAGCCATTGTGAATTGCTTTGTCTTTGCTTTGCAAGTCCGTATTAAATTTTGTTGGAATTACCAATGAGAACAAAATTGGTTTAATGGCTTCACTCTCTTTAATCGACCTTCTTTTTACCCCTTGGCCTTAGAAAAAGACACGATGGAGACGGAAGCCTCACAAAGCTCTATGATCACCACTATTGTTTTATATGTATTCAGCAGGTAGAACATACCAAGCTGAAATCATATGGCGATGACAAAAACGTTACAAATGTGTCGGGAAGCTGTAAGAATAACTTCTGATAGGCTGCGGGTGCACCTGAACAAATCGTCGGGTTGGTTCGATCATTGAAGAGCCAAAATTCATCCGACAAAGGCTCAAGCGATTCTGTTCTCCAGATAGTTTTCGTCTCAGTTTTGCATGGTGAAACAGCGCCAAGTATCTTGGCTGGCAATATAATAATTAGCCGTTATAAAAGGATCTTATTACTCCACCTAGGCAAGCCGAGTAGATCGCCGCTGGACCCAGTACATTCCGATATGACCATAGTAGTGGAGAAGGTGAGATTAGTGAACAGAAATGCTCTAATTAGGAAGCCAGAGAAAGCACAGGACTTACTACTACTTGCACTTAGTAGTACTCTCTCTGGTAATTGACTCAACTCGTGTAATAGCTAATTCATTAACTAAAATACAACTTTTTCAAACAACAGAATTTTTTAAAAACTTTTTAAAATATTGTATTTAATTCAGTCCGTCCCAGAAAGTGTTTGATTTCGATTCCGTGAAAACCCGCATGCTGTCCTGTTTAGTATTCGATTCACACCATGGGATTGCGTTAAAAAAGGCCAGTTTTTTTTTAGTAGAAACTTTTTATTTGACTTTAATTTATCGACTGAAAAGGAAAAGCATCAGTCTTGGGTAAACTGGGAACATTATTATTTGGTAGTTTGTGAAGGAACTTTTCAAGTGAAAACTAAGGATATTACCAGAGTATTTATTGACAAGAGAAATCTAGATTGTCTAGTGTACGTGAGATATAACAATTTTTTAACTTTTTAAATCCTCTTTTTAAAACTTTATGGAAAGATGTGAATTATTGAGATATTTGTCTCCGTCTAACTTACCGAGAAAAATAAATAGTGGCTTATCGGACCAACGTTAGGGGGCGTGTCATATATATCCAGAAAAAATCGTAAACGAAATACGTTTTGCACAGCTGACGCATTTTGAAATGGAGCTCTGGTTTTATGCTGGAAACCCCGTCGATCCTAGATTGTTCATTAATCTTGGACATCCAGTACTTCTTTTAATACACATACTTCTAATGGTTATCCAGTAAAGCGTTGTGTCGTGAATTATAACTGATTTCTAGTCTCCTACTCTCGTTCTCACTTACACTAACGATCTGCTGGAAAGGACTAATCTACAGTTTTGCAGATGATAGTACGCTCATTACTTCATTAACTTTGAACGCTCATGCAAGTATCCGCAGACATCAGAAAGTCGTTCAACTTAATAAAGACCTGGAAGAAATTCTATCTTGGGGTGACAATAACCAAGTAGAATTTAACTCTACAATAACTCAGGCAGCAGTTTTTCCTTTAAAAATTTAACGTTGCTGAACCCGACATAGTTATGTTGGGGCTCACTCAATTTGCTGGAAGTTAATTTGGGAGCAAATATGTCTTGGCATGAGCATATTACAAGCATAGCACAGAGAGCTGATGAGAAGCTGGGACTATTATTTTGATCTTAAAAGCTTTACACTCCACAACAACTGGGGGGTATGACCAAAGATGATAGGATTTATGTTGTTGAGATTTTCACGCTATTGTGGGCAGGCAAGATCTTTAGGAGCGGCAGCTTCTTTGCATTTTCGGTCGAATTAAGGTTTGCCGTTGAAAGGGATGTAAGCTTCGATATCAGCTAAAATAACATCGGAGTCCTTTGATGTCTCGTCGGATCTAAAACAAACGTCTAACCAAGAGAAAGTTCGATAATATTTCATGTCCAGTTAGCAGATTTGTAGTACAGAATCTAAGGCGCCTCAATACTACGGTTCAGTGGGATACTGGATGTCGAAAGTAGCTTGTTGCTGGAAAAACCTCGGGATTGGTGATTAAAAGCAGCTTAAAAACCCTGTCGAACTCTCCCTCTCGATCAGGAGTCCGTGTTCGTTCACCGATAAGCTGAGTAAAACCACAACTAATTAAGAATGATTCAGCTCCATTACCTTGTTCCTTGGTCATATTTGAATACCTAAGCTAGTTGATGTTGCGGACATTAAAGTCGTCTAGGATGGCAATTTCGGCACTTGCATAATTAATCTGTAAATGATCGATAGTATCTGCAAGAGAAGCGGAAATTATTCTAAAGTTAATATAACTTGGTAGTCGATAGAGGCAACAATCTCAGATAAAGTACATGCTGGTGTGTTCTCGAAAATAGTGGTAACATTTATTCGAATTAAGAGTCTTAAACGTAACTTAATTTTCAACCTACCTTATTAACTTGACTTGAAATGAAGCAAGCTTAAGCTCACAAGTGCGGAAATATCAAATCTAGCTACGTCGCCAGCTGAATCCCTGTTTGAATTTGCTAAAAGTTTTTACCTGAAACTTTCCACGTGAATATAAGTTAGACAAAAAGTCAATAAAAATTTAAAAAATTCGGCTAAAAAGTCAGTTTCTAAGTAAAATTTTTTTAAAACTGAATTCTCCTTACATTTAATTTTAAATTCTTGTATCTAATTTTTATAAAGGTTATATCGCATTCCCGATGATGACTATATCAACTGTACATTCGATGCAATAGGAAACTTAAACTAACTTTTATTTTTTTAATAATGTTCCGTACGGAACATTTATAAGGTTACTTCGGTGTCTGCCCGTCTGTCACACCCGATTTTCTCCGAAACTATTTGACATAGAAAGTTGAAATTTGGCATTAATATAGGAAGTGATGGCTCCATCAGAGCCATGTATTTTTGGAAGTTAAATTTTGGCTTAAAGGGTTACTTTTGGGGGATGAAATCGAAGGTGAATTTTTTTTACCAGATCATCGAGTGGAGTATCAAATGTAAGCTTGTGAAAACACGAGTTCAAAAATGTATGTAATGTAATATTTTCGTACGCTTTTCTTTTTATTATTTTTAATAAATTGCCAAAAATCGCTGTCCCTCCCTTATCTCGAAAAGTAATGATCAAAAAAATTTTGAAAAAATTCTGGAATATTCTCCGCAGGGTGTAGATTGAACAAAAATTATCACGAGTGCATTACCTCTGATAATTTATCTGGAATATAAAAAAAAACAAAAAGTCCAAGGTCATCAGCTTTCAACATCGGAAACAAACTTTGTTGAAAACTCATTTGAGGTGTGTTTTGTGAAGTCATTGATTATTTTATACTTCCGTAACAAGAATTTTTATTTTAAAAGCAATCAACGTACGGAGCACTAATTGCGCAAGTTCGACTTACACTTGACCGATTATTTTTTTAATATGACACATTATCCCAAGCTACAGCATAAGAAACGTTATAAAATGCCACCTTACTTGGAATATAACTCTGAACTAGTATAGGTTTCGGTCATATTTGATTTCAGACGTGAAATAATGAAAAATTAACATTAATTATGTGACTCGAAAAAACTTTGCAATGATGTATTTGCAGCTACTTTCCTTCCACCTCCTTCTTCACTCTTACTCTATACAAGGACAAATAATACTTGAAATTTGCTCATTTGATAAACAAAGAACGAAAAATACGACAAAAATATCGTTTCTTACGCTAGAATTATATGGCTAAAAAACAATAAGTTTTTTACTTACCTTAAATATTGAATATTGTAAACCAAGTTTAGTCTTGTATTGTCGTCCCCGTTAAGAAATCACAGAGAGAAATCTTTATAATATTCTGTAGGGTTAAGATTTTATACGGGAAAAACTGCGATCTGAACGAAATTAATCTTTAATTATTAAAATTTTGCTCTATAATTTTGTATAACCGTTCAGTGTCTTCGATTTCCATTGTTTCTTTCATAAATTTAGTTTAGTTACAATATCTAAAAATTTTTACTTTGTATAGATTGATGGAAAGATTTCCCGAGTTGTTTGCCCTACGAAAATGTAAAAATGAATGTTAATTAGGCTGGGTACAATCAATCTTTATTTCCTTGCTCAAAGAGGTACCTCATTCAGAAAAACTACCCTACCAGGTATTTATATTTCTTCACATTTCAGGGCACCTAAATCACGAGAAGCAGTTTCACATTTCCGTCCGTCTATTGGTCTGTCCGTTCGCACAATAACTCTCGAACGAAATAAAGTATTGATATCAAATTTGGTACATATACTATTAGGAACAAACCTATAATTTTAAAAAGATAAAAGAGATGGGGGACTTAACAGGTAAGGCCACTTCAGGTCCCAGGAAAAAAAGGCTACTTTCGGGAATTTTTTTAAGGGTATAATAAAAACAATTTAAACTTTATTTGAAGGACTTTATTAAAGAACTATTTTAGTGTATAAAAATATTTTTTTAAATTCAAAATAGCCGCTTCAGAGTCCAAGATGACAAGGCACCTTTTATGCGAGGCCTGAAACGGGCGAAGCGATTGCTCCCGTAGATTTCAATCAAAAAATTTTTTAGGCCTCGCACAAAAGGTGCCTTGTTATCTTGGATTCTGAAGCGGCCATTTTAAATTAAAAAGATAAAAAAATATTTTTGTATACTTAAATATTTGTTCAATAAAGTATTTCAGATAAATTTTCGACTGCTTTTATTATACTCTTGAAAAAAAATCCTGAAATTAGCCTTTTTTTCTGGGATCTGGAGTGGCCTTAGGCCTTAAAATATTATATAGTTCCAGTAAATTATGATAATTTTTTCTGGTCTGTCGTTGAGATAAAGGAGAAATTTTTAACATAATTTAATAGGTGGAGAAAAGTTACCTCGTATACATCTTCTATATCTTTTTAGAATTCTTGAAATCTGAAAGTTATGTTATTTTTCCATTATTTCCAATCTTAATAATTCTTCCTCTGCTCAATTTTTTTGTAATCTCACCATAATCTGTAATGCTTGGATTAAGCCTTTCTTTAGGACGAGAAAGTCAAATTTTGTATTTATTTCCATACTGTAGGTTAGCGCAGAAAGTTCTGGATACCTGTACATATCTTTATGTGAAAAGCAACGTTCCAAGCAACTAATGCTGTAAGGAAAATAATTAAAATAATTTGAGGGAAGGTAACTAACATTAACATGTTCTAGCGCTATATTTTATAATATTTCTGAAAAATCTAGCCTCAAAATTAATTAATTATCAGCTGAAGTAAAAGAAACACTTTTGATTATCACATATAATTTCTCGTTAAGAATAAAAAAAATTTTCGTGCATTTGTAAAGTTAAAATTTTCAAAACTAATTAAAATGGAAACATTTATTATTAGAATTTTGGAATGTGTATGTAAAATCAACGTATAATTTTGGATTTTTTTTTTTAAATCAGTGTAACCAGAAATAAGAAAAATATGATATTGGTAATTTGTTTCCTAATATAGATAATAATAATTGTTATCTTATGGATCGACCCGATGTAGGCTAAAAAGTTTTTGGTCTAGCTACTTAAAACACATATTTTTTTGCAAAACTCGACTTTATTCATTCATTCATTCAACGCTTTTTTAGCATTTCTATACCTTTCTTGTAGAAGAAATTGTCTTTGTCTTCAAAATAGGCCTCAGTTTCGGCGATAACTTCTTTATTGGAGCCAAATTTCTTTCCCGTGAGCATTTTTTTGAGGTTTGCGAATAGATAATAGTCGCTGGGGGCCAAATCTGGAGAATGCGGTGGATGAGGAAGCAATTCGAATTTAAATTCATGCAATTTTGCCATCGTAACCGTGGACTTGATGAAAGAGCACTATTTTCTTGTTCATTTGGGCCGCTTCTTTGCTATTTCTGCCTTCAAACGCACTAATAATTTTATATAATATTCGCTATTGATGGTTTTTCCTTTCTCAGCATAGTCGATGAAAATTATTCCATGCGCATCTCAAAATACAGAGGCCCAAAACCTTCCCAGCCAACTGTTGTATTTTTGGTCGCTTCGGGCGGCTTTCACCCGTTGCTGTCCACTCAGCTGACTGCCGATTTGAGTCCGGTGTGTAGTGGTGAATCCATATTTCATCCCTTATCACATATCGCATGAAGAAATCCCCTTTATTGCGCTTAGACAGGTCCAAACAGCGCTCAGAATCATCAACACGGTGTTGTTTTTGATTCACAGTGAGCAAACGTGGTACTCATTTCGAACAGAACTTTCTCATGCCCAAATCTTTATGCAAAATATGATCAACAAGTTTTTTTGATACCCTTAGGGTATCAGCTGTCTCACACAATTTCACTTTACGGTCACCCAAAACAATTTTTTGGATTTTGTTGATGTTTTTCGGTATGACCACCTCATTTGAGCATCCAGAGCGTTCAGCATCATTTATGTCTGTACGACCGCGTTTAAATTCAGCATACCAGTAAATAATGAGTGATTTTCCAGGGGTAGAGTCCCCGTAACACTTGAAGCATGAAGCCATGAACGGTATTTTTTCTCATCAAAAACAGTGTTTAATCAACACACGAAATTTGATTTTTTTCCGTTGTTTGGAAAATATCAAAAATAGCGTCACTAAACCACTGTAACTTGTAAACTAATCGTTTGAAGGTTGGTACTTCGTAAAAGTCATATGGATTTTTTAAAACGGGCGATATCAATGTGTCAGACCAAACACTTTTCAGCCTACGTGTTGAACTAAGATGGTTACGTTTTAAGTAATTAACAATAATTGAGACCAATTGACGGAATCCGCACATGTACGACGTAGAGTTTAAAGCATTTTCTCTTAATGTAATCGTTCTGTTTCAATAAAATTGACTTAAGAGGCTTTAAAAATATTACGATTCAATAAAATATTCGCTTCAAACTAGCCCGTTGCGTTGCTCCAGTTTCTCGTAGAATGTAATTTTAATAAAAGTTAGTGGAATATTTCCACATGACGTCACTATTTTGTAATATAGCACATATAAAATGTACTTTAAAATATGGTTATTTATTCATTGCTTGATACATACATACATATATATATATATATATATATATATATATATATATATATATATATATATATATATATATATATATATATATAAACTTAACTATAACACTGGGATTGCTCTTTTTTAGGTTGAGAGTGCAAATAAAAGTTGGTGTTGCATTATTTCATCGACTGAATTTTATTTTAAATTCTCAAGCTTTCGTCTGTGATTACAAACTTCTTCAGGAGATCTGTAAGAGAGAAATCACCGATCGTGAGGGTTAAATTATGTAGATTATATTAGTTTATGAACTTCGTTACTCTTATAAAAGTCTTTTTATACTTACAAAATGTCTCAGTGATTGCTCTCCAAGAACATCGGTAAAAACATAAAGCTCTAACATGGTAGCACATTAAGACAATGAAAGGGCACTATTTTACATATTAAAATTTTTTTAAATCAGCAAGATGATCCAAGATTTAATTTTTATAAAGACAAAATTTTTAAGCGTGCCATCATAGATATCTATTTTGACAGAAGTCAGTTTTTTTAAAATTCGAAATTTTTTAAGGTTATGGACAGTTCGGAACGTATCAGAATTGTACAAACCAGTCTTACTAAATGGCAGATAGAAGTACTAAAATGGTGGACATTTTTTTTTTAATTATCCTTACATCATTTAATGAATACATTAGATTTAAATATTAAATAAGACACAGAACACAAAAATCAAAATTATAAGGGAAAAGTTACATTAGAATTAAATAACATCAGGTTCAAAGACTCAACTGTTATAGTCAGAATATTGAGTTTGTTAGAGAGAAATTTTTAATTGCGTTTTTTGAAGGCCTCATTGATTTTAATATATTTTGTTAAATTTTGTGTAAGTAGATATGGATATTGATATATGTTTCCCAAGCTTCTTTGATTTCTTCATCCCGTATAATAGATTGATTGGATGAATCGAATAATACATGGGCTGGTTGTTTTCGATACATACCAGTTATATCTCTCACCTTTCGGTGCATTTGGAAAATATCATGTTTCTTTTCCATTTCTTCCATCTCTTCACACATCTCTCTCATCCATCGTTCTTTTGCCATTTTTACTTCCTTTCGAATCACTTTACTAAGTCTTTTATATTCTTCCCTATTTGCTTTAACCAGTCTCCTCTTCTCCATTAAGCTTAAAATGTCTGTGGTCATCCATCTCTTTTTCCGTGTTCTGGTATCGGATTTCAAGTGTGTATTACAAATGTTTGTTAGTTTGCCCATGAGACCATTCCACAAGGATGGGACATCGCCGCTGGTATTTCCTGCTCGATTAAGTTCTCTGGTGATTTCTTGTCGCATCTGATCTGTGATGGAGGCGTTTCCCAATTTAGATATATCCCATTTTCGCTTTTGCATTTTCTGTTTCATTGATTTAAGACGTACCCTCAAATCGGCTATCAATGGGACATGATCAGAGCCAACATCTGCTCCGGGGTATGTGGTTATTCGCTTGATAATATTTCTAAATCGTCTATTGATCAATATATAATCAATTTGATTCCTAACAGGTTCACTGCTGTTATCCTCAGCAGGAGATATCCAAGTGTAAAGGCGTCGCTTGGGGAGCTTAAACCAAGTATTTGAGACAATCATATCATTGTTCTGACAGAATTCATAGAGTGTATCTCCTCGATGGTTGCTGACTCCCAGGCCATACTCTCCCACGAGGTCAGATCGCCTACCCTTCCCAATCTTGGCATTAAAATCTCCGATAATTAAGTTTATATCGTTGGACTTCAACTTACTCAGAACGTGGTTAACAGTATCATAAAGAGATTCCACTTCCCGGTCATATCGCTTGTCGGAGGTTGGGGCGTATATTTGAATAATGTTTATATTAAAAGGCTGGCAATGAAGCTGTACTAACACAAGGCGATCCGATATTGGAAGGAAGTTGGTGACGTACTTATCATATTCCGAAGACACAAATATTCCCACTCCATTACGGTGGTTTCGGTCGTGGGCCTCACTTCCCGAATAGTAAAGAGTGCCATGTTCGTTTCGGCATTGTCCTGAATCAGGACAGCGTAGTTCGCTTGTTCCAAGTATTTGCACATTGAGTCTCTGTGCTTCTTTGATGGCATTATCAAATTTTCCCGCCGCATAGAGGCTCCTGACATTCCAGGTCCCAATACGAAGGGTGGATTTTACTATGTCGAACCGGGAGATTCTTCACACCCCCTGCCCATCTAAGGGCTGCCCGGGACTAGGGGCCATTTTCTTTGGTTTCTTCTCCATAGTAACTTCCTGGGGATTCTTCACTGGGGTGGTTTCCCGTTGCCTTCCCCTGTATGAGTTCAGCCGTAGAAAACAAATGTCCTGGCTAAAGAACATCAGAGAGTGAACAGGAATCCAAAGCGCTGGAGATCTTTTTAGATTGGCCGAAGACAGACAGGCACTCTCCATAGTGATCGCCAACGTCCGGGCGACCGGATATGGCACATGAAGAAGAAGAAGAAGAAGATATGGATATATAGAACTTAAACCCTGAATATCCTTTTCGTGGTTCAGACTCTTCTCACAGCATTGTATGTAACACATTTCTAGAAAGCTGCGTTTGAATAGGTTATTCTCAGTAGCTAGGATAAAACTCTCGTTGTAGTTCACTATGTGATCGAGTTTGTTGACGTGCATAGTGAGGCTTGTAGCATTTGGTTTTTTTGCACAGTCACTTTTATTTAGTGCTACTCTTTTTTAGAGTTTTTGTGAGGTCTGTCCCGCATACACAGATCCACATGTACACTTGATGCCATATACTATATTAGACATTTGAAAATTATCAGTTTTATCTTTTTTAGTGGAATAGAAAACGTTCATTTTTTTGACATTATAATTCGCAATCTTAACATTTGTGCCTTTGAAAAGAGATGTAATTGACTGTGATAGGCCATGAATATATTGTAGCTTAGCAAATTTTATTTCATTATTATGGTTCAAGTCAACGTTTGTGATAGTTCTGACCTGTGTCCCACTTTGAAAGATCTTTCTTAGGAGAACAATTGGATAGCCATTATTCAGCAATAAAGTTTCAAGTGTTTTTTTTACTTTTTTCCTTGAAATTTGGATGACAGATTTTTTCAATTCTGTTAAGTAAAGCCCTAATAGTGCTCATCTTCTGTTTAGCAGGGTGATACGAATGAAATGGTATGTATCTACCTGAGGCAGATTCCTATACCAATCTAATTGTATCTCATTATTATCAGCCCTAACCACCCTGGTATCCAGAAAAGGAATCGACCGATCAGCCTCCTCTTCTATAGTGTCCTTCAGTATATATATATATATATATATATATATATATATATATATATATATATATATATATATATGTATATATATACTGACTTTTGATATGGTAGGAAGCCATTTGGGACGCTGTTTGTTCAATTATTTTTAAATTAATTTAAACTAAATAATTGTTCAAGTATGTTAAGATACCATAATTTACATTTCCGGCTACTGTAAGTCTAGTTTTGAAGGTATTCCTGACCTCTAGTTGAGATCTATTGAAGGCCACAGACATAGAGATTATACAGCAAATTCCTGACAATTACCGCTCGCAGTGCTTGTGTGAAGGTTTTCTCATTTGCCAGTATATCTTAGAACGCGTTTTGCTATATCACGACTCATCAGCCTAGCGAGTGTAAAGGCTTTTGGCTAAACTGACTGACAGAGGCAACTTGCTTCCCGTCCGAGCACATGACCACAAATATGCCAGTGAAATGGAAGGGCCGCCACACTGACTAAAAAGGGAGCTTTAGCAAGTCCCACAAGATTTTGGGAGTCCGTTGCAACATGGGTAGTACAACGATTATAGATCTGCTGAATGATAGGTTCGTGAAAGACTGGACCGAGCACTATGGATGAGATACTTATAAGGGGACCTAACCTTAGTTTTCCGCGTTTCTACTAAAATTATATCACCTAACGAGCACCTAGTTCAGATAAGGTTCAAAGGCGATTTACATTTCAGATGGTGCTTGAAGGAGGAGGAGACCGCCCTTCATCTTAACGGCTTACTCGAGAGTATCACAAACAAAACAAACTTACCTGGGATCCTCAATAATTTTGGATTAGTGGTACATTAAGGGTATTTAACCTTCTAAAAGGCTATTTGATTTCCACAATCCTAAAATGAAGCAGATGCACAACAGGCCCTTAGCAAGCCAAAGTACTCTAGGCATTCAATCTACTTGTTAGGTGAATCTGTCTATCTATCTATCTATCTATCTACGAGACCAAAATGAGAACTGCACTTATGACTTTGCATCCGGGATTAGTGTAACACGCTAATGTTGCCACATTATGAAGAAGAAAGAGACATTCTGAATGAGCATACGGTATTATAAGAAGGAGAAAATAATTATTTTTATAAATATTGTTATTATTAATTCGTTTGATTGTTGTAAACTTGCTTACTCGTCCTGCAAAATATCATTTTCCACACTTGACATGTAAATAACTTTGGTGTCATTGAAATTTTCTATGACGTATGTCTATACGTTTGAGCATAAAATCATGTTTTGTTTATATTCACAGCGAGGGGTTGGCTTTTCAATTCACAGAACAATGATGTGAGATAAGTTAGTGGCACGAGCATATTGTACTCCTAAAGTTGTTAATGATGTTTTCCAGCACACAAGCAATTCTACTAAACTTGCAAGTTATTATTCAGAAACAGCTTTAAATGATATAGGCAATTGCTTACTGCGAAACTACAAATAAAGGTGTCTTTAGCTTCCCCCTGCTTTTATGTAAAGCTAATTTTGTGTAAAAGACATTTGCCTGGATAGTGACGACAATTTTATGTATGGTTAACCAGGTATAATAACGGAAAAAATACGTTATTAATAAATAAAGTAAAATCTACTTTAGAAATATAAAGATTTTAAGATATTTATGCAGGATATTTTATTTTTTAATTTAGCACATTACTTTGGTCTGGTTACATTACTTATAACCTGTCAAGTAAGAACGCTTTGTCAAAATAACATATTTGAGTGTAATTGAGAAACATTTTGAGGACAGGACAGATGAATAGGGCTCAATATTTTCATAATTCTCGTAAAGGTAAATGACCCCATTGCTTTCGAGTATTATCTACTTGTTTTGGGGACAATGTTAATTTTATTGATGTCAAAAGTTTATTTAACAAATTGGCGATTGCTTTATACTATGATTTATTTCTGTGTCCTGATTCCTAACAATTTTATTAACGACTTTAATCCTATGTTGGCAAACAACTACGTACTTTATTCGAGTGACCTGAAAATTTGTAACAATTGAAAAAATTATAAAATATAGGTTATTTTGTACCCTCTAACTTGCTTATTTAAATAGTAAGGAAAAATAGTTTTTTTTATGGGTCTAGTACACGTGCTGCAGGGAAGTCCCCAAAGCGCTATAGGAGCGACACGTGTGCGGAAAAAGCGTTTCACGTTGTTCTTGAATCGCTGTAAATTGTACTCGGTGGGAAACACAGTCCTGGGTAAATTATTCCAAAGGGATGATATTCTCCATACAAAAGACAATACATTTAAGCTATGGATTCTTCTTCGCCTTCTATAAAGCATTGCATAATCCCTTTGTGCTTGTTTTTTGTTATAACCATTTTTAATAAATATACATACAGTAATACCCCGCTTTACGCGAGGGATACGTTCCGAAAAAAATCGCGTTAACTGAAATTCGCGTATATCGAGGTTTATGATTAAACATAGTCAAAATTTAATACAAAAAAATACAAATCATTTTAATCAATCACTTTAATTCTAAGAACACTTTATGCAATACATACTCTTATTTTTTACGGAAAAATACATCTATTGTCTTTTGGGTAACGTTTTGTTTACGTTCTTGTAAAATACGTTCATAACACCCAACACTGTTTTTAATTGTTTGACACACGGTCAAGACACGGTCATCATTATTGTCTATACTCTGCAATATGTCCAAACCTGAATAAATTTTTGAAAGTGCATTTTGTATTTCCCCTGAAGATAAAACTTTCTCTTCTACTTGTTCTTCCTCATCGTAGATAGGATTATTCTGTAACTCGATCAGATCTTCATTGCTAATAGGATCGTCGTGCGTTGCTACAAGTTCTACGAGATCTTCTACCGTGACATCTTCAAGTTCAGACCCCTCAATCATTGCAGCAATGTCTTCAAGCACTTGTCTCTGCATCTGGACAATTCTTCTAGGTGCTTCCACTACATCTGGCCAAAGATTACGCCACACCCCATTCATACAACTCATTTTAACTTCCTTCCAAGCCTCTTCTATGTTGTGAATAGACTTCATAATGTTGTATGACTTCCACCACTCTCGCATAGACTGTCTTCCTTCCCCGTCAGTTTCATGAATTAGTTGGCTAAAAGTGCGGCGATGGTAATAAGCTTTGAAGTTTGCTATTGCTCCCTGGTCCATAGGTTGTAATATTGACGTAGTGTTTGGTGGAAGGAACTTTACGTACACTTTTAAGTCTCTGGGCGTATCAAGTGAGGTTGGATGTCCTGGGGCATTGTCTAAGAGTAATATAACTTTAGGTTCAAGCCCATTTCTGTCACAGTATGATTTGACTGATGGGCAAAAACTATTAGAATACCATTCTTGAAAAATTTCCCGTGTAACCCACGCCTTTCTGTTTGATCGCCACACAACTGGTAGACTTGTCTTGTCTGTGCCTCGCATTGCACGGGGTGTTTCTGAATGGTACACTAGTAAAGGTTTCAGTTTGAAATCACCAGTGGCATTACCACCCAGCAGAAGTGTTAGTCGATCTTTCGCAGCTTTGAAACCACTGGCTTGACGTTCTTCCTTAGAAATGAATGTTCGAGATGGCATTTTTTTCCAGTAAAGTGCGGTCTCATCAACATTGAAGATGAGACAAGCAGGAATTTTCTCTCGTCTAACGAAGTCTTGAAACTTGTCTGGAAACTCAGCTGCAGCTTGAATGTCCGCGCTGGCCGCCTCGCCTGTTATGTGGATATTGTGAAGATTAGAACGCTGCTTGAACCGATGGAACCAGCCTCTGCTGGCAGCAAAAGTCGGAGTGGCACTCCCTTCTCCTTCTTTTGTTTTCAGCATCTCATACAAAGATTTTGCTTTTGTGCATATGAGATCTTGACTTAGTGGTGTGTTCTTCTTATTCAAATCTTCGATCCAGACTGACAGTAATTTCTCCATTCTTTCTAAGATAGATGATCTCGAACGAGAAAGTTTTGTTGCACTTATAGGTGTTGAACCTTCGCTGGAGATTTTAATTTTTTCCCGATTTTTATAAATCGTTCTCACAGTCGATTCTGAGAGTCCAAAATCTCTCCCAACAATTGTTGCTTTGCCTCCATTTTCCATTCTTCTTAACACTTTCATCTTCAATTCCAAAGTGACGCTTTTACGCTCTTTTTTCTTTACAGGCGGCATTTTTAACGTAGGGTTAAATTATGTATGTATGTATCTCCAATAAATATTAAAACAAAACTGCCAGCCGACCGAACTAACATTACGGAACAAATGAACACACGAAACGAACGAGGAAATCCCCATAGAACAAAGTCGAAGGACAGGGAATTCCCAATTCTTCAAAGAGAATATTCAGAGAAAGCGGGGATCCCCCCGCGACCATAGAGAAGTTAATGACTACATGAGCGCGAAATTTGAAATTCGCGTTATAGTGAAACCGCGCGTAACGGGGTCGCGCAAAGCGGGGTATTACTGTATATCCCTTTTTTACTCTCCGGAAGGCTATTTTTATGCTAATACTGATTTTTTACTCAATTTACGTTATTGTCAAATTTATAAAAAACGTTGTTTCTTCCTTATTTTACACAATAATACCGTCAGAAGATATATTGGCGCCTAAAAAATAATATACAGAGTATTTCATTTACACATTGTGTCATGTATCAAAAATGTGCTTGCATCAATAAATTCTTTAAAAAAAATATTTCTCTCTGTGTTTAACATGTTTAACTATCTTTTCCATTAAGCGAGTTAGAGGGTCAATCTGTTTATAATCAATAACCTCGTACTTAAACGCGAGAGGAAACTGCATTAGATTTAGTTTATTGTTTCTTGATTCATTCCACATAAAAACTAGTGCATTACTAACTTTGAGTATTACTCGGTATATTAATATACCATAAATATAGTTTTGTTTCAATCTTCTAGTTTAAGAACATTAAAACCCTTGAATAATTTACTTCCACTTGTCATTTCCATACTTAAACACAATCTGGTGGTTAGTGCCAAATTTCTCCGCAAATTTAATATTTCTTAAATCTCTTTTATTTGGTAACTATCCAAAAGATCTAAAAAGTTATACGGTTTATAAGGGAGAAAATTTAGAAATATTACTGTGAGCCAGAGTTGTTTTCCCTAATGCTTAGTCGTGTATTTTTAATTTGGGGTATAAATTAATTACCCTTGTAAACTTTTTATAATTTATTTTAAAACTTTCGTTATGAAATATATTCTGCCTATAACGATTCCCTGAAACTTTGAGAATAAAGTTTTTTTTTATTTATTGCATAATATTTTTGTAAAATGCAGATATCTATATATATATATATATATATATATATATATATATATATATATATATATATATATATATAATAGCTTTATTCCCAACAGTAAGAACCATTTACAGGAAAAACAAGAAATAATATGAATGAAATTTTCTCTTAAAACTAAGGTACTAAAGTAACAACAAAAAAAGAAGAAGAAAGAAAGAAATAAAAATGAATAAAGAAATTAAATGAATCAGCGCAGTACAAATTAGAATAAAAGAGAAATAAAACAAATATTAGTTACGTCCATCCAACAAGCAAAACAAGCTTCTAAAAGAATTTCTATAAATGTCTTATCAAGTGAAATGATCCAAACATATTGACCGAATCTTATTTTCGGTGTCTGCAAAAATGTCACATTCATTACTAATTAAGTTAAATTTATTGGTTCAATTTACCTGAGAATAGTCCTACCGTGTGAACAATCAAAAGTAGCAGTATTTCGTGAATTAATTCTAGGCACCAATATAGCCACCTCCGATAGCAACTGAGGACAGTCGATGACTCCGTGCAACAATCTATACAAGAAAACTATAGACGAACACTCTCTGCGAGCCTCAAGTGATTGAAGATTAAATCTCTCCAATAACAAAGAGTATTCTATTCCTCTCATTGGATAAACACCATCTACTTTATATGATAAATATTTTAGAAATCTTCTTTGAACTCGTTCTAGCATTAGTTTGTAGCATAAATAATATAGGCTCCAAATAAGAGAGGCATACTCCAGTTTGGATCTCACATAAGACTCATATAGCAGTATTAAAGATCGTTCACTATTAAAGCTCCTACAGTTGCACACTATAAAGCCATAGACGATTGGCTTCCAGCGTTACGTAATTAATGTGATCAGAAAAATTCATTTTGTTATCGAATACTACTCCCAAGTCCCTTACACTGTTAGTGCGCCCCAGAGTTGACGTTCCTAGTGAACATTCATATGTTATTATATGGTTTTTCCTCGTCACCGACATAATTTTACATTTAGAAATATTCAAGTCTAATTTATTGTGCTTACACCAATCCTCAAGCGCGCAAAGCTCAGTTTGAAGCAGTTTACAGTCCTAAATACATGTTACGGGCGCATACAGCTTGAGATCATCAGCGAAAAGCAGCCTATCACAATTCAGAGTATCACAGAGGTCATTAATATATAGCAAAAATAGTAAGGGACCAAGATTGGATCCCTGTGGAACGCCCGAGGTTGAGGTATAGGAACCGAAAATATATCCATTATATATATATATATATATATATATATATATATATATATATATATATATATATATATATATATATATGAAGAAAAAAAACTGCACGCATCCACACCAAAACCCATACGCCAAAGCTTCTGCAGCAAAACGAAATGAGATATTCTATCAAAGGTTTTAGAAAAGTCCGTATATATTTACGTCAACCTGCCCTCCTGCGTCTAATATATTCTCTGTAAAGTTTGTCTAAATTCCCAAGTTTGTTACAGCGGACCTACCATCAATAAATCCATGTTGATGGGTTGAGAGAATTCGTCTAACCTGAGTATAAATGCGATTATACAGAATTACTTCAAACAGCTTTGAAAAATTGTTCAGAATAGAAATAGGTCGATAATTGTTTACATCGCTACGTTCGCCGGATTTGAAAATGGGGCACACCCTCGTTTCCTTCCAGCTCCCCGGAAATGTTAACATCTTTAACGCCAAATTAAATATATATTTTAGAGGCACCATAAGTGCACCCATACAATCTTCAACCATAAAAGATGGAATACCAGCGATCAGCTTATTCATTATTTTTTTAGCAGCGTGTTGAATCTCACTGTCTGTTACAGAAGCTAATAAAATGTCAGTACTACTGAAAAGCTGACAAGCACTCCCCGGAACAAAATCAATTTCATTCTCGTTAGGCAAGAATGCACTTCAAAATAACAAGCGACGCATTTACTATGTCTTGCGGCTTTTCATACCAAGCACAGCTCAAATGAACTGCTCCGGGAATCCTTAATTCTCGATTAATAAAGGACCAAATTTTCCTGAAACACTGTTAATTGCTGCCTGGTCACCAAGTATGTACCTATCAAAAGCCGACCTGCACTTAACCTTAATCAATCATCTAATATTTGTAAATTCGATATTATACCATTGACCACCGGTTTTTTTTTTATTTTGATCTCATTAGAGATTTATATTTAATATCCGTAATTATTTCTAATATCTACCAAACAGGAAATTTTCGCTTGAAATTCTTGCGAAGTGTAACATAAGTATCTAGTTGCTCACAGAGTCTGTTATGAAACTCAGTAACTGCGATATATATAAATCTTTTTGTCACATCTTGCGTTTAGATTCATCCAATTAATATCTCTGAATTCTTTCGAATTTTTTTATGTTTTGAGGTTTCACCCATGATTTTAGGCATTTTCCAAAAATTTTTTGAAAATGCCCAAAACCATAAGCGAAACGTCAAAACAATAAAAAATTTCAAAAGAATTCAGAGATATTAATTGGATGAACCTAAACCCAAGATATAACAAAAAGATTTATTTTCATAAAGGTACAAGAAATCAAATCTATATATATATATATATATATATATATATATATATATATATATATATATATATATATATATATATATACTCGTATATATATAGATAGATAGATAGATAATGTTTTTATTTATTCCTTGTAAATTACAAAGCTCCATATAGGAGCGTGGAACAATGTCAAAAGTTCTTAAACTAAGAAATATTGCATTTTATCAAATATTCTAGTTACACACATAAAAATAGCCGAGATTCATCAGCAAAGAACTCCTCCAAACTATAAAATGCCTTACGGAATAAATAATTCTTAATTACTAGTTTCAGCAAGTTCGTTCTTAAAATTCTAACATGATTAGGAAAACTATTGTACAATCTTAGAATACAAAAATGTACATTCTTTTGTATACAGGAATATTTACTTTTGTTTGGTTTTAAATCATTTTTTAACCTAGTGTTATGTTCATGCACTCTTATGCTTTCTTGAAATAGGTCTTTATTACTATGAACAAATAACACTGCTTCATATATATATAAACTTATTACAGTAAAAATCCGTTTTGAAATGAATACGTTTTTACAACTATCTCTTGCCTTTATTCTGTACACTACTCTTAGACACTTCTTCTGCAAAACCAAAATTCTGTTTATCTCACAGGAATTTCCCCAAAAGATGATTCCATATCTCATACGCGAATGAATGTAGGCGTAATAAGAAGACAGTGCTGCGTCTTCACCAACATAATCTAAAATGACTCTTAGCGCGTAACAATACTTAGCCATATTATTGGCCAAAGCACTGACATGACACTTCCAGTCAAGTCTCCTGTCCACAATCACTCCAAGAAATAAAATCTCATCTCCCGAAACTACATCAATGTTGTCATATGTTACTGTTACACGTTCATTACTTCTGTTAGAAAATAGAATCATCTGTGTTTTTGAGATATTTAAAAGTAGATCATTCGAAGTAAAATATTGCCTTAATAGGTTTAGAGTATTAACCATTTTTTGAAATAAGAGATGTTTATTATCCTCTTTAAAGATCAGAGTAGTATCATCGGCATACAGCACTATATAGTCATGCGACACTTTAGGCAATTCATTAGTATACAGTATATATAACAGGGGTCCTAAAATTGAACCTTGAGGTACACCCCTTTTTATTATGACCTTCTCAGAGCAAGCAAGCTTTCCACAAGGGTCTGTTTCAATAACACATTGTGTTCTGTTTTTTAAATATGATTTTATGAGCTGAAGAGCTACACCTCTAATTCCATACTTCTCTAGTTTTAAGCAAAGTATTGAGTGATTTACCGAGTCAAATGCTTTTGACAAATCGAGAAGCATGGCCACAGTCACCCTATCATCATTTAAAGAATTAAGAATCTCTGACATGGCTTGATAAATAGCTCTAATAGTAGATTTATGTCGACTGAAGCCATTCTGCTGATCAGCCAGGACATTGTTTCGCTCAAGGAAGGATATCAATCTGGAGTATAATATTTTTTCAAAAATTTTGTTTACATTTGATAGCAGTGATACCGGCCTATAATTTTTTTCTTCAGCTTGGTCACCTTTTTTATATATTGCTTTTATATGTGCAAGCTTTAATTGGTATGGGAAGACTCCTGTCGAGAACATAACATTAATAATATGTTCCAAAGGTATAGATATAATATCTGCCGTCTCCTTCAGCAGCGAAACAGGCACCTGGTCCTCTCCTACGGATTTTTTGTTTTTCAAATTTTTTATGCATCTACAGACATCTTCAGTGCTAGTTGGTTCTAAGAATATCGTTCGCTGACACCCTTCTATAGGGAATGAGTCAACTGTCCCACTACCATCAACATCTGGACAAGAATTAATGAAGTAATGGTTTAAAGCATTCAATGCTGTCACTGAATCCCCATATTTCGGCGCAAAAGTGTCGATTATTGAATTTTTTTGAGAATTTTCAGATATATTCCTTACCAATGACCAGGTTGCCCTAGTTTTATTATCAGAATTCAAAATAAATTCAGTATTTGATTTTCTTTTAGCTTCCAATATAACTTTCTTTAAAATTTTATCGTATCTCTTGAATTCATCGTTAGATATTTTACCTTTCTTTTTCTCACAGTATAGTTTCCTTTTATTTTTAGATGAAATTTTTATACCTTTAGTTATCCAACCATTATGAAGTTTTTTACAATTATATTTTTTTGTTGGAAAAATTACATTCATTAGACATTTTATTATATTTATAAATGTATTATAGCATACATTGACGTCATTGCACTCCAGTATGGGGCTCCAGTCAACAGTCTGCAGCTCCTGCCTAAACAGAAGTAATCTTTTTCTTGAAAATATTCTTTTTTTAATATACTTGTAATCTAAAGTTTCAACCTGCTCCGAGTGAAATGAAATAAGCTGCGCATGATGATCCGAGAGAGCATTTTCAATCACAGCAGCACTAAAACCATCAATATTTACAAAAATATTATCTATAAGTGTGGATGAGTTCTTTGCCTCCCTTGTCGGTGCAAAAATAGCCTGCCTCAAATTATAACCCGACAATAGATATATATATATATATATATATATATATATATATATATATATATATATATATATATATATATATATATATATATATATATATATATATATAGTACTAAACGCGGTGATTTTGATCTTTCGAATCGTGAACGTTTTAGATGGCATGAAAGAAGCTTTCATTTAGGATGGAAACTTCTTCCTAACGTAGTGTTTGCTCCAGACACGGCTGCATCTGATTATCATTTATTTTAGTTGCTCTCATCGTCTGGCTAATTACCATTTCACATCATTGCAAGACGTCAAAAAAAAAGCTGAATTCGTCGATATATAACACCTTCTTTTTTGAGACAAGTGCTCTTGCTGCTGCTACTCGATACTGTGATCTGTGCTTCTGCCGCTCGTAGCTAACTGTTACTGGAGTTAGCTTCGAGCGGCAGCAGCAAGATCGCAGTATCGAGTAACAACAGCAGCTTGAGCCCGTGCAAATACCAAATGAGATTTTGGCGAAATGTCGTGCAAATTTATTGTTAGACGAACGGATTGAAACCTAGAATTTTAATGTATTACATTCCACCACTCGTGAAAACCTCTATTGTAACATATATATATATATATATATATATATATATATATATATATATATATATATATATATATATATATGTATGTATGTATATATATGTGTATATATATATATATATATATATATATATATATATATATATATATATATATATATATATATATATATATATCCCCTAAGGCATATGTGGTTCAATGTAACACAACTGAAAACGGACTAACATCCATATTTCAGCTGTCTACCTACTATTCTCCTATTCGTCTAATCCATCCAGAGATGCGTTTCACCGTATCACGGCTCATCAGTTAGGCTAAGATCGACAAAAAGAGTACCGAATTTTTTGGTACTGACTGCCCATAATGGTAAGATATAACGCCTACTTCGTATTTGGTACTCCAGCGGATGGAGTTTTGACGAATAGGAGAACAGTGGGTAGACTGCTGGTAGATTTAGGCCGTTTTGTATAATTCTTTACTATATTTAAGAAAATGATTCGTAAAGCAAACATATGTATAGTTCTTCATTCATTTTCTTTAATAAAAAAAACTTAAGTAGATACACGCACAAGATTGGTGCAAACAAATAAGAGATTGCAAAGTACATTTCCAATCATAAATTCGTGAAATATTTTTAAACAAACGAACATTCCGTAACATGTATACTAAACTACCTTAAAGTAGTTTTGAAACTATAAAATCCATTGTCTCTGTTGAAAACTTTTATGAGGTATATATAAAGGGTTTTGGCGTTACATCATGTCTTGCTTCAATAAACTTTAGAATTCATTAAAACCATTCCTTTTATTGAAAGTCACAAAATCCTAATTGTATTTTTACTAAATCTCTAATTTTATACAATTTGTAGTGGTGTCTGGTTTGACTGATATTAAAATCCGACAAACCATTTGCATACACTTACACGGTCCGACTTGCTTGACAATTTATGAATATATACGCTATTCGTAAGACTAATGATAAAAACAAGCATCTAGGTGGGTCTTAAAGCTAGAATTCATTACAGTTGACAGTGTTATTAAAAGGAATTGCTAAAGAAGAATTAAAAGTTATAAAGTAAAATGCGGGAAATTGTAAAAACAGTAATTCTGTAGAATTTGTAATCGGATTAAATTTTGGTAATATCTTTACTTTAAAAGAATATATATATATATATATATATATATATATATATATATATATATATATATATATATATACGAGGCATGTTTTTTAAGTAAGTACCGTTTTGCGATTCCGCCGCCGCAGCGATACGCTCGGCGTTCCGCGCATGCGCGCTGGTAACCTACATCTCATGTCTACGCACTGACGCCATTACAGTCTGATTCTTCATTGTATACGTTGTTTACTGAGTGTTTAAGATGCCTCCGACAATCGTGAGTCCCGCCGATTGTGAAGTACGGGCTGTTATACGATTTCTTAGTGCTAAAGGCGTAAAACCGATCGATATTCATCGTGAGATCTGTGAAGTTTACGGACAAAACATTATGAGTGATGGAATGGTAAGGAAATGGGTGAGAGCATTTAAAGATGGCCGCACAAATGTGCATGATGAAGAACGGAGTGGGCGTCCTTCGGTCGTTAATGAAGATTTGGTGCAGAAAGTGGACGAAAAGGTGAGAGAAAACAGACGCTTTACAATTTCATCATTGTGCGACTGCTTTCCTCAATATTCTCGTAGTGTTTTGTATCGCATTGTGACCGAGAACTTGAATTACCAGAAATTGTGTTCACGTTGGGTTCCAAAAATGTTGACGGATTTGCACAAAACCCAACGTTTAGGCAGTGCATTGACTTTCCTTGAGCGGTACCACAATGAAGGTGAACATTTTTTAGACCAAATTGTTACTGGTGACGAAACATGGGTGGCCTACGTCACACCAGAATCGAAACAACAATCCATGGAATGGCGACATTCATCATCACCCAAAAAAGTGAAGTTTAAGCAAACAATTTCTGCCCGCAAAATCATGTGCACAGTTTTTTGGGACAGAAAAGGAGTATTGCTAGTGGAGTTTCTGCCTCGTAATGAGACAATCAATGCAGCGTCTTATTGTGAGACATTGAACAATCTGCGTCGTGCAATCCAGAACAAAAGACGTGGCAAGTTGAGTAAGGGTATCGTTTTGCTGCATGACAATGCCCGTCCACATGTGGCTAATTGGACCAAAGATCTCATCAAATCTTTTAAATGGGAAACTCTAGATCATCCTCCATACAGCCCTGATCTGGCGCCCAGCGACTACCATTTGTTCCTGCACTTGAAGAAGCACCTGGGTGGTCAGCGTCTTCAAGACGATAACGAAGTCAAAACATTTGTGATACAGTGGTTAACAAGTCAGGCGGCAGAATTTTATGAGGAGGGTATTCAAAAACTGGTGCCACGTTATGACAAGTGCCTCAATATTCACGGAAATTATGTAGAAAAGTAGATTAAGGTACAGGCTTTCATGTAAAAATAAAATTATAGCGATATCTTTGCACGTCTTTTTTTAATTCCAAAACGGTACTTACTTAAAAAACATGCCTCGTATAACATGTAGATTGAAAAGTTTTTGGTCTGACACATAGATGTCGCCCTTTTGACAAAATCCGTATGATTTGTATCAAGCATCACCTTCAAACTATATGTATCAAAATTTCATGACATTTCGACGATTAATTTACAAGTTACAGTGTTTAGTGAGGTTATTTTTGATATTTGCGAAACAATGGAAAAAAATCGAATTTCCTGTGTTGATTAAACACTGTTTTTTGATCAGAAAAGATACCCTTCAAGCAAAGCAAAGTCTTGATGAGTATTATAGCGACTCTGTCCCTTGAAAGTCACTCATCATTTACTGGTATACTAAATTTAAACGCGGTCGTACAGATTATTTGTATCGTACAGACACAAATGATGCTGAACGCTCTGGACGCCCAAATGAGGTGGTTACACCGGAAAACATAAAAAAAATCCACAAATTGGAAAACATAAAAAAAATCCACAAAATTGTTTTGGATGACCGTAAAGTGAAATTGCGTGAGATAGCTGACACCCTAGAGATATCAAAAGAATGTGTTTGTCATATTTTACGTGAACATTTGGGCATAAGAAAGCTCTGTTCGAAATCGGTACCGCGTTTGCTCACAGTGGACTAAAAACAACAACGTGTTGATGATTCTGAACGCCGTTTGGACCTGTTTAGGCGCAATAAAAAGGATTTTTTTATGCGATGTGATAATGGATGAAACATGGATCCACCACTATACACCGGAATCAAAGCGGCCAAAGACATAACAGTCGGCTGGGAAGGTTTAGGTCGCTGTATTTTGGGATGTGCTTGGAATGATTTCCATCCACATCTATCTATATTCAATATTTTCTATACAAAAAAAAATTGTAGGACAAGCAGATGGCGGCATAAAAGTGTCTGATCCAGAACTCCGCAAAGACATATCGCAAAAGTAAAAAAAAAACTGATAAACAAGCACAAATATCTTCGCAATTTCATAAATAACATATTCAAAAAAGGAAGTTACAAATATAACGGTAACCCAACACATAATAATGATCAAAAGAATCCAACCAAAAACTGTGTCAGTGGCGCTCACTCAAACTTCAGAATGTTTTTAAAAAAATGTATACTTTTCTTCATATATGGCCACATTTCGGGGATCCTAGTTTACGAAAAACTTAATAACTCCGTAGGTTTGTCTGTCTGTCTGTTGATCTTATGCCACGTTAACTCTACAACGAATTGTCATATAAGTTTCAAATTCGGTATTCATTAACTGCTTTCCACTACTTTTGATTTTTCTTCCTTATTCCTTCTCTTTGTCTCCTATACTTCAGCAAAATAAGATAATAAATATAAGTAACATTTTACTGTTGTTTTAATTGTAGAGTTATACTAATGGCACGTAATTTGCAGGCGGTGTCACAGAATTACTGTAACTATTATATCAAGAGCTTATGTAATTCTTTATGAATTTAGCAATCTTACATATCTTTGTGTTTTAAATACATCTGTTTTTAGAATTGACACTTCCTTTACCAAAGGAAATATTCTATTGGTAATTTTTGCATCTTTTCCCTAAATCACGAAAAACAAGCGTCTCGTTTCTGTCTGTCTGTGTCTTGTTCTACCCGCCTGTTGGCTAAATAACTCTTTAAACGAAATGAGATACAAAATTTCAAATTTGGCACTTACAGACTTGAAATAGTAAGGGTATACATAATTTGTGAGCGATATTCATGAGAATGTTTTCTGGTTTTTAGCTCGGATAATTCTAAACATAGGTAAACATATAAGTAGTTATATTATGCTTGTTAGGGTTCTTGGAGTCGACGAATCCGAAAATTATACTTGTTTATTATTTCTAATTTGAGTAGAAATAATGTGTAAAGGTTAATGTCGGGTTTCAGTTGTAAATATTTCTGATGTTCTACCCTGTTCAGCTATTTTGGAATTAATTTATCCCCATAGATTGTAAGGTTGGGATTGAGTTTCTCTTTAGTGAAGGAGTAAAATTCTTGATCTGTAGTTGTTTTTATTATATTAAGGGCATGTCATGAAGTCCCAAAAAAAGTGTTTTTTTTAGAATTTTTTTTAGCGAAACTATTAATTATACAAGTCAGGCTCTTATTTAATATAATAATACATACCTTAAAATACAATTTGTGAAATTTTAATTAAAAAAAAAAAAACAAAAATTGACCTCGCACTATGCGTTTCCTTGCGACCCCTTTTTTTAGGAGTGTGTACTATTATTAGGAGCTGGATCATCTGAAATTAAAATTTCCAAAGAAATTAGTTTACTAGGAATCAATCTTGTCTTTGAACGAAGGTTTTAAAAAAGAATGTCATCAAATGGCTTTAGTTTAAACAAAAAAGCGAAAAAATGACGTTACCGCATTTTACATTTTTGCTAATTAAAAATAACCAGTCAAGTGTTCCGTATGTTGATTGCTTTTAACATAAAAATTTTTGTTACGGAGGTATAAAATGATCTGTGACTTCACAAATCACACTCCAAATGAGTTTTCAACAAAGTTTGTTTCCTATCTTTACTGAAAACTGATGACCCTAAAATTTTTATTTCTTTTTTATATACCAGATAAATTATTAAAGGTAATGCTTTCGTGATAATTTTCGTTCAATCTACACCCTATGGAGAATATTCTAGAATTTTTTCAAAATTTTTTGAGAAAAGGGGGAGGGGAGGACAGCGATTTTTTGCAATTTTTTAAAAATATTACGAAGAAAAGTGTACGCAAGTATTATATTATATATATTTTTGAACTCGTGTTTTTACAAGCTTTCATTTGACACCCCACTCGATGACCTAGTACAGAAATTTTTTTTTCACTTCCGATTTCACCACCCAAAACTAACTCCTTAAGTCAAAATTTAACTTTTAAAACTACACAGCTCTGAATTCCTATATCAGTACTAAATTTCAACTTTCTACGTCAAATAGTTTAGGAGAAAATCGGGTGTGACAGACGGACGGACACCGAAGTGATCTTGTAAGTGTTCCGTACGGAATAGTAATAAAGTTCTTGATAAAATCCAAATTTCTTCTTTCAAAGACAAGATTTATCCTCTAGTATACTAATTGCTTTACAAATTTATTTTTTAGATGATCCAGCTCTCAGTTATCGTGTACACCGCATTGCTTCTTAAAAAAAACCGGTCAAGTGCAAGTTGAACTTTCACAATTAGTGTTCCGTACGTTGATTGTTTTTAAAATAAAAATTTTTGTTAGGGTGGTATAAAATGATCAGTGACTTCACAAAACATACCCCAAATGAGTTTTCAACAAAGTTTGTTTCCAATCTTTACTGAAAACTGGTGACCTTGAAATTTTTTTTTTTTTTTTTTTATACCATATAAATTATTAAAGGTAAAGCACTCGTGATAATTTTCGTTCAATCTATACCTCGTGGAGAATATTCCAGAATTTTTTCAAAATTTTTTGATCAGTACTTTTCGAGAAAAGGTAGGGGACAGCGATTTTTTAAAAGTAATACGAAGAAAAGTGTGCGCAAGTATTACATTATATATAAATTTTTTACTCGTGTTTTCACGAGCTTTCATTTGACACCACACTCGATGACCTAGTAAAAAAAATTTTTTTTCACTTCCGATTTCACCCCTCAAAACGAACCCCTTAAGTCAAAATTTATGTTACGGTGGTATAAAATGATCAGTGACTTCACAAAACACACCCCAAATGAGTTTTCAACAAAGTTTGTTTCCAATCTTTACTGAAATCTGATGACCTTGAAATTTTTGTTTTTTTTATATACCATATAAATTATTAAAGGTAATGCACTCGTGATAATTTTCGTTCAATCTACACCCCGTGGAGAATATTCCAGAATTTTTTCGAAATTTTTTGATAAGTACTTTGCGAGATAAGGCCCGGGACAACGATTTTTCGCGAATTTTTAAAAATAATACGAAGAAAAGTGCGCGCAAGTATAATATTATATATATATTTTTTACTCGTGTTTTCACAAGCTTTCATTTGACACCACACTCGATGACCTAGTAAAAAAATTTTTTTTTCACTTCCGACTTCACCCCCCAAAACTAACCCCTTAAGTCAAAATTTAATTCTTAAAACTACATAGCTCGGATGAGGCTATCAATTCCTATATTATTACCAAATTTCACCTTTCTATGTCAAATAGTTTCGGAGAAAATCGGGTGTGACAGACAGACAGACGGACAGGCAGACAGACAGACAGACAGACAGACACCGAAGTGATCTTATAAGTGTTCCGTACGGAACACTAAAAAGGGAGTCGCAGGGGAACGTATAGAGTGCGGCCATTTGTTTTTTTTTAATTAAAATTTCACAAATTGTATTTTAAGCTATGTATTATTATATAAAATAAAAATCTGATTTATACAGGGAATAGTTTCGCTACAAAAAGTCCCAAAAAAAACGCTTTTTTTTTGGCTCCATGACTAGGTATAAGCCCTTAATTAAAGAAGACATGATATTAATTTAAACTAATTTATATTTAATACCAAATATAATCAGAATATTTATTAATGCATTTATTAGCCAACCACCTTATTCATGTATTCTTTAAATCAAAATTGAACTGGAGTCGGAGATAAAATTGCAATTCAATATGGAGAATAAATTTAAAAGTGACATTTAAAAATGAGCATACTTAGCCTCTTTAAACGTTCTGATTGATAAACCTAATATATTATTTTGCTTTCTCCCTTCACAATTGAGTTTAACAAATATGTTACTTTATCGTGTATTTGTTCCTTTGAATTCTCAATGTTTTATTTTGCAATTTAAAAAATATTTGGCATTTATATGTAAAAAAATAAAATATCAGTAAATATTTAGGTCTGCTTACAATTTATGATCTCCAGTCTCAATAGAGGCTAACATATTTTCTTTTTTCACATGGCTGTCGTGAAGAAAATTTAGATCGGATAAAATGGTGACAAATATGGACAGTACTTTTGTGGCCTTTCTAGAAGAAATTACTTGAATTAAAATCGTACCTGCTACCTTTTGCGATAAAACTAAAAATAAAGATATATACAAAATAATAAAAAAATAGATAAATAAAAAAAAATAAAGCAAATAACTGCAGGCTTTTCATTTAAGGTTGTATCATCTCTAACGACTTGTATTGCATGCAATACATGTCTCAATACTCTTTTTAAATATGCAAAAGGTGTTTTACAAAGACCTTTACCTACTATGCCTAAATATTAAAATATCATAGTAACTAGAAATACAAGGGATATCATCACAGAGCTCTGTTGGAGAAATTATACGTCATTGTTATATATGTTTAATAGGAAGATTTACCGGTCATAAAAAGTCTAGTAAGAGCATAGGATATAAACCTGAGTTTTCAAATTATATAAACAAAAACAGTGTATTGTATGAATTTTCAAAAATGACCAGGCTCTCAAAATCTGAGATTATAATTAAGAAAGCAAGTGATTCTTTAAAACTTTGTACAATATGTTTTGAGAAGATTGAAAAAGACAGAAGACACTTTTGTAACAGATATAAATAAACACGTATCCTTGAAAATCAAGAGCAAATCGCAACTTCTGTTATATAAAATAAAATTAAAAAGAGAAATGGTCATCTAATGCTACTAAAAACACTGAATTAGTTTGTTTGAGCACATCATTTTTTTTTATCAAATTACTGCTATTTCTTCATAAAATTTTGAGTCTTTATTATAGTTCAAATGGCAATAATTTAATAAAAAGTTTTTTTTTTCAGTGAATTGATTCGTAATAATTTAAAGAATAAAATTAGCCCTATAAAACTAAAAATTGAATAACAAATAGAAAAAGTTGGAAGCCGAAAAGAGAGAAAAAATAAAAATGCGATTTTTGTTTAAATAATTAAAATAAATAAAAACTTTTAAATGGTATCAAAAGTTTCTAATTTTCTCACTGATTCGACTTCTGTATCACTTATGGTTGTAAAAATCATACAAAAAAATTTTTGTCAATTTATAAAATAGTTAACCCTTTAGAGGTGATACAACCTTAAATGGAAAGCCTTACTGGCTTGCTTTTACAGTCTGTCAACTAAGAACGTGTCCACGATAATTCATTTTTGGTAGATGCGATTCTAGGGATTTAAGAAAAAATCGGTAGAGGTAACGACGTATTTTAGTAAAAGTATCGGTCGATTCCGATGTTTCGTCGAAATCATGTAAAATTCAAAACGAGTCACTTGTTTGAGCGTCGGTTCGAGGCAGTCTTTCTTTATTCCCATCCAAAGTGGCCTAAAATAACACATTCCACGGCCGCTAAATGTATTAAAACCTCGATGTCGTTTGGGAAGAAGTGGGTAAATCGTTTTTAACGAGACGAAAAATGTCGACGACTGGTCAAAACGTCGCTCAGTAGGCAAAGTCACTCCAAAAGTCGAAAAAAGTTGTTTTTACGGGACTCTAAATTGACGCTGCGTCAAGTAGCGGCAAAATTAAGAAAATCGGGTTTGAATGTATCCCTTGAGACCATTCGACAACATCTTCGTGTTGAAGATGTCAAATTCCGAAGCACGTTGAAGAAACCTTTGCTGGGTAAAAATTACGTCGCAAAGCGACTCGCTTGGGCCCACGATAAGACACTAGAGTAGCCCTCACAATCGCCGGACGCTAACCCTATTGAAAATGTTTGGTCTCTTGTAAAGATAAAGCTCAGAGGAAATGCTCTAAGGACTTTGACTCAGTTGTCTCTCTAGATTCGAAAAATTTGGATATGATTGCAGAAAATCTCGTCGATTGTTGATGCAGGAGGCGATTGGACAACTTACTGAGGTAATTGCGCCATTGTTAGGACATCAAAGAATACATTGATGGCAAAAAAATGTTCTCGAAACATATTTTTATACGATCGGACACGTCCTTACTTGACAGACTGTAAATCTTTATTTTTCGTTTTATCGTAAAGAAGAGCAGGTACGATTTTAATTCACATGAATTTTTTTCTAGAAAGGCTTCAAGAGACTTGTACTCGGTCCATATTTGTCACTATTTTATCCCATCTAAATTTTCGTTAAGACAGCCGTGTTCAATTGCTCAAATTAAAATAGCTTATTTCCAATGAGTGATGAAAGTTATACTTCGTGTATTTGGTCTGTCAATTTTAAGCCATACGACAACTCGATGGTTAATATAGTTCATTTAAAGATTTGTATTTTCATATTTTATTAAAGTTTTTCGCATCTTTACCTTAATTTAATTATGTAATAATAAAAATTAAATCAACTCTGGATCCGATTCTAAAATATTCCCTTGAACAATGAGACTTTATTCCTAAAAATTCAGAAAGCAAATTTAAACCGTTAGGATCTAAATATCAAGGGAAGACTATTTTAAAATTCTTCCAAAATATTACAATTTTTAAAGTGTCCGAAACTTACCAGAAACCTTTATTCTTCGGAATGCTTTTATGTTTTCAATGTATATAACTCGCTGGTTTCCTCCCAAAGGGAATTTATATCGTAGTGATACATTACATCCGTATGACTTTCACGTTGTTATTTCTGGTACCAGGCGTAACAATTCTTTTACATGGACACCTCAATCCTTTTTTAACCCCCAAAACCTAGCTACCAAGAAGCAGAAAAAATACCGCGTATTTCTGGAGTTCGAACGTGATCACCAATGTGTGAGGAAGCCTAAAACATCTAGAAAAAGTAAAAGAATATCTTATGGTGAAATTTTCGTAATAATTAAATAAATAAGTTTAGAATTTTATTAAGCATTTTTAAAATATACATTTTTCAATTGTTCTATGATTTCCTTATTTCAGACAATACAAATATTTGCAGCAATAACGATTGTTTCCTATTCCTACCTGCAAGTGAGGTTTATCTCTCTATTGCAGGATAAACAGGTGTATTTAATGAGTATGTATACAATAACAAGACGAATATCAATGCGTACGTATTAATTTGGTTAATTATTTATTCCCGACACAACGTAATAAGGAAATAACCCTGTGATCCTGTCCTTTGTATGCATCGCACGTTTTCAAAGAAAGTAAATTATTGATGTAGAACCTTCTCTATTTGGTCCTTTATTAGACAAAGGATATACTAGTATTGTTATCTAAAAGTTGATTGAATAGTCTGCAATATAATTATATTAATCAATATCTTTATTATATGTAGTGTCTTAAAATTCGCCACCTCTATCCACATAATTCCTTTTTTTTTAAATGAGTCCTTATATATATATATATATATATATATATATATATATATATATATATATATATATATATATAATTTTACAAGTTGTTATACGTCAGTTAGATGCGTGTCTGAATATCGGGAATCTGTGTGGACTGTAAATAAAATTCTTTTCTTCTTTAGTACTCAATATTCCTTATCGTTTGACATGATGACTTCTTCAGGAGTAACTACAATATTAATATACGAATTAGATATATTAAAAACGATAAATAAATAAAACGACGTAAGAAAATGTGAGTTAGTCCGCGAAATAAAACCTCAACATCTCGATTTTTCTACACAAATGGAGAGTGAACAGTCTCGGTGCCTATGTGCTGACCTGAATTCCAAATGAACAGAAAAAACAGCAAAAGAAAGACTTTATTTACTTATTTTATATCAAGGTAGCAAATTTTTAATTATTAATGTTGTAATTGTAAATGATTTATAAGCATTGATTATGTTGTTTTAGATATTACTAAGTTGATTAGTGTCTGATTTATAGTTGACGGAGTTGAAGTCTTTGTTTATGTGGTACATTTCTTTAAAAAGACTTCCTTTTATAGTTGTTGTGAGCTAAAATTTTAACGTTGTTATATAATATTGACTATGTCACATAAGTCAACTCTGATCAGTTTTATGCAGTAGTATGCTAACCAGGCGCAGCTTCATGATGAAGCACCTGCTCAAATGACTTTGATTCGGCAAGGATTGTATTTTGATGAAACTTAGCTTAAGCATCTAGCTTACAGCCAAGACTTGGCTAACTCTGATTACTTTCTGTTTCAGAATTTCTGCTTAAGTTAGGATTTCCTAATTAAAACAAAATGCTGATTTAGGAGAATCAGACTTCAGACAGAGCTTTACTTTCCAGTCTTTGTCGACTCTTAAATGGTTCATGGTTTCTATGCCTATCAAACTGACAGTATATAAAACGATTGTCAATCATGGCTTCTGCAGGGCTGTGAGAAATTAATGCATGTGTGTAAAACACGTTGAGACTCCTTGCAAGCGATTTAAAATATCGACCTGAATATAGTTTATGGTTCTCAAGTTTCCTCAAAGAGCGTGCTTTAGTGCAGTTGACGAATTTTTTTCCCATAACTTCACCATCAGCATCGGTGTATTTCACATTATCTCCTACTCCTTTTTTCCTTTATATCTCCTGGAACCGGCCAGCCTTGAATGCTCGAAGCTACTCATGTCGATCTGACAACAACAGGAATTTGTTCAACTTAACTGAGAATTTTAAAAAATTACAATTATTTTGTAGCACACCCGCCTCTCCTGTAGCCCATTAGGTATTCCTCTGTAGCACATGTGCCATGCCTATATTAAAAGTTGGTAGCAGGTTACAGCAGTAGTATGCCAATTCAACTGTCCGGCGCCCTTGGGCCAGATTGCAACGCGAAGGGCAAGTACTTGTTTCCTAGTGACCAGTCAGAGGGAGATGCACTAACTAAGAAGACATCAGATGGCATATATGCTATAATTTTTGTACGATAACTCAATCTGATAGACCGCAATGGGGTTTTTGTTCAGCCAAGATGTTTCCTTTTATTATAAGGGTACAAAATATATTGAGGTCCAGGGGAACTACATTAAAAAATAATCAGATTTCGCAATATAGGTCTTTTTTTATAAATTAACTGAAGTTAACGATGTAATACTCTTTATTAACTTTTTGGCCAGTTAGAAGAAACTTTTTGTACACGACACCACTGTAACTGAAGATGTAGTTAACATGATTTTTAACCGATTTTGAAGTGTTTTTTTTCAGCTTTAGTTTCTCTTTATGCAGTTGAAGGTGGAGTTTTCCAAGAAATTATCCGTTTAGCAGTTGTTTTGGAACAACATCTCATCAAATCGGGTGTATTGATCCAATTGATATTTCAGTAAGGTCTACAAGATCTCTAATAATTAAATGGTAATTATTGAGTACAAGATTCTTGTTTTTATGCGTTGTCTTCTATTGTCGTTGCGGTAAATAGTTTTTCTAGAACGCGGTTCGTCTTTAATTGCTTCTGTAGCTAAAATTTTATAGATATTCTGGAGAGAAATTGAATATTGTATAAACCAACTGCACAATCAATTCTCAGAAAATCCATCCATAGACAGACAGAAACAAGATATAGTCAGTAAAACGATGAGAATCTGTAAAACAACGAACAATCCTCCACTAAACAATTTTAAGTATATTAGTTTAATGGTGGTATAAACATCATTAAAAACTTTACCATTAAATTAAGTATTCATTTGAAAATAGCTTATATAACGTCATGTTCTATTTATGAGAAACAAAAATCTAAATTCTAGCAATCTTTTGAATAGAGCTGTTGTGCCTCAAACACAAGAAATTAAGTTATAGTAAATTTTTACCACGTAAAAACTTATGATCTTGCTAAACATTCATCACCAAAACACTTTTTTTACTTATTCTAACTTTTTGTCATTTCGTGTCCTTTTCAAGACAATATTTAATGCAAATGTTTTGCTCAATAAATTTATTCATTTTAAAAGTAGCGAACAAGAAATATTCACGATGACAAAATACGCTCTCTTTTCTAACCTAATAAAGCAAATGTCATGAAAACTTTTGTCAGATGTTAAGAACTGTTCTATCGACCTAAAAAAACAAATACTTTAATAAATATCATTAGCGGGTGTACTTTTAAAAGAAAATCTTCTTCTTAGTGTGCCTTATCTTCTAAGGACGTTGGCGATCACATCTGCCCATCTGACTTGATGTATTGCTGCTCTAAACAAGTCGGTAGATGTTATGTTTGTCAACTGTCGTAAGTTTTTCAACCAGGAGTTGTGGCGCCTTCCTGGTCCTGGCCTACCGATTATTTTTCCTTCAGTTATAAGTTGCAGGAGCTTCATACTTTTGGCTTTGCATAATATAGCCAAAGTAAGTGCTTTTTCTTTCTTTAACAGCTGGAATCAACACTTGTTCTTTTCTCATCCAATCAAGAGTTTCCACGTTTGTGGAATGCGCTGTCCAAGGAACCCGCAGCATTCGGCCGTAGCACCACATCTCCACTGACTTCATTCTTTGTTGTGTTGTCTCTGTTATTATTGCATCTTCTATATCGTATAACATGACCGAGAACACGTAGCATCTTCTTCGTGTTTTTAAGTTTAGTTGGCAGTTACAGAGTATGCTGCACATTTTAATAAAGGAGCTGGTCCCAAGTACGTTATTTTTGTTATCCTTGCAAGTGTTTGTTGATGTACTTTAATATTTATGTCTGTATTAGGATTCTTACTGACCACCATTGTTTTTGTTTTGTTCGTATTCAGAATGTGGAATATTCCTCACATGCATCAACAATTCCATTCATAAGTCTTCGTAGGCCTTCTTCACTTTCCGCTAGAATGTCAGTATCATGAGCATAGGGGAGGTTATTTACACACACACCATTAATTATAATTCCATCTTTTTTATCAGAAAGTGCTTTATTGATTTCCTGCCGATAGACATTGAATAACAGGGGTGACAAAATACAACTGGCGTACGCCTTTCTTTATTTTTATTTCTCTAGACGTGCTATTCTCAACTTTGATTTTGGCAGTCTGGTTCCAGTATAAAGTTGATATTATTTGTAAGTCTTTGTCATCGATGTTACACGATTCTAGTATTTCCATCATTTTCTCGTGATTTACTATATCAAATGCCTTTTGGAAATCTCTAAAGCCTCGAGAAACATCAGAGTTCAATCAGAACGCGGATGCAGAATAGTGCGTCCCTCGTTTCTAGTCCGTTCCTAAAGCCGAACTATGTTTGTTCAGTACGTTTATCTAGTTTTTTGTATACTCTTTGGTGGATTATTTTAAGGAAGAGTTTCAAGATGTGGTTCATTAGACTTATATTCCGATGTTCCTCGCACTTTCTAGGGTTATTCTTTTTTGGCAATGTTATAAAAATTGATGTCAATCAATCATGAGGTACATCACCTGTGTTGTATACGCTGCTGAAGAGGTCCTGTATAATATCCATATGTTTTTCAAGAAATATTTTAATGATTTCTGAAGGTATATTATCTTTTCATACTGCCTTTTTGTTTTTAAGCTGATTTGCTGCTGCTAATATTTCGTCTTGATTTATGGGGGGTCCGTTTTATTAAGCTTATTTGTATTATGTTGCCTAGTTGTGTTACTGTACATTTCCCCTATACATTCTTCTAAAGAAAATAATCTCTCTAATTTTTGAATATGCTAGTATATTCAAAGATCCTTATTTGTCATTAAACAAAAGGTTTCATGACTTCTGTTATGCGCTTTTAACCTTGTTGAAGTATTTACTCTATTTAATATACACACGTATATAATTAACAGTGTTTACTCTCGTTATAAAACGTGAAATAGCAAATTCGAGTAATAGAAGTTGCTATTCCAATTAAACTTTAATTTTCTGTGAATCTAAACCAGAATTATATTTCCTTTGTTTGTGCATACAAAACCAATTTAGCGTAACCTGCTAATTTTAGAGCAAAGTATATTATTTTATGAGTAATGAAAAAAGATTTCTTTGATATACGGCTTGTATGTGTAGTAAAGAACAAAGTATCCGATGAAAAGAATAATTATAAACCATTTATATTACAAAAGAAAAATTCGTCTTTTTCTTGGGATTGTTATGGTAGTTTTCCAATCTGTAGGTATTTGTCCATGTTGTACTATGTTTGTAAAGAGCTGTGCTACTCGTAGTTGTTTTTCTTCTCCATATTTTAACATCTCATTTGTAATGTCGTCTGGTCCTGAGGCTTTTCTATTTTTAAGACTTCTTATTTTTTATTTTTTATTTTTTTTTTTTTTATGGGTCTAGCTCACGTGCTGCAGGGAAGTCCCTAAAGCGCTCCAGGAGCGGCACGAGTGCGGAAAAAGCGATTCACGTTGTTCTTGAATTGCTGTAAATTGTACTCGGTGGGAAACACAGCGCTGGGCAAATTATTCCAAAGGGATGACGTTCTCCATATAAAAGATTGCTTGAAAAGCGTTGTACGCGGAGTAACAAGCTGAACCTCATACGGATGCGAAGCACCAGCGCGACGTGTATTTCTAACATGCACCGCTTTGGGAGGAATTAAGCGGGCTACATCCTTCGAACACTTTCCATGAAAATACTTGTAGAATAGACTCAAGTCGCCAACCGTTCTTCGATGTTCCAGCGAATCAAGGCCGCCGGTCAATTCCGGGTCCCCAGTCAGACGGACCGCTCTTCTCTGAACAGAATCCAACAAATGCAGTGTATGTTTGGGAGCGGAGCCCCAAACGTGGGAGCAGTATTCCATAGTTGGTCGAATTTGGGCTTTGTAAAGAATTAACAGTTGCTGTGGTGTGTAAAGCTTTCTGGTTCTAAATAATATTCCCAACTTTTGAGAAGCTCTCCTTGCTTTGCCTGCAACATGTTCATGCCAAGACATATTTGCTCCCAAACTAACGCCCAACAAATTGAGCGACGATGCTAGGGGAATGGAGTGCCCCCCCATAACTATGTCGGGTTCAGCAACGTTAACTTTTTTAGAAAAAACTGCCGCTTGGGTTTTTGTAGCGTTAAATTCCACTTGGTTACTGTCACCCCAAGATAGAATTTCTTCCAGGTCTTTGTTAAGTTGAACGACCTCCTGCTGTCTGCGGATATTCGCCTGAGCAGCCGATGTCCGAGCGTTCAAGGTGAATGAAGAGACAAGCGTACTGTCATCTGCAAAGCTATAGATTGGATTCCCGGTCTTTTCCAGCAGATCGTTAATGTAAATGAGAAAGAGAGTAGGAGACAGTATGGACCCCGGGGAAACACCGGCGTTGATAGTGAGGGTGTTAGAAAGAAATCCGTCGACCGCCACTCGTAAAGGACGCTCTCTGAGGAAACATGAGAGCCACAAACAGAACCTTTCAGACATACCATAGGAGCGTAACTTAGCCAACAGTCCATCGTGCCAAACACGGTCGAATGCCTTGGATATGTCAAGAGCAACCGTTCGAGATTCCCCAAAGTGTTCAATTGCGTTGTTCCAAACATGTGTTACATAAGTCAGAAGATCTCCTGTTGATCTATGTTTACGAAAACCATATTGGTGATCGCTAATAATATTGAATCGTTCAAGATATTTTAGAAGATGCTCATTGATAACCTTTTCCATGACTTTCGATATTATTGAAAGCAGTGCAACTGGTCGGTAGTTATTTGGCAAGGTCTTCTTACCTTTTTTAGGTATCGGCTGAACCGTGGCACATTTCCAGCAGGACGGAAATATTCCCTTTCTGTAGGATAGGTTAAAAAGTCTACAGAAAACTGGTGTTAGTTCCCTTGCACAGTTTTTGAGAACTATGGCAGGTATTCCGTCAGCGCCAGAAGCCTTCTTGGTGTCTAGCTTCATTAAAATACGCTTTATGATGCGCTGTCTGAAGACAACATCGGGTATCCTTGACTGCAATATGGGAATAGTAGGTGTTTTTCCTTGGAAATCGACAGTAGAATGTGAAGCAAAGAGTTCAGCCAACAAGTTCGCTCTCTCAACAGGAGTGGTTGCAATGGAATTATCTGGCCGTGTGAGTGGTGGTATGGTGGATTTGGTAAAATTTTGACTAACTGCCTTCGCGACTGCCCAAAAGGACCTGGAATTGTTGGGACAAGCGAGAAGTTTGTTTCTAATTCGTTGATTGTGTGCCTCCTTGGTTTCGTCGATAATTCCCTTGCATCTGTTCCGGGCATGAACAAAGATGTTACGATTTACGGTGTTAGAATTTTCACGCCATTGTCGGTAGGCAATATGTTTCGAAGCAACAGCGTCTTTGCATTTTCGGTCGAACCAAGGCTTGCCGTTGAAGGAGCATTTCTTCGAAAAAGGGATGTAAGCTTCCATACCAGCCAAAATAGCATCGGAGACCTCCCTGGCGCAGTCAGATGGGTTATCGGATCGAAAACAAATGTCCATCCAAGGGAAAGTTCGAAAGTATTCCATGAGATCTTCCCATTTAGCAGATTTGTAGTGCCAAATCTTGCGCGGCCTAGGCGCCTCTCTGTCACTGATTGGCAGGATACTCGATGTCGAAAGCAGTTTATGGTCGGAAGAACCTAACGGCGGATTTACGGTGACCGTGTAAATCTCCGGATTGGTGGTTAAAAACAGATCAAGAAGACTGGCGAACTCCCCGTCTCGATCAGGGATCCGTGTTGGTTCGTCAATAAGCTGAGTTAAGCCATAACTGATTGAGAATGATTCAGCTTCACGACCCTGTTCGTCGGTAGTATTTGAATATTTAAGCCAGTTGATATTGTGGACATTAAAGTCGCCCAGGACGGCAATTTCGGCACTTGGATAGTTACTTTGTAAATGATCGATGGTGTCTGCAAGAGAAGCGAAAAGTGTTCGAAAATTGGTATCACTTGGTGGTCGATACAGGATACAGATGAACCTTGTGGTTTGTTGATTCGTTATTTTTAACCACATAACATCAAAGTTTGGGGGCTCCAGAGCTTCTTCTCGTTGACAAGAGAGGTCGCTTCTGACAGAAAGACAGATTCCAAAGTTACGCCTAAATCGGGAATAGAAGTCGTACCCAGGATAAAGATAGTTGACCGTGCTGGTCGATGGACTGATCTTGGTTTCACATAGAGCGAGTACATGAGGTTTGTTTGATTGCAGGTGTTGATGCACTGAATTTATGTTCGAGTTTATACCTCGTATGTTGCAAAAATCTATCTTAAAATTATGATGTCTGCAAGTCGACGCCTCCGAACCAGCCCCCACCCGGAGATCCGAACGGGGGGGCCATTCTACCTCCGGAACTTCTTGCATCCAGGCGCCTCATCATGCTCTTTGGTCCCACAGTAGTTAATGTGGAATTTTTCCGTTCTGTCACATGTTTATCTTTGCCTTCTTTGGCTTTGATCCAGGGGGTGTTATTATTGGGTAGTTTGGGTTCTGACCAGATACTTTTCCAATGATCTGTGAGTTCTTGTTTGTTTGGTGGTTCAGTCACTGCTGTCTGTTTGCTGTGCATAGTTTTCCGGTAGAACTGTGTTTGGCTTCTTCGGAAGAGGTTGTTGGTATCTTTCCTCTCGTTTGGTTCTTTGTATCTACGGAGTCTTGCGGCATATACGGATAATTTTTGTTTCAGAGTATCCAGGATTTCTGGCAGTGTTCTGTTGGGAGACCCGGACTTGATCTTGTTTATACTCTGTGTGACTCGTTTGGACACGTTCCCGTTGATAAACTGGGTAAGGTGTCCTAGATATCTCCTGATGTTGTTGATTTTGTTTTCTATTCTTATTTGCCGTTTGAATTTTGGTTTTGTGCCGGTTTGTGGTCTTATAATTCTTTCTGTCTGTTCTAAAGTTACTTCTAGATTTACTTCTTCCACTTCTTCAAGTATGGCTTCATTATTTTCTTCTTTATATAATTTCTAATAAATTGATGAATAAAAAAAACCTATCTAAATCTGAACTGTTACGTTCCCGGCATTCTTTTCAGCTAGCTGTAAATTATTGACCCCTGCTCGGCACGTTGTTATCGTGATTGCTGCCATTTTTTGCTGTATATGTCCATAGAAGTTGGAAGATTTATGTCACTTCTTTGGAGAGTGCTTTATTCAGGAATATTTTTAGAATGACTGTGTTCACGAGCTGCTAAAACCAGGTTCTCTACTAATGAGAATTTAAATTTTGTAAAGCAAATGTCATGAAGTTTTCAATCGTCTCGTACATCGCTTCGAATTAGTAGTTATCATGCAATCTCTGTCATCTTTAAAGTCGTGGCGACATAGCGCCGCAAGCTGCAATTTTAGCAAAATGTTAAATTTTCTGGTGTTTTAGTTTTAGATTTGTCGGATTAAAAGCAATTTTGTTTATTGAGGTGTTTTCTCTACCAATTTAGCTGTTATTATGCTTAGATAGAAATAATTTTACCGTTTGTTTGAGCTTGTTTATTATTTTAAGCTAGAACCAGAAAAAATACGCTCACCGCTCAAACATTATAAGTTTCATGTCTACTTTAAGTATTTTATGTGAACTGAATTTAAAATACATGTTAATAGAGGGAAAGTCCGACGGAAATGTTTCTTGGCGAAGTATTAATGTTTGTCTAATTTGACTTTCTATGTAAATAGCCATCGAAACTTATTTATGACGCCTAAACACCCCTTATCATGAAACAAAATAAGATATTACTTCTAACGGAATTAGTTCAACCCAACTACCCTGAAGATTTGTTTTATCCCCTTTTAAATATAGGTTGTAGTGAAACAATTTCTAAATCTGTATGGCGATTTTTCCACAAAAACATGATGACCTAATACTGTCCACAGCTCTATTAATATAATTCTCTGTGTAAGAGAATTTTCCAAATCCATTCATAAAAATAGTGCCCCTTTATTGTATTACGTCCTTTATATGAATTTCATTCCCGCTAGTTTTAGTTGTTCTGTTAATAACAATTTTTTAAATCAAGCATATTTTTCTGTTCTTTTTTAACACATCCTGTATATAATTATTGACGGATGAGATGTGGCCTGTAACCTGAAATTATTTCATTTTCATGAAAATATTCCTCAAGATTTATTTCGAAGGTCTTGTATGATACCGAAACAAACAGATAAACAAACAGGTTACAAATGGTTTTATTCGCCTCTTTGTATATTGGGTAGACTCACAATTTCTGTTATCCTATAGCGTATAACTGACTTCTTTGCTAAGGTGGGTTCCATTTACTGCTATCTCGAGAACTATTTTTATCTGATGGTCCTGCTTAATTTGTTATCCTGCCGCGTAGTATTGCAACGTCTGAATACCCTGCTCACGGTAGAGTTAATCATTCCTGACGAGCCATGGCGCGATTGTCATCATTCTCAATGCTTTGTTTCAAACTATATAAAGGACTCCTCAGACAGAGAGCCATATTTGGGAGAATAATATGAGTCCTGATCATATGAATGTCTTATAGATAGTTAGCTAATTTTTTTGAACAAGAAGTCGCTGGCTCTACTCAGAAGTCGATTCAGTCTCGCAATCTTACCGCATTCCCTCTTTTTTCAAGAAGAAAATGGCCTGGTTGTTTGTCTAGGTTAATTCCCATTTTTCAGTAGTCTAACTGATCTGACATCTTATCGAAGTAACTTTGTAATCTGTTCGTGAGAATTTTTCTGCTACTGCCAATGATGGAGGTAGCGTGTCCCAACTCTGACAAGTCTCTATAGCAATGTAGAAGTTAAAAAACATATGAAAGAGGTGAATCTTGTGGTACTACTATTTCAACCATCTTTTCCTGTAAGCCTTATGATCTTCAGCATCTTACCAAATACCTTGAATATGTCAAGGATTACTGCCTCCATATGCGTGTTCTTGTTAAAGAAGTTAACTATTTATTGTGTCAGTTTGGCGTGAGTTGTATCATCCCGTGTCTTCGCTAGAATCCATTATATTCTTTGAGAAAAATACATAGCTCTTCTGTTCTAGTTTTGAATATCTCATGCATAATTTCAGGTATGATTTTGTTATGTGTATTGAGAAACCGATCGTTTTTTGAGAGCCCTTTTTTTATAGCTGAAACATCAAAAATTTAAAATTACCATAAAGAAATGTTTAGTAAAAACTACTTTTTTTTTATTAAATGCTGAAAGAAAGCTGAAACATGGCCTATTCAATTCAAAATAAATACTTTTTTTCGTGTCGCTAAAAACCAATTTTAATAAAATTGGACCCGATTCCCTTTTTTCCTTTCAAGCGTCGATAATTTTCTGCTATTAACAATGGGTAAAACAAGACTAAGCATAAAGAACAGTAACTGTAGCAATACGACGGAAAAAATTCTAACTTCCATGTATTTTGAAGCCATTAGCTACGCCAGGAGTAACCCTCCTTTTGTATTTTACAATTTTGTTATGTAAAACTTGAACGAGTGAGTTTTATTGCAAAAGGTTGTGTTTGTTTTAGCATGTGTTTTTAGATATTTGCTAAATTTAACATTCTTAAAATATTTATTTTCAAGGTTATATTCAGATTTTAATCTTTTTTCACTGGTAAACTTAATTATATTTTATATAAAATAATTTTTAATAAAAGCTCGTCAGTTAAAATCTGTTTTCATGTTCCGTACGAAACACTTATCGGATCACTTCAGTGTACGTCTGTCCTTCTGCCACACTCGATTTTCTTTAAAACTATTTGATATAGAAAGTTGAAATTTAGCACAAATATAGGAATTAATGGCCCAATAGAGCGGTGTAGTTTTGAAACTTAAATTTTGACTTAAATAGTTAGTTTTGGGGAGTGAAATCAGAAATGAAGTTTTTTTTTACCAATCATCGAGTGGGGTGTTAAATGAAAGCTTGTGAAAATATATATGATGTAATACTTTCGCGCATTTTTTTTTGTGTTATTTTAAACTACCGAAAATCGATCGAAAAGTACTGATAAAATTTTTTTGACAAAATCTGGAATATTCTCCATAAGGTGTGGCTCTTGTACCGAGATATAATTTCATTTTATTTTAAAAGCAACACTAATTGCCCAAGTCCGACTTTCACTTAGCCAGTTTTTGTTTATAGGTCTAAGAGTAGGCAAGTTGGCCAGTGTTTTTTCGACTGGAAGGTCGCAGGAATCATCAAAGATTCATTTGACATTATTTATGCTTACTGGTCAGCAGCTGACTGCAAACTAAGAGTTTGTGCATTGTGTATGACTTTTGTATTCAGTCAGGATGGTAGGTTGTAGCCGTGACTGGTTGCTCCCTTTTGGAACTAACGTTGTTCAGTGGGCTATTAGCTGTTGATGCGTTGATATTTTGTGATGTTACACTTTTTCACGCAGCTGGTAGGTTGAGAATATCTTCTCTTTTTTTGCCATTTTTCTTAATTTCGATGGCTTCACTGGTGGTTCTTGTTTTATGGTGTTCTGTCGTGGCTATTTTTGTAATTAAAATCGATTTGGATGATCTGTCCTTAAATGATGCTAAAAGAGGGCTGATGTATCTTGCTTATGAGAGATTTGTGTTCTTCGTACTTGGCAGAGATCTTTCTGTTGGTTTGTCCTATGTAGGCCTCATTGCAGTTGTAACATCGAACGCTGAATACGCCTTTTTCTAATTTGATTTTTTGATTATTGAATTATCATGCAATTCTTCTATGAAGTTTGTAGGCAGTAGTTATATTGTGCTTTTTTCTTTGATACACGGAATAGTAATTCTAGGTTTGTTTTCAGGTGGCTTCTGAGGTTTTGCTGCATTGCTTTTTTGATTGTCTCTGTGCTGTATCCGTTTTGTTTGAGTGTCTTTATGGTACTGTTTATCTCCTCTTGACTATGGGTGTTCTCGCTTAGGCGGAAAGAACTGACAGGAAAATACCGAGCCATAATTTTACAGCTCATAGTACAGCAAACCAAATTACAAATACTCTTCACTAATCTAATGTTAGGTCTGTTGTAAAAATATTTTTATAGATGTATCGTGCTTCATCCCTCAAAGGTTCTTTACGGGACAAGTCGGACGACTGTGGTGCTGAAACCATTAATTATGAATCAATCGCGCTTTCTTCTTCTTCAAGTTTTAAAAAATCTATTTGTGGACAATTCGTCTATCCAATGGTATAGCACACATTTTTGTAAAATCTAAAGATATTCTTTCTTCCTCAGTATCCCGTTTATCTTAACCAGATAACTAACAATAGTACTGGTAGAACATTTCCAAACCATTACATAACCACTTCCATATTTGAGTGTGGACACTTGGCAGTCTTTATTTATTTCTCGCTTGAGTTTTTAAAGCGGAAACGTTAATATCTTGCAACTGAAAATTTAAAATTAATATTCATCAATTCAAATATCATGGTTTCAATGTCCCATGTTTATGTTGATGTGTTCACGCTCAACGTTCTTTATAATGAATTTATCAGAATAAATATTCAAGACAATTTCCACCAATTGAGATGGGTCATTTCTAGTAGGATATTAACACATGGGCTGAAAAGTCCCGGGCCTAACACATAGATGGCGCTAGTTTTATTGCAGTCACCTTTTTTTCAGTTAATACTAACCTTCAAAAGACAGCTGTTAAAATTTCATGATATTCTATTCATTAGTTTGTGAGTTATTGTGCTAAGAGTGACGCTACTTTTGTTATTTTCAAAACAATGGATCAAAAACAATTTCGTGTTTTAATTTTACACTGCTTCTTGATGGGAAAAAAATACCGTTCAAGCGAAGCAATGGCTTGAAAAGTGTTATGGGGACTCCGCTCCATCAGAAACAACAATAAAACGTTGGTTTGCTGACTTCAAACGTGGTCGTAGAGACACCGATGATGCAGAACGCAGTGGACGTCCAAATGAGGCGGTAACACCAGAAAACATCAAAAAAATCCATAAAATCGTTTTGAATGATCGAAAAGTGAAGTTGCGTGAGTTAGCTGACATCGTAAAGATATCAAAAGAACGTGTTGGCTTTATATTGCATGAGCATTTGACTATGAGAAAGCTCTGTTCAAAGTGGGTGCCGCGTTTGCTCACTGTTTATCAAAAACAAGAACGTGTTGATGATTCTGAGCAGTGTTTGGCCATTGTTAGAGCGGCGTTGGAATGATTGCGTTGCTCTTGATGGAGATTACGTTGATGAATAAAGCTAATTTTGAACCAAAAAAATCGTGTTTTCTTTGTTAGGCCCGGGACTTTTCAGCCCATGTGTTATATGTTCATTAAACTGCTTTAAAATCCCAACTCCGAGACAAAATTGTAATGAGGATCTACAGACAAAATAGGGCAGCAACTGCAACAGAAAATTGTAAGGTTGATCGTAGTGGCATATGAATTCAAAAGAATGCAAAGTTCTTGAGTCGATTTCTCTTAAAAAATCAGAGAATCAATCACTATATATGCAATATTTAGAGCTAGTAGTTAACGATTCTGTGTCGAAATTATCACAATAATCCTGCCCTCTACGCTAGCGGGGGTCTTCGGTCTGCTGCTAAGTTTTTTTTCACTTTTACATATCTGAAAGTATCACGTTTCGTCACTAAGGGGTAATGAATCTTTTGGAAAAACAACAACTCTTTGTACTGTAGCTCACTCTAAGAAGCCTTCCTTTTTAAAAATAACAATTATAGAACGCATTTTAATGGTAAAACGATCTAGAATCAATATGTGTTCTTAGGCAAATAGTTTATTAATCACTATATTGAATTGTGAAGAAGTGTGTTGAACTTCTTGTTTGTAACACTGATGAAAGTGTATACACTATATACCAATCTAAATATTTTTTGTATCAGTGCAAATGCAAGCAAAGAATGAAATATATTTTTAAATCACAGTTACATAGGTGAGGAAAAGGAAATGTCAATCATAGTTCTAAAAATTATGTGGGCTGTAAGTTACAAAGTAGTTTACAAAATTAAAATTCGTCATAGCAGTGGCGTAAACAGAAAAACGGTAAATAATATGCTAAAGGACGGGTATATTATCTGTAAAATTAGATGTTTTTATTACCTGCCACAAGCAAAGAATGAAATATATTTTTAAATCACAGTTACAATAGGTCAGGAAAAGGAAACGTCAATCATAGTTCTAAAAATTATGTAGCCTGTAAGTTACAAAGTAGTTTACAAAATTAAAATTCGCTCACAGCAGTGGCGTAACCATAAAAATGGTATACAATATGTCAAAGGACGGGTGTGTTATCTGTAAAATTAAATGTTTTTATTACCTGCCACAAGCAAAGAATATATTTTTAAATCACAGTTACAATAGGTGAGGAAAAGGAAACGTCAATCATAGTTCTAAAAATTATGTAGCCTGTAAGTTACAAGGTAGTTCACAAAATAAAAATTCGCTTATATTAGTGGCGAAAACATAAAAACAGTAAACAATAGGCTAAAGGTCGGTTATATTATCTGTCAAATTAGATGTTTTCATTACCCGGCACAAGACGATTTATGCTTTTTTAATATTTGCTGCTCGTTTTATTGAGAAAACTTTTTCATATAAAAGCATGAACTGGTTACATAATATCGAGAATTTTGGTACCATCTTAACATGTTTTTTTGCAAGCTTAGGCTAAATAAGTTATAATATGTGACATGATTCCATTTCGCCGATTTCTTATTTTGCGTAGCCACACCTTTTAGACCTAACCCGCTTCTTCTTTCGATCTCTCCCTTTTCCCGAAGTTTCGGTATGATGATGGATATTATAAGAATCTTAAAACTATTATTTCGATTCGATGTGCTAAAATTGTAGTAAATTAATGACTTCTCTTTCAATTTTTTAAGCCGATTCCGGTTTGAGTCATTTCTCAAAAAAACCTCGGAATTACTCACACCAAAGTATATCCTTTTTGTAACTTCAAAACAATATTTCCGTAAGAAGAACTAAGAAAAGCGAAATCACAAGAAATTCGTCACTTAAAAAGCCATTATTGATATGGTCCTGAATCTTGACCAAAATAACATTAAAAACATTTTGAAGGCTTGACCAAAGAGATATCGAGATATAGTCTCTAATATCAATTTGTGAAAATCCTGGATGAAGAATTATCATTATGCATAAATATCAGTAAGATTATTTTATCTCGACTTTGTTTAAATAGTCTTAGTTCCTCTACAGCATGTATTATAATTGGTCTTAAGCAAAATTCAATTACTTCTAGTCCGATATGTGTAATGATTAATTTCAATTGACCAGACGATTCTTGATTCTATAAAAAAATTTATTGTTGCGTAGCGAATGCTACCTTTGCTTCGTGATCATAGTCCTGACTTTCATTAAGTTCAATAGAGGTATTTATATTTCGCGACCGATATTTTGCACTGTTATTGTATTCGCTATGTACACTTTAAGAAGCTACCGAATCAAGCAAATTTTTGGTACAAGTTTTTTTAGAAATGGTAACAAAACTCAACTTCGGCCGTTGATGGATGGACAAGTTGTACATCGACTTATCTAAATCTTCTGTTACCTGGGCGTTCATAATTCTATTATAATTCCAATTAGTTATTCTATTTTATTTACCAATCATGCTAGCCCCAAAACTGTGTAACTGTAACACAGGCCATTATGGTGTTAACTAATATTTGTTTATATGTTTGAGCTGTCATTATTCTTAAGTCAAAATAATAATCTTCCCATAAGTTACACCTTCAGTGTGAAAACATAGTTGATAGAAAGGCCATGTCCAATAAGTCAATATTAGCGATAAAGTTATTGGGTTGCACAAAAAAAAATATGTGCTTAAATTATATTTTACCGCTCATAAAAGTTATATGAGAAACTATGATTAAACTTTCTTTTTCAGCTAACTTTCTAGACGGAACACACATTATAAAGTTCCAGAGTTATGTCAGATCTTTAAATCTTTAAAATTAAAAGTTCATAAGCAGTTAGAAACTAAAACGATAAAAGAAGGATAAGAGGAAATATATATTTACTGAAAAAACTCTTATTGTTTTCTTAGTAATATAGAAAAATTTAAAATAAATCTAAATCTGACATTAAAAAATGAGCATACTCAATTTCCGTTGTTCTGACTGATAATCTCAATAAATTCTTCTCTTCTTTTCTTTCTCTAGTAAGTTAAAATAATAAATATTTTTTTAGACTTAGACTTGCGAATATTTTTGTAATATGATAAAAAATAGTTCTTTAAATACGAGGATTGTATGATAAGTACCTGACCTTGGCCAGAGATGGTACTATTACTACTTAAAAAATTATATTCTTCGTAATTATAACCTTTCACGAGAATTGTGACAAATTTTCAAATCGCTGCGTGATTTAGTTTGTGAGTGGCAGCCATTTAAATAAAACAACTTTCGTGATTTTACAACGACTAGAATAAGAAAGACACCCGAAATTTTAACCTGTTGACTAACTGTCTGCCTAATTGTTCATTCTATCGGCCGAATCAAATAAAACGTTGATTTTGTGGCTCCCTTGCCCTGGAATGCCCAGATAAGGCTACATCCAAAAATGGACTGTCATTTAACTACTTGAATCAAGTACCATAACGTTTGTTGATACTAAAAAAGTCAACAGCCTCAACTTACATGTCATGTGTTTCCTCTCTTGAATTGGTTCAGAATAGATTTCTGAGGTTTGTTTCATTCATGCTAGACTTCTCTTTGACTGCCATGAGATCCGTTATGAATATACTTAAGCTTTCAGTAAGAAGACCTGACTTGTTTGTTTCTCAGACCTCGGGGTCAATATACTTTCGCTCAGTCGTTCCGTAGGTGTAATTATGGTTTGCACTATCCCATCATGAGACTTCTATCTCAGGGTAATAGAGTGGACGGTGTTTTTTTTTTGAATGTCACATTAACTTTGAGAGCTTGAAATGTATAAAAGTATAATTTTTACAAATGTAATTTTTTTATTTCGAAACTGTATTTATTCTGATTTTCTCATATGTATATATATATATATATATATATATATATATATATATATATATATATATATATATATATATATATATATACACGGGTTTCAGTCTGCTAGTCTAAAAATGGGTTTGCACGACGTTTCGCCAAGACCTCATTTGGCATTTTCAAGTTCTCTTGCAGCTGCTACTCGATACTGTGATCTTGGAGCTGCTACCGCCCGAAGCTAAGTGGTCGCCGTCTTTTATAGGTCGGCGTCTACGCAGATTGTAGGTGTAGGGATCGGGAGTGTTCGACCGGGTATCGGTATTTGCCGGCTGGAAGCTCGTATCAGTGGTAATTACGGTTTCCGGCGCTATGCTGACTATTGCCTGCTCGATGTTTTGGTTGTTTCTTGGTTTAGCTAGTCAATAAAAGACGGCGACCGCACTATAGTTTCTCAGTTAGCTTCGAGCGGCAGCAGCAGCAAGATCACAGTATCGAGTAGCAGCAGCAGCAAGAGCATTTGAAAAGGTCAAATGAGATTTTGGCGAATCGTCGTTCTAATCCATTATTAGACGAACGGATTGAAACCCGAAATTTTAATGTATTACATTCCTCCATCAGTGAAAACCTCTATTGTAACATATATACGTATATATATATATATATATATATATATATATATATATATATATATATATATATATATATATATATATACTGTATATGAGACTATCGAAAGATAACATTATTTATAAAATCAATTAGTAAATTATTCACGGAGGCTATACTTGGTAAACAACAATTTAACTAAACCTTTGATTTGTAATTTTAAGTTGTTTTCGCAGCCGCTGAGACGCCTAAGACTCAATATCCATTTTACTTTGCAATACAAACTTAACAAAACTAATAGCTATTTAAGATTCCCCGAAAACCCTCAGGAATATTTTAAAGTTTTCTTATAGCCATTGACGGTTGTAAAGTTTAGCCCAGAGAGCTTGTTTTATCAACTGCTTTTTAAATTCTTGTATTTCAGGAATGACGTTTCTTCATTCTCATTTTTTAAGTGAACTCTCTATAATAAAAAAAAAAATTTTAAGTATTCCACATGGCAAAAAAAAGGGCAAAAAAGTTGCAAAAGATTTTTAAAGTTTCAATGTTTTAAGATTAAAAAACTTTTAATTTTTAAATGTAAGTTTATTAAACATCTAATTCTCTGTCATTCATTCTACGGCTAGTGTGGATTTGGAACACAGAATAAGTATAAATAGATTTTAATGCAACCTGATTTATGTTTAATATATAAAAGTTATTTAATGCTACATATTACTACCATAAAGGTAAATAGAGAATTTAAAATAATTTTGAACAGCTTGTATAATTACATTTACGTTGCATTAATAAATAACGCACGATAAAATTAATGTATGCAAACATTACCCACCTATTCTCCAGTCCAACAGATGGCAGCAAAGGTACATTTGCCGGGAGATGAGTAGAGAGTCCAATCTATTCCCCCCCTCCCCAGTTATTTTTGGTTGTTACAATTATTAGTTAGAAATCTAAATTTTCTACCTACAAATAGTTACAAAAGTGAACGTTTTGTAAAATCAAGAAACACTAGTAAATTTTTTTTATCATTTCCTATGGAAAGTGTTTTTATTCCTTATTTTCTAGAGCTCGGGCCGTATTTGTCTTCTGCCGAGAATTTATCCTCGTTTGCAGTTGTTAATGACAAAAAGCGGGCGAGATTCTTGCAGATTTCTGTGTTACTATAACTCTTATTTTAGGACGCAAAATTTTAAAAATTTTTCATGGCCTTCCTTGCGTTTTCAAAAGCAGGTAACCCGATAAATTTTGCCATACGTTATAAAATAACATTTTGACTCTGGCTTGACTATAATAATAATAATAAAGGCTATTCTAAGGCTGTTAATTGAAACATGAAGCTGAAACCCAAAAACAATATCTATATACCAGTAACACTAATTTCGTGTTTCCACAAACAAGAGGCTTTATCCTGCAATTCCAGGTGCACCTTGCGAACATGTACACAAGACGAACACAAACGGTAATTAGTTATGTATTAATTTGGCTAATTATTTATTCCTGGTATAGTGTAAACGAAGCTACGCCTTTGTATTCTATACAGGTGCTAGGGAAAGTATTGATTTGAAACTTTCAATGTTAGTCATTTGTGAATTTAACAAGGAAACACTTTAATTAATTGTTAGAAAATAGGTTAACTTACACAATTCCACAATTTACTGTCATGTAAGGAATATTTATTTGCTAAAAATGGTATCGTTAACTTGAATTAATCTAAAACAATGGGTTCGAACGTTCCTTTTTACCTTTGTACTTCCCTTGCTGGGGACAAATATTGTATTTGTTTAAAATCACCCTCCAAAATTATTGGATCTCTTCGTGTCCTAGGGTCTCTGCATCACAAAAAATATAGTTGCAAATTGGTCATTCTATTGGTCGATAGATTTAATACTTGAAACGGGAAAGGAATCTATACTCTTTGAGTGATACTTCTTTAGGGGATGTGGGACGAGGGGGTAGAGGGATGGAAGTTAACAACTTTTGTAAAATTCTAATAAAATTATTAGAATTTTTTGCGATTTTTGGTGGTTATAATAAACATTTTTTGAACAAAATTACCTACAGGTAAATGTAAGTGGAGGCTACAGAGATGTCGCGGGGAGGAGGTTACAGGGGTTGCCTTAAATATATCATGTTCTACGTTTAATTCAGAGTTTCCATTTTTTCAAACATTTCACCAATACTCTCTGTAAATTCCTTAACGTGCTCATGTTGTATTATATCATGAGTTATGTTGAGAGTGTGGAATCGTTAGCACAATAACACTACTCAATATATATCACCACTCCACCAAACACTTTATTTTTGCACTCGACGCGCGTTTCGCTAACCATGTTAGCTTCATTAGGGGCGATGATTACTTGAGTTAATCCTCCTGATGAAGCTAACATGTTTAACTAAACGCGCGTCGAGTGCATAAATAAAGTATTTGGTGTAGTGGTGATATGTACTGAGTACATGAGGTAGAAAGTCCCGAGATTTTTCGAGAGATAATAACCTAAATAAAAAAAAACCATATGGTTTTTGGTCAGTATCAACTCTCAGAAGATTGGTGTAAAATTTTCATGACATCTTGTCTATTAGTTTCCGAGTTACAGCTGTTTGAATGACGCTACTGTTGATTTTTGCGTAACGATGGAACAAAAAAGAATTTCGTGTGTTGGTTAAACATTGCTTTTTGACGAGAAACAATACAGCCTGAACCCAAGAATAACTTGAGAAGTATTACGGCATATCTGCTCCATCGAAAGCAACTACATGTCGATGGATTAGTGTACTTAAATGCGGTCGTACACGCACCGATGATCCATCAAGTTCCGGACGTCAAAATGAAGCAGTAACTCCAAAAAACACAAAAGAAATCCACCATATTGTTCTGAATGACCGCAAAGTGAAAGTGAGAGAAATAGCTGACATCGTGAAGATATAAACAGAACGCATCAGGTATATTTTTCATGAATATTTGCGTATGAAAAAGCTTTGGATGCCATGCATTCTTACTATTGACCAAAAACAGCAACATATCGAAGATTCGGAACGCTGTTTGGCACTGTTTTGGCGTAATCCAAAGGAGTTTTTCTTTTACAATGGACGAAACATAGATCCACCACTACACGCTTGAGTCTAACGGGCAGTCTGCAGAGTGGCTGAACCCGCATACAAGCCGACCAAATATCGATGATGATGATGATGTTTTGGTGCCAGGGCGCATCAACTACGAGGTTATTTAGCGCCCATAAAGTGATTATTAAATTGGTTTAAACTTTAAAACGAATTTCTCTGAAATAATCACATATGTTGTTTTTGTTTGCGGCAAAAATGGTGATTATGTTGCTTATGGCAGAGAGTAGGTTGTACTTTAGTCGGGTGTCTTTAAGGTGATTTGCTGTGAGTATATACGAGACTGTTAGGTTGGATCCGCAACTTGGACATTTGGGTCTTGTGCTTTTTCCAAGAGATGGCGGTGGTTGAGAAAGTGTGTCCAGCAGCTAGTCTTCGCAGAATCACGTTTTCTTTTCTATTAAGGTTGTTATTATGTAGGGGGGGAAATACCGAGGATTTGAGTGGCCACAATTTATTGTTTGGATTTTCTAAATCCCATTATAATTGAAATAAGAAATTATGGATAGATTTAAGGTGAGAGTTAAAGTCTGAGTAGTAATTTTCAGCCGTGATGGAAATACCGTTATCTATAGCTTTTTTAGCTAGTCTATCCGCTGTGTCATTTCCCTGATTGCCTATGTGGCTGGGAAGCCAGAAATAGGAGATGGAACGTTGTTTGAGCTTTGCGGAGTAGAGGAAATCTAGGATTTGTCGGATGTAGTTGTAGGATAGGTTTCTGGTCTTCATAGATGATAAGGCACTGGGAGAATCGGAGATAATTAAGATGAGTTTGGAGCTTGTGGTTAGAGCGAATCTAGTTGCCTCTTTGATCGCTAGGAGTTCAGCTGTAAATATGGAAACATAATGAGGAAGTTTGAACTTTCTGGAGGTGGTGGGCGATGTAAAGGCAGAACCGACTCCCTTATCTGATTTAGAACCGTCCGTATAAAAGAGGGTATGTTTGGGGTATTTTGTGGCGACGATTTGTAAAAAGGATTTATTGAGGAAAGAGTTTGGAGAGTCCACTTTATTATATTGTCGCATGGAAAGATCAATATGTGGTATAGGAGGGAGCCATGGGGGAAAGGTGGTTTGCAAAGGGTAGTCGTATTTAGGGGGGGGGGGGAGAGATTGTGGAGTGACAGTAAGGCCGAGATTCTCTGAGGGATCGAGTTTTGTGGAAGTAGTTGGTTGGGTTTGGGTATGTTAGATAGATTCAATGTGGTTTTGGAATGAGGTTTATATAAGGAGTATGAATAAAATTTTAGGAGACACAGCTGTCTCACGAGATGTAAGGGAGGGGTAGATGTAAGGCATTGTAAAGTAGGGGTAGGGGTAGTGCGAAAAGCTCCCGTAGAGAGTCGGAGGGATTGATTTTGGATTGGATCGAGGGTCTTGATAGAGCTTTGACTCGCAGCTTCATATATAAAATCACCGTAGGTCAATTTGGAAAGAATGAGGGAGTTATATATTTGTAGTAGGCAAGGAAAGTCAGCCCCCCAGGTCATGTGAGACAGTAAGCGTAATAGGTTTAAATCGGAGGAGGTTTTAAGGGATTTGATGTGGGCCTTCCATGTAAGCTTGGAGTCAAATGTAAGACGCCCCCCCCCCCCACCCCCCCTAGATCTTAAGGGATTCGGCAGTAGGGATTTGATTATTTGCAAGGTAGTGGGACATGTTCTGCGTCTGCAAAAGTGCACAACTGTGGATTTTGCTGGAGAGAATGAGAAATTATATTTGTTGGCCCAGGTGCCGAGAGAGTGAAGAGCTGTCTGAAGAAGGTCAGAACAGCTTTCAGAAAAGGAGGAAGAGGTATATAATATAATGTCGTCCGCAAATATTTTTGTTTTTATGTTTGTTGATGTGTAATTAGATATGGTGGTGATGGCTATGTTAAAAAGGGTAGGACTGAGGACTGATCCTTGAAGGACACCCAGGGAGGAGGAGAAAGGAGAGCATTTCGTGGAAAGAACTTTTACACACATTTATATCGGCTTGAAAGGTTTTGGCAAGTATTTATTGGGATGCGCATGGAACTGATTGACTATCTTAAGAAGGAACGAAAAAATCACCGAAGACTATTATGTTCGCTTATTGGACCGAAATGGTGAAATCGAGAGAAAAAAGGTCGCATTTAGCCAAAAAAAACTGTTGTTGTTTTACCAGGATAATGCACCAGCTCACACTTCCAGAAAGTCACTGGTGAAATTGGACCAATTGGGCTATGAAGTGCTTCATCATCTACCGTATTTACCAGATCTAGCCCCTAGCGATTATTACCTCTTTCCAGATTTGAAAAGATTGCTCCAGGGAAAGAGACTTGGCTCAAATAAAGAAGTCGAATGGGAAACTGAGGCTTATTTTAGAGAGATAGTCAAATCGTACTCTACGAAAGGTATCCAAATGTTGAAAGATCGCTGAAACAAGAGTATCGCTGTTGAAGGAAACTACGAAGAATAAAATCGATCTTTAGCAAAGACATTGTTTTTTCTTCAAAAATCTCTGGACTTTTCACCCCATGTTGTATAATAATGTTTATAGTTAGAGCCTTACGATCTTAAAAGTTTATTGGTAACTTTATGTTGTCATAAAACAGGCTCATTCTAACTCAACGCTTATTAAAAATAGCATGTTTGTGGCGATATGTCACAGTAATAAATATATTTTAAATTACGGCTATTCTTTACTGTTTTCTAACAGCTTGTAATGGTATAATAAATACTAGCCACTACCCTTAAATGCCTCTATCCATTATTATAGGATTTTAAATGGCCTTCATAGGTAATAAAGATTTGAAATAAAGCATTCGTAACCTACGTTTAGTACGTACTTATTAAAATAAGAATTGTACAAATTGGGTTACCGTGTTTCTACTATTCTTGAATTGTCATAAAGTCGTCGGAATAAATGAGATTTAAATATGAATCTCTTGAAGCCTTTCGGTGTCACCTAAATGACTTCTTTTATTTTTAATGCTAAGAAGAAAATCGTATTACTGTTGCCACCTTTTAAAATATGTAAAAATATACCCATTTTAAAAATGTGTTAAATAAAATTTAAATATACATAATAAACGCAGAAAATATATAGTGACTGAAAAGCCTTTGCATTAAAAGTACGAGAGGTTCAAGAATAATCGACAACTCTAGCGTGCCTATTGATCATCAAGCTAGGACATGCCATGTTTTACTCCATTTTAGCTGATCAGCTAGCCTATGTGAAAATGACAATGTTTAGGATCTCGCAAACACAATCACCACAGCAGCAGCAGCAGCAGCAGCAGCAGCAGATCTGGCGATTACAAAAGTTCGTGCCCGATTAGATATATATATATATATATATATATATATATATATATATATATATATATATATATATATATATATATATATATATATATATAACAAGGATTTTCTACAGCTGACGCTGTCTTCCTTCTCTCAGCCTTTGATTCCATCCGTTTCTATCTTCCCAGTCTCCATCTGTTAGACCCCTGTCCTCCATAGCCTCGTCCACATGGTTTCTCCACGATCGTCTGGGTCTTCCTCTTTTTCTTCTCCCTATAGGGCTCCACTCCGTTATTTTCTTTATCCACCTATTATCTTCGCTTCGTCTTATGTGTCCATTATCGTTTTTCTTCAGTGGTGTTTATTGCGTTCTCTTTGATGTTCATTCTGCTTCTTATTTCTTCATTTGTTATTCTCTCCATACGTGTCACTCTACAACATCTTCTCCAATACTCCATTTCTACCGCGTTAATTTTAGATTTATTTCTTTTGTTGATCGTCCATGTTTCTGACCCGTATGTCATTATGCTTTGTATTATTGATTTGTATATGCGTGTTTTGTTTCTCTTTGTAATGTGCTTGTCCCACAGGATCGAATTTAATTGTCTAATGCATGTTCGCGTTTGTCCTAATCTAGCTTTAATCTCTTCTTCTGATGTTGCGTTTTTTTGAAATGATGGTTCCTAGATATTTAAATTTATCGGTTCCTTTGATTATTGTTTCGTTATCTACTTCTAGATTCTCCACGTTTCCCTCCTTTCTTGTTAGACATTCCGTTTTATCAAAGTTTATTGCTAATCCTGCTTTAGTGTATTCTTCTTTCAGTTTTCTTCTGAGGTCTTCCTCATCTTGCGCTATGATTACTTGATTGTCTGCGAAACTTAGAGTATATAAGTAATCTTCTCGTATTGGGACTCTCATTCCACTGCATTTTTGCTTCCATTTTTTTAATGTTTGTTCGAGGTATATTTTGAATAGTGTTGGGGATGTAGAGCATCCTTGTAATAGGCCTTTTGATGTTTGGAATCTCTTCCCTATTTTATGTCCTATTTTTATGTTCACTGTGTTGTTTTCGTAGAGAGCTTTTACTGCGTATATTAGTTCTTTGTCAATGCCTATTTCTTTCATTGCGTTCCATAATCTTTGTCTTGGTACTGAGTCATAGGCCTTTCTTATGTCTATGAAGGCTAGATGAACTTCTCTGTTCTTTGCCAGTTTTTTTTTTCCATTGTTTGTTTTATAGTGTATATGTGGTCTATACATGATTTTCCGGCCGTAAAGCCTGCTTGGTCTTCTCCAATTTTTCCTTTTATATTTAGATTACAAATAAAATTAAATACCACACATTTTCATGAAAAATAGTATTTATTAATCAATAATATACTCTCCATCATTTTCTATAACTGTCTCCCATCGTTTTACAAGCTTTTGAATTCCTTCTTCGTAGAAACTACTTGGTTTCTCTTCAAAGAAAGTCGTGATGTAGTTTTTAACTTCTTCCATAGAATCAAACTTTTTGCCATTCAAATTATTTTGCAGAGAACGAAACAGATGAAAATCTGAAGGGACTTCCTAAGTTTTTGCAGTGTCTGTTGAGCGACATGTGGTGTCATGGTGAAAGATGATGCCTTCTCGATTAACCAAATTTGGGCGTTTGGCTTGGGCTCGAAGAGACCAAAGAAACAACAGTCGGCTGGGAAGGTTTTGGCCTCTGTATTTTGGGATCCGTATGGAATAATTTTCGTCGACCATGCCGAGAAGGGAAAAAGCATCAGTAGCGAATATTATGTAAAGTTATTGGTGCGCTTGAAGGCAGAAATCGCAAAGAAACGATCCCAAATGAACAAAAAAAAAAGTGCACTTTCACCAAGACAATGCACCGTGTCACAAGTCAATGGTTACGATGGCAAAATTGCATGAATTGAAGTTCGAATTGCTTCTACATCCACCGTATTCTCCAGACTTGGCCCCTAGCGACTATTATCTATCCTCAGACCTCAAAAAATGCTCGCGGGAAAGAGATTTGGCTCCAATGAAGAAGTTATCGTCGAAACTGAAGCCTATTTTGAAGGCAAAGGCAAATCCTGCTACAAGAAAGGTATAGAAATGTTAGAAAAGCGTTGGACTGATTGTATCGCTCCTGAAAGAGACTATATTGATGAATAAAACCGAATTTTGCAAAAAAAAATGTGTTTTAAGTAGCTAAACCAAAAACTTTTCAGCCTACCTGTTACTGTAAACAATAAATTCATGGAAAATCCTGTGTCCATTTATAGTCATTAAGTAGAAATATAATTAAACACAATTCAGTAACCGTTCGAGCTCTTCTGGAAATTAGTCCGTACTCCACAAAAAAATACATTTGATGTGACATCAAACAACGCTATCGTGCCTGTCGATCCAATAATTCTGACATAAAATTATCTTTAGTTGACTTATGACATAAAGTGGTTTATTTTTTTTACTCCACTTTAAATGATCATTTAAGATTAATGACGGATATTATCGAGCAATAGGGATATTAGATATTGATTACCATCTTTGTTTCTACCACCATTTAAAGGGTTACATACACCTAGAATTTTCAAAAATTTGATTTTTTTAGGGTTCTTTATTTTTATTTTTACTTCGAAGAATTATTAAAAAAAAAACATTAAGAAAATTCCATTCCATTACAAAGTTATAGCATTAAATTTGACCTGGCATCGAATTGGGACCGCTACTTGTTTTCAAACACTGTTTGCAATATTACTCAGTCAATTTTTAATATATTTTTTTTTAAATCTTTTTTCTACAGAATATCGAGAGGTTTTTTAATTTTTTTAATATACAATTTTTTATAAGTAATGAAACATAAATTTTTTGGCCGAAAATTGTATACTAAAGTTTAAAACACCGTAAATTTTTTATTTTAAAAAAACCCTTCTACATTATTTTATAAGATTAATTTTTTAATTTTTGCACATTGGATTATTTTCTCTGAAGTAATCCGATAGACAAGAAGGCACCATAGTTTTCATCGGTGGTCCATTTAACCCAGTAAAAAATAATGTTAATATTTAAAACATATTTAAAAAAAAATTCTTATAATTTCAGATACAATAAAAATATATAATCAGGTGTATGTAACCCTTAATTAATTATGTAAAAATAAAAATGAAATAAATAAAATCAATCTAATACCAACTGACATGATCATATCAAAATTGGACAGCTGTTCAATGTTTGGATTTAGGTTTAAAATTTTAAATCAAGAACGGTTCTGGTGGCAGCTGATTAAAATTAATTTTAGGCACTCCTATATTTTACTTGTATCAAATGTATTTTTAGTGTTCCCTACGGAACACTTATAAGATCACTTCGGTGTCTGTCTGTCCGTCTGTCACACCCGATTTTCTCCGAAACTATTTGACGTAGAAAGTTGAAATTTGATACTTTTATAGAAATTGATGGCCTCATCAGGGCCGTGTAGTTTTGAAAGTTAAATTTTGACTTAAGGGGTTGAAATCAGAAGTGAAAAAAAATTTTTTTTACTAGGTTATCGAGTGGAGTGTCAAATGAAAGCTTGTAAAAACACGAATTCAAAAATATATATAATGTCTTACATGCGCATACTTTTCTTTGTATTATTTTGAAACAATCGCGAAAAATTGCTGTTTCCCCACCTCTATCTCGAAAAGTACTGTTCCAAAAATTTTGAAAAAATTCTGGAATATTTTCTATAGAGTGTAGATTGAACGAAAATTATCGCGGGTACATTACCTTTAATAATTTATCTAGTATATAAAAAAACAAAATTTCAAGGTCATCAGTTTCAGTAAAGATTGAAAACTTATTTGGGGTGTGTTTTGTGAAGTCACTGATTGTTTTATACCTCCGTAACAAAAATTTTTATTTCAGAAGCAATCAACGTACGGAACACTAATTGCGCAAGTTCAACTTTCACTTTACCGGTTATTATTAATGGGCTGTGAAACTCTTGAATGGTGACAGTTCAGATCAGTGATTGCCTAGTACTTAAGCAGTCTTTTATATGGAGAACATCATCCCTTTGGAATAATTTGCCCAGGGCCGTGTTTCCCACCGAGTACAATTTACAGCGATTCAAGAACAACGTGAATCGCTTTTTCCGCACACATGCCGCTCCTGGAGAGCTTTACGGACTTCCCTGTAGCACGTGTGCTAGACCCATAAATAAAAAACTGATGATGGTAAATAATGTCATTATCCGACATGTTAAAGTAATGGCTAATGTATTTTTACTATTTATCTAATAATACATATATTATTATACAGTTGTATAAAAATTTTTACTATATCCCTCCAAATATTTACTTTCAACATAAAATAATTTTTTAATTAAATACGTTAAAAGTTCAGTAAATTTTTTAACTAAATCCGAATCCGGAAATTAAAACGTGAACAATTTCTACTTCAAATTTACTCAACATTTTATCACGTTACATAATTTTCACAGGAAGTGTGGTGTTTTGCGAATAAAATTTAAAAAAAAAACATTTATAAAAAATATAAGTGCAATATAAAGCTTGTGGTTGTTAACAAGGCTTTAAAGTCGGTTTTTCGTTTTTTAACTCACAACGCCTTGACCGGTATTTATTTGTGTCGGTATTTTTTACTTTTCTTGCTAAAGGGAAGTATTATATTTGTGATACAGAATATTCTCTGATTTTTTTTTTTTATTTCTGAACTAGATCCCGAAAAATATAACTTCCTATTTCCGTTACTCTGCCGCCCCCGATTCTCTTCCTTGCCCCCCCTCTCCTGCTCTCACACTCTCGTTCTCTCCTTTCTTATTTTTCTTTCTCCTCCTTCCTCTCTTTCCTTGTTAGCATAATTTTTTCCTCCAACCGTAGTTATTATGATTTACTCCGTTATGTACGAACAAGGTTGAAACCACCTAACCAAAATTGAATAGGTTGAACGGTTTTGTAAAAATCCAAAATATTAATTTATTTCTTTTATATTTAAAGCCAAAAATGCATTCAGAAACCCCATTTGTCGCGTATAATTTAAAGCAATGATTTTCTGTTAGTTTAAATAAAGTTAACATCCATAACCATCATAATTCTGTGTTATAGAACTGCTTTGTTTTTTTGTATTATCCTATAAAAAACCTTTATCCGATTTTATTCCAGCAATTTATTTTAAATTTCCAAAATACAACAATACGAACTCCTGGTTAAAGGCGCTGTTTCACGTAGCTGATTAAAATTATCAGGACGTACCAATATCAATGTTTATCTCCAGCCAGCGAAGGAAATCAATTCTCGACGTTATTTTATTTCAATAAAAGAAAATACCCCTGGCTTGGTTTTATTTTCCTTCAATGAACACAATGACAAACTTTATCGAAACAACAGTTCAATCGATCTCTTCCAAACTTTTCGAAGCGCCTATTATTTGTCAGTTTGAGTATCTTCCTGCATCTTTTTGTTTGAATTTCAACCGAACAATATCCCTTTTAAAACTACTTTTTATACTTTATTTATTAACGAACGATTTTTTAGCTTCAGAAAAAAAACTAATGGAAAAAAATGAAAAATATTGACAAATAATTTTTTTATGGGCACACTACATCCACTGCAGGGAAATTCGTTAATCACAACAGAAGCAGACCATTCGCAGCTATTCACGTTGATATGAAATAAAAGTATCTAAATCTATATAAATATTCAATATTACTAAAGTTTTTCCATTCATTTACTTGAACTTCAACATATGTTTTGATGTCATTTTTTTTTTATCGTTTACCTCCCCACCGGAATGTCGTAATACCCGTTAACTTTGTTCAAGTGCCGAAATATACATTTTCGTATTTCATGGGACCTTTCAGACAACGCGGTGGTGCTGCCACGGACCTCATTGCATTTCTGCAAACAACTACTACTTTTGTACGTGGCCAGGTCATATTAAATAGAAGTATACCGACCTGCCGGGATTGGTACCCGAGACCTTCTGCACCGCAAGCAAGTACTACGCCACGAAGCCACGGGCCGCCACATTGCATGTATAAAAAAAAAAAGCTTCTTTAAAAGTCGAAAGCTCACATTCGCGCTGGGATGGAGTAATCCTCCCTTGTTTCATGTTCTGCTCTCAAACATATTCTTATCTTATTAGATTCTTACTAGAAGAGTTGCCTAACTGGGAACCTAAATTTCCCCAGAAACTTAAATTTTTTTATGATTAATAAATACTTTCCTAGGAAGTGCTCTATAGAGACAATTTGCTTTTTGGTACAGAATAGAAATACACGTCGCATAAAATCCAATTTATTATTCCTTCAATAACCGCTTTTAATGGAGAGGGTCATGTCTTTAGTATATACTTCTTAGGACTGTGTTTCTGACAGCGTACAACGGAGGGAAACTATAGCAATTAAAGACCAACTTCACAATTTTCAAATTTTATTTTTAAAGAAGTCGACCCTGAAAGTGTACAAAATTGTATTTAGTTCAACCAAAATAAATTACATACAAATACAACCTCTTTCTGAATAATGTTCTTATCTCTTTACCACGATATCACTGCCGTATTTTATTGACAAAATTCAAATTTTTAATCAGTAAATATAGGTGTTTGATATCTTAGGGACCTACCAAAAATTTTTCATAGCAGTACGGACGTAAGAGTTTCGCCAATCCCTCCTGCTGTGACACCCTCATTTCTACGAGGGTGTAACAAGAAAAATAATAATTTTTTTGCAAAAACAAAGGTTTTCATTGAGCTCAGTTTGTTTCGTGCAGAGAGATTCCAATTTCCTTGTTCTCTCAGAAACAAAAATGTTTCAAATTTGGTTACAGCACCGATCTTTATTCAGCAAAAATGTCTTTCCCTCAAGCCAATTTTTGAGATTAGAAAATAAAATGAAACTCATTTGTCACCAAATTTTGGGAATTAGGTGGGTGGGGAACTATTACGAAGTCCAGCTCGTGTAATTTTGCCATTGGAACTGCCGATGTGTGAGCAAGGGCATTGTCCTGGTGAAGGAGAACTTTTTGGGCGTTAATCTGGATGGCTTCTATTTTAATTCACTGTGCAAACGCTCATATCACGACCCCTAATAAGAGCCAGTCACTGTTTTACTCTTTTCCAAATAGTAAATGATGATGATATCCTCTCAGGCCCAAAAAACTGTTGTCATTATTTTTCCCGCCCATGAAACTGTTTTCGCTTTTTTCGGTGCATTTTTACCTTTACCAATTTACTATTTTGACTGCTGTTTTGTCTGTGGAAATCATGGTGGATCCACTTTTCGTCTACAGTCACAAAACGAAGCCAAAAGTCCTTCGAATTACGCTGCAACTTTTCTTAACACGATTTTGAAAGGTCCTTTCTCGTGTGTTTTTAGTCTGAAGTTTTTTTTAGAACTTTGTATAGGACATTGATATGAGATGCCTCCCATCTCTGCAAAGTCATGATACAGTAAATTTTATCGACCATTTCTTCAGAAGAGACCTCAATCGAGCATCCTGAACGTGCATCATCTGCACTGCTCGTACAGCCGTTTAAATTCATTTATCCAGTAATAATAATCCATGTTGGTGCAATATCTCCATGAACTTCCTTCACTACAGTTTATATCTGGACCGCAGTCCACTTTTTTAAATAAAATGTTTATCATTGCATTTTTACGAAATCTATAACATCGATCACTTACCATATCTACACACAAACATCTGCGCGTTGCATCTGTTTTAAACTTTGAACACAACCCTTATAAAAATCACACTGACCAACAGTCATGCCATTTAACAAAATTTCCCGCTATTTCGCAGAAATTTACAGGATTTATCAATTCACTATCGTATGCTAGTTACAATTGTTCCTCGCCTTGTTCGGCAGATGGTATTAGAAGCTGTGGAACTAATGAACTTAGCTTAAACATCAAAATTTGACTTTAGTCACCTGCTTTGGCTATCAGAATTTCCTAGTTACTAATTACTCGCTGCCAGTGCTGCGCTAATGTGTTCTGGAGTTGTGCCACCGCAGGATACCTATTGATGATCGGATTCCTTATAGTGCAGTAAAAAAAAGGTTAAAATAGGCATAGTTTAAATACAGCAATATTTTAATTTTATCGTTTCAGGAGTATTGTTCTGAGTTTTGAACCTCGAAAAACTTAGTTTTCAAAACGCGTTTTTTCAGCTTCAAATGTGAATAACTCCGGTTATATAAATCGGATCGAGACAAAAAACTAAACCCTCCGTGATGACGCCAGCTCTCCGATGCCATTAAAAAATTTTTTTTGGAGTCATTGTTTTACATTTCTTTATTAATCAAATAACAACAAATGCATTTTTTCGGTCACTTTGAATAAAAAATTAAAATTTTTATCACATAGGCGTTTGTTTCAGTAATCACTTCATCGTTTGAGCCAAATTTTTATCTGCGAGGCCTTTTTTCATATTCGGAAATAATCTCTGGGGGCTAAATATGCCGAATGTGGTGGAGACCTAAATCTTGGAATTTTGCCATGGCGATGACACAAGTGTGCACGGGTGCGTTGTCTTGAAAGAGAATTTTCTTCTTCGCCAAATGCGCAGGTTTTTCTTTTACAGCATAGTTAAAACGATCCAGTAAGTTGACATAATACTCTCCATTAATCGTTTTGTCCTTTTCAAGGCAATCGACGTGGATTATGCCGCGTGCATCCCAAAATATTGTGGCCATAACTTTGTTGACCGATAAAGTCGCCTTGGTCTTCTTTGGCGCCAGTTCACCACGGAAAACCCACTGTTTGGACTATTCTTTGATCTCTGGTGTGTTGTTTCGTTAACAGTTATAAATCGACGTCAAAAATCATTCCGATTGCGGTTTGACATCGTTAAACATTCTTTGTTGTTGCGCGGCACCCATCTTGCGGAAAGCGTTCTCTTATCGAAATGAGATGTTAAAATGTTCTGCACACATTCAGTTGAGATACCCACAGTGTCAGCAATTTCACGCACTTTTACTCAGCCATCATTTATCATTATATCGTGGATTTTTTCAATCATTTGTGATGTGCCGACCTCATTTGGACGACATGAACGTTCTTCATCAAACATGCCGCGTTTGATTTCAACTGTCCAATATGTTATGGTCGATAACCAAGATGCAGAGTCTCCATAAACTTCGCTCAGCTCCGTTTTATATCATCATTCGTTTTCTTTTTCAAGAACAAATATTTTATCACTGCTCGATATTCAATTTTTTCCATTGTTGTAAAATCACAAAAAGTTATTCTACTTAACTGTCTGCCACTCACAAACTAAATCACGTAGCGACTTGAAAATTTGACATTATTCTTGTGAAAGGTTATGTTTACGAAAAATATAATTTTTTAAATAGTATTAGCGCCATCTCTGACAGAGACCAGCTAGTTATCATAAAACCCTCGTATATCTGACTGTGTATACGACCTTCTTAATATTAATCACTGTTTTTACTTAATAATTCTTTAAGAAATTCTCGGTATAATTAAACCTAAACCTAAAAAAAATTATATTCAAAGATCATATTGTAAAATCTACATTCTACATCAATATTCAGTATTAATAAAAAAGAAGTGTTACGGAAGTTGCATACATAAAAAGGAAGTAAAAATAACAAGCAATAAAAAGAAGTAAAAAAGCATGTTTGTAGTTCTACATGTTCCGTATGAAAAATAGCACTTAATTGGTCCCTGCATATACCCTGGCGAAATTACTAGCTAGCCATTCTGAAAGCCATATTTATTCATCTAATTCTAACCGACAAATAGCAAGCAGACAAGTTAAATTTATATCCCCTTTTGAAATGAATGGGGAAAAATATATTAGCAAAGGTATATCCTTTTTATTCTCGGGTAGAATATATATTAACAACCGAACTAGAATATTAACAAGTAAATATACACGTTCGGTAAAGTTAAATCCAGGGATTACAGTGATCGGTAAATAAATACCATTTATGTTATATATCTATTAACAAAGATAGGTAGTATTTGTGTTGAGGTTTACATACACATACAAAGTTTTAAAAACTGGATTGTTTTGGCCGATACTTGGTGGAGATCCATTAAGCTTAAGTTAAGTGAACAGTAAAACAATTTTTGTTTACTGGTAAACTCCACATTTATTTTAACATTTCAACATGTTTCGCTATCACTGTAGCTTTATCAAGATTAAAAGAACAAGATGGAAAATTTGTTATATATAAGATCCCTACAGGTATTTTTTTTTTTTATTGGTCTAGCACACGTGCTGCAGGGAAGTCCCTAAAGCGCTCCAGGAGCGGCACGAGTGCAGAAAAAGCGATTCACGTTGTTCTTGAATCGCTGTAAATTGTACTCGGTGGGAAACACAGCGCTGGGCAAATTATTCCAAAGGGATGACGTTCTCCATATAAAAGATTGCTTGAAAAGCGTTGTACGCGGAGTAACAAGCTGAACCTCATAGGGATGCGAAGCACCAGCGCGACGTGTATTTCTAACATGCACCGCTTTGGGAGGAATTAAGCGGGCTACATCCTTCGAACACTTTCCATGAAAATACTTGTAGAACAGACTCAAGTCGCCAACCGTTCTTCGATGTTCCAGCGAATCAAGGCTGCCGGTCAATTCCGGGTCCCCAATCAGACGGACCGCTCTTCTCTGAACAGAATCCAACAAATGCAGTGTATGTTTGGGAGCGGAGCCCCAAACGTGGGAGCAGTATTCCATAGTTGGTCGAATTTGGGCTTTGTAAAGAATTAACAGTTGTTGTGGGGTGTAAAGCTTTCTGGTTCTAAATAATATTCCCAACTTTTGAGAAGCTCTCCTTGCTATGCCTGCAACATGTTCATGCCAAGACATATTTGCTGCCACACTAACGCCCAACAAATTGAGCGACGATGCTAGGGGAATGGAGTGCCCCGACATAACTATGTCGGGTTCAGCAACGTTAACTTTTTTAGAAAAAACTGCCGCTTGGGTTTTTGTAGCGTTAAATTCCACTTGGTTACGGTCACCCCAAGATAGAATTTCTTCCAGGTCTTTGTTAAGTTGAACGACCTCCTGCTGTCTGCGGATATTCGCCTGACCAGCCGATGTCCGAGCGTTCAAGGTGAATGAAGAGACAAGCGTACTGTCATCTGCAAAGCTATAGATTGGATTCCCGGTCTTTTCCAGCAGATCGTTAATGTAAATGAGAAAGAGAGTAGGAGACAGTATGGAGCCCTGGGGCACACCAGCGTTGATAGTGAGGGTGTTAGAAAGAAATCCATCGACCGCCACTCGTAAAGAACGCTCTCTGAGGAAACATGAGAGCCACAAACAGAACCTTTCAGACATACTATAAGAGCGCAACTTAGCCAACAGTCCATCGTGCCAAACACGGTCGAATGCCTTGGATATGTCAAGAGCAACCGCTCGAGATTCTCCAAAGTGTTCAATTGCGTTGTTCCAAACATGTGTTACATAAGTCAGAAGATCTCCTGTTGATCTATGTTTACGAAAACCATATTGGTGATCGCTAATAATATTGAATCGTTCAAGATATTTTAGAAGATGCTCATTGATAACCTTTTCCATGACTTTCGATATTATTGAAAGCAGTGCAGCTGGTCGGTAGTTATTTGGCAAGGTCTTCTTACCTTTTTTAGGTATCGGCTGAACCGTGGCACATTTCCAGCAGGACGGAAATATTCCCTTTCTGTAGGATAGGTTAAAAAGTCTACAGAAAACTTCTGTAAGTTCCCTTGCACAGTTTTTGAGAACTATGGCAGGTATTCCGTCAGCGCCAGAAGCCTTTTTGGTGTCTAGCTTCATTAAAATACGCTTTATGATGCGCTGTCTGAAGACAACATCGGGCATCCTTGACTGCAATATGGGAATAGTAGGTGGTGTTGGAAATCGACAGTAGAATGTGAAGCAAAGAGTTCAGCCAACAAGTTCGCTCTCTCAACAGGTGTGGTTGCAATGGAATTATCTGGCCGTGTGAGTGATGGTATGGTGGACTTGGTAAAATTTTGACTCACTGCCTTAGCGACTGCCCAAAAGGACCTGGAATTGTTGGGACAAGCGAGAAGTTTGTTTCTAATTCGTTGATTGTGTGCCTCCTTGGTTCCGTCGATAATTCCCTTGCATCTGTTCCGGGCTTGAACAAAGATGTTTCGATTTACGGTGTTAGGATTTTCACGCCATTGTCGGCAGGCAATATGTTTAGAAGCAACAGCTTCTTTGCATTTTCGGTCGAACCAAGACTTGCCGTTGGAGGAGCATTTCTTCGAAAAAGGGATGTAAGCTTCCATACCAGCCAAAATAACATCGGAGACCTCCCTGGCGCAGTCAGATGGGTTATCGGATCGAAAACAAACGTCCATCCAAGGGAAAGTTGGAAAGTATTCCATGAGATCTTCCCATTTAGCAGATTACAGGTAAAATACAATAATGTTGGAAATCCCTAATTATACTATTATAAAGACTTTATATTATAGGTAACAAATTATTTAAGTACGGTATTATTGAAATATATTTAAAAGAGGTGAATTATTTAATTCTAATTGGTCGTTTAACAAATAATTAGTATTTTTAAGTTTATTGATTTCCAGAGATTCAAGTAAATTTAATTTATACCCTTTATTTTCAACATGTAAAATTTCAAAGTTTTTATTAAATGATGATATTTTAGCCTGCTTCACAGGAACAGATAGACAACTCAAAATATTTTTTGATGATATAAATAATTTACATGCTAACATAAAATTCACTTCAGAAGAAGAAACTAATAATAGCATAAACTTCTTAGACCTAATTATAACAAAAAATAATAATAAACATACGTTCTCTATTTACCACAAACCATCGCATACTGACGTAACAGTACATAATAAATCATGTCACCCAATCCAACACAAACTAGCTGCCTTTCATAGCATGATCCATAGACTAGTAACTATTCCATTAAATGAAAAAGATTTTCTTAAAGAACTAAACATAATAAAACAAATTGCAGTAAACAACGGATATAATGTAGATATAGTAAACAAAATTTTAAAAAAGAGAAAATATAAAAAAGCCTTAGAACTAATTTTTCCTAGGAAAAAAATGAATCAAGAACGCTATAGTGTTATTACATACATAGGTGTGACTAGCAATAAAATTAGAGATGTCTTAACAAAAAAACTAAATATTAATGTAGCATGTAAAACAAATAATACCCTAAGCAAATATATAAAAAATAATAAATCAAAAATAGACAAAGAGCAAAAATCAGGTGTTTATAAACTTAATTGTGAAAATTGCGGTTGTACTTATATTGGTCAAACAGGAAGAAATTTTAAAAAAAGAATAAAATAACATTTTACATCTTTTATAACTAGCAAATCAGACTCAAATTACGCTAACCGTTTAATAGAATTGGAACATCAGTTTAATAAAAACTTTGAAATTTTACATGTTGAAAATAAAGGGTATAAATTAAATTTGCTTGAATCTCTGGAAATCAATTAACTTAAAAATACTAATTATTTGTTAAACGACCAATTAGAATTAAATAATTCACCTCTTTTAAATATATTTCAATAATACCGTACTTAAATAATTTGTTACCTATAATATAAAGTCTTTATAATAGTATAATTAGGGATTTCCAACATTATTGTATTTTACCTGTAGGGATCTTATATATAACAAATTTTCCATCTTGTTCTTTTAATCTTGATAAAGCTACAGTGATAGCGAAACATGTTGAAATGTCAGAATAAATGTGGAGTTTACCAGTAAACGAAAAAAATTGTTTTACTGTTCACTTAACTTAAGCTTAATGGATCTCCACCAAGTATCGGCCAAAACAATCCAGTTTTTAAAACTTCGTATGTGTATGTAAACGTCAACACAAATAAACAAAAATTGTTTTACTGTTCAAAGTTTTAAAGTTCTTCTAAGTACAGTTTTTAAAACAGAAACAAAACCGATTGACAAAAAGGGAATACTCTTATTGTATGTCAAACTTTAGTCCTTAAAAAATTATTTCTTAAACATAATGTCGTCTAAATGTACATAGTTACGTTTCCGGCATTCTTCGCGGGGGGTGAATTTATTCATTATGGCTCGTCATGTTTTGGTAATCGCTATTTCTTACCAGATATTTTATTTTAATTATACCACGGAGCGACAATTGTTCCTGTAAACTGTTTTGAGATATCTCCACAAGAACAAATACTTATTTTTCCATTGGCTATCCATTCCATATATTGGCTATGATCATGGTGATCTTGAATTTGTAGGCTGTCAGTGTGGAGAGCTGAATCAATGTTATTCCAAACCATTTCTCCAAGGGGAGTTAAAGGTACCCCCGGGTATAGACCCAAAAATAGGGAGGGCATCTCTTACAAAATACTTCAGTGAATATGGAAACAGATAATCGAAGACCGTAAACTTTTCTTTTGATTAATTTATAAACGGGGGTACTATTCAAGAACCGGAGGTGGAGTGAGAGGTGGGACCCCCCCTCTTTGATTATTATTAAATGATTTCCCCAAGTCGGCCAGTCAGAATATTCCTCTGCGCCCCAGTACCTTACTCGATAGCAACTTTCCCCTGAATTGTGTTTGGTAGGAAGCAATATTTGCCGTTTCTGATGATATTGTGGAGGTATTTTTTTTTTTGTTCCTTTCTTGATGGTTATCGTGGGTTTACGCCCAAGGCCAGTTCTGCGATTAATAATGTCGTTCGTAATACAGTTTTCCTCACGTGCTGTTTCTGGTAAAATTGAAAATAATGAAAAAAATTACACAATTTTAACATTCAAAATACCACGAAAAGGATGTGCAACACAAAATATACTGAGCAAGTTCTCTAACTCTATTTTTTTACACAGTAATGCCATAAATATTTGACATTACGTAATTGGAAACGATGAAAAAAATAAATAGATAAAATTTTCCTATTCTTTGGCTTTAAGAACCCCAAAAAGGACGTATATACAAAACAGACGGTCCAAACTTTTATCGCCACTCTTTAATCCTCTATCCAAGGCATTCGACCGTGTTTGGCATGATGGACGGTTGGCTAAGCTACGCTCTTATATATGTCTGAAAAGTGCTGTTTGTGGCTCTCATGTTTCCTGAGAGAACGTTCTTTTCGAGTGGCAGTCGATGGATTTCCTTCTAACACCTTCACTATTAATGCCGGTGTGCCCCAAGGCTCCATACTGTCTCCTACTCTTTTTCTTATTTACATTAACGATCTGCTGGAAAAGACCGGGAATGCAATCTACAGCTTTGTAGATGACAGTACGCTTATCTCTTCATTCACTTTAAACGCGCTGACATCGACTACTCAGACGAATATCCGCAGACAGCAGGAAGTCATTAAACTTAACAAAGACCTGGAAGAAATTCTATCTTAGGGTGACAGTAACCAAGTGGAATTTAACGCCACAAAAATCCAGGCGGCACTTTTTTCTACAAAAGTTAACGTTGCTGAACCCGACATAGTTATGTCGGGGCACTTCATTCCTCTAACATCGTCACTCAATTTGTTGGACGTTAATTTGGGAGCAAATATGTCCTGGCATGAACATGTTGCAGGCATAGCAAAGAGAGCTTCTCAAAAATTGAGAATATTATTTCGAACCAGAAATCTTTACACTCCACAACAACTGTTAATTCTTTACAAAGCTCAAATTCGACCAACTATAAAATACTGCTCCCATGTTTGGGGCTCCGCTCCCATTTCTTGGATTCTATTGAGAGAAGAGCTGTATGTCTAATTGGAGACCCAGAACTGACCGGCGGCCTTGATTCGCTGGAACATCGAAGAACGGTTCGCGACTTGGGTCTATTCTACAAGTATTTTCATGGAAAGTGTTCGAAGGATGTAGCCCGCTTAATTCCTCCCAGAGCGGTGCATGTTAGAAATACACGTCGTTCTCATACTTCTCATCCGTATCAGGTTTAGCTTGTTACTCCTCTTACATCGCTTTTCAAACAGGTTTTTATATGGAGAACATCATCCCTTTGGAATAATTAGCCCAGGACTGTGTTTCCCACTGAGAACAATTTACAGCGATTCAAGAACAACGTGAATCGCTTTTTCCGCACATATGTCGCTTCTGTAGCTCTTTAGGGACTTCTCTGCAGCAGGTGTGGTATACCCATAAAAAAAATTAGCTGAAAATAATGAAAAAATAGCAACCTCTAGATTTTTCGACTTCAAGAAACTTAAAAACGATGTATACCAAGATACATGCGGAACAATTCTATTAATTCCCTCCCACACCTGTTTAACTCTATTTATGTTTAACTATACATAATTAAAAATAATGAAAATACAACACTGAATTGAACTAACCTCAATTTCTCGACTTCGAGAACCCTGGAAATTATGTATAATACGATATATATATAGAGCAACACTACTAATTTTCTTCCAAACCCCGTTAACCACTTTAATGTTTGATCCTAAATAATTGAAAATAATGAAGAAGTAACACAGTTTTTAAATTCCTCGACTCCAAGAACGCGGAAAAAGATATAGCACACGATACCTCTCCAATTCTTTTTTCTTTCCCCACCCCTGTAACCATTTATAGATTTGACGGAGTTCTCGATTTGAGGAACTCCGAGAACAACTTAAAATGCGATCTATACAAGCAACCTTTAGTTCACCCTTTTAATCCTGTATATTTTTATTTACAAATAATTATGCCTAAAATTTATTTACTATATAATAAGAAAAATGTCTCATAATATTGTTGAAAATCCGATAACACAACCAGCATGCACTTTGCTTCATACTGTAACCCCTTCTGGATCCAATGAATTTCAGTAAATCAGTTTTATATTAGCTTTCATCACAAATCCTACAATTTTGCTTGCTGATGCTACTTCGGCACTGTACACAATTCTTTTAAAAGTGAGGTTCAGTTTCAAATTTCTCTTCAGCTACTGCAATTTCTGAATTAATTAAATTTTGTATGGATGATCCACATTTTTATGCAATTTTCGCAAAGTTGGTATCACAGAATGACTGAGTTTTTGAGTATGTCATAGGCTTGATAAATTTGGATTATCAGCAATAGAGCCATGTCCACCATATCGTTTACAAGTGCTGACATCTATTCTGAAAACAGTTTATAAAGTTGTGAATAAAATTTTGTACACCACTGCGCTGAGACCTTAGCTCATAATACAGGATTTAGAGATTTGCTATGTAATGTCCAATAGCAATATATCGGTCACTCTTAGTTTTAAAAAGGTGGTCTATAAGATTGGTAAAACACAATGCCGATATAAAACCTGGTTTTCCTTTTATCCTTTTTTTTAGCGAAGTTACGATAAAAATATAAAATGAGCGAGAACAAAAAAAAAATGTATTATAGGTTAACGGTGGTTTTTGGGTAGATAGGATTTTTTGAATGTTAAGATATTTACATGTATTGACCTGTTTGATAGGTTGAAGTTTATTGATTAAATATGAATTTAATGTTTGTTTAATTGAAGCTGAAATATGATTTAGTACATACTCGATTACTTCCTAGAACCAAAAGTTTAAATCTCTGTGAAATTACATGTTCTAAAAAGTTCTAAAAACCTCTTCAAAGAACACAATAATTTGGGCAAATAGTGAATTCAGGGTAGGGGTACATACAATATTTAATTTCAATAATAATTCGATCCATAAATAATAAAATGATGTTTAACAGTAAATTCTAAATAAAAATTCCACTTCAAATATTAATCAAATAAAATTATTATTAATTGAAATCACTCTAGAAGCAAATTATTATGAACAGCTGACAATTTTATTGAGCCATGATTTTTAACGATTCTTAAATTCATTATATTAATAATGCTTGCATGGTTCGAATGGTAATAGGCATGGTTTGTGTTTTGTATAATAAACAAATTTAAGCATAATTTTAGACAATTAAACATATAAGGATGTAACGTGGTGAGAAGGGGGCTTCAACTATGCCATGTTCTAGTTTACGACACTTACAGAGTTGAAGTTTAAACAGTAAATTGTGCACCTAAATAAAGATAAAATAATATATAACCACTTGGAAACAGACACTTCGAATATTTTTCACACTCTCAAGATTTTCGTTAGAAATACAAGTCTGTACTTAAATTCTTATATATGGTATATATATATATATATATATATATATATATATATATATATATATGGTATATATATATATATATATATATATATATATATATATATATATATATATATATATATATATATATATATATATATATATATATATATATATATATATATATATATATGGTATATATATATATATATATATATATATATATATATATATATATATATATATATATATATATATATATATATATATATATATATATATATATGGTATATATGGGCAGCATATGGAAAATTGAAATATGTACTGAATATGAACATTCCGCAAAGATCAAAAACCCAAATTTATAATCAATGTATCTTGCCAGCTACAACGTATGGAGCCGAGACATGGGTTTTAACTAAAAGAACAATAGAAAAACTACAAGTCCACCAACGAGCAATGGAAAGGAAGATGTTGAGTGTTACTTTGAAGGACAAGAAAACTAATAAATGGATTAGACAACAAACAAAGGTCGATGATATCACCAAACGGATAACATCTCTGAAATGGAGCTGGGCCGGCCATGTAGCGAGAGCGACGTATAAGTGGAGTGGCAAGATCACTAGGTGGAGACCATGGGGTGAAAAGCGAAGCATAGGAAGGCCCCAACAGAGATGGAGCGACGATCTGAAGAGAGTCGGAGGACTTAACTGGTATCAACAAGCACAACATAGAGAAAAATGGAAAGATTTGAGAGAGGCCTATACCCGACAGTGGGTAGAGAACGGCTGAAGGAAGAAGAAGAAGATGGTATATATATATATATATATATATATATATATATATATATATATATATATATATATATATATATATATATATATCTGGTTTATAGCGTCACTCTGCACCTTCCGGTTCCTAGCGTCCATTCTCGTCGATCATCCCAGTCACCTGGGCGTAGGTTTCGTTCGGACATTGCTTTTGTTATGCCTATAGACCAGGTTATTTTCGGCCTTCCCTTTTTCTTGCATTCTGTGGGTGTCCAAGGTAGGATTTGTTTTGGGATTCTATGGTGTTGCATCCTTTGGATATGGCCGTACCACTTTAATTGTATCTCTTGTACGTCCTCTATCAGTGTTCTTTCTATTTTAGTTTTTGACCGGACCCTTTCATTTGATATCCTATCGAGCTTGGAAATTCTCGCCGATCTTCGCGAAAAATCCATTTCGAGAGCATTTAACCTTCTTTCAAGAGTTTTGTTCAGTTGCCATGTTTCGCACCCATATAGAACTACACTTTTGAAGATGACGTTGTAAATCTGTTGCTTTCTTTGCCTACTGACATTTTTTGACCACAGAATGGAATTCATGGCACCGATCAGTCCTTTCCCCTTTGCTATCCTCTCTCCCACTTCATTTTCTGTTCTTCCAGTGCTGTCTATTTCTAGTTCCCAGGTAAGTATATTGGTCGCATGCTTCAATTTCGATGTTATTGTCCAGTTTCAGGTTCTGCCTATCCCCACCGATCCGCAAGTACTTTGTTTTGCTCATGTTTACTCTGAGTCCCCAATTGTTATATTGGTCTATGAGCTTCCTTGTCATATATTCCAGGTCTTCTGGACTTTGGGCGATAACCACCTGATCATCGGCAAAATATAGCGTATAGAGTGTTGTCTCATCGTCTATTTCGATACCCATTCCTTGACAACTCTTCCTCCAATGATCAAGGGCCGCATAAATATATACTTTGAATAACGTTGGGGACAAGCAACACCCTTGTCTAAGACCTTTTGTGATGTGAAAGCTTTCAGATATTTCTTTACCAATCTTTATTCTTGATTGACAATTTGAATATAGTTGTTTTATCGCTTGTGTGGCGGTAGCGTTAATAGATGTTCTTTCCAATACCTGTCACAGTTTCTTTATCGGTACATTATCGTAGGCCTTTGTTAAATCAATAAAGATTAGATGGACTTCTCTGTTGGTTGCTACTTTCTTTTCGGTTAGTTGATTAAGGCTAAAAATGTTATCCATACAAGTTCTTCCTGCTCTGAATCCCGCTTGATGTTCAATTTCGTACGGAGCATATTCTTGTTCAACTATTGCTCTAATCAGTTTTCCATAAAGTCTGCTTGAGGAGCTGGTGACCGATATGCACCTGTAGTTCTCACATTTATCCTTCCTTCCCTTTTTGTAAAGTGGCGTTATCCATGCCATTTTCCATTCTTCAGGAATTTGGTCGCCATTTATAAATTTTTCGAAAAGGTTGGTGAACATGTTCTTTAGTTTGTTAGATCCAGATTCTAATAATTCTGCAGGAATTCCCTCTGGTCCACTAGCTCTACCGTTCTTCATTGTTTTGATTGCTTTTGATATCATATCTCTATTTATTTTTATACTTGGTCCCTGAACTTTGTGAGTGGATGGAGACTGGGTAATAAATTATGATTGATGTTCAGCCATTTCGTGTTGGTAATGGTCTTTCCACGTTTTCATGCTTATAATGGGTAATGGTGTTTTTTGAGAGTTATTTGCTCTTAGTGCTCTAACGAGTTTCCAAGCCTCTGATGATCGGCTTCCTCCAAGATAATTTTTTATCTCATAGCATTTCTTCTCCCACGTTTATATATATATATATATATATATATATATATATATATATATATATATATATATATATATATATATATATATATAATATATTAAAACTCCAGGTTTCAATCCGTTCGTCTAACAATGGATTTGCACGACGTTTCACCAAAATCTTATTTGGCATTTTCAAGTACTCCTGCTGTTGCTGCTACTCGATACTGTGATCTTGCTGCTACTGCTGCTCGAAGCTAACTGAGAAACTGACGTGCGATCACCGTCTTTTATAGGTCGGCGTCTACGCAGTCGTGTCTGCACAGAATCGAGTAGCAGCAGCAGCGGGGGCACTTGAAAATGCCAAATGAGATTTTGGCGAAAACGTCTTGCAAATTCATTGTTAGACGAACGGATTGAAACCCGGAATTTTAATGTATTACATTCCACCATCCGTAAAACATTTCGAGACGTGTTTTGCCTCGGCTCATCAGTCGAGCTAGGATCGACAAACGAGAAAACAAACCCCTACTGGCGTAACATCGTGATAAGATATAATTAATTGTACCTAAAATGGAAAAGCAGCATACATATATATATATATATATATATATATATATATATATATATATATATATATATATATATATATATATATATATATATATATATATATATATATATATATATATATATATATATATATATATATATATATATATATATGTTATATACAGTCCCTGGCCAAATTATTAGACGCACTGCAAGATTTCATGTAAAATATTAATTACCGAGTGATATTGTACCGTTTTATTATTTTAAATTGATTTGTTTTTTATTTTTATATTATCCAATCAATTACCTATTTATTTGACATAAATAAAACAGCATTAATTTAGAAAAGCATAAGTTTATTAAGTTTTAAAGAAAAGTGAAATTAATGTTAGTAAAAGTCAATATTTAGTTGAGCCACCTTTAGCCGCTATCAAAGCTTTAATTCTGCGCGGCATGCTATCAATGCAAGATTGTACTGTCTCCTGCATTTGAGGATGATGATTCCACACATGAATAATCTTTTCTAGGAGCTGGGTTTTGTTGGTAATCACATCTTTAACCACTTCTCTTTTCATCAGCTCCCACACATTTTCAATGGGGTTCATATCAGGGCCAATCCAACAGAGGGATATTTTTTTCTGCCAAAAAAGCTTTAACAGACCGAGTAGTGTGGCTGGGAGCTCCATCTTGCATGAAAGTGAATGGTTCCCCATTTGGAAACCATTCTCTGAGCTGCGGAATCAACCGATTTTGTAATACTTCTTTGTACTGATCTTGCCTCATTATTCCTTTGACGACATACAGACGTCCAGTGCCCTTGCCGCTGATGACTGACCAAATCATCACTTTGGTGGGATGTTTAACCGTCGGGACGACACAATCAGGATGAAACTTTTCTCCATGACGTCGACGCACATACTGAGCTTTATTCTGCAAAATTTCGAATGTGCTTTCGTCACTGAAGCAGACCTGTCAAAAATAGGAAAAATATATAAACTTCCATGTTTATTTGCTTTATTTAACTGAAAATGATAATAATGTATCAATTATTGATTAAATTGCTGTATCTTACCGATCTCCAGAAGTCCACATCTTTGTCTTGCCATTGTTTGGCCCACTTCAAGCGCTTTGCTTTCATTGCAGCTGTTAACTTGGGCTTCCTGGCGGGGCGACAGGCCTTAAAATCTAATTCTTTTAATTTTCTTTGAACAGTGCGCTCAGAAGCATTTACGCTAGCATCCTGGAGTTGTGATTTTATTACCTTTGTGGTAGCAAATCTGTTTTCTACACAAATTTTCTTCAAAGATCTCTCTGACCGTGGAGTGAAAATTGGTTTTCTACCGCATCTTTTCTTTCTTTTCGGGCTTAATTCCTTCCCTGACTCAATTTTCTTTTTTATGCGTCGTACACTAGCTTCAGAAACCTCCAATCTTCGTGATATTTCTCGGTTTGTAAATCTTTTCGGAATCACAAGGGCCTTCACTTCAGCTTTTTTACGTGGTGCAAGATCGCCTTTTCTACCCATAATGAAAATAGTCCAATTACTATTTTAAAACACTGCATACAAAATAAACTAATAACTGAGTAGTATAAAACTGTTAAACAAACAATCATAGTCCATAAAGCCACAGAAACACGTCCGTACCTGACTCGATTCCGATCGCGACTGATACAGGTTTGTACTTATTTACGTTCATGTATCACTTTGTCAACACAGTGTTGCCATATGTTAAAAATAAATACAAATATGTAGTCTACAACAATTCTTTTAAATAAAAATCAATAATATTGTAGTTTAAATATACCATTATTGCATAAAAACTCTTAAGAAACATAAAATTACTAAAAAAAATACAGTGCGTCTAATAATTTGGCCAGGGACTGTATATATATATATATATATATATATATATATATATATATATATATATATATATATATATATATATATATATATATATATATATATATATATATATATATCAAAATACCTAAAATCAGTTGATGACTTTGTCCTCCTGTGACTGAAAATATGTAACCTGAACTAACGTGAACGATTTTAAAAATATTTACAACTGAAACCTAACAATTGGCTATCAATAACCCTGAAAAAGGACATATATCACGATATATTTGAAATAACCTTTATAACCTCCGACCCCATCTAGTTAATCGATTAGATGTTTGACTATAAATAAAAAAAAAATTGTTCGGTGTCTCAATAAGAAATCAGGAAAAATTCTTCAAATACTAAATTTGAAAAAAAATTTTCAAGATCTCTTAACATCCACCTTCTCCTGAAGCGATATCACTCAAAAACTATTGACCATTTTCCTACGTGAAGTATTCTCTGGGTACCAAATTTTAAATTGATATCTCCTTTCGTTCAAGAGTTATCATGTCAGTATGCGGATAGACAGACATGCCGACAAACAGACAGAGAGATAAAGATATAGCACACAGACCGACGAAAAATAGAAAATATGTTTTTTGTGATCGAGAGACCTTGAAGCCTGAAAACATACAAAAATTTGGAATTTGATTTCATTTCGCGAACACAGTACTTCCCTCAGGCAAGTAACAGTAGTGCTATCGGGAAGTATTATATTTTAGATCATATTTAAGTCACAACAACTACGTTTATACTTATTACTCATTTTTTCGGTAATAATTTTGAAAACAGGCACGTTGACGTCAATAATAAAATATTCATAAATTTTGCGGAAAATTGGGTTTCACGCAAATTCCCTAAGAGTGTTAAATTATAGAAAAGCAACCCTTGTTTAATCGCCTACGTTTTTATAAATGCATATTTGATTGACTTACTCTTATTATTATTTTATTTTTATTTCTCTCGGAAAGGTACTCAAAGTGCTTAATAAAAGATTTTAAGCCCACTTTCCTTAAGGGTAACTTCGTGTTAATTATCAGGTCAAACGAACATTAAAAAATTAAAAATAAGTGTGCTAAAAATATACGTTCCTAAAAAAAAATGTTTAGATACTTTTGTTTTTATGCCCAGAGAAACCATTTTATCGCGCAATGAAAGGAAGCATTCACGACTTTGATTAGATGAGAAATCATTTTTGGCATTAAACCGTGTAAAACTGGGGTGACTTTGCGACGTTTAGCCTACCATTACATGAGACCTCTACAGGAATCTATACTTTTCGAGATTAGAAGATTGAATTTGTTCAGCTTAGTTCAGTGTTTTAATCTCAAAGAGTATGGTTCTCTGAAGTGGCTTTGCGTAATCGTAGATGAAACTTCGGAACGTTACTCCAATTTGATACGGTCTAATTCCCAGAACCATGATTTTTCAAGTATCTTATTATGATCTCTTATTTATTTTTGATGATTTATTTGCTGCTAAAATATTCTTAAATTACATTTCCCTGATTTAGAATTACTACAGAAATTCTTTTGAGGAAATTTAAGAACATTAGATTTAACCCTCGACCAGTTATAACCTGGAACAACTGATTGCGTTTGTGTTCAGTGCAAATTAATATTGATGTCTTTCTGGTCACGATTCATAAAATGGAGCAAGCCTGTAATGAAAACTGCAACTTAGACATTTTATGTGACGTAAACTGCAGATAATTGTGTGGGTCTCAGCAAGGTTTTTGAGTAGCCTATATGTTTTAAACAGGGTTAAAAGTTTCTAGATGACGATCCTCGTTCCGTAACAACTTCGTACACCCTGACGAGTTAAATAGTTCTCATTGATTGAACGTTTCAAATTGATGTTATTTTGTTTGTTGTCACGATTCATAAAAATGGAACGGCGTGTGGTAATAAAATTTTGTTTTCGATACGTTAAAATTTAAATTGAAACATTCGCACATGATGCAAACCACTTGCGAAGATAACTGTCTAAGTTATATTAAGATTTTAATTAGCATACGCATTATAAAAATGGAGGACGATTTACAGACTGTCAAGTAAGAACGTGTCTGCGATAATTCATTTTTGGTAGGTACGATTCTAGTGATTCAACAAAAAATCGGTAGAGGGAACCTTTGTCTACGACGTAAAAGTATTACGCTCTTATGGTATGTCTGAAAAGTTCTGTTTGTGGCTCTCATGTTTCCTCAGAGAGCGTTCTTTACGAGTGGCGATCGACGGATTTCTTTCTAACACCTTCCCAATCAACGCCGGTGTGCCCCAAGGCTCCATACTGTCTCCTACTCTCTTTCTCATTTACATTAACGATCTGCTGGAAAAGACCGGAAATCCAATCTACAGCTTTGCAGACGACAGTAAGCTTATCTCTTCATTCACTTTGAACGCTTGGACATCGGCTGCTCAGGCGAATATCCGCAGACAGCAGGAGGTCGTTCAACTTAACAAAGACCTGAGAGAAATTCTATCTTGGGGTGACAGTAACCAAGTGGAATTTAACGCTACGAAAACCCAGGCGGCAGTTTTTTCCAAAAAAGTTAACGTTCCTGAACCCGACATAGTTATGTCGGAGCACTCCATTCCCCTAGCATCGTCGCTCAATTTGTTGGGCGTTAGTTTGGGAGCAAATATGTCCTGGCATGAACATGTTGCATGCATAGCAAGGAGAGCTTCTTAAAAGTTAGGAATATTATTCGAACCAGAAAGCTTTACACTCCACAACAACTGTTAATTCTTTACAAAGCTTAAATTCGACCAACTATGGAATACTGCTCCCATGTTTGGGGCTCCGCTCCCAAATATACACTGCATTTGTTGGATTCTGTTCAGAGAAGAGCTGTTCGTCTGATTGGAGACCCGAAACTGACCTGCGGCCTTGATTCGCTGGAACATGGAAGCACGGTTGGCGACTTGAGTCTGTTCTACAAGTATTTTCATGGAGAGTGTTCGAAGGATGTAGCCCGCTTAATTCCTTCCAAAGCGGAGCATGTTAGAAATACACGTCGCGCTGGTGCTTCACATCCGTATGAGGTTCAGCTTGTTACTCCGCGTACAACGCTTTTCAAGCAGTCTTTTATATGGAAAACATCATCCCTTTAGAAGAATTTGCCCAGCGCTGTTTCCTATCGAGTACAATTTACAGCGATTCAATAGCAACGTGAATCGCTTTTTCCGCACACATGCCGCTCTTGGAGCGCTTTAGGGACTCCCTGCAGCACGTGTGCTATACCCATAAAAAAAATCAGTCGATTCCGAATTTTCGTCGAAATTACGTAAAACCCAAAATGAATCACTTGTTTGCGCGTCGGTTCGAGGCAGTCTTTCTTTGTCCCATCCAAAGGGGCGTACATTCTGTGGCCATTAAATATATTAAAAAATCAGTGTTGATTGTGAAGAAGTGGGTAAGTTATATTAACGAGACGACAAATGTCTGCCAAAACATGGCTCGGCAGGCAAAATCACTCCGAAAGTAAAAAAGCGAATTGTGTCTTTGTTTTTACGGGACCCAAAATTGACGCTGCGTCAAAGAGGTGCAAAATTAAGAAAATCGGATTTAAATGAGACCATTCGACAACATCTTCGTGCTCATGATGTCCGAGGCACGTTGAAGAAACCTGTGCTGGGCTAAAATCACGCCGCGAAGCGGCTCGCTTGTGCTCTCGATAAGATACTAGAGTGGCCCTTACAATCACCGAATACCAACCGTATTGAAGATGTTTGGTCCCTTGTAAAGAGAAATCTCAGAGGAAAGATTCTGAGGTTTTTGTCTCAGTTGTCTCGCTTGATTCGAAAATCTCGTCGACAGCATGCCTCGAAGATGCCAGGCGATCATTGATGCCGCGTCTTTGTTAGCACAGCAAAGAATACGTTAATGGCAAAAAATGTTCTCGAAATTTGACAGACTGTAAGGAAACAGTATCTGTCTACAAATGGTTAAATCTGGAAAAGAATTATCAAGAAATGATTTGGCGTAATATTACTCAGAAATTTTTCATTCAATAATTAGTTACTCTGTGTAGTAAGTTATTTCAATGAAATGAATTTATTGAGGTTCTTGTAGTCATCTTTACTAACTTGAACTCAGAATAAGCTAGGTGATTTTGTAGATATTGGAACTGGTGATAATCCGAAGGAGCCATGCCTCAAAAATACTACGCATCAAGGAGAATTCCGCAGCTCCATCTGAGTTTTTTTTTAAGGCTCGAATTTATAATGGGCCCACCGGGACTCCTTGTGGATCCTCCTCAGTATCTACTGAGGTTGAAAAATTGCTTCCTTTATTAGTTCTAGTGCATTTGCAAATTTCAGTTAAGTTTGGCAAAGATTGTTTTCCAAAAATGGCTTTTTTCCTCTCAAATTTCTAAAACCACTTTTTACACATGCTGTACAGTACATCGTTTTCATTCAAAACTATTTCCTTCGGGAAGTATTGTTTAAAGTCGAAATGCGAAAATAAGACGGTGTCTCACATGTTAATTTTCGAATGGTATAGCGCTTAAAACTAATTTTTCAGGTTATGTTCATGTAGGAACAAATATTTTACCTCCTGTTTAAAGCTAAAGATTTTCAAGATTTATTAACATCCACCTTCTCCTGAAGCGACATCATTCAAAAACTATTGACCATTTTCCTACGTGAAGTATTCTTTGGGTACCAAATTTTAAATCGGTATTTCCTTTCGTTCAAGAGTTATCATGTCAGTATACGGATAGACAGACATGCCGACAAACAGACAGAGAGATAAAGAAATAGCAAACAGACCGACTAAAAGAAAACATGTTTTTTGTGATCGAGAGACCTTGAAGCCTGAAAACATGATACAAAAATTTGGAATTTGATCTCTTTTCGCAAACACAATACTTCCCTCAGGCAAGTAACAGTAGTGCTATCGGGAAGTATTACATTTTAGATCATATTTAGGTCACAAGAACTACGTTTATACTTATTACTCATTTTTTCGGTAATAATTTTGAAAACAGGCACGTTGACCTCCTGTTTAATGCTAAAGATGTAACTTTAAATTAACCGTAGAGGATGAAACGTGGAGGTCAGAAATTAATTTGTACATCCAACCCTTTACCTATAAATATATGTACTATGAAAAATCAGGAGTATAAAATTAATAGTGCAACATAAAGTAAATACTGGTATCTTTAAATTGTCTATAGGAAGTTCGGGATAATGCAGCAGTGGTTTCTGCACTACATTAAAGTTTTATATGCTTTACTTTGTATAAAGGGCTCAAAGCCTTTATAATATTATTGATTAACGTATAAAGGGGTCTAGACAAATGATATAAAGCGACACCATAGTTTATCGGTAGAATTTCCGCTAAAATACCGTAAGTTCCGTTTTGGCGTCTCATCTTATAAGGTCGTAAACAAGCTGTCGACCGTCGAAACTGCTGGTCCAGTCTTTGGGGCAGTAAATCAAAGTCCTTGATTTAACAGAACACAATAGCTTGTTAGAGTCCATCCATTACGGTTTCAAGACATCTCAACAACTTAGAAAGAGATATACAATGGCCATGTAATTATTTTTATTAGGTTTTGAATAGCGCAAAATTATTTGTATAATGATCCATTATTTAAGGCTGCTAATGCCCTAAAAATATGGTAACTGACATTATTGTATAATCTTCGAGACTGTCATTCATTACAAGCGAATGCACTGGAACTATTAAAATCTTATTTAATCAATAGATCGCAGCAGGTAGCGGAATCTAATCATCGAGGTAGGACATTTCTCTCCCAGGGATCAATTCTTGGTCCGCTCTTGTATATCTTATACACCAATGAGTTGCCTCAGGTGCTACAGGAGCAGGCAGTATTGTATGCTGATGACACAACAGTGATTTTCAAAGAAAACAACATCGAACAGCTATCGCCGATAATGTAATCTGCGATGGGGCTCTTGGAGGGATATTTCCGGTTGAACAATTTGCTTCTAAATGTCTCTAAGATTCAATGTTGCTTATTTGGCAACAGGGCCAATAACCACTTCAGATTCAGGCACGGAAGTGAGACTATCACAGCAATGGAGACTGTGGTCTCCAATCCCCTGTCAATGCCAATGGCATTGACAGGGGATTGGACTGGGGGGAGCACATCGATGTGGTTGCTGCTAGGATATCCAGATACTGCTATGCTTTGAGGATTATATCGGAGACGGTGGGGATTTATACGGCGCTCTTAGCATATCATGCTTTCATAATTGATTGATTGATTTTTTGGGGAAATTCGATGGATATCAACAGAGTTTTAGTTTTGAAAAAAAAGGTGTTTAAGGTGGATTTTTGGCATGAAACAACAAGAAACCTGCAGGAAGGTATTCGCCTCTAATAACATTTTAACATTATTTAGCATTTACATTTTAGACTCGGTTATGTTTGTAGCTGATAATGGGGATTTGTTTGAGGACATGAGTGTCAGGCATGGTCATGACACAAGAAATAAAGCCAACCTTCTAACCGACATTTATAGAACTTCTAGCCTTCAAAAAAATGTGGTGTATTCAATAACAAAAATCTTTAATTGTATACCTGGAATGTGAGAAGTCTTCCAAAAATTGAACTTGGAAAGGCTTTAAGGTCTGCGGGAAAGCATTTTATTCCTTAGAAGAGTTTTATGTTTGTGATATAAACTTAAAATAAGTACATGTTAACCATTGTTTTTGTTATGTTTTTAACTCTAAATGCAAATTATTTAAAGTTTACTTAAGGGCTGCTAGATTAAGTTTCTTTACAAATGTGTTTTATTGAGATGTTCCGTGCCCATTGGGCTTGTACTGTTTTTGGTTGGAATAAATAAAGAATATCTATTTATCTATCTATCTATCTAACGATGAACAAGTCGCGAGTCCGACACTTAGAAGGTTGTGAAATCTCTATATTGATCTTTATCAAAAACGTAAGTTATCTGTGTCTGGCTTTTTCAAGCAAACGACTTCCTTGTAGTGAAATAGTAATTACCAGAAAATCATGTATAAGGAATGCTTCAGACATATGAAGACTATTAAATGAAATTCTTGCATTTCCGTGTTTATGTGAGGTTAAAATATTATTTATCAATTCCTATAAATTTACAAGTTTGAGATATTTGAAATGGATTAGCGTAATTAAATCTTTTAAATTACTTTTCTAGGCATATAAGAAAGTTTTCCTATTTACATTTTGTGCGAAGTGAGAGTTAGCTGTAAACATTTCAACCCTTTTAAAATTAAAGTAACTTTAAAAAATCGTTTTAAATAAACCAACATACTAAAGGTTCCTATTTTTTTTTTAAATAACTTCTGAAAAGCACCAATTTATTTATAATAAAAAAATAAATTATATTGAAGGCTTTTCGTAACGGATTTTAGCTACTAATGGAATTCCTACGTCTATATGTTTGTTTGCATTTGAATTTTTTTGAATGAAAAACTGTTTGGGATTCGTCTGAGACCTAAGCTTAAAAGGAAACGTATGTTGCAATCCATTACATTTGAGATTTTATAAGGATAAATTTCTATTTCTTTTTTAACTTATTTTGATCAAAGACGGATAGTTAATTATATAACTTATAATTTTAAAAATAGGTAAAGTGATTTACCCCCTTGCAAACGCGCAGAAGGAAAATAAATATTGAAATTAACTTGCTCACATTAAAAATAACTCTGGTGAAGTTATTTCTATTAAAATTGAAAATAATGAAAACATATCATAATTTTCAGATTCCTCAACTCCAAAAAAATTGTTGCTGTTGTTAAGATCTTTAAAAATAAAATTAACCTATAGCGATATCGGTAAAAAAACTATAGATTCCTTTCTTGCTTCGGCTATTGCAATTTGTACTACATTTGAAACCGATATATGAAATAGTTGGAAAAATATGGGAAAAAGGACAAACCCCCAGATAAATAGGTAGATTGTAACATTCATTTCTTCTTAGATTTTTTTAAGATCATGTTACGACACTGTTTTTCTTTCTATAATTTATTTTTTTATTACATTGTTATATTTGATTATGCAGTGGTTTCAATTTTTAAGCAGTGTAACTTAAAACAATGATTTAAATTTTTGAACAGTGTAATTTAACCGTGTATAAAGTGTTGCTGACCTAACTTATTTAGTTTGCATTGATTTTGCGTCCCGGAATTGAGTCATTTTAAAGACGTCACGTTGAAGAAGGGGCAAAAAATATATAAACGGCCATATGGAATTTTTAGGGGCTTTTTCCTCGGCCATGCCGTAGTGACTTTTTTCCTCCAGCATGCCGTACCGGGTTTTTATTTTTTTTCGTCATGCCGTAGTACAGTAACGGCTTTTTTTTATCACCAAGTGGGTATTGTTTATAGATCTCAAGTTTGATGCTTTTTCCCAATCTTAAAATATTCTACTCATCCTAAGACATCTTGGATCAAAAATTGATTAGCTACCTAAATGAGATTAGGAGAGTGGCGGCTGAGATAATATTTTCGATGAGAATCTCACAAGGAGAGGCCAAGTAGCTTATAGAAAACCCACGAGGAGAAGCCAACTAGTAAGTCATAAGCACACCAGTTTAAATATCTCACTTCCTGTCTGCAACGTGTGTTCCAAACAACTACGCCACATGTGAAATCCGCGAAGTTAATTTTACAAACTTTTAGATCGTGTTTTTCAAGTCTTTTTTTACTCAGGATCAGTAATTGACAGAATTCTAGTTTTAATGTGTACACTTTCATAGCCTAAGGGGTTTTATTTAGTTAATGTAATTAACTGCAAGAATTTTTATTTTGTCAATATACTTTTCTCTGTGTTAATGCAGCCTTTTACTAAACTACCGGCCCTTTCTTTCAGTACGTATAGGTTGTACGTAAATTAATTTTATTTCAACAACTAATTAACTCATCAGTATTTTTCATTTTTAGAGCTGAACTTAGAATCTTTTTATTCTAAAATGAATGGTGCCCAAATCTGTAAACAACTATAGAGAGTATTTTCAAAAGACGTATAAAAATTATCTCTTATGCATGTTCTCTACCAAAAAAAAATCTTAATTCTGTCCTCTATCAATATTAATAACCACTTAATCCATTCTCAAATTTAAGATATACATAAGGGGCAAAATAGCGCCGTAAAAGGGGCGTTATAAAATGACGCCTCAACCTGCCAGGCTATAAGATATACAGACAAATGGACCGACGGAACTGGGCGATTAAGTTCTTCGTATTCTAGGGGCTCTGAAAAGTGAAAAATTGCAAAAATTTTAGAGAGTGATTTTTTTTTCATGAATATACATGTTTATTATTTTAATGGTTGTTAGAGATGCTAACACCGAGATTAGACCATAATTATTATATTTCACGTGCTCTCATTCTCGATCGGATCTTTTCTAGGTTTCATGATGCTCTCAACCACATATTACTTGACGATCACGCTTCACAATTTATATTTTTATGACTCTCCTCATTCTTTAAAACAGCAGTTTAATAAAAGCAGTTTATATGAAAGAGTGGAGCACCTCTTAAAAAATTGTGTTAGTCCCGACACTGAAAAACAAAAGTAGGACACATGTGGTATTCATTCACCCTTACTAACTCCCACTAATATTGATTTTTAAGACCTTCTATTCTGCGATTTCCTTTTGTATGTAAAGGGTGATCTATTTCGTTTTAATTTATTTTCTTAAGAAGCAAGAAATATGAGAGATTTAAGTTATGAATGAGGTTACTTTGCAAATTTAAATATTGGAAAAAATAAGAAGGATCTTATTCATTCGAATGCAAAAATTCGGTGGCAAAAATTTAGTAAACAAATATGTAATAGAGCTTTGAAATCTTCGTATGAAATACGAAAAAAAAAAAAATGTTTGAGTGTAATTGTTTTTTTTTTATTATTGTATACACAACGAAAATATAGATGACGGAAAAAAACATTACTGAAAATAATGGCGCAGAAAAAATAGATCACGCGAGTGAAAAATTTGTCGCATTAAAAAATACCAATAACATTATACACTTTCAACCAACTGTTTTTTTTTGCGCACGTAAATACTGATAGATTGAATGTTTAAATCTGGCTCCTTTATGATTGTACGTCATTATAAATACTGCTTTGAGTTTCAAAATTAATTGAAAATTAACATGTGTTGAAAGGAAGTGGTAAATTTAAACAGTAGCAGTTACTTAAAACTTAAATTACTTTACTTATGTATATGTAACACGTAGGGTGAAAAGTTTTTGGTCTAACTACTTAGAACAGATTTATCTTTGCCAAATTAGACATTTCTAAGATTTCTATACCTTTCTTGTAGAAGGATTTGTCTTTGCCTTCAAAATAGGCCTCAGTTTCGACGATAACTTCTTTATTAGAGCCAAATCTCTTTCCCGCAAGCACTTTTTTGACGTCTGCGAATAGATAATAGTCGCTAGGGGCTAACTCTGGGCGCTATGGTGGATGGGGTAATTCGAACTTCATTTCATGCAATTGTCTTGATAAAAGAGCACATTTGTTCATTGGGCTCGTTTCTTTGCGATTTCTGCCTTCAAATGCACCAATAACTTTATGCAATATTCGCTATTTATGATTTTTCCCTTCTCAGCTTAGTCGATGAATATTATTCTATGCACAATCCCAAAATACCTGACTGTTGTGTATTTAGTCGCTTCGGGCGGCTTTCACCGGCTGCTGTCCACTTAGCTGACTGCCGATTTGATTCCGGTGTCACATATCGCATGAAAAAATTTTTTTTATTGCACTTAAACAGATCTAAACAGCGTTTAAAATCATCAACACGTTGTTGTTTTTGGTTCACTGTGAACAAAAGCGGTACCCATTTCGAACAAAACTTTCTCATGCCCAAATGTTCATGCAAAATATGACCAACACGTTCTTTTGATACCTTTAGGGTGTCAGCGATCTCACGCAATTTCACTTTACGGTCATTGAAAACAATTTTGTAGATTTTTTTGATGTTTTCCGATGTAATCACTTCATTTGGGCATCCAGAGCGTTCAGCATCATTTGTGTCTGTACGACCGAGTTTAAATTCAGCATATCAGTAAATGAGTGATTTTCCAGGGCAGAGTCCTCGTAACACTTATCAAGCCATTGCTTTGCTTGAACGGTATTTTTTCCTATCAAAAAACAGTGGCGTCACTAAAGCACTGTAACTTGTAAACTAATCGTCGAAATGTCATGATATTTTGAATCGTATCGTTTGACGGTTGGTACATCCTAAAAATCATATGGATGTTTCGAAAAGGGCGACATCTATGTGTCAGACCAAAAAGTTTTCAGCTTACGTGTTTTATATATATATATATATATATATATATATATATATATATATATATATATATATATATATATATATATATATATATATATGTTTTATATCATAGTATATATTTATGGCGAAACGTTTCGTCCATACATTCTGGTCTTCATCACTTGTTTATATTAAAAAAATATTTTTTTTTAATTATGCTGTATTTACATGGTGTTTGTCCGACGTAATATTATTGATTTTGGTTTACCTGTTATTTATTTTAAAATACTGTACACATATAAATTAAACGATACTTGAGAATATCACATGGAACACTTTACATGGAAACTTACATTTGAATTTGGTATTAGCACTGAGGTGATACCAAATTTCTTTATATGTACTATGTTTTTTTTTCTTGTTTTTTTTTTATTATTATTATCTTTGGTTTTATTTTTTTGTTTACTTAGGAGTATCAACGTATTTATGGTAGTATATTATTACATGCTGGTGTAGCATCATGTAATTTTGTTATGAAATTGATATTGTTAGATATTATAATATATTTTGCTCAAACCTTTGATATCCTTTTTATCATTTATGGCATTTTTATTATTTCTAAGATGAGTCATTTCTCCTTTATGTTAATTTGGTTTAGTTTTTAATACTTTTACATTATTAAAATCAAAAGAATGTTTTTTATGTTTTCGTGATTGCTCAACGCTGTCTTATTTTTTTTGTCAAATTTATGGCCGTGTAATCTATTAGAAAGATATTGAGAGGTCGGCCAATGTATACACTCAAGCATTCCTTACATGGGATTTTATATATAACATGTGTTTTTTTATTTTTGTGTGTTTTGATAGAACTAGGTAGTTTTTCGTTTTATTTCCGTTAATTTGTTTTGTTTATGTGGTATTTTTTAGTTTTTCAATTCGTGATTTGAATATTTTACTGATTAATTTCAAAGGGTAACTGTTTTTAACCAAAGTTCTTTTTGCTTTTTGAATTGCTTTTTGTTGGTATTCTAAGTCGCTTAATTTTATGGCTCGTCGGCTAATCCTATTATTACTAATTTTGAGTTGAGTCGTTAGATGTTGAGAGTAGTAATTAAGGCATTTTCCTGACCAGGTTTCCTTGGTATGTAATTCTGCCTTGATTTTGGTATTTGTACGATCAAGTCTAGAAAATTTATTTTTTTCTGATTCGTTGGTAAATTGTAACTTTGGATGTTATTTAAAATATCATTTGGCATATTTTCCTCTATTGCAGTAATACAATAGTCCACGTATCTAAGGCAAAAGAGAATGCTGTATTTTAGTTTTGGAACGATTGTATTTTCTAATTTCTCAAGTACTATGTGGGCGGCAACATATGAGATTGCAGATTTCGTGGCACAACCTTCAATTTGTTTGTATACTTTGTTGTTGCATAAAAAATACGTGGATTTCAGGAATTTATCAATAGTATATACTATATATATATATATATATATATATATATATATATATATATATATATATATATATATATATATATTTATACGAGGGTCACTTCAAAAATTTTCGAACTGACGCAGATATATATCTACAAGATGGCGTACTGTAACGTTTCAGACCCGTGTGTTTAGTTGTCATTTTGCAGAGATGGTGTAAAAAAGCAAGTTTTAATACTTTCTAAAAAAATGGATAGTGTGACCTGTTACAAAATACTCCGTTTTAGAAAGTTTAACTCCTACGGATATTAAAAAAGGAGTTGAATGTCGCATTAAATGATTTCCTCCCTTCGTTTTCGACCATTAAATAGCGGGCTGCTTAATTTAAACGTGGTTGTACATTCACTTAAGATGTTGAACGCTCAGGTCGCCCGAAAACCTCTACGGCCGACGAGATTATGACAAAAATTCACAATAGTGTACTAAATGAGCATGTATCAGCGAGATAGCGTACTGAAGGTACGCTAGCTCGTTGATATTGTAAACATCTCGATAGGCCGTGTCCAGCACATTTTACACAATGTTTTGGGTGTGAGAGAGCTTTCCGCTCGTTGGATGCCTACTTCAACAATTGACCAAGACACGGTCGAATGAACATTTCCTAAGAATGTCTATACTTGTTTAAACATAATTTCAGTGAATTTCTTTTATATTTCATAACAGTAGATAAAACATGTATTTATCATTACATCTCAGAGACGAAGAAGCAGTCGAAACAGTGGGTGAGAGCAGGTAATACTATGTCCAAAAAAAAAGCAAAAATACGTTTTTTTTTCAGCCTTCTCATGGTATTGTACTCATAGACTACCTAGAGAAACTTATAAGTAATTAAATTTACTTTAAAAGGAAACGATAACCGGTCAAGTGCAAGTTGGACTTGCGCAATTAGTGTTTCGTACGTTAATTGTTTTTAAAATAAACATTTTTGTTACGGAGGTGTAAAATGATCAATGACTTCACAAAACACATTCCACATAAGTTTTTGACACAGTTTTCTTTCGATATTTACTCAAAACTGATGACCTTGATTTTTTTTTTATATACCAGATAAATTATTAAAGGTGTGATATTTTTCGTTGAATCTACACCCTGTAAAAAATATTCCAGAATTGTTTCAAAACCTTTTGATTAGTACTTTTCGAGATAAAAGGGGGACAGCGATTTTTCTCAATTTTTCAAAAATAATACAAAGAAAAGTGTGCACAAGTGTTACATTATATATACTGTTGAACTCGTGTTTTTATAAGCTTTCATTTGACACCCCACCCGATGACCTAGTAGAAAAGAATTCTTTCACTTTTGATTTCACCCTCCAAAACTAACCCCTTAAGTCAAAATTTAACTTTCAAAACTACACGGCTCTGATGAGGCCATCAGTCTCTATATTAGTGCCAAATTTCAACTTTCTATGTCAAATAGTTTCGGAAAAAATCGAGTGTGACAGACAGAGAAATGTTCCGTACGGAATACTAAAAACAGGAGAAGTTTTCATGGGCATGCCGCACTTCTACCCGCTATTTACCAACTCTTGTAGTCTTCATATAACGCATGTGCCCACGCGACTTCTGATGTTTCAACTATTGAAAAAATTGCCCAATGCTCTTATTATGTAAAATCTTTTATGAAGAAAAATATGTACGAAAAAAGTTCTAAAATACTTTCCTTTTAAAGAAATTTGGAGTTTTGCTCGTTTTATATGTTATATTAGAGAATAAAAGCAGCTTTGACAAAAAATAATATGTTATACAATATTTTTTTATCAAGAAATTGCTTTAATACAAAATTTTATATTCAACAATACGTAAAGCCTTAAAAAGTTTCATTAATAATGCAAAATAAAAGCTTTTAAATTCCATGTAAACAATTTGTATTTTTTCAAGAATCCAGATTTGTTGTTTTCAAGTCTTTTTATAATATTGTTTCCTTTTGTATTTCAAAATATCAGCAAAACAAGAACTGATTGAGACGTGTCAAAAGCGTTTATATTGAATATTTTATGGACGTCCACGAATTCCGGTAATCCAGGTTGGGATCGTTTTTCTCAATCGCATCGTTCCAGAAACGTCTTACATAGGAAGATCGACAGTATCAATCAGAAGTGTTCCTTTTTAGCTTAACGGTTTAGAATTTTTCTCCAAAGCAGATATATTATGTCCTTAGATGTAACCTGCTACAGAATATTGTAAAATTTATAATATCTAATTAGATCAGTTCTTTAAAATATAGCAGGAACAGACCTACATTGCCCTTTTATTACTTTGTGATGGTGATGATCCATCACCTTCTTTATGTTTTTTTTTTGCAAAATTCGACTTTATTCATCAATATAGTCTCCTTCAAGAGCGATACAATCAGTCAAACGTTTTTCTAACATTCATATACCTTTCTTGTAGAAGGATTTGTCTTTGCCTTCAAAATAGGCCTCAGTTTTGGCTATAACTTCTTCATTGGAGCCAAATCTCTTTCCCGCGAGCATTTTTTTGAGGTCTGCGAATAGATAATTGTCGCTGGGGGCCATATCTGGAGAATACGGTGGATGAGGAAGCAATTCGAACTTCAATTCATGCAATTTTGTCATCGTAACCATTGATTTGTGACACAGTGCATTGTCTTGATGAAAGAACACTTTTATCTTGTTCATTTGGGGCCGTTTCTTTAAAATTTCTGCCTTCCAACGCTTCAATAACTTTACATAATATTCGCTGTTGATGGTTTTTTCTTCCTCAGCATAGTCGATGAAAATTGTTCCATGCAGATTCCAAAATACAGAGGCCAAAATCTTCCTAGTCGACTGTTGTGTCCCTGATCGCTTCGGGCGGCTTTCGCTGGCTGCTGTCCACTCAGCTGACTGCCGATTTGATTCCGGTCTATAGTGGTGGATCCATGTTTCATCCGTTGTCACATATCGCATGAAAAAATCTTTTTTATTGCGCTTAAACGGGTCCAAACAGCGCTCAGAATCATCAACACGTTGTTGTTTTTGGTCCAATGTGAGCAAACGCGGTACCCACTTCGAACAGAGCTTTCTCATGTCATGTCATATAACTGGCAAAATTGCATGAATTGAACTTCGAATTGCTTCTTCATCCACCGTATTCTCCACATTTGGCTACGAGCGACTATTATCTATTCGCTGGAAACAGATTTGGCTCCAGTGAAGAAGTTATCACCGAAACTGAGGCCTATTTTGAAGGCAAAGACAAATACTTTTACAAGAAAGGTTATAACATTTATTTTTTCCTAGATTTTAAGATCATGTTACAACACTGTTTTTCTTTCTATAAATTTTTGAAAAGTGCAACTGAACCGTGTATAACGTATTGCTGACTTATTTAGTCTACATTGAATGCGTCTTATTTTGCGTCCCGGAAGTGAACCATTTTAAAGACTTCACTTTAAAGAAGGAGCAAAAGATATATAAACGGCCATTCCGGATTTTTCAGGGCCTTTTCCTCCTTGATGCAGTAACGGCTTTTTCCTCCAGCATGCCGTAGTAGACTTTTTTCTTCCGTCATGCCGTAGTGCAGTAACGGCTTTTTTTTTATCACCAAGTGGGTGTAGTTTCTAGATCTCAAGTTTGAGGCCTTTTTCCGTTCTTAAAATATTCTGCTCATCCTAAGGCATTTCGGGGGATTAGCTACCCAACAACGAATCGAAGAGTAGTGGCTGAGACGATATTTTTGATGATAATTTCACCAGCAGAGGCCAAGCAGCTTATGGAAAACCCACGAGGAGAAGCCCATCAGTAAGTCATAAGCACACCAGTTGAAATATCTCACTTCCTGTCTACAACGTGTGTTTCCAACGACTACTACGACATGTAATCCGCGAAGTCGATTTTACAAACTTTTATATCGTGTGTTTTAAACCATTTATTAGGAACGTAATAATTTCAGTGTAGAGACTCTATGCAATAGTATGCACTCTCGTAATATACAAGGTTATTTATTTAGTAGATGTAATTTTAGAGTGTAAAAGGAGGAAGAATTTTTATTTTGTTAATATACCCTTCTTTATTTAAATGTAGCGATTCACTGAACTACCCGCTTTATCTTTCAGGAGGCAATGGTTGTACCCAATTCAATTTTATTTCAACAACTAAATAATGAATGATGCCCAAAACTGTACAACCAAGTTTTAAACAATTATAGAGACTATTTTCAAAAGGCGTACAAAAATTACCTCGATCTCCATGTACTCTACCAGTAAAAAAACGAGCTAGCTGATATCTTAATTCTGTCCACTCAATCCATTCTCAAAATTAAGATATACATAAGGGGCAAATAACGGCTTCTAGTTAATAAATAAAATATTTATTAAAAATAAAGAAAGTTGAGGCTATACAGCAACGCAACGAGAGGCGGGTACAAAATAGCGCCGCAAACGTGAGGCTATAAAAATGGCCCCGCAAAAAGAGACGTTATAAGGTATATAAATGTTAGAAAAGCGTTGAACTGATTGTATCACTCTTAAAGTATATTAATAATATTGATGAATAAAGCCGAATT
>CM032450.1:15892317-16087317 GCA_019049505.1 Pachyrhynchus sulphureomaculatus
TTTTCATTAACAAACTCATTCAATCCTTCGTCTCTGACAGAACGTTCCAAGTCAGAGTCGATAAGGCCACCTCCGAAGTCAAGGCCATTAGAGCCGGAGTCCCTCAAGGCTCCGTCCTCTCCCCCCACCTCTTTAACATTTTCACAGCCGACATTCCAAAAACGGATCAGACTACCCTACTCCTGTATGCTGACGACACAGCCATCATAGCAGAATCCAGCAGCTACAGAATCATCACCAGTAGATTGCAGCGCCACCTGAACGTCCTCGCCCCCTGGTTCGACCGATGGAAGATCCAGCTAAACCCATGTAAGACACAGGCCATCGTCTTTGCCAAAGGCAACGGCACTCCTTATGGACAACTCCAGCTCCAGGGATCCCGCATCCAATGGGCAACCACCATCAAGTACCTGGGAATCCAGTATGACAAACACCTCATCTGGAAAGACCAGGTCTGTGCTGCCTCAAGGAAAGCCAAGCAACTACTGGGCAAGCTGTACCCAATCATCAGCCGGTCCAGTAAGTTGCAACCAAAAATCAAGCTGCTAATTTATAAAACCATCGTGAGGGCAGGACTCACACACGCCTGCCCTACTTGGTCTAAACTCACCAAGACACGCAGAGCTCAACTTCAGGCAGTACAGAACAAGGCCCTGAGGATGATCACGGGAGCCCCATGGTTCGTCCGAAACAGTCAATTGCATAGAGACCTCGGTGTGCCAACAATCAAGGCACACATGAGGTCCACCAACATTAAGTTCTTCGCAAAGGCGCTACAACACCCAAACGCCACCATAAGGAGCGCATTCCACGTGCCCGCCAACGCCCGCCATCACTATCCAAGACCTTCTGACCCCATATCCGACGAAGACGATGGCCCTCCCCCACCCCCATGAAGATTGTAACCTAGATTAAGTTTAGAATTAAGTTCTAGATTAGTTTAGAATTAAGCTCTAGTTAAGTTAGATTAGTCAACCAATGTAATTAAAACCCAATGTCCTAGGTTAAGTTAATTAGGATTACTGTATAGAACCTAGGTTAAGTAGTATAGGAATATAAGCTATCATAAATGTAAGTAAGAGGCATAGCCTAACTTAAATTCAATAAAGACAATGACAATGACAATCTTTCTTATTTACTTTTGAAGAAGCCACTGTATGGTGAAACAATTGTCAAGTGACTTTAAATATATTGGAAATTAAAACATAGTGTTGTTTTCATATAATTTTTTATTTATATATATATATATATATATATATATATATATATATATATATATATATATATATATATAGATATATATATATATATATGTATATGTAATATTATTGCAATTTTTGATAATTTAAATATAATTACAAGCGAAATTTCCGAAAAATGTTATTCAAATTTAGAAAACGTATTTTTAGCGAAAGGTAAAACTTAACGTAAAATAAATATTTCAGAAACAACTAATTACCGCTTATTATTATTCTTCTAAATTATTTCAAAATAATTCACTGTTATTTATGCAGGTTGGATCCTATTCAAACTAGCTCTTTGGGTAAAAGCTGTTTCGGTGCTTGAATTATTAATAATATTAATATAATTGTTTTCATATTTATCAATATAAATTTAAAATGCCGAAAAAGATTTTTTATAAAAGAGACATTTATTATTATTATCATATCACAATATTCATTTGGCTTAAATTAGAGCCACTCTATAAATATATAAATAAACAAGGTGACCATCATATATGATATATAATATATATTATAATATTAATTGTTTCTTAGATGATAAGGCATTACTTTTATTATATATATATATATATATATATATATATATATATATATATATATATATATATATATATATATATATATATGTATATATACAATGGAGGTTTTCACGGATGATGGAATGAAGTACATTAAAATTCCAGGTTTCAATCCGTTCATCTAACAGTAGATTTGCATGACGGTTCGCCAAAATCTCATTTGGCATTTTCAAGTGCTCTCGCTGCTGTTACTCGATACTGTGATCTTGCTGCTGCTGCCTCTGGAAGCTAACACAATATAAAGTACGTAGGCTGAAAAATTTTTGGTCTAGCTACTTAAAACCCTTTTTTTTTACAAAATTCGATTTTATTCATCAACATAGTCTCCTTTAAGAGCGATACAATCAGTCCAACGCTTTTCTAACATTTTTATACCTTTCTTGTAGAAGGATTTGTCTTTGCCTTCAAAATAGGTCCCAGTTTTGGCGATGACTTCTTCACTGGAGCCAAATCTCCTTTCCGCGAGCATTTTTTTGAGGGCTGCGAATAGATAATAGTCGCTGGGGCCAAATTTGGAGAATCCTGTGGATGAGGAAGCAATTCGAACTTCAATTCATGCAATTTTTGCTATCGTAACCATTGACTTATGACACGGTGCATTTTCTTGATGAAAGAGCACTTTTTTCTTGTTTATTTAAGGCCGTTTCTTTGCGATTTCTGCCTTCAAACGCACCAGTAACTTTATATAATATTCGCTATTGATGGTTTTTCCCTTCTCAGCATAGTCGATGGAAATTATTCTATGCGCATCCCACAATACAGAGACTGTAGTGTCTTTGGTCGCTTCGGGCGGCTTTCACCAGCTGCTGTCCACTCAGCTGACTGCCGATTTGATTCCGGTGTGTAGTGGTGGATCCAAGTTTCATTCATTGTCACATGAGAGACATTTATTATTATCATATCCTGTGTATGACTTCTGGAGTCAACTGGAATCATACCCAGTACTTATTGATCATGGCTGAAAAAGAGAAAGAGAGTGTGAATTTTTAATACGAGTTGAAGGGAAATATCACGCCGTTGTCGCCGATAAGCTAACCTTAAAATCACTGGCAAGAAAACGTTTTGTTTACATAGTAAAATGTATTACGAAAAAATGTTATTTTCACGAAATATTACGAGAGGGTGATGCAAAAAGTGTTTTAAGTATTCTGTTGGTGTTGGCAAGGTTTAGTGACAATTGGTTTTTATGGCACGTTGCTTAAACAGAATTATTGTTGTGTGTTCATAGTCTGTATTTGATGTGATTAATGCATTTATGCAATACGGATACATAATTAATACATTATTTCTATGTGTAATTTTCCAGGCACTCAGGGCCTTAATTTTAGATCAGGAGTTTGTGACTTCTTTGAGTTTGTTTTAGGTGTTATTATCGAGGGGCGATATTTATTAGTATTTTTCTACAGTTGTTTTTGCTAGAGAGATATACCAGTTTCATATATTACCTTTTTAAATATTTTTATTCCTCTTATACAAAAAAAGAAAATAATGTAAACCAAGAAAAAGCAAACGAATGTTCGGAATAAACAAAAGGCTCGGAATAAAATGATAAGTAGGCCATAAAAATAAATGTCGATATGTGGCACATATTTAAATGTGTATAGGCCGAAGAAAGCACGAATATGTCATGCATGGTAAACGTATTGCAAGGCAAACACTTGAGACGCTTCTCTTACGGAGGTATACTGCTGCCTTTCAATTCGATAATGGAGATAGATGGGGGCGTTTTTTAAATATTCAGCCACCTAGGCCACGAATATATATATATATATATATATATATATATATATATATATATATATATATATATATATATATACCTATTTCTTGAAGGAAATTGAAAAATGGCAAACTTATCGACGATTTACTTCATAGTATTTCCTAAACAATTTTATTTCTTGGTCTCGTTTGGCACCATTTTCAGTCAAGCAACGTAAATAAAACTTTTTTTTCTTTAAATAATGCAATCTTCGTTTTTGGAATAGTATATCTTCATCTGCATAAGTCTATTGCAAAACCAATTCGTCAATATTTTCTCGAGATATAATGGGGTAAATTAAATTCTGTTTATACACATTTCTATTGCTAACGATATTTTGAGCATTACTTGCATTTACGACCGTTTTTATCATCTATAAGTTTATATTAGGTTACATTAAGGTGTTTGTTCAGTTTAAGTAATACAGTTACATTAATTTTTTAATCAGTTTTAGTGCATTTGTGAGCCTGCACTCTTCTATGCGAGTAGTGACATTATTGATTACTGCTCGGTACGTCGACATTTCTTGCTGTATATTTTCATTTAATTGCTGCATAGGGTAAGAATAGTTACTTTTTTTTTATGGGTCTAGCACACGTACTACAGGGAAGTCCCTAAAGCGCTCCAGGAGCGGCATGTGTGCGGAAAGAGCGATTCACGTTGTTCTTGAATCGCTGTAAATTGTACTCGATGGGAAACACAGCCCTGGGCAAATTATTCCAAAGGAATGATGTTCTCCATATAAAAGACTGCTTGAAAAGCGTTGTACGCGGAGTAACAAGCTGAACCTCATACGGATGTGAAGTATTAGCGCGACGTGTACTTCTAACATATACCGCTCTGGGAGGAATTAAGCGGGCTACATCTTTCGAACATTTTCCATGAAAATACTTGTAGAACAGACTCAAGTCGCCAACCGTTCTTCGATGTTCCAGCGAATCAAGGCCGCCAGTTAGTTCCGGGTCTCCAATCAGAAGAACTGCTCTTCTTTGAACAGAATCCAACAAATGCAATGTGTGTTTGGGAGCAGAGCCGATGTCCGATTGTTCAAGGTGAATGAAGAGATAAGCGTACTGTCGTCTGCAAAGCTACAGATCGTTAATATAAATGACAAAGAGAGTATGGAGCCTTGGGACACACCGGCGTTGATAGTGAAGGTGTTAGAAAGAAATCCGTCGACCGCCACTCGTAAAGAACGCTCTCTGAGGAAACATGAGATCCACAAATAGAACTTTCCACTCATACCATAAGAGCGTAGCTTAGCCAACAGTCCATCGTGCCAAACACGGTCGAATGCCTTGGGTATGTCCAGAGCAACCGCTCGAGATTCTCCAAAGTGTTCAGTTGCGTTGTCCCAAACATGTGTTACATAAGTCAGAAGGTCCCCTGTTGATTATGTTTACGAAAGCCATACTGGTGGTCCCTAATAATGTTAAATTCTTCAAGATATTTTAGAAGATGCTGTTTTATAACCTTTTTCATGACTTTCGATATTATTGAAAGCAGTGCCACTGGTCAGTAGTTATTTGGCAAGGTCTTCTTGGTATCGGCTGAACTGTGGCACATTTCTAGCAGGAAGGAAATATTCCCTTTCTGTAGGATAGGTTAAAAAGTCTACAGAAAACTGGTGTTAGTTCCCTCGCACAATTTTTGAGAACTATGGCAGGTATTCCGTCAGCTCCAGAAGCTTTTTTGGTGTTTAGCTTCATTAAAATACGCATTATGATACGCTGTCTGAAGACAACATCGGACATCCTTGACTGCAATATGGGAATAGTAGTTGGTGTTTTTCCTTGGAAATCGACAGTAGAATGTGAAGCAAAGGGTTCAGCCAACAAGTTCGCTTTCTTGACAGGTGTCGTTGCAATATAATTATCTGGCCGTGTCAGTGGTGGTATGGTGGATTTGGTAAAATTTGGACTAACTGCCTTAGCGACTGACCAAAAGGACCTGGAATTGTTGGGACAAGCTAGAAGTTTCTTTCTAATTCGGTGTGAGCCTCCTTGGTTTCGTCGATAATTCCTTTGCATCTGTTCCGGGCACGAACAAAGGTGTTACGATTTATGGTGTTCGGATTTTCACGCCATCCTCTGTAAATTTTAGCCATTTTGAGATTTTTCTAATAGACAATTTTTTATAAATAATTAAACTTAAATTTTTTGGTCGAAAATTGCATACTAAAGTTTGAAACAGCGTAATTTTTTTTATTTTTGAAAAAAAACCTTCGACAATTTTTAACTACTACAGTTTCTGTCTCACAATTCAATTCGTTACGATTTACTTTTTTTTTAACTGACATTTTACTATTTTCTTTTCAGTTTCCAATAACATTATTTACATATATATATATATATATATATATATATATATATATATATATATATATATATATATATATATATATATATATATATATATATATATATATATATATATATATATATATATATATATATATATTCGCGGTATATATTCGATTTTATAACGACTCCATGTACGTTAAAATAATACCACCCATTTTCCTTAGTAAATAAAGTAAGAAAACGTTACGTTTAAAAGCAGCTTTATTTTATTTTCATAGATAACTAAAAGCTTAAGAAAAACTTTTAACTTTATATTCAACAGAGTATTCAGTTAACATAAACCTTAGGTTAAATTTAAATAACTACCCAGTTGTTTACCAGGGTGCCAGGAATTCACAAAAGAATGTTTTTTCCGGGGACACGTTAAAAATATCTTGCAATAAAATCTCAAATACAAATGACTTGGTTTTCTATTCTTTAGGATGATAGCTAATAAGTCAGGATAGGACTTGCTTTGTTCCTGAAAATATTTATCCACGTGATATAAGATTCTACTATAGATGTAAGCTAAAATCTATATTTATTTTTTGATATAATTTTTTTATGAAATTTTGCTAATGTTAAGGTTTAATTAAAGTTGCAGATGTGGAACTTTAATCTGAGGTTTTATCTTCATGTTCCATAAGCAGTAGCTACCGACTTGTTTACAAGAGTGCCAGAAATTCACAAAGAAATGTTTTTTTTCCGGGGGCAGGTTACAAATAACTTGCAATAAAATCTCAAATACGATTTGGTTTTCTATGCTTTAGATTGGTAGAGAATAAGTCAGGATTGGATTTGCCTTATTCTACAAAATGTTTATCTACATAGTATTCTATACTACTATGGATGTTAGCGCAAGTTTCATTGTAAATAAAGCTTCTATAATTTTTATTTTAAATGTTATGGTTTTATTTAAATATGTGGATTTTTAATTCAAGAAGGACTAAATGTACAGTTTTAATTAATTTTTACATTTTATGAGCACTTGATTCATTACTAACTCACGTTGATATATATTTTTACAGCCAATGAAAATAAATATGCTATATATATATTTTATATATATATATATATATATATATATATATATATATATATATATATATATATATATAATAAATTAAAATTCCGGGTTTCAATCCGTTCGTCTAACAATTTGCACGACGTTTCACGAAAATCTCATTTGGCATTTTCAAGTGCTCTTGCTGCTGCTGCTACTCGATACTGCGATCTTGCTGCTGCTGCCGTTCGAAGCTAACTGTTAGTTTCGAGCGACCAGCAGCAGTAATATCGCACTCTCGAGTAACAGCAGCAGCAAGAGCACTTGAAAATGCCAAATGAGATTTTGGCGAAACGTCGTGCCAGACGAACGGATTGAAACTCGAAATTTTAACGTATTACATTCCACCATCCGGGAACACCTCTATTGTAATATATACGAAGCTGGTTTGAAAAGTCCGTGCAAAGTCCGAGAGATGGAACCACCGGCGCGTATCGAGGTCATGTTTAGTTGGTAGCATCTCTTGAATGAACGCACACCAAGTTTCAGCCATATCGGTCTATTTCTTTGTGTTTGGCATTCGTGTGAATCAAGGAATTCGAGTGATTTTCAAGAAATGGACGAAAAAGAATTTCGTGTGGTGATTAAACATTACTTTATGAAAGGCAAAACGCCTCAGGAGACTAAAGAGAAGCTTGATAAACATTATGGTGACTCTGCACCTTCGATTAGAACAGTTTATAAGTGGTTTCAAAATTTTCGGACTGGCCATATGGGCACAAGTGACGCTGAACATTCTGGACGGCCTGTGGAGGTTACGACTCCAGAAATCATTGATCAAATCCATGATATGGTGATGAATGACAGAAGAGTTAAGGTGCGTGAGATTGCTAGTGCTGTGGGCAAACATTTGGACATGAGAAAGCTAGCCGCAAGATGGGTGCCGCGATTGCTTATGCTTGACCAAAAACGGAATCGTGTGAAGTGTTGCAAGGATGGTTTGCAGCTGTTCCAGAAGAATCCGGAGGACTTTAAGCGTCGTTTCGTCACTGTGAATGAAACATGGATACATTACTATACTCCTGAGACCAAACAACAATCTAAACAATGGGTTACCAAGGGGGAATCTGCACCAAAAAAGGCGAAGACCGTTCCTTCGGCCGGAAAGGTTATGGCGACTGTCTTTTGGGATTCGCAAGGGATAATCCTCATCGACTATCTGGAAAAGGGTAAAACTATTACAGGTGAATATTATTCATCGTTATTGGACCGTTTGAAAACCGAGCTGCAAAAAAAACGCCCGCGATTGGCCCACAAGAAAGTCCTTTTCCATCACGACAACGCACCAGCACACACCTCAGCAGTTGTGGTCGCAAAATTAATGGAAATAGGATTCCAACTCGTTTCACATTCCCCCTATTCTCCAGACTTGGCTCCCTCGGAATACTATTTGTTCCCCAATTTGAAGAAATGACTGGCGGGACAAAGATTTTATTCAAACGAGGAGGTGATTGCAGACACTAATGGATATTTTGCAGACTTGGACAAATCCTATTATTCGGAAGGGATCAACAAACTAGAACATCGTTGGACGAAGTGTATAAGCCTAAAAGGAGACTATGTCGAAAAATAAAAAAAAGTTTACCCCAAACACATAAGTAGTTTTTATTTTTGCACGGACTTTTCAAACCAGCCTCGTATATATATATATATATATATATATATATATATATATATATATATATATATATATATATATAGACAGAAGGAGAGAGAGAGTCTCACAGGGCAACAATATTATTGTTCACGTTTTAATGTGCTGCTGATATCTCGTTAGTGTCTAATACGGTAGTCCCCTACAACGGAATCTGTGTATATCCACCTTGTCAAAAAGTACGCGGTTCCGACACAGAGTACTTTCAACAATACTGTAGACAAACTGCGCGTAACAGAGTGAAATAAAGAAAAAAAATATAGCGATCGCTGAAGCTAGATTCTTGGTTTTTCCAGCAGATCATTGACGTAAAGAAGAAAGAGAACACGAGACAATATGAACGGCTAAGGCACACGGTAATTAATAGTGACATGGTCACCGAGAAATCAAGTGCCATCCGTAACAAGGATCTCTAAGAAAATAAGGTTTCTACGCCGTTATCGGAACTCAAGATGTTTGGAAGTAAAATAGTTTCACTACGTCTTGAATCGAACCATGGTTTGCCTTGAAAGAGCATTTCTCCACGAAAGAGTTGCGAGCCAAAGTGACTCAAAAGACTTCCGTAACATAATGAGGTGGGTCGTTTCAGCCAAAACTAAAAAAAATTAATTAATTATTAATCTTGAAGCACTGTGTAGAATTCGTGTAATTGCTGGTAAACAAACTTTTTTTAATAACGAAATATTGTATTTCGAATTAATTTTATTACTAAAAATCCAACGCAAATATATGAATTTTTATTTCAACTGACAATCAGCATCGGTAAAAACAAACTATTTTTATGCAAGCTTGTTAAAAGAGTTTGTTATTACTGTATATTTTAATTAAACTGCAATATTTCACACTACAAAATATGTAAAATTGATATGTTTAATTACAGTTTATTTTGATGTACGTGCGTAAAGTATAATTTGTAAATAATAGTGTTACATCTATATAATAGCACACTATTTGACTACTTTTTTTCTGGCGTAATTGTTTATGTATAAATTGAGAAACTGTAATTTTAATCAATTATTAGATTGAAACTTAATTAATAACTGTTAAATATTAATTATTTTAACGAAGTAATTTGTAGCGATTTAAAGTTAGTAAGGTTAAGTAGAAAATACTCTTTTCAAGTAACCATAATAATGGTAATAATAATAGTAATATTTCCCCTCAGGGGCTAGGGGAATCCCAGGATTTTCCTAGTACGGGCATTGACAATCCCGAGGTACCTGAGTCATGCTATGCTGTGTGTGCTGATAACTTTTCAAAATAAGGAAGGACAATAATAACTTTTAAAGACAGGCCAACAAAAATAAGTAAAAAAAACACACCAACTATTTACCTTCTACTAACAGGCAACCCAATATCGGGACCTTTTAAGCTTCTGAGACCACAGAACACTGAAAATACCCCAAACAACAGTAAACCAATAAAAGAAGCATCGAACGAGCGACGTAACGCGGGAAATGGCAACTCTACCAGAACTATGAAGACCGGGCAAAAGAAAATGGACCTGCCAAAAGTACAAACCAACCTGCTAAAAGTACAAAACAAGAACTCACAGATTATTGGAAAAGTATCTGGTCAAAACCCAAAGTACACAATAATAATACCCCTTGGATCAAAGCCGAAGAAGACAAACATAAACATGTCAGAGAACAAGAAAATTCCACATTAACTACACAAGAAATTATAGAAACAATCAAACATACACACAACTAGCAATTCCCAGGAATAGACAATATACAAAATTTCTGGTACAAACAGTTTACTACCACACACGAAGCACTCACACACAAAATCAACAAAGCTACTCTACAACTACACATATTCCCCACTTTCCTTACACGAGGAATAACATACGTCAAACCTAAAAGCTCAGATACCAAAAACCCGTCAAACTACCGACCTATCACATGTCTTCTAACCCTATACAAGATCATCAGAGCCACAATTTCCAAGAAACTAGAACAATACCTAATAGACAAGATTATTCTCACAGAAGAGCAGAAGGGATGCAGGACAAGTAGCCGAGGATGGAAAGAGCAGCTGATCATAGATAGCGTGATCATGGGACACACTAGAAAATAACACAAAAACCTTCACATCTGTTACATAGACTATAAAAAAGCCTTCGACTCCATACCCCAGAGCTGGTTAATCAGAGCCCTAGAAATCTACAAAATCCACCAAAACCTCAGGCAATTTCTCGTACAAATTATGAAAACATGGAAAACCAAAATCCACCTAAAAACACAAATCGATCACATCCAAACAGAAGAGTTGTACATCAGACGGGGTATATTTCAGGGAGACTCACTCAGCGCTCTGTGGTTTTGCCTCTGTCTCAATCCACTGTCAAATACACTAAACAGAACAGACCATGGCTTCAAGGCAGGAAGGCAGTAGGAAGAGCAATCATAGGCATCAGATCACTACACACAAAACAAATACAAGCACTTAGAAAATTCTTTCACAGCAAGCAAACCAGCCTCCATATAGCAACAGTGAAAGCAGACTAAAACTACACACCTTTCGAATTTTCCCAGGCAAACACCCAGCAGACAGACACGGTCACACCCAGTTACAAAAGGAAAAGATGAAAACGTGGTCAGAAAAAACACTCCACGGAAAACACAGATACCACATAGACCAAGACGACGTAAATAAAAAACAATCATATACTTGGTTACAGGATGGGCAGTTATTCCCTGAAATAGAAGGCTTCTTACTTGCCATCCAGGTTAAAGTCATATTAACCAAAAACTATCAAAAGCATATCATCAAAGACCCAACTATTACAGAAGACAGATGCAGGAAATGCCACCAGCAGAAAGGAACGATCAAGCATATGACAAGCGAATGTAAAATAAAATCCTAGTTGGTTTTGTAATCTGTCAATTTCGGCAGGTAACAAATTTTTTGTTGTACTTGGCTTTCTCATAAAAACTAACTTTACTATTGGAAGAATTTTCTTGGTATGTAAAGCAGGAAAATAGTAAATTAGGTGAGACACTTAAAAAATATCCATGTACATGTGCGTTAAATTCTATTGGAAATGTCACCAAATAAACTTTCATAAAAGAAAATTTTTCGCTTTTATCCAATAAAAAATTAGTGCAATTTCCCGAGATTTAAACTGCATTTCTTCAATACTTTGTTGGCTTACTATTGTTCAAACCCTTAATTGTCAAATTAAACAAGTTCTAAAGCTAAACTTTTCAGTCAATAGGGTTGTAAAACTTTATTTAAAGCTGTAAAATAAATCCTTTACATTTAATAATGGGCGAAATATAGTTTATAATAATTTCATAGAATACAAGTGCAGAATAAAATAAACCAGACAGAAGAAAGTTTGTTATATTAGAAATATTTCAAAAATGGCTGAATAAATTTTTGATACTAATATAAAATTTTATATTAAGCATATATATATGTATATATATATATATATATATATATATATATATATATATATATATATATATATATATATATATATATATATATATATATATATGTATGTATATATATATATATATATATATATATATATATATATATATATATATATATATATATATATATATTAAACTCCGGGTTTAAATCCGTTCGTCTAATAATGAATTTGCACGACGTTTCGCCAAAATCTCATTTGGCATGTTCAAGTGCTCCCGCTGCTAACTGAGTTAGTTTCAAGCGGCAGCGGCAGCAGGATCGCAGTATCGAGTAGCAGCAGCAGCCGGAGCACTTGAAAATGCCAAATCAGATTTTGGCGAAACGTCGTGTAAATTCATTGTTAGACAAACGGATTGATTGAATTTTAATGTATTACATTCCACCATCCGTGAAAACCTTTAATGTAACATACATATATATATATATATATATATATATATATATATATATATATATATATATATATATATATATATATATATATTGTAACTTTTTCTCTTGCTATTTTTTTTTGCTCCATTTAGACTGCGTCTTTTTGTAACATTTTTAAATACTGGACGCCCCAAGCTTGAGCACAATTTTCTTGCAGCCCCGCTTTAATTTCTGATAATGAATTGAGTGAAACCTGATATTAAAAGAACTAAAGAAATTAAAGAAACACTAGCTCAGTTTTCCTTGGTAGAGAAATATGGGTAAGAGATAGTTTTTTATACGTCTTTCTGGAAATTATTTTCTATTTTTTTTTTAAGAAACCTCAGTTGTACGACTTTTTGTTTTTTAAGGGCACCACTCATTTTAAAATAGAAAGGATTTAACTTCAGCTAAGAAAATGAGAAAAAACTGAAGTGTTTTATGGATATTACTAAAAGGAATTAGTCTAGTACAACTGATCCTGAAAAGGAAAATAAATATTCAGTGATACACTTAGCTTTAATCAAAAAGAAAATTTATTCATGTTTTTTAAAAATAATAAAAGTTCTAACCTTTGCAGTTTACCAAAAAAATTCTAGCCTATACAATAGTTGTTACATTAAAATTTTATATTCTTATAAATCCCCGAAGGCGAGGTATCGTGCCTTACACTTCACTTTTTTGTCGGTGTTACATTGTAGTTAATGCACTCTCCGGGATAAGTCTATATAAGGGATTTGGTTGACTTACAGTGTTTCATTCCTGTCTGTGATGGATTTTGACCGATTTCACTTTTTTTTTTTTTTTAGCACTTAGAAAGCTCACTACAGCTTTTATTGTCGAAACTTAGCGACTCTGGTGAAGATTAGCCTACTTCGGCTAGACGGTACTGCCTGGTTGCGCTAGATGGAAACGACGACCGACATGGTCGGCAGCTAGATCAAAACCGCTCACTGGTCTGCGGCTCGATGGAACTCCTCTGCCTGGCGACTTCGATGGAAAAAGTCCTGCCGGCTGGTTCTCGGACGTTTAAATAATCGTGCGACCTTTGCCGGTCATATCACGTCGCTCCAATCTGAACTCCGGGTCAAACATTTGACCAATCGTGGCCTGGCGAAAGATTCGGTCCGAAAGCCCGCACAATAAACTATATAGTATATACCGTATGTCCTAAAACTTCTGTTTAATATACCGGTCGATATTTTAAAATAAAAATAAATACAATTTGAAATGGAAAAATCAGTAACATTACATGGTCTTAAAATCTAGGAAAAAATGAATGTTACATTACCCCCTTCCAAAAAGAAATAGACTACACTAGTCTATTAAACTTAGGCTACTTATAAAAAGGTATAAAGTGGTACACTATCACTTAATACTAAGGTCAGAACTTAAAACAAAATTACAAACTTCGGTCCTTACTACTAGACTTAATTCAATTAAGCACTAATATTAAGTACAATGAAAACCAAATGAAAATCTATGCAAGTACACAAGAATCTTATAACTAGACCTAACTTAATTAAGCACTAAGGTTAAGTACATCAAAAAGTAAATAAAAATCCTTGCATGAACATAGGAAATACCTTTCCAAAATAACAATCGCGGTCTTCTTATATAAAAGAATCAGCTCTATTATTGTTACCTAAACAAAAAAATATAACTTTGTCTAGACTTTTGTCTAAATCAAAAAAAAGTGAACTGAAATAAAATATGAACACCCCCCTTAAAATCTTTTAAGGATTGTCTGAAAATTTTTTATTTCAGCAAAAGAAATTTATAAAAATTCTTAAATAAAGAAGAAAAAATAAAAAAATGATTCTAGTGCAAACACTTACACTAAAAAGAAAAAGTCTTGTCAGACCATTTAGCACAAGGCCAAAAAAAAATAATATCTGGATAAATATCCAGACAAACGCTCAGGAAAAATCGCTATCCATGCTCTAGCTCATCGCTAAGAAAACATTCTAAATCTAGTATCACTACTAGTCGCACTCGGAAAATAATCGCATTCTATAACGCAATGTCGACGTCCTAAGACATCCAGACATGCTAAAATCGCCAGGGAAAACGCTCTGGTTGATCGCCAGAAAACACGTCAGCTCATCGCCAGCAAAACACTCTGGTATATCACCAGAAAAAGCTCGGCTCCTCGCCAAGAAAACACTCTGTAAATAGTCCTCGACTACACAAAGTCTGCGTTCTAAAAGAACAAACTCGCCATGATCATAGTGAGCAGCTATAAAAGCTAACTAAATCACTATAAGCGCAGTGAATAGCTACAAAAGCTAAAATTCACTCTTAACACAGTGAATAGCTATAAAAGCTAAAATTCACTCTAAACACCGTGAATAGCTATAAAAGCTAAAATTCACTAAACTGAATGATCCTGCTTCAAAAAGCAATGTTCACTAAGAACAGAATGATTAGTCCGCGCGCAACTAACATTCTAGGAAACATTCCCAACATAACTATATGAGACGGCAAGTCTCGAAATAGGACCTCCCTAAAGTCATAATCCTATATAGGAATCCATAAGCAAAACGACTCAAAATCTTGCATTTTGAGCACATGCCCTCAGGCAACCAACATACACCGAAATATATACAGAAATATGTACAGTAATATATACAGAAATATATACAGGAGTTCAAGTCCCAAACCTTTGGTTATGACTACTCCATACTGAGCTTGGTGAAAGCTCTTAGCAAAAGCTAATCAAATCTTCGGCACATCGCACCAAAGTGACAAATCTGCCTAGAAACATGAGCCAGAAAAAAACGCTCTCCGTCATTCTTCAGGGTGGCTACACAGAGAAATAAAACTTAACCAGCATTGCGCCTCTTCAAGTTGCATGAAGAACCCTCGTGTACTGGTCTCGCCCTAGAACAACAACGAAAAACATTCAATCCATCCCACATAACAGGAGACAAACACTTCACCACGATATACTGAAAGGTGGAGACAAAAAAAATACAGAATTGGTGACCCTGGAGTCCACCAACAAAAGGGAGTAGATTATAGCATCCACTAAACTAAAACGGTGTCTACCACACCACCATAAGTCAAAAAAAATTAATCAATAGGGTGTTCCGAAATACACTACTGCCAACAGCCTGTCACCACTAATAGGCTAATTGGAGCTGAGGTCGACTACAGTAGTTAGGCTCTCCTTTGGTTCAAATAGAAATAACCATTGGGTAACAAAACCTTTAAAGGTCCCAAAGGTCAAACGTTCACCCCCCATAGACTACCCTTCCAATCAGTCTGTTCCTCAGGAAGACTAACTCCCTGCCAAACGTCGTAACGGCATCTGTTAGCACCCGGTGCATCACAGCCTGTAAAAACAGATAACTCATGGGATACAACCTAAAAGGTTTACGAGGTTGACTTAACCAAGCTTCTAACGAAATTTTAAAAAACGAAAATGAGCTTAAAAAGGCTACATGAAGCAAAAATTGCTCAATTTTCCGGTGGCAACGCAACAAAACTTTTGAAGACGACAAGAGCTTTCCCAGCTTAATCAGAAACAAGAAGAAAACATCGTTGACAGCTAAAATATTCGATCATGGTGTTAATCGTCTCCCTAAACAATAGCCTCTAGAAGAAACTGCTACAGGTATCAGGCATAACCGTTTTCTGTCAGCCCAAACTTCTAGATTACCTCTTGGAAATCTAAAAATTCGGTTAGGAATCTTCCTTCACTGCGCTTAGCCTCTCTTGATAAGGTTCTCATCTCGGTATCAGATTTTGATCATTTCTTTGTGAAACGACTGTCTTACTCTGCTCTCATCTCCTGTAAATGATCAGCCTTTAGTTCTCCTGCAGAACTTCAGTTTTCCATCAATCTGATAGTGAACCGAAAAAACTCATCAGACGCCTATGAGCCTATGCAAAAAAAATTTTTAAAAAAATTTGTGACTCAAAGGTAACGTTTAAACGGCTCTGAAAAAAAGAAAATACCCTTAGTTTGTCAATTCAGAAGAAGATCTAAATCAAAATAATCCAAGTCTTAGACTTACTGGATAAACCAAAATCAATTTACTCTTAATTGCACCCAAAATATACCACTAAGGTAATAAAAATACACCCTCTCGGGTAGCAAACTTTGAAATTGCTCTTATACATTTTGACTCTACATCATACAACACGAGCTTCATCCTGCGCTTGTCCTAACTCAAGATCACCTTGGATTGCCTCTAATCAAAATTTCGCTTCCAAGTGTCAAGAACTGGATATTATTTGGGGTCATAAGCAAATCAAATCCCGCGACCACCGACATACCAGTCTTATGATATATCCTGAGTGTGACTCCTTCGCAAGCTCGCAACAGCTGAGTCGATGCTAAACATCAACTACAATCAACCTAAGTTTGGATGTGATCAGTACCCAAAACCTTAGCAAAAACTATAAAAGTAAGCTATCCTCAGCTCAACTTTTATAACAGTCAAAAAAGACGAGGTCGTTACCTCTACAGAGCAACATCAAAAAAAATAAACTAAAGCAATTAAGATAGTGTAAATATAAATTATTCTTCTTCTGACAAACTTTCATTAGGGTTAGGTTCATTGAATGGTTTTAAGTCTTTAATATGCCAGCGTCCTACTTTAGTCCCATCTAAATTAACTAAACCATAAACTAAATCTGAAATTTTTTCTCTAATCACGCAATGCACATACTTAGGTACCAACTTAGATGTGAATTTATCTGCTGCACTGGAAAGAATTTTATTTTTTCGCCAAACGTGATCACCTATATTAAAGGCAAAATCCCTTTTCCTAAGATTGTAAGACTTACTGTTCCGTTCATAAGCCTTATGTATCCTACTACGCACGTCGGTGAAAATATCTTTTAAACCCTTTAAATTTTCGGCGTACGCACCCCTGTTACCCGGAATTATTTCGCTGTCAGCATTGACATCCAAGTCTAAGTTTTTATAATATGATCCAGATAGAGGTATATGTCTGCCGTAAACTAAGAAAGACGGTGTGAACCCTGTTACTTCGTGTCTCGCGGTATTTATCGCTTGTTGGATTTTGGAAATATTGCTATCCCAAGTGTCATGTGAATCCACGTAACTTCTTAAAGCGGTCCCGACTGTTCGGTTATTACGTTCCACAAAATTACATTGGGGAGAGTACACGGGATTAAAACGGATGTTAAAACCATAAGTTTCACTTAAGCTCTTAAAACTCTTAGAGGTAAACTGAGTACCGTTATCGCATATCAAGAGCGATGGAACACCGTGGATTAGAAAGACATTATTTTCCAAAATTCTCTCTATATATCCAGCTTTAGAGCTTTTCAAAGGAAATAGCATGGTATACTTTGTAAACCAGCAAGAAACCACGAGAAGCCATTTATTTCCCTTTTTTGAACGTGGGAATGGGCCTACTAGATCAGCTGCTATGACTTGAAAAGGGTAATTAACCGTTTTCTCTTTTCCCATCAGTCCCATAGGTAGTGTATTTGGAGATTTCTGCGCGCTCCACATACTTCACAAGTCCTCACAAACTTTACGATGTCAAAACGCATTTTTGGCCATTAATACTGTTCCTGAACCCTGTGAAGAGTTTTATAAAAGCCAAAATGACCAGAAGTAGGAGGAGTGTGACACATGTCTATAACTTCCTCTCTCTGTGGTTTAGGAACTAGTATTTTCCACTCGGGTACATTAATTTTTAAAGGCAACTGGTTTGGGATAAATTTGTACACGAAATCATTTTCCACCTTCCACTGCGGAAAATTTTGGGGAAATTCTTTAATTTGCTGCCGTAAATTGTCGTACCATGGATCAATGCGATCTACATCAACTGTATCAATTCTTACGCCAAACTGTGCATTAAGACTGTTTTCGTCCGCTATATTATCTGGGATTCTTGACAAAGCGTCAGGAATAACATTGTGGACTCCTTTTCTATGAATTAAATTAAATGTATGTTGTCTCAGCCTAATCGCCCAACGCGCTAGTTTGCCACTAGGGTTTTTAATAGAATTAAGCCACAATAAGCTATAATGATCTGTTATGACCGTGAAAGGAATACCTTCTATGTAGGGTCGAAACTTTTCGATGTTAAAGAGTACTGCTAAACATTCCTTTTCAACAACCGAATAGTTACGTTCAGCCTTTGATAAAGTTCTACTGGCATACGCTATCACTCTTTCCTCACCATTGATTTTCTGTGTTAGGACGCCCCCTAAACCAGTATTAGAAGCATCACTAGAAATATAAAACTGTTGGGAAAAGTCTGGTTGGGATAAAATGGGAGCTGAAACCAATAGCTCTTTAATCTTTATAAAAGATTCTTCGGCTGCCTTTGTCCAATCTATCGATTGTCCTTTTTTTCGTCCTTTCAAAAGATCATTAATAGGCGACAACAGGGTAGAAAAATTCTCGATAAAACGTCTGTACCATGAACACATTCCTACGAAGCGCTTAACTTCTGTAGTATTAGTAGGTCTTGCATAATTAACCATGCTTGCTACCTTATCCGGATCGGTACGCAAGGAATTTGAGCCTACAATATAGCCTAAAAACTTTAGAGAAGTTTTGAAAAAATCACATTTGCTCAAATTTATCGTCAGTCCGGCCTCTTTCAATTTATCTTTTACTTCCTTAAGTAAGCGAATATGCGATTCGAAGTCTTCCGATGTTACTAAAATATCATCGAGATAGGTAAAAATATGTGGCTCATATTTCGGACCAAATATGGCGTCCACTAAACGTTGCTGAGTTTGAGCAGCGTTCTTTAGACCAAACGGCATAGTGACGAACTGAAATAGACCTCGGCCTACTACTGCAAAAGCGGTCTTTTCTTTAGAGGATTTGTCTAAAGGAATTTGCCAGAAAGCCTTTCTAAGGTCTATCGAAGATACATACTTAGCATTCCTGAGTGATGTCAAAATTCTGTCGATGTTCGGTAATGGGTAGTTATCAAATTTGCTGACCTCGTTGAGCTTTCTTCCGTCAAAGCACAGACGATACTGTCCATCGGCCTTTTTCACCAATAAGATTGGAGAACACCAAGGACTGTTTGATTCTTCTATCACTCCGAGTTTCAACATTTCGTCTAACTCTTTATTTAATACTTTTGACATATATGGAGACATGGCGAAGGGCCTTGTCTTTACAGGACTGGCATCAGCCGTATCTATAGACATCTTGATTTTATTCGTTCGGCCTAACCTATCTTTACTACTTATTTCATTGAAAGAGTTTATTACTTTTTCTGCTTTTAAGCGTTCCGTCCGCGAGAGATCATCTAGGGTACATAGACGCGAGAAAAGGTGTTCAAAAGAACTTTCTGAATAACAATTTTTAAAGCTTGTTTGAGAATTGTCTTCTAGGGACTGGGGATACCACGAATTATCTTTAAAATTTACTAAAATTCCGAATTTTTGTGCAAAATCACATCCTAAAACCAAAGTATGTGATAGAGAAGGTACTACTAGAGCAGAGATTACTAAACAATGACCATTGCAGACTAGCGGCAACTCAACCGTACCTAAAACTTTTAGACGGCTGCCATCTGCAGTGGTAACACTTCTATTCTTGACATGGCATATTTTTATACTTAAACGACTTAAAATTTTAATACCATTCTGACCTATAACGGAGGCATTTGCACCAGAGTCAAATAAAGCCGAAAAATGGACACCTAATAGATTTATCTTGATATGCGGTCTGTTATCTAAATATTTATGCACGAATAGAGGAGACATGTGACCATTTGGAGAAGCAGGAGTTTTAACTTGAGAAGGAGAATTTTTATTAGACTTAAAAAAATCAGAAACTTTTTGTAACCATTTAGTCCAATCTGATCTACTGGAATATTTTTGTTCGTCCGTGTTTCTAGAACGTTTTGGATTAGGGGCTTTACTGCGAACATGAGCTTGTGACTTAGCCGAATGATTAGAGGCTTTTTTGTTGGACTTAGGATATCCGCCTCGGTAATATACCGTCCTTACTCGTTTTTTGTACATTTGGGGCATGATGTTAGTCTCACACCTGTTGTTCCACATTTGAAACAAAATACCCTCTTTGGTGCTGTACAATTTTGGTAAGTGTGATTCGGGCCTGTGCAATTCCAACACGTGAAAATTGCCTTAGGTGAAACCGGCTTGTCGTTCACTTTGGCTGCAGTGTCGCTAATTTTAGGGTCATTATATTTTCCTTTACCCGTTTTCTGGTTACTCCTAGGGTTCCGATTTACATTCCCAACTTTATTTGTCGAGACTCCACTTCGGCCATTTGGATTATACCTTACTTGATGTATATTAGTTTCGCTTTTTGGTCTGCTCTTTTCTAACAAATAATCGGACTCTTCAAGTTTTCTACATAACCCGGCGAGTTCGGCTACCGAATTTATATCTAGTAGAGCTAACCGATTGACGAAACTAGGCAGAATATTCCTACGTATAAATTTAACTTTGGTACATTCCAAAGGCTTGATGGACAACCTACAAAATAAAGATTCCATGTGGGCAATAAAAATCACAGTGGGCTCATCCTTCTTTTGTCGCCTCTTCTTTATTTCTGACCACAATTCTTCATCATCATCACAGTGCAAGAAGTCCTTCTTTAGCCTATCTACCAAGGAATGCCAGTCGTTGACACTTGATTTTATGCTTCTATACCAAATGAAGGCATCGCCAGTGAAAAATTCAACAGCAGAGCTGAAAAGTTCATCTTCCGATACTTTCCTAGCTTGAGCTATTTCAGTTAGCCTCTCCAAAAAAGGATAGAGTCTCTTTGAGTCTCCATTAAATTTCAATTGCCATTCGCTGACAGGAATATTTCTGGCTGCGCAATTCACGATTGGAGCTGGTACGTTTATGACTGGGGTTGTAATAGGCAGCTGTGGTAACTCATGACCAGGAGCTATCTTTTCTGCAAGATTTGCTTCCATGAGCACACACGTAGCTATTGTTTCCTGAACATATTTGGAAAGCTTCGACGCTTCCTCTTCGTCATCCGGCATGGGAATTCTTTGTACGCGACCCGCTACATGCGATAAACGTGATTTAACCCGGTGTACAAGTGAATCATTTGGATCGCCGTCATAACTATCGATTAAGTTTTGGATAGAATTTAAACTCTTTTCGATACCAGCCGTTTCTTCTGTATTATCCAGAGTGTCATCCCCTATTTTTATCATTTTTCCCGGCTCATTAATTTCTTTACTTAAGATCCTCGTTAGAATCTTTCTTTTATCCGCGACCGGACGTTCTGAGAAAGTACGACGGATTTTCAGTTCATAGTCTAATTCATATTCTAGTAGGTGATTGACTTTAAAATTGAAGGCTTCCATGATAAATGAATAAAATTTAAAAGAATTGTTTAAAAAGTCGTAAAAATATTCCTCCTGTGCTCCCAATAGTCTAAATAAAAAATACGTAAAGGCACTTAAAATATGTAAACTTCTTTATCAAACATTTAAAAAATCTTCGACAATTTCACAAAAAATTTCTAAGTATCGCCTTGTATTAAAATTCCTTTACTAAGATAACTTAAGAATTTTCAACAAAAAATCTCCAAATATCGTTTCGTATATCCGCTAAGTATTTTTAATATTCATGCAAAACCTCGGTGAGAAAAAACAACAGTTTTTTGTTCGGTTATCCGTAAAATAAATCTATCACTAAAAATTAAAGTAAACCAGCACATCTGCTAATCTGAAAGATAAAGTTAGCTTTTAAGAAAAAAAAACAGGGATCTCTTATCTTAGAGTCAACAACAAAATTCAAATATCTATATCAGATAAATTGAAATAAAAAATTCTACAAATTTCCTGCTTTTGTCTTATTGCTATAGTGTAGCTTCGTTTAATAAATATTGTGTAATAAAAATATCTGCAAAGTTAGAGCTTTTATTTTGTTCGAAAGCTAGTACACTGAACCCTTTTAAAAAATAAAATTCCAAAAGCCCCGCGTTGACAGCGCTATTTTGTAACTTTTTCTCTTGCTATTTTTTTTTTGCTCCATTTAGACTGCGTCTTTTTGTAACATTTTTAAATACTGGACGCCCCAAGCTTGAGCACAATTTTCTTGCAGCCCCGCTTTAATTTCTGATAATGAATTGAGTGAAACCTGATATTAAAAGAACTAAAGAAATTAAAGAAACACTAGCTCAGTTTTCCTTGGTAGAGAAATATGGGTAAGAGATAGTTTTTTATACGTCTTTCTGGAAATTATTTTCTATTTTTTTTTTAAGAAACCTCAGTTGTACGACTTTTTGTTTTTTAAGGGCACCACTCATTTTAAAATAGAAAGGATTTAACTTCAGCTAAGAAAATGAGAAAAAACTGAAGTGTTTTATGGATATTACTAAAAGGAATTAGTCTAGTACAACTGATCCTGAAAAGGAAAATAAATATTCAGTGATACACTTAGCTTTAATCAAAAAGAAAATTTATTCATGTTTTTTAAAAATAATAAAAGTTCTAACCTTTGCAGTTTACCAAAAAAATTCTAGCCTATACAATAGTTGTTACATTAAAATTTTATATTCTTATAAATCCCCGAAGGCGAGGTATCGTGCCTTACACTTCACTTTTTTGTCGGTGTTACATTGTAGTTAATGCACTCTCCGGGATAAGTCTATATAAGGGATTTGGTTGACTTACAGTGTTTCATTCCTGTCTGTGATGGATTTTGACCGATTTCACTTTTTTTTTTTTTTTAGCACTTAGAAAGCTCACTACAGCTTTTATTGTCGAAACTTAGCGACTCTGGTGAAGATTAGCCTACTTCGGCTAGACGGTACTGCCTGGTTGCGCTAGATGGAAACGACGACCGACATGGTCGGCAGCTAGATCAAAACCGCTCACTGGTCTGCGGCTCGATGGAACTCCTCTGCCTGGCGACTTCGATGGAAAAAGTCCTGCCGGCTGGTTCTCGGACGTTTAAATAATCGTGCGACCTTTGCCGGTCATATCACGTCGCTCCAATCTGAACTCCGGGTCAAACATTTGACCAATCGTGGCCTGGCGAAAGATTCGGTCCGAAAGCCCGCACAATAAACTATATAGTATATACCGTATGTCCTAAAACTTCTGTTTAATATACCGGTCGATATTTTAAAATAAAAATAAATACAATTTGAAATGGAAAAATCAGTAACATTACATGGTCTTAAAATCTAGGAAAAAATGAATGTTACAATATATATACATATATATAGCGCTGAGTTTTTAATTTAACTTTTTTTATTTGCTAATATGATCGATGGCAGTTATGCATAAAATACAATATCGTTCAAATAACTACCCTAAATATGTTTACATGCGTCGATTGTAGAATAGTAATTTTTAATTACATTTTTATATATTATACCGTTTATTTCAGCAATTTCGTGTCGAATATTGTTTTTTAATAATCAGGTGTTTTTGGTTCGTTGACATAAACTTTACTCTTGAGATAACTCTAAAGAAAACAGTCTAACGGTGTCAAATCATATGATCTCGGCGGTCAATCGACATCGCCATTTTTGGAAATTTATCCTGAACCAAAACACAATCAGTAAAATTTTTGCGACGTAAATGGTCTTCTTCTTTTAGTTCTTTTGCCAATTGAATTTATATGCGTGCAAATGCAAATAACTACCCTAAATATGTTTACATGCGTCGATTATAGAATAGTATTGTTTAATTACATTTTTATATATATACCGTTTATTTCAGCAATTTCGTGTCAAATATTGTTTTTTAATAATCCGGTGTTTTTGGTTCGTTGACATAAACTTTACTCTTGAGATAATTCTAAAGAAAACAGTCTAACGGTGTCAAATCATATGATCTCGGCGGTCAATCGACATCGCCATTTTTGGAAATTTATCCTGAACCAAAACACAATCAGTAAAATTTTTGCGACGTAAATGGTCTTCTTCTTTCAGTTCTTTTGCCAATTGAATTTATATGCGTGCAAAGGCAAATTTTTGTACAAAATTCATCACATACTGCCATAACGAATGCCTAGTTGTTGAGAGCAACGTGGAATCGATGTTGATGGTTCATTAGCAACTCTGTTACGAACAGCAGTAATGTTTTTATTTGAACAACTAGTTCTTGGTCTAACTGACTCTGGTCCATTATGAACAGAACTAGCGTTTTAAAATTTTTTCCTCAATCCTTCATCATCAATTGTTAAGTGATACTAGGCATGTGTACCGGATAGCTCTGTATAATATGGGATGATATTAACTAATATTATATCTAAAAGTATACAGAGATTTTCTGTTAATGCTAGCAGTATACCTACAGGAATAAATATATGTTTTGTAGACTTGAAAATTATCTTTATGATTGATTAAAATGTGTGTGTATGTGTGAAAAAATTATTCGAAACCCAAAACGGTTTATTATTTCCGCCAATCTCTTGGCACAATGACTCTCGAACAATATAAGATATCGATTTCATCCAACTTCAAATAAAATATTATCTGTGGGAAAATGTAGATTTTCAGATCTAAATATCACCATTAGACGGGAAATGATGTACATATATTGACTGAACTTAGTTTTATTTACACCTTGTAATATAGCATTCATTTAGGTTAAGGCGTTTAGGATCTAGGTTGTAATAATTGGGAAATAACGATAATGGCCGGGCGTTGTATAATATTACTAGTTTCTGACCAATCTTTCTTACATTTTACAATTATTTTCATCACTACCGGGTCACGTATACATAGATTTGTATAAATTATTCCAACTTCCGAATTACCGAACCTCTAATCACAAAAGGTTTATTTTTATAAATACGCCAGCATTTTTTTGCAAACGTGATTGTTTTCGTCAATGTGATCAACAATTGTTCGATTCGTTTAATAGAAGCACCTCTTTCGTTCCTAGAGAGCATTTTTTTTAAGTGCCTAGCACATGTGCCACAGGGAAATCTCTAAATCGCTACAGGAGCGGAAAAAGTGATTCACGGTGGTCTTAAATCGCTGTAAATTGTGTGCAAATTATTCCAAAGGGATGAGGTTCTCCATATAAAAGACTGCTTAAAAAGGGTTGTAGGAGGAATAACAAGCTGAACCTTATACGGATGTGAAGTATTAGCGCGACGTGTATTTCTAGCATACACCACTCTGGGAGGCGGGCTACATCCACCGAACATTTTCCATGAAAATACTTGTAAAATAGGTTCAAGTCGCCAACCGTTTTTTTATGTTCCAACGAATCAAGGTGGCTGGCCAGTTCCGGGTCTTCAGTCAGGTGAACAGCACTCTTCTGAATAGAATCCAACAAATGCAGTGTATGAGCCTCAAACATGGAAGCAGTTTCCATCGTTGGTCGAATTTGAGCTTTGTAGAAAATTAACAGTTGTTGTGGAGTGTGAAATAATATTCCCAGCTTCTGAGAAGTTTTCTTTGCTATGCTTGCAACATGTTCATGCCAATTGAGCGACGATATAGAGGAACGGAGTGCCCCGACATAACTATGTCAGGCTCAGCAACGTTAACTTTTTTAGCAAAAATACCGCCTGGGTTTTTGTAGCGTTAAATTCTACTTGGTTATTGTCACCCTAAGACAGAATTTCTTCCAAGGTAGATTTCTTATATACTCTACAACAGGGATGTCAAAGATACGGCCCGCGGGCTGCATCCGGCCCCCGGGACGTATCAATAAGGCCCGCGATCGCAATGTGTCACAGAAAGAAGAATCATGTTTTTTAGAGCCGTATATTATATACTATATAATTAAATAATTCAGTACATTTTTTTTATTTGAATCTGGCCCGCCTACACATTCTAAATTTAATATATGGCCCTCTGCAAAATTGAGTTTGACACCTCTGCTCTACAACCTATTTAAATAGGTGTTTTTAATGCTTTAATTTTCTGCATTTTCCAACGATCTGCAATTTTCAACATATATTGTTATTCAGTTGGAAAAAAAGGATTACATTTTACACCATTAGTACGTATCTATTTTGCTACGTAATAGGATTAATATGGATGGTGAACCCCACAAGAATTGGATACATATACCCTTAGAAAACAAATACGGTCAAAATTACGATTAAATTCAAATTCAGTATTTTTTACAAACTGTATGTTGGTAAGGGAAATGCTACGTAAATAATTTTACCGACTTTTATGTATATATACAAGTATTAAACATAACACGTAGGCTGAAAAGTTTTTGGTCTGACACATAGATGTCGCCCTTTTCAAAAAAAATCGTATGATTTTAGGAAGTACCAACCCTTAAACGATACGTGTCAAAATTTCATGACATTTCGACGTTTACTTTACAAGTTACAGTGGTTTTAGCAACGCTACTTTTGATATTTTCAAAACAATGGAAAAATCGAATTTCATGTGTTGATTAAACACTGTTTTTTGATGGGAAAAAATACCATTCAAGCAAAGCAATAGCTGGATAAGTGTTACAGGGACTTTGCCCCTGGAAAATCACTCATGTTTTACTGGTATGCTGAATTTAAACGCGGTCGTACAGATTCAAATGATGCAGAAAAGCTCTGGACGCCCAAATGAGGTGGTTACACAGGAAAACCTAACAAAATCCACAAAATTGTATTGGATAACCGTAAAGTGAAATTGCGTGAGATAGCTGACACCCTAAAGATATCAAAAGAACGGTTGGTCATATTTTGCATGAATATTTAGGCACCGGGTTTGCTCACAGTGGACCAAATACAACAACGGGTTGATGATTCTGAGCGCTGTTTGGACCTGTTTAAGCGTAATAAAAAGGATTTTTTCATGCGACAATGGATGAAACATGGATCCGCCACTACACACTGGAATCAAATCGGCAGTCAGCTGAGTCGACAGCAGCCATTGAAAGCCGCCCGAAGCGACCAACGACACAACAGTCGGCTGGGAAGGGATGAGGGAGAAGGGAAAAACCCATCAATAGCGAATATTATATAAAGTTATTGGTGCGTTTGAAGGCAGACATCGCAAGAAACGGCCCCACATGAACAAGAAAAAAGTGCTCTTTCATTAAGTCAATGCACCGTGTCACAAGTCAATGGCTACGATGGCAAAATTGCATGAATTGAAGTTCGAATTGCTTCGTCATCCACCGTATTCTCCAGATTTGCCTCCCAGTGACTTTTATCTATTCGCAGACCTCAAAAAAATGCTCGCGGGAAAGAGATTTGGTTCAAGTGAAGAAGTTGTCGCCGAAACTGACGCCTATTTTGAAGGCAAAGACAAATCCTTCTACAAGAAAGGTATAGAAATGTTAGAAAAGGAGACTATATTGATGAATAAAGTCGAATTTTCCAAAAAAATATGTTTTAAATAGTTAGACCAAAAACTTTTCAGGCTACGCGTTATGTTTACATTTAGGTGCTTAAATAATTCGTTTTATTGTTGGAGGTAATAAATTGGTTTTTTCCATTAATTATTTAAAATAATTTATTAAATTACAACACATTTTAATATTGACATATATAGGTGTTTTTGTAAATAATGCAGATAGTAATATTGTTAAAACAAAACTACAAAATGTTATTTATCTCTTTATATCAGGATTAACTAGAAACACATGTTAAACGAACGTATGTTTTCTATTACACATTATTTTAACAAGCAGTTATTGTTAAAATTACTTTTTATAGAAATATTGTTTTAATATGTATGTTATGATATACTATAGATAATGTGTGCAACTATTATCTTTCTATGATAATTTGAAGTAAGCACTCATTATTTTGATAAAAATATTTCAGTTTGCAGATGTAGATGTCCATAAGGAAAAATGCAAGAATTAAATTAAATAGTGTAGGTTATTCTAAACAGTAGCTATTGCATTTATGAAGTGTATTGCTTTACTTTTTTCCCAGAGATTGCAGGATTTTGCCCGCTGTTTTATAAAAGTTGTTTGATTAAAATAGACGATACTTTCAGGTCATTAAAAATTTTTAGGCATTCCTTTTTGAGGGGTTCTTATATACCACATTCTATGCCCTTTTTAGGATTTATAGGAAAAGAAATTTCAAAGCTGTATTACTTTTGTATTGTTTCCTATTATAACAGATGCCCTTCCTCTGCTTAACACTATTTTTTTTAATATCACATTATTAATTGCCAAAAATTTAGAGTAGTCTGTCAAGTAAGAACGTGTGCGCGATAATTCATTTTTGGTAGATGCGATTCTAGCGATTCAGCAAAAAATCGTTAGAGGGAACCTTTGTCTACGACGCATTTTAGTAAAAGTATCAGTCGATTTCGAACTTTCGTCGAAATCACGTAAAATTCAAAATGAGTTACTTGTTTGCGCGTCTGTTCTAGGCGGTTTTGCTTTGTTCCCATCCAAAGGGGCCTAAAATGACACATTCTGCCGCCGCTAAATATATTAAAAAGTCGGTATCGTTTGTGAAGAAGTGAGTAAATCCTTTTAACGGGACGAAAAATGTCGACGACTTGTCAAAACGTGGCTTGGTAGGCTAAGTCACATCGAAGTCGAAAAACGAATCGTGTCTTTGTTTTCACGAAACCCGAAATTGACGATGCGTCAAGGAGCGGCAAAATTAAGAAAATCAGATTTGAATGTGTCCCATGGACCATTCGACAAGATCTTCGTGCTCATGTTGTCAAATTCCGAAGCACGTTGGAGAAACCCCTGCTGGGCGAAAATTACGTCGCGACGCGGCTTGCTTGAGCCCACGATAAGATACTAGAGTGGCCGTCATAATCGCCGGACGCCAACCCTGTTGAAAACGTTTAGTCTCTTGCAAAGAGAAAGCTCAGAGGAAAGACTCTGAGGACTTTGACTCAGTTGTCTCGGGAGATTCGGATAATTTGAAGATCTCGTCGACAGCATGCCTCGAGGATGCCAGGCAAGTATTGATGCAGGAGTCGATTGGACAACTTACTGAGATAATTGCTTCGTTGTTATCATCCCACAGAATATACATTCATGGCAAAAAATGTTCTGGAAACGCATTTTTTCAAGGTCACGTTCTTATATGACAGACTGTATATAAACTGCAAGCTGTTGCGTTGCTTCATTTCTACGAACCATGACAACTTTTTTTTTGTGGGTCTAACACACGTGCTGCAGGGAAGTCCCTAAAGCGCTCCAGGAGCGGCATATATGCGGAAAAAGTGATTCACGTTGTTCTTGAATCCCTGTAAATCGTACTCGGTGGGAAACACAGTCCTGGGCAAGTTATTCCAAGATGATGTTCTCCATATAAAAGACTGCTTGCAAAGCGTTGTACGCGGAGTAACAAGCTGAGCTTCATACGGATGTGAAATATTAGCATAACGTGTATTTCTAACATGCACCGCTCTGGGAGGAATTAAGCGGACTACATCTTTCGAACACTTTTCATAAAAATATCTGTAGAACAGACACGAGTTGCCAACCGTTCTTCGATGTTCCAGCGAATCAAGGCCGCCGGTCAGTTCCGGGTCTCCAATCAGAGGAACAGCTCTTTTCTGAACAGAATCCAACAAATGCAGTGTATGTTTGGGAGCGGAGCCCCAAGCATGGGAGCAGTATTCCATAGTTGGTCGAATTTGAGCTTTGTAAAGAATTAACAGTTGTTGTGGAGTGTAAAGCTTTCTGGTTCGAAATAATATTCCCAGCTTTTGAGAAGATCTCCTTGCTATGCCTCAACATGTTCGTGCCAGGACATATTTGCTCCCAAAATAACGCCCAACAAATTGAGTCACGATGCTGGGGGAATGGAGTGCCCCGACATAACTATGTCGGGTTCAGCAATGTTAACTTTTTTAGAAAATCTATCGCCTGGGTTTTTGTAGCGTTAAATTCCACTTGGTTACTGTCACCCCAAGATAGAATTTCTTCCAGGTCTTTGTTAAGTTGAACGAGTTGAACTAACTTTAACTCATAACTAATCTGAACACGAATGGATAAACGTATCGAGATTGAGTTAAAAATGGTTGAGTAGCGACTGAAGTTGACCATCTTTGCTTTTGGGTGACTCTTCATATGCCTGTGGTCTAAGGTAACAACAAAATAGATCCTAAAATAGTAGAAATAAAATATTATTCGCATTTCAAAAACAAATACAGTCAATAACTTCACAATTTAAAGTTTTAACAGCCGACGACTTGTAGTAAGCTATCTCTCTAAACACACGTTTGTTACACTGCTATTTTCCAGAATAATTTATGTAATGCCAGATTAAAACCTAATTAAAATACCAACGTTTGTTGGCATATGTCATTTTAGTCTTTATTTAATATGTTTGGACTTTTAGGTTTAATCGCCATATTTGGAAGTATTTTCATTCTGTTATAATCGTTGACAAAAACGCAAGTTATTCAAAATGTGGACCGTTACATAGCAGCCTCGTTACTATATTTATGAAAATGAGATTATAGGCAGTGCATGTACAAATGCTGTCAATACCTTTAATCCAAATGTTGAAATGGGAGTTATGGCATTGAATCCACAATGCAACAAATTTCAAAAACTAAAGTACTAACTACTCAGTATATATCACCACTACACCAAACACTTTATTTTTGCGCTCGACGCGCGTTTCGCTAACCATGTTAGCTTCATCAGGAGCGATGATTGACTAAAGCTAAACTACAAATCTACCCTATTTATACTTAGCCTAACCCTTGAATTACTCAAGCGGAAAACATAAAATTGATTGTTATATTGGAAATAATTTTGTTTTTGGAACAAAAAAAAAAGAAGGAACAGCTATGGGTAATTGCTTATCACCTTTCATAGCCAATTTATTCATGAGTAAGTTTGAAATCGAAGCCAGTCAAGAATTCGAATATTTCCCAAGGGTATGGTATAGGTATGTGGATGATATTTTCGCGATTTTTGATACAAAGAAAGCAAACATTGATGATTTTGTTTCTAAATTAAATAGCCGGTATGATTCCATTAAATTCACTTACGAAGTTGAGAACAAAAGACAATTGCCTTTTCTAGATATTTTAATTATTAAAAATAATAATAGATTAGAATTTGATATCTATAGGAAGGACACAGTAACAGATAGATATATTCCTAATGATTCATTTCATTGCAAACAACATAAATTAGCCTCATTACATTTTTTAGTTCATCGTTTGGTCACTTTCCCTCTGAATAGAGTAAACTTTAATAAAGAAAGGAATCGTATTAGAAATATAACTAGAGTTAATGGTTATGACGATGACTTAGTAAATAAGCTAATAAATAGACATAAGTTTAGGTTTAATATTCAGAATTCCACCTTTTTTACACGCGAAGAAAATAACATCAAGTATGTCTCCATACCATATAATCCGAAATATAGCAAGGGACTCGATAAGGTATTTAATAAGGTAGGCCTCACCTTAGTCTATAAGTCATCAGACAATCTGAGGAATATCTTAGGAAATCCCAAAGATAAGATTCCTAATTATGAGAAAAGTGGAATTTATGAAATTAGGTGTAATGATTGTGACAAAAAGTATGTTGGGCAAACTAAAAGGTCAATTAAAACAAGATTTAAAGAACACTTAGCACACTTAAAATACAATAGAACAGAAAAGTCTAGCATTGCCGAACATGCCCTTGAAGCTGATCATACTGTAACATTAGATAATCTAAGATTAATAAAAAATGTATCTGATAGGAGATTGTTGAACGCATACGAAAGTATGGAAATCATAAAATGTAAAAGTAGTTTAAATAAAGACAGAGGGCCTATTCCTTATAGTCCCCTCTACTGGTTACTTGACCGGAACTGATGGCCTTGCCTATGTCATTAGTTCTGCTTGAGTAATTCAAGGGTTAGGCTAAGTATAAATAGGGTAGATTTGTAGTTTAGCTTTAGTCAATCATCGCTCCTGATGAAGCTAACATGGTTAGCGAAACGCGCGTCGAGTGCAAAAATAAAGTGTTTGGTGTAGTGGTGATATATACTGAGTAGTATCATTGTGCCAAAGATTCCACATTCCCAACTTAGTAAAGTACTAAACTAAAACCATTATTTAAAGTGCCCGCCATGGTTTTTTTAGTACAGCTTTAGCTATTTTGGATATTCATCGATGTAGGGTCGGGAATTTAAAATTTTGCACTTGTTTGAGGGTTCTGGGGTTATCTGGTTTGACAGACTTTGTAGTCAAGTAGATTCAAATCTGGGCTACCATAAGGCCAGCTTGAACCAATGATGGAACATTGCTTTTTACCTGGTGTGGTGTTGTTTTAGTTTTTCTATTTTTCTTTAACTTTTGCACTAACAAATAGTTCGTAACGCTCATATATGCCGTCATTGGTAAATCCTCTTTAATAATTTAAGATATTGTGCCCATAGAGATGTTCATTTGTACACGCTATTACTTCATATTTTATTAGAGAATTTCTGTCGATACGAGAACACATTATTTTTTTGTCCAGGTAGAGTGGGTGCGATGGTTTTTAATCAACATTCTGAGTTAAATTGTTGTACCACGTATTAGTACTATAAGTAATTCTTTCGTTAAGTGGTAACGATTTTAAGAACAAGACCAATCTTCCACGTACTTTTACCTATTTTGAACAGCGATGAAACTGCAATATGATTTTTGGTACTTTCTCCTTTATTTGACGATAATATATACACTGAGTTCAACTGTATGCGTGGCCTCTAGACTAACGAAGTGTGAAATAACACGTCTGCAGGGGTACCAACGGTACCCGACCGTAGAGCGTGATTGACAGAATTTATGACTGTTGCAGAATAAAAAAATTAGGATTTCAAATACTTTCTGGTCACTCTTATGTCTCTAGAACGTATACGAGGAGCTATTTTTGTAATATTATTTGATATGTAACTATGGAGTAATTCAGGATATCTGTTTATCTGTCTGCCAAACTTTAAACATAAAAGCTTGTTTGAAGTAAAGAGCTAACATTTTGTTTGGTATTTTTGGAGTAATTTGGAAGGCAAATAACTAACCAAATCAGAGCACTAAATAAAGATAACCGATCGAGTGCAAGTTGGACTAGCGCAATTAGAATTCCGTACGTTAATTGCTTTTAATTCTTGCTTCTTACTTCACAAAACACGTCCCAAATGAGTTTTTACCAAAGTTTTTTTTCCGATCTTTAGTGAAAACTGTTTTTTTTATATACTAGATAAATTATTAAAGGTAATGCACTCGTGATAATTTTTGTTCAATCTGCATCCTGTAAAGAATATTCCAGAATTTTTTCAAAATTTTTTGATTAGTACTTTTCGAGATAAGGTGGGGGGGACAACGATTTTTCGCACTTTTTTAAAAATAATACAAAGAAAATTGTGCACAAGTATTACATTATATATATTTTTGAACTCGTCTTTTTACAAGCTTTCATTTGACACCCCACTCAATGACCTGGTAAAAAAAATGTCACTTCCGATTTAAACCCCAAAACTAACCCCTTAAGTCAAAATTTAACTTTCAAAACTACACGGCTCTGATGAGGCCATCAGTTCCTATATTAGTGCCAAATTCCAACTTTCTGTGTCAAATAGTTTCGGGGAAAACCGGATGTGACAGACAGACTAACTAGTATCCTCACTTTGAAGATTCATGATACGATTAATTAGTAGGAAACTCGCGGTGTACAAAGTTGACTAAACTTTTTTATAATTTTCGTTACCCTAAAGTAATAAAATACAAAGAAAAATTTTATACTTATTTCTTACTCTGATCGAGAGTGTTTTTTACTAGATCAAACTTTTCAAACTAAAAATTCAATTTAATAGGCCTGATGGTTTTGACAGTTTTAAGTCACATCTTTCGTGCTGGGGTACGTTAATACTCTTATTTAAAAAGGTAAACAGACTGCTAAAAGCAAAGTTTGGAGAAACAGTCTGACTAAGAATACACTTGGTTTTCCTATTCTATTCTAATATTTATACTCCTCTCATCAAGATGTATTAAAAAAAGGTTTCGTTCTTAAATCTTTGAAAATTTGTAAAAAGTTTTTAATTCAACGAAACTTGATAACAATTTCTTATTGCTTATTTATGTATAATTGTAGTTCAAAAAAGCATTATGTGCTACAAAAATAAATGCTTTAAAAATCAGATGAAATTCTAAATTTCGTCCAATACAAGTATATTCCTTCGCTTTGACAAATTTAGTTTCGTTTAACATTACTTCTTTTTGTGGCCTGCTGTCAGGATAGGAATTTATATTGAGCACTGTCAAATCCACGTAAGTACAATTTTAGACACTTGTATTGTTAAATATGTATATATATATATATATATATATATATATATATATATATATATATATATATATATATATATATATATATATATATACGAGTATATATATATCAGTAGCGTAGACCCACTTTTACTGGAACTCTACGGCCTTAGACTAATCTGAACACAGTTAACTAATAATGGATGACCGGAGCAGGAGAGATTTTTTAGAAAAAGAATGCCTACTTACCCGGATCGGGAGGGGGCGATATTTCACAATAAAGTAACCCTAAAAACTTCCACTCAATTTAAAATTGATGACTGGGAGGAGGTGAATATTTTTTTCAAAAAAAGAACACACAGAGAAGGTTTCATTTTCATAGTATTTCCCACATTTATAGGACAGGAGTTGGTATATAATATTATCGGAGCCTAGGGTTCATTAGTTGGCAGTAGACTAAGTGTTTCTGAACTATGCGAGGTATTTATGCGTTGTTATTACCGTAAACTGTAGCAGTGATTAGTTGACGCTGATTCTGACTCCTCTAAACTAAGATGTATGTTCTCGGCATTGATCCGTAGACTACTAGCTACTGATGCTTTGGTGTCTTGTTCTATTACATATTTCCACGACGCTGGAAGGTTAAAGGCATCATCTCTTTTACTTAAAGTGTTCCCAATTTCGATAGCTTCTCGGATGATCCTTGTTAAACCACATTAGCTATTTTTCAACACCACTTAGCGACAGGTCGTTGGTGCGGCGTAAAGCCTTACTGCCAAAGGCAATTTTTTCCCGCCTCGCCCAGTATATAAACCATATCAATTAATTCATTTTTAGGAAAATCCATAACTATTACCTTTATACGTTACTTATTACAACAAATTAAACTATTTTTACTTGCTTAATAGACATATCAACATTTGACAATGCCTACATTTTTGTCTTGGCAACTATGATGTTATAGCGTAAGTGTATTAAAAACAAGGGTAAAAATTGAAAAATTCAAAATAAATCGAAAACTATTAGAAATAGGTATATGACATACTTAATAAAAGTTGAAGGGTTTTGTAAAATCTATCAGAAAAAATAAAAATATACAGGGTGGGCCATTTAAAAAATTTGAGATTTTTTAATTTTAAATAATCGAAATGTATAAATTTATTTGGAACACCCTATAGCATCTAACTCAAATTTCTTTACATATATCTCTTTTTTTGATCTACATAGAATCAAATTATGAGTATTCCACCTTCAGAAACAATGGCGTTACTGACAATTTTTTACGAAACAGAAAACTAGTATTTTTTTAAAAAAATTGAAATATTAGAAAAACTACTAGGTTTAGGTATATAACGTTATTAATAAAAAAGTTATAACATTTTGCGAAAAATGTAAAAATAAATTAGAAAATAGGAGGTTCTATTTAAAAAAAAAAACATATGTTATATCTGCCACACTTTTTTAAAGTACCCTGTATACACAAAAATAATTTTAAACTGTGCACCTTAACATTCCCTAAAACTATTGTATTTAACATTTTTTCGTCATTCCCGAAACAAATGAGACACTGAACTTGACTCTATCGTTGACTCACCCTGTACATAGGTAGTAGTTGTTTGCATAAATGCAATAATGTCCGTGGCAGCACTACCACGTTGTCTAAAAGGTACCTTGAAATACAAAAATGTATGTTTCGGCACTTGGACAACGTTGACGAATATTACAACATCCCCGCCGATATCCTCAGGATATGAAAAAGGGTAAAATCCCTACTCAGGCGGGGAGGTGAACGATAAAAAAAAATAATCAAAACTGATCATTCAAAATTCTCGGCAATTCTATAAATGGTTACAAGATTATTTGATTGCAATTTTTCAAATATTAAACCCCCACATATCCTTCAAACAAATAAAAAGATTTGGAAACACGGGACAAAATAGAATGTTAAAAACAATTATCTTAAGCCGAATTGGTATAGAAATGCCCGGAAACCAATTGTAAGAATGAAAGGTTACATTTTTTTATAACTATTATTACCTGATAAATTGGTTCACTTTACAAAAAAGGAATTCTTTACGAGAGACACAAAAATAAAAATCAAAACATGATAAATAACAAGGGTTGGTAAAAGTTTATGAGAGGGAAAACCTATTGGGTAAGGAATAAATGATCCAATACACAAATACGGACCACCGACAAAAACGATAAAATAAATAGTATTCGAAACATTAAGTTAAAGTTTATTGTTGCCAAGAGAGTTTGATAATATATAGTAATAAATAAATACGTATTCGTTTTTATAATAAAACACAGACTTTGTACAATATTCTGCGCGATACATAGCACCAGTAAGTGATACGCCACACAGTTTCCTGGAAGCCTCTGGTGACCACCGGTGGTACGTTGATTTAACAAGATTTATTTATGGTAACATTGAACGGAAGCGTTCAGAAATCGCAATTCTTAGGATTAGACCATATCAATTTGGAGTAACTTACTAACATTTCACCTACGATTGCATGAGACATCTTCATCATCGGTGTTTACCGATCAGTGTAATGACGTTTTTTTTTTTTCACGTGTGTGTGTTACTATGGAGATCGTAATCTGAGTCTCTGTTAATATTTTGAACGTAGTTGTATATTTTGATTGATTCCCTTAACTTTCATTTATAGACAGACACTCACTACATCAGCAAGAACTTCTTGAGTTTTTCTTGTATTGATGATATGATCTCTAGAGTGTTGATGTTTAGCTACAGCTGATTGTACAACCAATTTCTTTTTTCTAGCTGATATTGATCGTCCAGTTTCTTTACCACTATCCGTTTGAAAACGAATTGCATCTCTTGGTGATCTCGCGTTCTCCGATTTTGTTAAGTGTTGAAGATTGTGCGAATGTTGAGTTTTTTAAATATTTCGACTGAAAAGCACATACGATACGATGTACATGAAGCAACCCTTCTAACCTCCTTCTTCCACCTTATTAAACCTTTGGATGTTCGACCACAAATAATTGATAAGGTAAAAACCAAACAAAACAGATAAAATAACATAATTTTGGGATTGTTTAACTCCAAGATCGGATACATGCGAAGCAATCCTCCCCCACCGCATTAGACCCTCATATTTTTTACTATAAATTGTTAATTGTTAATTAACCAAAAACTACGATAGTGATATTAAAAATGCAAACAGAATTGTCACGCTCTCAAAAGTGATGTCGCTCAAAATTATAGGCTCAATTCCTACTTTAATTATTCTATGTGCACTAAATTTGAAATTAATATATATTGTTGTTCGTCTAAAGTAGAAAATTGTATTATTCATAATCTAAGGACACTGAAACACAAAAGTCTCATTTACCTACATACACAGTAATCTCCCTTAGAAAGAACAATAACAATGGAAGGAACACAGATAAGTACAAATACACTAGTAAAATGTAAAATTGCGTCATTATTTTTTAAAGTTCTATAGTTAAGGAATTTTATTGTTAATTTTGACTCCAATTTTCTTGATAAATTACCACTCTAAAAACTTTAGTTACATTTAACCTAGAGGCTTGTATTTCTATCATATCTCCTCACTCTTCAATATAGACCTACACTTATAGAGTATGTTACTTAAGGGGACACCGGCGATATACTTGAATAAATGTCAACATTTTACATTAATAAATTATAGGGTAAAACTTAAAAAAAAAAGTTTTTTCCTTGATCTTGATCCAACCCAAATTATCAAAATGTCTGGTAATGACAGATACTATTAGCATGCCACCAACATGTTGTGTGGTTTTTTCGGCTTGGCACTTAGAACGCTATTTTAACATTACATGATACTGTAAGGGCAGTATTGTCCTGTACTATACATGAATATATTTATAGCGGTCATTAGAATATGCGCAGATTTTCTCATCTCTCGTTGAAAAAGGTTGTCCTAGATGCAGAATATGGATCCCGTTGATATCGTTTTCCAATCACTCACAGTACGTAGAAGTAATCATTTTGACGTAAAAGTAACATAGAAGGAGGCAGGCGCTATAAAGAATTTAAATTGAACATTTTCCTACGACATATTATAAAAGTATGAAAGATATGTATTTTAAAATACTGTAGTGGTCAAAAAGGTACCTAATAAAGTAAGTAGATATTAGTAATATTAGTTAATATGCACAACGAGTAATGTTAGTGGGTAAGTAATATTAATGGCATTCATTCTCAATTCCACACAGCTTCATCCTTTGTTTGCCTCAGGGTCTTAATACATGCACCCGATATTTTATAAGGCCATATTATTTTATGAGTGCATAAAAGAGCGTATTTAATATAATAATTTTATATTAGAATAAGAGCCAAATTAAATACTTGAACTTTTACAATGTATATTAAAGTTTTTACGATGGACACTCAAAGTACACTAAAATTAATAACAGATTGCAAAATACAGATTTAGCATTTATTTCAAGAAAAACTAGCAAATAAATTTACGAAGCTGAAAATGCGTCAAAATATTACTCGACATAAAATACGACAATCAAAAATACAAAAAATAAATAAAACTCTTTGAAAATATCTTGAGGTTGAGCTTCATTTATGTATTTAAATGTGGGGAAACTATTATAGAGAGTAATGGCAGAATAGTGACGACTAATTTCTGTTAATGTTAATGAGTGTTCTGGATAATTATAGTTGATGATTTTGAAAACTATAAAACAAAATGTAAGCGCAGTTTTAACAAGAATATCTAGCTAAGAATCGTCGAAAGTCTATGACAGATCCAAGGCATGCAGAAATTGTGTACATTTATAAATAATGTGTTGATGACTAGAATTTCTTTTTTATTTAAAGTAATTTCGGAATTGTTTAAATACACTGCACATTAAAAAATATTAGTGTATCTAAGGTATCTATGTAGTCATGAAAATGACATCACACAGTTTCAAAATAGTTTTTATGGGGCACAAATAATTCTTGCATCAAAATATCTTTAAATTGTACCCTGTTGAACTTCTTTTATATATTTAAATAACCTTACTTAAAACTACTGAGTGTTTTATACTAGTGGGTAAACTATTGTAGAAAGTAATGACAGCATAGTGACGACTAACTTCTGTTAATGTTAATGATTGTTCTGGATTTTTAAAGTTGATGATTTTGAAAAGTATAAAAGAAAATATAAGCGCAATTTTAACAAGACTATTTAGCTAAGAATTATCGAAAGTCTACGACAGATCCAAGGTATGCATAGAGAAATTATGTACATTTATAAATAACGTATTGATTACGGGCATGGACGAAATTAAGAACGAAATGATCAAATATGGAGGTGATAAATTACTGGAACAATTACAGATTTTCTTTAACAAAATACTGACAGCCAAGATTATACCATCCGAATGGAAAGAAAGCATCTTGATACCAATTTTCAAATAAGGAGAAAGGACAGATCCAAAAAACTATCGAGGGATCAGCTTAATGAGTGCGGTACTAAAATTGTTCATTAAAATCTTGGCAGAAGAAATAGTGTTAGTCGGAATCTGTGAAGAACAGCAAGGGTTCAGAAAGAACAGGTCTACTATAGACGCCATATTTATAATCCGCCAAATTACCGAAAAAGCCATAGAGTTTAATAAGATAGCCTCTATGTGTTTCATTGATCTTACCCAAGCATTCGATAGGGTACGGTTAACTGATGTCATAACCCTACTACAAAAAGGGGAATTCACCCGAATATAATAAAAATTATCGAAGAGTTGAACACCAACAACCACACATATGTAAGAGTGGCAAATAAATTAAGCGATAAAATATCTATGACAACCGGAATCAGACAAGGAGATAGCCTAAGCCCAATCTTATCCATCATAATGGATGAAATTATAAACGAAGTAAAGAAGACTGGGAGAGGATATCGATTGGGAGAGAAATAAAAATAATATGCTACGCCGACGATGCAGTAATCACATCAGAAGACTCACTCAACAAAGACCTGGAAGAAATTCTATCTTGGGGTGACAGTAACCAAGTGGAATTTAACGCTACAAAAACCCGAGCGGCAGTTTTTTCTAAAAAAGTTAACGTTGCTGAACCCGACATAGTTATGTCGGGGCACTCCATTCCCCTAGCATCGTCGCTCAATTTGTTGGGCGTTAGTTTGGGAGCAAATATGTCTTGGCATGAACATGTTGCAGGCATAGCAAGGAGAGCTTCTCAAAAGTTGGGAATATTATTTAGAACCAGAAAGCTTTACACCCCCACAACAACTGTTAATTCTTTACAAAGCCCAAATTCGACCAACTATGGAATACTGCTCCCACGTTTGGGGCTCCGCTCCCAAACATACACTGCATTTGTTGGATTCTGTTCAGAGAAGAGCGGTCCATCTGATTGGGGACCCGGAATTGACCGGCGGCCTTGATTCGCTGGAACATCGAAGAACGGTTGGCGACTTGAGTCTGTTCTACAAGTATTTTCATGGAAAGTGTTCGAAAGATGTAGCCCGCTTAATTCCTCCCAAAGCGGTGCATGTTAGAAATACACGTCGCGCTGGTGCTTCGCATCCGTATGAGGTTCAGCTTGTTACTCCACGTACAACGCTTTTCAAGCAATCTTTTATATGGAGAACGTCATCCCTTTGGAATAATTTGCCCAGCGCTGTGTTTCCCACCGAGTACAATTTACAGCGATTCAAGAACAACGTGAATCGCTTTTTCCGCACTCGTGCCGCTCCTGGAGCGCTTTAGGGACTTCCCTGCAGCACGTGTGCTAGACCAATAAAAAAAAAAAAAAAAAAAAGACGAAGATAACTTACAGAGACTTCTACATAAGTTCCAACAAACAGCAAAAGTGTTTAATATGCAAATATCTGTAAAGAAAACAAAATCCCTTACAATATCTAAAGAACCGAAAAGATGCAAACTCGCGATTTATGATCAGAGTCTAGAACAAGTGATGTCCTTCAAATATCTAGGGGCAAACATAACAAGTACCAGGAACCTTAAGGAGGAAGTAAAAACTCAAACAACAAAGGCATCATTAATATCAGGATACTTAAGAGATATAATTTGGAGAAACAAATATATGAGCACCAGGAGCAAAGTAAGAATATACAAAACATGCGTAGGACCGATCATGACGTAGCGATAGAAACCAGAGCGGAGAACACAATAACAAAACGACTCCTAAGAACAACAGAAATGCGAACACTTAGATCGATAACAGAACATACCTTATTTAACCGGAAGAGATGTCAAGAAATAAGGGAAATGTGCGAAATACAGGATGTGGTGAGATGGGCAGGGAATAGGAGAAGAGAATGGAGAGACCATGTGGACAGAATGCCAAATGACCGGTTGGCTAAGGTTGCAAAAGAGAAGCGACCAAATACACCTCGACCGCTTGGAAGACCACCAATAAGATGGTATGAGAGCTGATCTTCATCATCGCCCCTTTTTCTGGGAAACCTTTGAAGTGAACACAGGACATGGTCCTAACGTAGGAAGAAGAAGAAGTATTGATTACCAGAACTTTTTTTCATTTAAAGTAATTCCAGAACTGTTTAAATACATTGTATGTTAAAAAAATACGAGCATGTTTAAGTTATCTACGTGGACATGAAAATGACAACATACAGTTTTTAAATAGTTTCGATGGGGCACAAATAATTCTTATATCAAAATATCCTTAAATTGTACCATGATGAACTCCATTTATATATTTAAATAACTTTAATTTATACTCCTTAAAACTCCTGATGTGTTTTATACTAGTGGGTAATCTATTATAGAAAGTAATGACAGCATAGTGACGGCAAACTTCTGGTAATGTTAATGACTGTTTTGGATTATTAAAGTTGATGATTTTGGAAATTATAAAACAAAATATAAGCGCGATTTTAACATAAATATCCGCATAAGCATTGTCGAAAGCCTGCTACAAATCTAAGGCATGCATAGAGAAATTGTAAATAATGTGTTGATGATCAATTTTTTTTTATTTAAACTAATTCAGAAGCTGTTTCAATGCACTGTATATTAAAAAAAAACATGAGCGTGTTTAAATTGTTCAGACATCTGGAGAGAGACAGGAGCCGACAATTTTCTCCAGATGATGAGTTGAAAGCAGGTATAGCATCTTTTTTTGGGCGTTAACAAAATATTTTTTTGGTTGTTATAAAACAACTTGGGAAACGTTAGAATTAGTATTAGAGTGGACAGTAGTTATGTAGTAGTTTTTGCTTTATAGCTAGATAAATAAATTAAACCAAAACACCCATATATAAGAGTTTGGCGGACAAAGATAACCTTTCGAACTATCGAGATTAGTGTTATTAAGTTAATTCTGAAAATAAAAACAGTTTCTGTAAGTAAGAATATTCCCTAAGGAAAACAGGTCAACCTAACACGTAGGCTGAAAAGTTATTGGTCTGACACATAGATGTCGCCCTTTTCAAAAAATCCATATGATTTTTAGGAAGTACCAGTTTCAAACGATACGTGTTAAAATTTCATGACATTTTGACGATTAGTTTACAAGTTACGGTGGTTTTAGTGACGTTACTTTTGATACTTTCAAAACATTGGAGAAAATCGAATATGTGTTGAGTAAACAATGTTTTTGATGGAAAAAAAATACCGTTCAACCAAAGCAATGGCTTGATAAGTGTTACGGGGACTCTGCCCCTGAAAAGTCACTCATTATTTACTGGTATGCTGAATTTAAACGCGGTCGTACAGACACAAATGATGCGGCACGCTCTGGACGCCCAAATGAGGTGGTTACACCGGAAAACAACATTGGATGACCGTAAGGTGAAATTGCGTGACATAGCTGACCTAAAGGTATGAAAAGAACATGTTGGTCATATTTTGCATGAATATTTGGGCACCGGGTTTGCTCACAGTGAACGAAAAATAACAACGTGTTAATGATTCTGAGCACTATTTGGACCTGTTTAAGCGCAATAAAAAGAATTTTTTCTTGCGATATGTGACCATAAATGAATCGTGGATTCACCACTACACACCGGAATCAAATTGGCAGTCAGCTGAGTGGACAGCAGCCGGCGAATGCCGCCCGAAGCGACCAAAGACACAACAGTCGGCTGGGAATGTTTTGGCTTCTGTATTTAGAGATGCGCATGGAACGATTTTTATCGACTATGTTAAGAAGGGAAAAACCATCAATGGCGAATATTATGTAAAGTTATTGGAGCCTTTGAAGGCAGAAATCGCAAAGAAACGGCTCCAAATGAACAAGAACAAAGTGCTCTTTTATCAAGACAATGTACCGTGTCACAAGTCAATGGTTACGATGGTAAAATTGCATGAATTGAAGTTCGAATTGCTTCCTCATCCACTGTATTCTCCAGATTTAACCCTCAGCGACTTTTATCTATTCGCGGACCTTAAAAAAATGCTCGCGGAAAAGTGATTTGTCTCCAGTGAAGAAGACTGAGACTGAGGCCTATTTTGAAGGCAAAAACAAATCTTTCTACAAGAAAGGTATAGAAATGTTGGAAAAGCGTCGGACTGATTGTATAGCTCTTGAAGGAGACTATGTTGATGAATAAAGTTGAATTTTGCAAAAAAAATGTGTTTTAAGTAGCTAGACCAAAAAGTTTTCAGCCTACGTGTTATATTTTTGCTTGTATGAATAGTTGTGCCTGTTCCTCTTTTATTATTGAGTTAAACGTTTTTTAAATAGTTACGTAAGATCCATTTAATCTTCCTTAAAGCCAATTCTAAACCATTTATGTTAAACTTTTTTCTTTAAAGTGGTTAAAAGTTTACAAGCAGCGACGAGTCTGCGATAATATGCTTTGAAACAGTTAAGATTCTGGAGAAAGTACTAAATACTTTATTATTAACAGCAGTTTTAAAACTGATTTTTTATAGATATTGCATTTACATAATCTAAAAATAATTTCTTAAATTAGAAATTTAAATTTTAAAATTAATTATTGGCCCTCATGGACCAACTTTGCCGCTTATTTATGAAAAGAAATACAAATTCAATTTTCAAAATAATTTTTTTGGTTTTCTACCCATTTTTGCTATCTATTATCCCATTTTCTGATTTGAGATCATTAAAACGATGATTATTTCGATGCACTAAATTCATCGGAAGTTTTACTGGTTAACTGCGTTAAACTGAGAGTCAACCAGGTAGTATTGTTGAGATTAATTTTTTTGGTTCAACGTTAGGAATTTATTACTATATGGATCTTTAACAGGGTTCTAGAAAGAAATTGAAGCACATATATTATTTGTTCATTATTTTCAGTTTTGACAGAGGAAGAGGGTAAACGAGGTAACACGGAGACTGAAAAGTTTTTGTCTGACACATAGATGTCGCCCTTTTCAAAGAATCCATATGATTTTTAGGAAGTATCAACCTTCAAACGATACGTGTCAAAATTTCATGACATTTCGACGATTAGTTTACAAGTTACAGTGCTTTAGTGACGCTACTTTTTATATTTTCGAAGCAATGGAAAAATCGAATTTCCTATGTTGATTAAACACTGTTTTTTGATGGGAAAAAATACCGTTCAAGCAAAGCAATGACTTGATAAGTGTTGCGAGGACTCTGCCTTTAGAAAATCATTTATCATTTACTGGTATGCTGAATTTAAAGGCGGTCGTACAGACACAAATGATGCTCTGGACGCCCAAATGAGGTGGTTACACTGGAAAATATAAAAAAATCTACACAATTGTTTTGGATGACCTTAAAGTAAAATTGGGTGAAATAGCTGACACCCAAAAAAACGTGTTGGTCATATTTTGCATGAATATTTGGGCATGAGAAAGCTCTGTTCGAAATGGGTACCGCGTTTGCTCATAGTAGATCAAAAACAAAAACGTTTGTTTAAAGGTTTTGGTTACGATGGCAAAATTGCATGAATTGAAGCTCAAATTGCTTCCTTATCCACCGTATTCTCCAGATTTGGCCCCCAGCGACTATTATCTATTCGCAGACCTCAAAAAAATGCTCGCGGGAGATAGAGTGAAGAAGTTATCGCCGAAACTGAGGCCTATTTTGAAGGCAAAGACAAATCCTTCTACAAGAAAGATATAGAAATGTTAGAAATGCGTTGGATTCATTGTATTAATCTTGAAGGAGACTATGTTGATGAATAAAGTCGAATTTTATAGAAAAAATGTGTTTTAAGTAGCTAGACCAAAAACTTTTTAGCCTACGCGTTACATCGTCCTATTAGTTTTTAAAGTATTTTCAGTTTTACCAAACGACGATGAACGAGATGGGAATCGTTAAATATTGAATAGTTTTAATAGTACCATGGCTATTTTTTGGGTTTTTGCTTAAAATATGTACAAAATTTTAGCAGAATTAGTTAAAAAACAAAATTTATGGGGTTAGAGAAGTGGTATATGTCGTATTATACTTCCATTTCAGATGGGGTCGAGGAATCTGAAAATTATATTATTTTTCATTATTTTTATCTTTAATAGGACTTTTTCTCTGCTTAACTATTTTTTTATTGATACATCAAGTTATTTTGTAAAAGGACTATAGGGTGGGAGAATACAATTTGAATAGACTCTGTAGTAGATGGAAGGTAGGGGCTGAGAATTAATTTCTACATCTGATAAGTAGATTTTTACCATATATATGATTTAGCCTTATTAAAACCTAAAGTATGTTATTATTAGTTATACATTCGTAAGTGAAAATATATTTTTACTTCGCTCACTAATAAAAGTATGCAATATTTTTCATAAGAAAATCGTGTTCGGAGAGTTTTGAATTTCTTCATGATTTAAGGTCATCAGATCACGAGCAATATAGTGTCTAATTTGTGTCAGCGTATCGGTTTAGCGTTTGGCATTATAACTTTTGAGCGAAATGAGATGTGGACTTCATATTTTGCACATATATAATATTAGACTTAGGACAGGAACCCTTGGTTTTTGAAAAGTATTGCTTTAGGGGAAAGACATGAAAAGTACATAAATTTTGCATAGTTTCGTTAATATTATAAGATATATTATTTTTTCCATTTTCAGGTTGGGACAGCTAACAAATTTTAAGCATAATTATTTAAAATGAAGCATATTAAGGGATTGGGGAAGAGCTAAGAGGGGCGTGGCGTTAAGTAACAAAAATATTTTGTTTTACTTTCTCACATCACAGTTTTTTCATTATTTCCAATTTTAAAAGAAGCTTTTTCTAAAACTTTTCTCATTCATCGAATAGTTATACTTTAGTTAAGTTATTCTTGATTATAAGAAATTCATGTTTAATATTTATTTTAGAACTGCGTGTCTACAAGGAAAATTCTGGGTAAATCGCCTTACTTTTTTTATATTAACTAAAGAGTTCTGTAGAATACAAGAACCATGCCTGATACTATACGTACATACACCCTGTACAGCTCCGTTTTTTTTTCTATAAAATTCTCTCCATTGCACTTCCCTGAAAAAAAAAAAACTTTTTTAGTTATAAGTGAACTATTACATTGTCTACAAAAATGTGTAACGGAGCTGATGTTTGGGAATGTGATAAGGGCAAGATTTATATATGGTCATCAAGAAAACAGTAGGTATATTGGATTTCAGGCTTTCTCAAGAGGGTTATCGATGCACAGTAGAAAAATTGTGGCAGACAATAAAGATTCCAAAGGGACACACCGACATTAATGTTGAAGAAGTCAAAAGAGAATTTAGTAATTCCTGCTTGATAGTAACACTTGTTTTTATAAACCGATATATTATTTAAGAATCACTTTTCTGTTTTTTAAATTAAAATTAGAAGGTATTATTAAAATAAAGAATTGAAATAAGTACTAAGTTTGATTTTTTTAGGCTACGAGTGACTTAATTCGAGCATTACACATTTTAAATAATTATATGTTACTTTATCGTAAAATATTAATCACAAGAAAGTTGAGCATCGACGAGGTTTCAGAGATGTGAAGACTGCAATTGCAAATTCCTTGACTTAAAAAACACCGAAAGTAACATTTACCACATTTTCTCTAAATAATTAGACTTTAAATTACCTTTTTTTTATTTAAAAAAAAACAACGAAAAGCTACAATGATTCTGCCGAATATGTTTTTGAGGTCGCTCCATTAATCGACGTTCTTAAAATTGAGTATAATGCAAAAATAACACGACTTTTAGATTTTTATTACAATAACTTCAAGAAGGGCATCTAACACCCTACATTCTGAGCGACTTCGGTTTACCCATTCTTTTGCCCCTTGTATATTAAACTATTATGTTTAAAATGTGTTCTTCTTAACCAAAACAAGGACGTGGTTAAAACTTAGTAAAATGGGTTAGCACTCACTTTAAACCTTATTTCTCTGAAGTAATATGGCTTAAAAACTATAGATTCCTTCTCTGTATCATATACAAAACGTGAACCAAATTTCTCATTGGTATCCTTTTTGGTTCGGTTTGGTTCGTCGAAAAACTATATTTTTCCTGATCTGGTGGTAGGATGGTTGAACTAGGCTTGGGAAAATGCGATGTAAGCTTCCATACCAGCCAGAATGACAACGGTTATACAGTATGAGTAATAATATGTTTACCTTATCCATAGGAAAAGAAACACGTTATCGTAAGCTTCTAACCTTTACAGGTCATTCTTCTGGCTGGGGTAGCTAAAAAATAAGGAAGCAGTTGAAAAATATAAAAGGACAGATGATGAACCCAAACTATATGCAGATGTAAAAATTGTTCTAACTGATTTTGGTGTGTGTGTTTTCCTAAATATAAATCAGGCAATTTACCAATAAATAGGTATAGAACAAGGCTTAAGTTAGTAGAAGAAGAAGAAGAAGAAGTGTGCTTTAAAGCAAGGCAAATACGAGAAATTGCGACGAAAATAATGAAAAAAGATTTTGAATAAATAACAAAAAAGTAAACTGCCATATTGGAGATAAATTATAGAAATCCATGGACATAAGAGGATTTACACTTAGTGCGTTATAATTGGTGTAACAATTCATAAAGTGCTTAGTCACTATAGGTTTCTTTATTGCCATGTAATATAAGTGTACCAAATTTGAAATTGGTATTCCTTTTGGTTCCAGGAGTATCTAGCCAGAAGTCCGACACGGTGACAGACCGATGGAAATTTTAAACTGTCTTTAATGTTTTAGAACATAGATGTAAAAAAATACAAGGATCTCTAAACGTGATTTTCTTGTGAATATAATGCTTCCCTTGTTGCGAGAAATAAAAATTGTACCTGACGTACTCTTGCTCCTCACAATCAATAGTAAGTCATTTGAACGGAGGGTATGGCAGAATTGTAGTGGTATACTTGTTACAAAATTAAGGCAACCAACGAGGAAATCTTGCGTTAAATAAACGAAATGGCTAAAAGCCCATATTGTGCAATGATTCGTAAATAAAAAAATTGAGATTATTAGTAGTAAACTAACAAATCACGTATGGCCAAAGGAATTATTTTTAGTGATTCACACCTTAGGAAGAAAAAAGGGAAGTTGTGATCTTTTTGACTCAATTTCGACGATCATTTTTCATCAACCTCTAACATTTAATTCAGACCTGGCTCCATATAACCATTTATTTTTAAAATAGCCGTAATATAATATTTGACTGAATATAGTCAATAACACGTGGCTATGTAGCTTAATATAATGTTTGAAATACCGTGAAAAACAATTAAACCAAATGTTTTGAAGTGTAGCTAAATATGTTTTTATATAGAGTACGATTATATTTTTGGAAAATAAATAACCTGGACAAAGCAAATTGCATTTCAAAAAAACAGTGTTATATTGTATTTTACTTTTTATAGCCTAATTCATCTAGATAAAATTAAACTAGCAAAATACAACTTGTAACAAAATAAATTGTACGATAAAAATGTCAACAGAAATGCAAAACTTGCTGACAAAGGTCATCGAAAATAATTTAAAAATAGTATTAGTGCATTCTGATTTAACGTTGATGTATGTACATATATATATATATATATATATATATATATATATATATATATATATATATATATATATATATATATATATATATATATATATATATATATATATATATATATATATATATATATATATATATATATATATATATATATATATATATATATATATATGTATATATATATATATATATATATATATATATATATATATATATATATATATATATATAATCTTTGGAATCTGTCTTTTTGTCAAAAGCGACATCTCTTGCCAAAGATGCTCTGGAACTCAGAAACTTTGACGTAATATGGTTAAGAATAACGACTTAAGAAACCACAAGGTTCATCTGCATTATCTATCGACCACCAAGTGATACTTACTTTAGAACACTTTTCGCTTCTCTTGCAGACACCATCGATCATTTAGAAATTAACTATCCAAATGCCGAAATTGCCATCCTGGGCGACATTATTGTCCACAACATCAACTGGCTTGAGTATTCAAATACTACCGATGAACAAGGTCGTGAAGCTGAATCATTCACAATCAGTTGTGGCTTAACTCAGCTTATTGACGAACTAACACGGATCCCTGATCGAGACGGGGAGTTCGCCAGTCTTCTCGCTCTGTTTTTAACCACCAATCCAAAGATTTACACGGTCACTGTAAATCCGCCGTTAGGTTCTTCTGACCATAAACTGATTTGGACATCGATTATCCTACCAATCAGTGACAGGAAGGCGCCAAAACCGCGTAAGATTTGGCACTATAAATCTACTAAATGGGAAGATCTCATGGAATATTTTCGAATTTTCTCTTGGTTAGACGTTTGTTTTAGATCCGACGACCCATCTGACTGCGCCAAGGAGGTTTCGGATGTTATTTTGGCTGATAGGGAAGCTTACATCCCTTTTTCGAAGAAATGCCCTTCCAACGGCAAGCCTTGGTTTGACCGAAAATGCAAAGAGGCTGTTGCTTCTAAATATCTTACTTACCGACAGTGGCGTGAAAATTCTAACGCCATAAATCGTACCATCTTTGTTCGTGCCCGGAACAGCTGGAAAGAAATTATCGACAAAACCGACGAAGCACACAATCAATGAATTAGAAACAAACTTCTCACTTGTCCCAACAATTCGACGTCCTTTTAGTCAGTCGCTAAGGCAATTAGCCAAAATTTCACCAAATCCACCATACCACCACTAACACGGCCAGATAATTCTATTGCAAGAACACCTGTTGAGAAAGCAAACTTGTTGGCGGAACTCTTTGCTTCATCTTCTGCTGTCGATTTCCAAGGAAAAACACGACCTATTATTCCCAATACTACAGTCAGGGATGCCCGATATTGCCTTCAGCGAGCGTATCGTAAAAAGTACTTTAATGAAGTTAGACACCAAAAAAGCTTCTGGCGCTGACGGAATATCTACTATAGTACTCAAAAACTGTGCTAGGGAACTAACACTAGTTTTCTGTAGATTTTTCAACCTATCCTATAGAAAGGAAATATTTCCTTCCTGCTGGAAATGTGCCACAGTCCAGCCGATACCTAAAAAAGGCAAGAAGACCTTGCCAAACAACTACCGATCAGTCGCACTGCTTTCAATAATATCGAAAGTCATGGAAAAGGCTATCAATCAGCATCTTCTAAAATATCTTGAAGGATTCAACATTATTAGCTACTGTCAATATGGCTTTCGTAAACATAGATCAACAGGAAATCTTCTGACTTAAATAGATATTTGAAACAACGCAATTGAACACTTTGGAGAATCTCGAGCGGTTGCTATTGGTATATCCAAGGCATTCGACCGTGTTTGGCACGATGGATTGTTGGCTAAACTACGCTCTTCTGGTATGTTTGAAAAGTTCTGTTTGAACCTCTTATATTTCATCAGAGAGTGTTCTTTAAGAGTGGCAGTAGACGCATTTCTTTCTAAAACCTTCATTATCAACGCCGGTATGCCCCAGGACTCCATACTGTCTCCTATTATCTTTCTTATTTACCTTAACGATCTGCTGGAAAAGACCAGGAATCTAATCTAGCTTTGCAGATGACAGTACACTTATCTCGTCATTCACTTTGAATGTCCGCAGACAGCAGGAAGTCGTTCAACTTAACAACCTGCAAGAAATTCTATCTTGAGCTGACAGTAACCAAGTAGAATTTAACGCTACAAAAACCCAGGCAGCAGTTTTTTTTCTAAAAAATTTAACGTTGCTGAACCCGACGTGGTTATGTCGGGGCACTTCACTCAATTTGTTGGGCGTTAATTTAGGAGCAAATATATCTTGGCATGAACATGTTGCAAGCATAGCAAAGAAAGCTTCTCGAAAGCTGGGAATTCTGTACAAAGCTGAAATTCGGCCAACTATAGAATATTGCTTCCATGTTTGGGGCTATTCAGAGCTGGACTCGGAACTGTGCGACAGCCTTGATTCATTCGAACGTCCAAGAACGGTTGGCGACTTGAGTCTATACTACAAGTATTTCCATGGAAAGTGTTCGATGGATGTAGTCCGCGAGTACAGCCTAGAGCGACTCAAGACCAACGTGAATTGCTTGTTCCGTACACGTCTCGATTCTATAGCGCATTTGGGATTTCCCTGCAACACGTGTGCTAAACCCATAAAAAAAGAACATATCTATATATATATATATATATATATATATATATATATATATATATATATATATATACATACTTACATACATACATACATACATACATATATATTATGGTAGCGGGTATATACTCTTCTGCGATCCCGGCAGAGGATAGATATACTTCAGGGGCGCGACCCTGCCAACGCTAGCCTTGGTCTCCCCCACCTCCTAATATGGGGGGACATCAGGTCCTAAAAACATTAATCCTTCACCACATACCATCCTTCCAACTTCCTTACCCCTTATCAACACATTTGACTAGCGCGACAAGAAAATGGCTAAAAACTCCAAAATGAAAAATGAATATATCGAATTTCCACAATGCAGTACCCCAGGCGATGATGATGATGATGATGGTGATATATATACAGATATATATATATATATATATATATATATATATATATATATATATATATATATATATATATATATCTATATATATATATATATATATATATATATATATATATATATATATATATATATATATATATATATATATATATATATATATTGACGAATGTTCTCACGGGTGTGAAATGTAGTAGTGGTTTTTCGGGTATCCCGTGTTAGCTTAAAGTTCCTTGATGGATGGTTTCGCTCACGTTTCGATGGAATCTCTCTTCCACCGAAACATCAGCGAAACCGTCCATCAAGGGACTTTAAGCTAACACGGGATACCCGAAAAACCACTACTACATATATATGTTAAGATGGCGGGGAGAAACGGCATTGACAGTTATAAAATTAACTTAAAAATCCTATGTAATTCGCAAACATGATGCGATTTCTTACTAAGATTTTCTGTACGAGCGATTCGATCATGATATCCCTATGTACCATATTTTTCGATGCTGAAACCGAATTTGAGGTCAAAATATCCAGTCTCGTCAGGATGGGTACATGAAGTTTCCATCTTTACTTTGCGAATGTAAAGAGATTTTCGTAATTTTTTAAGTATCTTTTGAGGTTTGGACGAATTTATTAATAAAAATGTCATTTAAATGTATGCTGTTATGTTCTTGGCACTCTTCTAAACTTACAGTGGAATTATTGAAGACCGGACATATATTTTTTAATTATTATAGAGAAGATAGATGAAATTTTAGTTTTGAGATATCTTTTCAAGAAAAAATACATCGGCATAAAATGGCCACGTGTAGGTCAACTTTTTACTCCACTTGCTAGAGAGAAATATTGTTTCTGGGTCGCTAGATCACATTATTACTGTCGTTCTGTCTTTCGGTGGGTCTGTCTATATCAATTTCAAATTTGGAAAACATTGAGACAAGAATGCAACCTACACTGTTTGAGGTAATTTGCTTTAGGAGAAGGTCGATTAATTGTGTTCATTTTCAATAATATTATAAAGATGTTTGTTGGTTTTTTGGTTATCTCTTTCTTAGTCAGCTGATTTCTACCATATTTTCAACCAAAATATTGTCGGGTTAAAATACACGACCGCTTTGTATTTCCTTAATATTCTTCATTATTAATTTTAAGACAATACAGTTTTTTTAGTGTTCCTTATGGAATACTTATAAGATCACTTCGGTGTCTGTCCGTCCATCCGTCTGTCTGATACACCCGGTTTTCTCCGAAACCATTTGACATAGAAAGTTAATATTTGGTACTAATATAGGAATAGGTGGCCTCATCAGAGCCGTGTAGTTTCGAAAGTTAAATTTTGGGGGTAAAATCGTAATTAAAAAAGAAAATTTTACTAGGTCATCGAGTAGGGTGTCAGAGGAAAGCTTGTAAAAACACGAGTTTAAAAATATGTATCGTATAATAGTTGTGCACAATTTTTTGTATTATTTTTAAAAAATCGCAAAAAAATCGCAGTCCTCCTATCTTATTTATTTATTTATTTATTTATACAAATTTTACGGGAAACCCCATTGTAGTACAATTTTAAAACAGGTACAAATGCAGATACAAAAATATTAAAAATTAAAAAGACAAACACGTGACAAAGACTGTGTCTAAATAAAAATATTCAACAAACACATAAACATCCTCAATAACAAAATATATAAAATAGATATAGGTAACGAAAGAACTAACCTTAGAAATATAAAAACAATAATAGTATTAACAATAGTAAATACTGATCAAGTAGAACCTCTACAGAGCCCTCAGCAGCTGGGACCTAAATCCCGAGATAGAGCTGTTAAACATATCGAGCCGGCCATCCAATGAATTCCAAGTCCTCAAAGCTCTATGAATGTGAGAGTGCCTCCCATAATTCGTGCGATGGAAGGGGATGCAAAAGAGATCATGATGGCGAAGATTGCCTCTGGGTATATTAAAATTTATTTTAGCGAGTAGTTGAGGACAGTCAGTGATTCCTTTAATAAGTTTGAAGATAAAACATACATCATAAAGGAATCTTCTCATTTCCAAAGTATGTAACCCTAAGGTCCTCCGCATGACAGTCTTATGATAATTCGCAAGTGTACCGTTGCACTTGAGTGCGGAAAATCTCAAAAATTTATTTTCCACTCTTTCGATTGTTCCCTTATGCAACTCATAAAATGGAGACCAAATTACCGTCGCATATTCCAAGTTTGCTTTCACTAGAGCACAATACAACACTCTCAAAACAGTCATAGGGAACTGCCCGCAATTTCTCAAAATAAAACCCAGCATGCTTAGCCGTTTCTGGCTAAGGGCAGATATATGCCTTATAAAAGTAAGTCTTTTATCGAAAACAACCCCAAGGTCCTGAACTCCTGTAAGGAAGTTGAACACCTTCAATCGAGTATGAGGATGGTACTCTATATTTCCCTCTATAGAAGCTAATGGTAAAACATTTGCTTACATTTAAATCTCGAAAAGTACTGATCAAAAAATTTTGAAAAAATTCTGGAATATTCTCCGTAGGGTGTAGATTGAACGAAAATTATCACGGGTCCATTACCTTTAATAATTCACCTAATATATATATATAAAAAAAAAAAAAAATTCAAGGTTATCAGTTTTCAGTAAAGATTTGAAAAAAACTTTGTTGAAAACTCATTTGGGGTGTGTTTTGTGAAGTCATTGTTCATTTTGTACCCTCGAAACAAAAATGTTTATTTTAAAAACAATTGACGTACGAAACACTTACTGCGCAAGTCCAACTTCCACTTGACCGATTATTTGGTATTATATTTAAAACAAACCCATGACTGCTTTCAGCCAAGACAGTTTCTACTAACTCTGTTTTACACTATTTAATAAATAGTTTGATAACGTCCATAACTCATAAGTGGTAAATGGCAAAACAGGTCGATACAAAACGTTCCTTAAATACATGCATTACAGGACTAATTAATTTTAATTATACTTTAGATTTAATAGAATATAGCTGAGGTAAAATATAACGTGCATGCAACTTAGAAGTTAAGTTAACATAGCGTGTATTGTCGGTAGTTTATCAAATAATAACCAGAGTTTAGGTTTATTATAATAAGATAATGATAGGACGCCCAATTAAGTTGGTATATACACAACTTTTAATAAAGTAAATATAGCTGCACTTGGAGGTAGTGTAACGTTTTAACCTGAAATTATTTCGTGGTAAAAGCTTACAAATTGCTTATAATAGGAAATAAATAGAATAATTGTATAGTTCTCGGTTATGTTCCATGTTTCAATTTAATTTTACACAGTAATAGAATCATTATAGTGTATTATTATGGATTATCATAATCAAATTAAAACCTACAATTTTATTCAGAAAAATATAGTGGCCTAACATGACAGCAGCAAAACTCTGGGAAACACGCCTTAAAAATGCTAGTAACGAACAAACTGTAGCAGTATTGGACATGAAACTACCAAAACTTTAAATCCAAGAGCAACACACACGATGAGTACAAGAAAATCCTACTACTTTTGTAGTTTATTGTATTGGGATGGGCCTAGCCTTGCAGAATTCCCGTGCAGGAGGGTCATCTCTCCTTCTAGAAGTAGTTTCGGCTCTAGTGTTCTGTTTTTTTCCTCGAAAAATCGCTTTTTATATCGATATGCGACCCAAGCCCTTGAACCTAGCTGCACTGCTAATGAAAAAATTTTGTTCAGCTATCTTGTCACAAATACTTCGCTTAGCGAAGTCAAAATACTTCTATCATCAATAATATCGGCGTAGACCATAAACATAGATATTACAGAGGCCTCACTATCTACAAGAGTCTATCTTGCATATAATAAAAACTAGTATCTATTATTTCAAGGAAGCAATGCTTTGGAATTACCCGATGTGGCCGCTTGAAACCCAAGGGTCAATATGCATGTTTCGTGACATTTCCTTAATTACACAACTGTGAGCTGCTATGAAAGCTTTTTTTTAGAATGTAAATGCTAATTTTTTTTCCTATGGACATGTCACACCTGCTGCAGGGAAATCCGTAAAGCGCTAAAGGAGCGATGCGTGTGTCGAAAAAGCGATTCACGTTGATCTTGAATCACTCTAAATTGTACTCGGCATAGTAAGTACAAAAGACTGCTTTAAAAGGGTTGTACCAGGAGTAACAAGCTGAACTTTATACGAATGTGAAGTATTACCGCGACGTGTAATCCTAGCATGCACCGCTTTGGGAATAAGTGGGCTAATACTGATAGAATAGACTCAAGTCACCAACTGTTCTTCGATGTTCCGAAGAATCAAGGTTGCTGGACAGTTGTGGGTCCCTGATCAGGCGAACAACTTTCTTCTGAATATAATCCTGTGGCTGTGTCTGTTTGGGAGCAGTATTCCATCGTTGTTTGAGCTTGAGCTTTGTACAGAATTATTAGTTGTTATGGAGTGTAAAGCTTTCTAGTTCAAAATAATATTCTCAGCTTTTGAGAACCTCTCTTTGCTATGCTTGCAACACATTCATGCGAAGACATATTTGCTGTCAAATTAACACCCAGTAAATTAAGCGACGATGCTGGAGAAATAGAGTGACCCGACGTAACTATGTCAGGTTCAGCAACGTTAACATTTTTAGAAAAAACTGACACAGACACGGACGGACACAGTATGGAGCCTTAGGGCACACTCGCGTTGATAGTGGAAGTATTAGGAAGAAATCCGTCGACTGCTACTCTTAGAGATCACTCTCTGAGGAAATACGAGAGCCATATACAGAACTTTTCAGACATACCTTAAGAGCGTAGCTTAGTTAGCAATTCATCGTGCCAAACACAGTCGAATGCCTTGGATATATGAGATGTAACCGCTCGAGATTCGCCAAGATGTTCAGTTGTGGTGTTTCAAACATGTGTTACATAAGGTAGAAGATTTCCTGTTGCTTTTAGCTTACACAGCACATTGGTGGTCGGTAATAACATTAAACCCTTCACGATATGGTACAAGATGGTTATTGATAGTCTTTCCCGTGACTTTCGATATTATTGAAAGCAGTGCGACTGGTCGGTAGTTATTTGACAAGGTCTTCTTGCCTTTTTTGAGTATCGGCTGAACTGTAGCGTATTTCCAGTAGTAAGGAAATATTCCCGTTCTGTAGGATAGATTTTGAAAAGTCTACAGTAAACTGGTGCTGGTTCTCTTGCCCATTTTTTGAGTATTATGGCAGGTATTGCGTCAGCGCCAGAAGCTTTTTTGGTGTCTAGCTTCATTAAAATACGTTTTTTGATAAATGAATACAATTTTTTTTATATAGTCAAACATGAACGGGTTTGAAGGATGGGGGAGCTTGCTTCGGATATAACCTGTTTTTTGTTTTTTTTTGTGAATCTTGGTGTAGAAAATTCTGAAAATGATGTAATTTTTTTAATATTTTCAATTTTAACCGAAGTCCGTTCTTTGCTGAACTTGTTTTTTAATTGTAATGCTCGTATTAGGTTATTTTCTTATTCTGAGAAAGTCAAATTCAGTACTTATTTTAGAAATGTACAAGAGAAATACTGTATCCCACTATTTTAATTTTTTCTTAAATATAAATAATTACAAAGTTGGTGGGAAAGTAAATGTTCAATAAACATAAATCCATGTGTATTCCTATAGTGCCTATTTATGTAACACTCGGATTATATCCTCTAAAATAGGATTACTTTAAGCTTGAAACTAGTTTGGGCCACGTTTGCTTGTGGTTGGAAAGTTAAATTAAAATTTTACAACGCCCTTTCAACTTGTGTTTGGATATATGTTGTTTATAATTTGTGTATAAAAATCTTTAATGCCATTTTGTATTACATGCCTGTTTAGCCTATTTGGTTACATTTTCTTGTCTAAAGGATACGTATATATATATATATATATATATATATATATATATATATATATATATATATATATATATATATATATAAAACAAGTATGTATTTGATCTGAATTGCGATTTTCATCACTACAATACAAGGTGCTGAGCAGATAAGAGCACCTCAATTAAAACTGCAGAAATCAAAAAACAATTTTATGCCTATCAATCTTTATAATAAATTGCAATGTACTACGCGAAAGTTAAATCTCAAAAAGTTTAAAACCCTAATAAAGAATATAACCTTAGAACATGGTTTCTAAAGCATTGACGAATTTATGTTTACGCCTCTACCTATATGACAGGTTCTGTTGGTTTTCCTGTTTGGACAGTCCTTGTTTTTCAATTGCATTTTGTATTGTATTCCTTTCAATTTCATTTTGTATTGTATACCTTTTATGATTTGCTTTTTTCTTCTTTCTTTTTGTTTCTTTTCATTTCGTTGCTTGTATTTGTTTACGTTTTATATATATAGTAGTCATAAGAACTGTACTGTAGTAGTTTTTTTCATTATTTTTCAACCCCTTTTTAATGCCATGTTACTATAATAAGTTATAAGTTTACATTAGGAATTTGTTGAGACTATATATGTATATATATATATATATATATATATATATATATATATATATATATATATATATATATATATATATATATATATGTATATATGTATACAATATATATAAAATGCAACGTCTCTCTGTCTGTCCGTTAGTGCACTTATCACTGGAGAACCACTTATCCGATTTACGTAATTTTTTTTTTAAAACATACATATATTCTCTGGCCAGGTTATAGGCTATATTTTATTATGATAGGTAGCATAACGAATGAGCAGTGACGATAATAGTGAATGGAGTCGGAAAAAAAGTTTGCTGCTAGCGCGTTCCTTTGCAATACACAGCCTAAACCATTAAATATGGAACTATATTATGTAGTAGAGAATATCTATAATCTATAATATATATATAAAATGCAATGTCTCTCTGTCTGTCTGTCTGTCTGTCTGTCTGTCTGTCCATTAGTGCGTTTATCACGCGAGAACCACTTATCCGATTTACGTGCCTTTTTTTAAATTCATACATATATTTTTCGGCCAGGTTATATAATAATAATAATAATCTATATCTATAATATACATAAAATGCAACGTCTGTCTGTCTGTCCGTTAGTGCGCTTATCCCTCGAGAACCACTTATCCGATATACGTAATTTTTTAAATTCATACATATGTTCTCTGATGATATATATATATATATATATATATATATATATATATATATATATATATATATATATATATATATGTATATGTAAAAATGCAACTTACCTCTGTCTATCTGTCTGTCCGTTAGTGTGCTTATCACTGGAGAACCACTTATCCGATTTACGTACTTTTTTTTAAAACATACATATGTTTTCTGGCCAGGTTATCTATAATCTTATATCTATAATATACGAGGCTGGTTTGAAAAGTCCGTGCAAAGTCCGAGAGATGGCACCACCGGCGCGTATCGAGGTCATGTTTAGTTAGTAGCATCTTTTGAATGAACGCACACCAAGTTTCAGCCATATTGGTCTATTTCTTTGTGTTTGGCATTCGTGTGAATCAAGGAAGTCGAGTGATTTTCAAGAAATGGACGAAAAAGAATTTCGTGTGGTGATTAAACATTACTTTATGAAAGGCAAAACGCCTCAGGAGACTAAAGAGAAGCTTGATAAACATTATGGTGACTCTGCACCTTCGATTAGAACAGTTTATAAGTGGTTTCAAAATTTTCGGACTGGCCATATGGGCACAAGTGACGCTGAACGTTCTGGACGGCCTGTGGAGGTTACGACTCCAGAAATCATTGATCAAATCCATGATATGGTGATGGATGACAGAAGAGTTAAGGTGCGTGAGATTGCTAGTGCTGTGGGCATCTCGACTGAACGGGTACATAATATTTTGCATAAACATTTGGACATGAGAAAGCTATCCGCAAGATGGGTGCCGCGATTGCTCACGCTTGACCAAAAACGGAATCGTGTGAAGTGTTGCAAGGATGGTTTGCAGCTGTTCCAGAAGAATCCGGAGGACTTTAAGTGTCGTTTCGTCACTGTGGATGAAACATGCATACGTTACTGTACTCCTGAGACCAAACAACAATCTAAACAATGGGTTACCAAGGGGGAATCTGCACCAAAAAAGGCGAAGACCGTTCCTTCGGCCGGAAAGGTTATGGCGACTGTCTTTTGGGATTCGCAAGGGATAATCCTCATCGACTATCTGGAAAAGGGTAAAACTATTACAGGTGAATATTATTCATCGTTATTGGACCGTTTGAAAACCGAGCTGCAAGAAAAATGCCCGCGATTGGCCCACAAGAAAGTCCTTTTCCATCACGACAACGCACCAGCACACACCTCAGCAGTTGTGGTCGCAAAATTAATGGAAATAGGATTCCAACTCGTTTCACATCCCCCTATTCTCCAGACTTGGCTCCCCCGGACTACTATTTGTTCCCCAATTTGAAGAAATGGCTGGCGGGACAAAGATTTTATTCAAACGAGTAGGTGATTGCAGACACTAATGGATATTTTGCAGACTTGGACAAATCCTATTATTCGGAAGGGATCAACAAACTAGAACATCGTTGGACGAAGTGTATAAGCCTAAAAGGAGACTATGTCGAAAAATAAAAAAGGTTTACCCCAAACACATAAGTAGTTTTTATTTTTTTGCACGGACTTTTCAAACCAGCCTCGTATATAAAATGCAACGTCTCTCTGTCTGTCTGTCCGTTAGTGCGCTTATCACTGGAGAACCACTTATCCGATATACGTGCTTTTTTTCAAAACATACATATGTTCTCTGGCCAAGTTATAGGATATATTTTATTGTGTTAGGTAACATAAAGAATAAGCAGTGCCGATATTAGTGAATCAAGTCGGAAAAAAGGTTACCATTAGCGCGTTCTCTTGCAATACACTGCCTAAACCATTAAATATGTTGCAAAGAATATAATATATATAAAATGCAACGTCTCTCTGTCTGTCTGTCTGTCCGTTAGCGCGCTTATCACTTGAGAACCACTTATTCGATTTACGTGTTTTTATAAATTTATAGATATGTTCTATATAATTCGATATAAGCCTAGATAACGGGAGATAAGGTGAGATAATGGGAGATAAGTATAAATAATGGGAGATAAGGAGAAATAATGGAAGATAAGCGGAGATAAGTCTAGATAATGGGAGTTATGGTGAGATAATGGGAGATAAAGAAAAATAAGGGGAGTTAAGAAGAAATATTGCGAGATAAGTCGACATAAGCTTAGATAATGGGAGATAAGGTGAGATAATGGGAGATAAGGAGAAATAATAATATATATATATATATATATATATATATATATATATATATATATATATATATATATATATATATAAGCTAGGCTTATCTCTGCTCATCTCCCATTATCTCACCTTATCTCCCATTATCTAAGCTTATGTCGACTTATCTCGCAATATTTCTTCTTAACTCCCATTATTTTTCTTTATCTCCCATTATCTCACCATAACTCCCATTATATATATATATATATATATATATATATATATATATATATATATATATATATATATACATATATATATATATATATATATATATATATATATATATATATATATATATATATACTTAACATAACTTGTATGTTATGAATACATTTTTCCAAAAGCCAGAACATCTACGATGGACATGGCAAAGCCCAGATGGTACAACAAGAAACGAAATTGATTATGTGTTATCAAATGACAAGAATATTGTAATTGACACGACAGTCCTGAACACGTTGAGCATTGGCACTGACCATCAGATGCTCAGAGCAAAAATAAGAATAAATCTGAAGCAGGTTAGACGTAGATTGATAACACATGCAAAGATAAAGACACCAGTAGAAATAATAAAGTAAAACACAGACGAATATTTACAAACAATGGGAAATCATATAAACACGTAAACTACCAAGCGGAACTGAACTAAACGCACACTATTTTTCCTTAAAATATATGTTTATTCTTATTATAACAACAGTATGTTTGTGAATATGTATTTACAACTTAACATTACCATATAAAATCACCTTATGAGTTCTTTGCTTTTGGGGATCCCTAGTTTCAGAACTAATTGAGGCCTTATTCAGCTGATAGATGAACGAATATCGATTCTTGATCATTCAGAAGAGTTAGGTTGTCTTTTTGATCACCTTTCGGAGATTTACGATAATTTACGTACATAAGTAATATGTCATAGCATGTAGTAATATATATTTTTCGTTAATACCGTATTATTAAACCGTGTCTTATCTTGGTTGAACGGATTTGTAGTAAACGTATGCAGTATACTATAGAGGTAGTTTATAGTTTGTTTATGACCGGCAAGCTAATAAAGTTCCAAAGTCCATTATAGATGCCTAACATAAATTTATATTATCCAAAACCATTTTATTATATTTTACCCCTACATAAATCTTCTATTTGTGTCAAACAAATTTTGTGTTTAACGTATTTTTCACACGCAGATCCTTTTCGGAGAATATTTGGATGTACAGGATGATGATTAAAAAATCATTATACTGTTTGAAGTAAATATAATATTGTAACAGGTTACAGTGGTGTAAGTGCACAGGAAGAAAATTGTTGAATTAACCTAGTACTAACTCTACACACCAAGGTGAAAATATTCCGCCTAGATCGTAACTTAGATAGGTATTCGAAGTTTTATTAAACTAAATTTTAAATTGTAAAGGAATTGTAAGCCTAAAAAAAGATTTTTTTTTATTTAAAGCTGTATTTCCCATCGGTTTAAGTTAACACGTAGGCTGAAAAGTCTAGCTACTTAAAACACATTTTTTTTTTTGCAAAATTCGACTTTATTCATCAACATAGTCTCCTTCAAGAGCGATACAATCAGTCCAACGCTTTTCTAACATTTCTATACCTTTCTTGTAGAAGGATTTGTCTTTGCCTTCAAAGTAGGCCTCAGTTTCGGCGATAACTTCTTTATTGGAGCCAAATCTCTTTCCCGCGACCATTTTTTTGAGGTCTGCGAATAGATAATAGTTGCTAGGGGCCAAATCTGGAAAATACGGTGAATGCGGAAGCAATTCGACCTTCAATTCATGCAATTTTGCCATCGTAACCATTGACTTGTGACACGGTGCATTGTCTTGATAAAAGAGCACTTTTTTCTTGTTTATTTGGGGCCGATTCTTTGCGATTTCTGCCGTCAAACGCCCCAATAACTTTATATAATATTCGCTATTGATGCTTTTTCCCTTCTCAGCATAGTCGATGAAAATTATTTCATGCGCATCCAAAAATACAGAGGCTAAAACCTTCCCAGCCGACTGTTGTGTCTTTGGTCGCTTTGGACGGCTTTTATCGGCTGCTGTCCACTCAGCTGACTCCCGATTTGATTCCGGTTTGTAGTGGTGGATCCTTGTTTCATCCATTGTCACATATCGCATGAAATAGCCCTTTTTATTGCTCTTAAACACGCCCAAATAGCGCTCAGAATCATCAACACGTTGTTGTTTTTGGTAAACTGTGAGTAAACGCGGTACCCATTTCGAACAGAGCTTTTTCATGCCCAAGTATTCATGCAAAATATGACCAACACGTTCTTTTGATATATTTAGGGTGTGAGCTATATCACGCAATTTCACTTTACGGTCATCCAGAACAATTTCATGGATTTTTTTTTTATGTTTTCCGGTGTAACCACCTCATTTGGGTATCCAAAGCGTTCAGCATCATTTGTGTCTGTATGACCGCGTTTAAATTCAGCATACCCGTAAATGACGAGTGATTTTCCAGGGGCAAAGTCCCCGTCACACTTATCAAGCCACTGCTTTGCTTGAATGGTATTTTTTCCCCAAAAAACAGTGTTTAATCAATACACAAAATTCGATTTTTTCCATTGTTTTGAAAATATCAAAAGTAGCATCACTAAAACCACTGTAACTTGTAAACTAATGGTCGAAACGTCATGGAATTTTGATTCATATCGTTTGAAGGTTGATACCTTCTAAAAATCATATGGATTTTTTGAAATGGGCGTGTGTCAGATCAAAAACCTTTCAGCCCACGTGTTAGTTCAGGTCAAGTCTGCGCATATTTACATAAAAACACTATTCGCTGTCTAAAGTACTGGTTGATTGTATCAGCTAGTAACTATACAGACAAACTTATAGTACTGTCAATCTTTCAAAATTTATTTCTTTGATTTGCCGGCCTTCCACAAAACAATTAAAAGTTTAAAACCTAATGAAGTGCCAAGTTTTAGCTAGGAGAGATAAGAGTTGATAAATACTTATAATTATCAGGTAAATATTTTCTAAATTGGTATTTTAATCAGTTATATGTAACCATATATAATCAGCTTTTAAAATTAATAAATGGAAGTGGCAACACCACTGTGGTATCCAAAGAAGTTTATACTACAAAACACAAACAAGTTGTCATTCAGTTGTCTTGCGCCGTTGACGTTGATGTGGGATTAAAAGATACGATTCAGTCGCTTTCGTTCTGGCAGTCGATGTCAAATATGCTCTTTACACTGGGCTACCAGTTGATAAGATTTTAGCAAAAGTGGAGCAAGATCAGCGTATAAGTAGCCATAACATCGCCAAAGACCTAAGTATCCATCACCAAACAGTTTTAAACCATTAGGAGAAAGCTGGCTACCAAAAGAATCTGGATATTTGGGTGCCACATGATTAGACGCTAAAAATTTAGTCATTCAAATTTCTATCTGCGACTCTCTACAAAAAAATTCATCCCAAACACTTACCAGTTGCAAATGATACTAGACATCATCGAAGAATGGACCATAAAAAACGGTTTTAAATTCTCTCCACAGAAATCGGCAACCATCCACATCTGTAAGGGAAAATCATGTCTCCGTTTAAATCCAATAACATTAAACGGTGTACCCATGTCAACTACAACCTCGCACGGAAACCTTGGCCTGATCTTTGATAGTAAACTCAATTGGACCCCTCATCTAAAAGATTAACGAGACCGAACCTCCCAGGACCTCAATCTTAGACGCACTCTGTCCAACACTTCGTAGGGATTCGACTTTCAATTATAATTTATAAATCTCCAATATTATTAAAGATTAGATACGGAGACATAATATATGATTCGGTTGGAACCCAAACAAAGAAAATATTAGAACCAGGCTATGAGGTTGGCTTTGGGAGCTTTCAGGACTTCTCCGGTCCCAAGTCTCCAGTCTATTACCTCCACCCCTCCTCTAGCAATAGATAAATAACGCTCCCTCATCAAATACTTCATAACATCACTAAGCAGATTTAAACAAGTCAACTTGCCAACCCCCCAACGGGTTAATCTTTTCACTACAATACAGAATATCATCCACTTTAAACTCCCTCGAGATAATAACCCCAAGATTCGATTACCCTCTATTCAACACTTTTCCACCTTGGCTTTCTTCATTACCAAAGGTCAATTTCTCTCTCAGCGAACTCAGCATATCCACTCACTCTAAGGACCTCATCAGAACAATATACCACCTTCTAATAAACAAACATTATAAAAATGTCTCCTTATTTTTCGCTGATGGCTCCAAAACTCAAAAGGGCACAGCAGCGGCTTTTATGGGGAGAGGCGTCACCAGGAGGAAATTCAAATTCCCGACCCACTCTTCAATATTTACAGCCGAACTATTGGCAATCAAGGAATGCTTAAGATTTGCTGTCGGTTCCTGCTGTAATGATAAACATGTTATAATATCGGATTCACAAAGTGCATTGAAATCGTTAACAAAAGGCAACTTAAGCAACGCATACTTAAGATAAATAACGGATTTTTCCCTGCATACAGGAAATAAAGAAGATCACAATTTCTTATGGGTTCCTGGACATGCGGGCATTAGAGGAAACGGGAAGGCAGACCAACAAGCTAAGCTAGCAATATCGCTAAGATCCATCCATCAGACTGTCTCAATCTAGTAAAAGGAAAATTCAACAACCTCTTCTAACTCCAGTGGGACTTGGAAGACTCATCCAACAAGCTCTGGGAACTGGAACCAACGGTCTCTCCCCCATTCCACCACACATCGATGAGCCGAAAAGAGAACGTAATCTGGAGAAGGATAGCTGTGGGTCATTGCAACGCAACCCACGTTCACCTTTGAAAAAACGAGCCTCCTCTACTGTGCCCCAGCTGTAATTCTCAGTTAGCAAGCAAACATATTTTTGAATACCCGGATTTCTCCACAATCAGAATCAAACATGGACTTCTCCCCTTGCCAAAACAAACAATAAACTCGGAAAACATCCCGACAAATATTAAAAAGTACAATTTTTAAAAGAATTAATTTATATACCATATTACACAATATAACAAAAACATAAGCACAAACAACACGCTCAGCCAAAACCAGTCCGCACATGGGCGCTAAATGAGCATGCAGTCGATGGGTCCTGACTCCCTAAAATCAATTAATCAATCTCTACAAAAATGTAACAAGATCGTGCCATTTGTGGAGCGGTTGATCACAGGTGATGAAACGTGGGTCACTTTCGACAATAATATGCGAAAAACATCGTGACTGAAAAACGATAAAGTTCCAAAAATGATGGCACAGCCCGGATTGACGCCAAAAAAGATGATGCTGTGTGTTTGGAGGGATTGGAAAGGAATCGTGCATCATGAACTGCTGCAGCCTGGCCCAATGATTGATTCTGTACTCTACTATCAATTATCAAGATTAAAAAAAATCGGCCAGAACTAGTCAACAGAAAAGGTATCGTCTTCCACCATGATAACGCCAGACCACACACTTTTTTGATCATTCGGTGAAAATTAAAAAAGCCTGGCTGGGAAGTTTTAATTAATCTACTATTTTGCCCAGACTTTGCACTGTCAGGATACCATTTATTTCAGTCTCTGCAGAACTTCCTGGATGGCGGTTAGTTAGTTTCAAAAGAGGCCTGTGAAAACCACTTGAAATAATGTTTTGCCCAGCAACCCTAGAAGTTCTACAGTGACGGGATTATGCTGTTGCCAGAAAACTGGCAGAAGGTCGTCGAACAAAATGGTAATATATATTTGGTTTAATAATAAAGTTTTTTCAAAATATAAAAAACAATTGTCTCAATTTTGACTTTAAAAGGCTCAACCGTTTATATACACTATAAATGAACATGTGTATAACTACACTCTGTCACGTAAAAACCTGTCCACGATAATGCATTTTTGGTAGATGCGATTCTAGTGATTCAACAAAAAATCGGTAGGGGGAACCTTTGTCTTTGATGCATTTTCGTGAAAGTATCAGTCAATTCTGAACTTTCGTCGAAATCACGGAAAATGCAAAATGCGTCACTTGTTTGCACAGCAGTTCGAGGTAGTCTGTCTTTGTTCCCATCCGAGGAGGCTTAAAATGACACATTCCGCGGCCACTGAATGTATTAAAAAGTCGGTATTGTTTGTTAAGAAATGGGTAAATCGTTTTAACGAGACGAAAAATGTCGACGACTTGCCGAAACGCGGCTCGATAGACAAAGTCACTCCGAAAGTCGAAAAACGAATAGTGTCTTTGTTTTTACGGGACCTGAAATTGACGCTGCGTCAAGAAACGCAAAATTAAGAAAATTGGGTTTGAATTTGTCCCGTGAGACCATTTGATAACATCTTCGTGCTCATAATGTCAAATTCCGAAGCACATTTGCTGGGCAAAGATCACGTCGCGAAGCGGCTCGTTTGGGCCCACGATAAGATACTAGAGTGGCCCTCACCAACGTTGGATGCCAACCCTATTGAATACGTTTGGTCTCTTGTAAAGACAAAGCTCTGAGGACCTTGACTCAGTTATCTCGCGAGATTCAAAAAATTTGCAGAGTATGCGGAAAATCTCGTCAACAGCATGCCTCCAATATGCCAGATTATTGATGCAGGAGGCGATTGAACAACTTACTAAGATAATTGCGTTGTTGTTAGCACCCTAACGAATACATTGATGGCAAAAAAATGTTCTCGAAACACGAATATGAATGGTCACGCTCTTACTCGACAGACTGTACAATTTAAAATTTCATTATTTCTTATATATCAAAAACAAAAACTTTTTAGCTGTGTTTGCTTTCTCTCGTATGTCTATGTCAATCTATTAACTCTTTCATGTTGCCTGACTAAAATGAAGTCCAAACAACATTTAATAGAAATTTGATATTGCAGAGGCACAAATGGTTTGTAATTAAGGTTAAGATTTCCAATAGACATTCGAAAAGATCTTTTTACATGGTTTTGACAGGTTGAAAAGTCTATAACCCTTATAAGCAAACATATTAGATATCCGTCTGGATTAATCGGGCATATGGCAACAAAACAATAGACCTGTTATTATTATGAGCCCAATTTTGATTAAATGTTTTAGTATAATCATATTTTGTCTAAAACAATTATCTTAATTATATTTATGTAAAAAGACACCTAAATGTTGATTGGAGAATACGGTGGGTAAGGAAGCAATTCCAATTTCAATTCATTCAATTTTGCGTTGATTTGTGACACTTTTTTCTTGTTCATTTGGGTGTGATTTCTGCCGTTAAACGTACCAATAACTTTATATATTATTCGCTCACCATAGTCGATGAAAATTATTTTATGCGCATCCCAAAATTCAGGCCAAAACCTTCCCAGCTGGTGGTCGCTTCGGACGGCTTTCATCGGCTGCTGTCTACTCAACTGACTCCCGATTTGATTCTGGTGTGTAATAGTGGATCCTTGTTTCATCTATGACACATATCGCACGAAAAAGCACTTTTTATTCCTCTTAAACAGGCCCAAACAGTGCTCAGAATCTTCAACACGTTGTTGTTTTTGGTCCACTGTGAGCAAATGCGGTACCCATTTCAAATAGAGCGTTTTCATGCCCAAATGTTCATGCAAAATATCTTTGGGGTGTGAGTTATCTCACGCAATTTCACTTTACGGTCATCCAGAACAATTTTGTGGATTTTTTTTGTTTTCCGGTGTAACCACCTCATTTGGGCATCCAGAGCGTTCAGCATCATTTGTGTCTGTACGATCGCGTTAAAATTCAGCATACCGGTTCATGTTCCAGATATATTTTGTCTAAAACAATTATCTTAATTATTTTTATTTAAAAAGACACCTAAATGTTGACTGTGTCCTCCAAACTGGTGATTTGTTTAAACTTGCTTAATTCTTTTATGATGTGTGCATTAATTATAACTTTATAGTTATAGTTATTTTTAATGCACACTGTCATTTTTAATATCATCCAGATATACCCATAATAATTTTACAGTCTCTGAAGTTTTACTACGACCGAGAATTTCATAAGTTATCATCATATCAGGTATTAGTAGTATATAGTAGCTGTGAAGAGGCGCGGCACCTAGCAAATAAATCAAAAAAATCTTTTTTGGTAACCTCGAAAATTTACCCCAATCAGTCTAACCACCATGTCTCAGATGAATCTCCCTGACTTGACTATGAAGGCCCGGATATCAATCCACGCAAGGATGTTAGCCTTCCACCAACCAGAGTATTGCCGATCCAAGGACCTTATATCCAGCTGCTCAGTCTCAGATAAAGTGGAGAGGCTTCAGATCTAACAGTGTTTACCTACAGTATCCCAATTCACACAAGCAGATTTATGACACGCTTACTTGTATGTATATGTCTAGTATCACTGGGCTTGTGGAGGAATAATCAAGGTAAATGGTCACCAAAACTGTAGCTATATAACAAATTATTGGATGGAAGTCTTGTAGAGAAGTTATAAAATAGATTGTATCTATCTATATAGAGTTTTGGAAGATTTTCGACGGGGTCAATTTCTGGCCAAGTTTACTGCACTAGGTTTCACAGCTAGGCGGAAGTTAGAGAAATTTCTAATAGATTATAAAAGGCTGTTAAATTCACCGGCAAAGTGTCTACTGTCATAGATGTGACATCTGGAACTGTTGTACTCCTGTATTACTTTTTTTGTTCGCTAACGATATAATTTGATAACACTGGTCAACATGATCTTTGTTACACGCAACCTAGTATGTAATTTACACTTACCTACCTATTCCAATTAAAAACCCGCAAAAATTTTTGTTCGATCACAGTTTTTTTGTAATAGTGACAGTCACTTGAATTACGTTATAAGAGGAGATCGTTGAGAACATTGTTTTGAACTTAAGCCATCTTGGAATTAATAATTATTTTCTGTTTTCATTTGAGTAATCTACGTTCAATAACATGCCGAGAACTGTAACTGTAAATAATCCTGATCGAGTCTGTTACGTGTGTGGTGAACTTACATTCACTAGTCAACGGAGAAATTTTGAAACTCGGTTATTCTGAAAATTTCGGATTTCTAGTTCGACACCAAGATAAATTGTGGGTTCTCCATATATGTTGTGCATCCTGTGTTATTCTTTTGACTGGATAGGCTAACGGAACACGTCACAGGAACTTCGCAATTCCCTTGATATGGGCCGAACTACGAGATCACACATCAGACTGTTATTTTTGCTTGTCTGCAATTAAGGGCTTCAGTAGTAAAAGTAAACAAGCAATCAAGTATTCAAACTTACCATCTGCAAGGAGACCGGTCCCCCACAGTAAAGTGATGCCTGTACCAACACCAAGTGTACAATCAGATGAATCCAACGTGTCGTTGACTTTACCTCCTACTCAAGAGGACATGAGAGATTACACTTACGAACCTATCACCTCTTTCATGACACATTTAATAACACAAGGTGACCTAAATGACTTGGTGCGTGATGTGAGTTTATCCAAAAAGCAAGCTGAAGTTTTATGATCTAGTTTGAAGGAATGGAATTTACTTCATTTAGAAACGAGAATTTGGTATTTTCGCAATCCTGATGATGAGTTCAGAAGTTGTTTTCTCAGGAAGGTGACCTTTTTTACTGTAATGAATTTATTAGGGGAACACCAACTATACCAATACTACTATTTATAGACTTTTTAAAAGTAAGTCTAAGGGCTGTTCTTTTGCATAATGGAAACAAAATTCCTTCTGTCCCAGTAGCCGATGCCACATTAGTGAGTCATATGATAACATGAAGATATTTTTAGAGAAAATAAAGTATTGTATGCATTTTTGGAAAATATGTGAAAATTTGAAGATGTTTGCTATTTTATTAGGGCTATAACTTGGTTACACAAAATATTGCTGCTTCCTTTGTGAATGGGACAGTAGAGATAGAAAAAATCATTATATTAAAAGAAATTGGCCAAAACGTAGCTCACTTAATCCTGGACAAAAAAACGTTTTGTTTCCACCTTTGGTGAAACCAGAAGATGTACTGTTGCCACCACTACACATAAAACTAGGTCTTATCAAAAACGTTATTAAAGCGATGGACAAAGCTGGCGAAGGATATTTATATTTGAAAAAAAGTTCTCTAAATTAAAATTAAAGCGGGAATATTGGTTGGATCACAAATTAGAGAATTAATTAAAGATCCTATCTTTGAACAAAAATTAAATTCACTGGAAAAACCCGCCTGGATATGTTTCAAAAATGTGGTTAAAGATTTTTTTGGAAACAATAAAACTGAAAACTACAAAGACTTGATCAGCGAACTTTAGACGACCGATAAAACACTAGAATGTAACATGTCACTCAAAAGTCATTTTTTGGATTCTCATTTGGACTTTTTTCCTGAAAATCTGGGAGCAGTAGGCGATGAGCATGGTGAACGTTTCCATCAGGATATTTCAGTCATGGAAAAGAGATACCAAGGCATATGGAGTCCAAACATGTTGGCAGATTACTGTTGGACACTGAAGAGGGATATTCTAGAAGCTAAATATCCACATTTTTTCCAAAAAATATTACAGCAAAATCTGATGTGTTATACAAATTCTACTTTTATTTTATTGTTTCCATCTTATACTAGATTTAAAATATGACAATAGATTCCGTGTAACAAAAAAAAAAGTTGAAATTTTGTTGACCAGTGTAATTGGTATGATGTTTCTTAACATCAAGAATACCAGTATGTATGTCCCACCCACTGGACAGTTGAAAGATGCGATGTGACACCAAAATAACCTTAAGGCGCTCTGGCAGTAGATGTAATCAAACTAGCTTTCTCGAATAATTAAAATATGCTCTTATATTAAGTTTTTTCGTAGTAGAAAAAAGAAGAATTGATGTAGTCACGTTTCCGGTCGTTTTTAAAATGTTTTTTTCTCCAAATTTTAAGTAATATTGGTAGCTGTAATTTAAAAATAAAATAATATTATTACAATTAATATCCCTAGAGTATTTTTGGTGACAATGTTTGATTAATAGTGTGATGCAGTGCCAGATTCACCATTTTTTTATTTAAACAATGGCATAGTCAATATTAAATTCAAAACGTCGCTTATCGCGTTTTTGTTTCGCCACGTGTGTAGGCTCAATAATTTAAAAATTATTTTTTTACCTTCTCCGAAGTAAAGCTTTCTCAGAGAGTCATTTGGTTGGATTTTGAGAGATACTTATAATACACAGGAAGTTCATCATAAAATAAAGTGGTAAGGGTGTCACTTAGGGTTTTATTAATTTTACCTTCTGAACTTATGCAATTAATATGAACGCCAGACTGAGTGTTGGCTGCCCAACGAGACTTAAGAAGGAAGATGCGACCATTACAGTATTTCCTATCTGAGGCTATTCCATGCCCTACTTTATTGTGTTTATTTTGCTTTTTTTTTTCTATAATGGATTTTTTTTAAAAACAATCTATCTTTTATTTAGTAAAAAAATGCCAGTATAATGAAATTTACAGACAAAAAAACCTGCTTACCTAACATTTTCTTGTGTCAGTTTGAGATATATTGGGTAATGACTGGCAAGTTTTTATACTCATTTGTATTCCGTACACAATTTCACAAAACACGCACTGGCATTTGTTTTATCAGCAAAACAATTATAAGAAGTATTGTGTTTAAATACCGAAAAGGAGGTTTTCATAAGATTTAAATTGATTTACGGATGTGGTGTTAAGCTGAATTCAACCACTGAGAAATTGGAATTACAAGAATTTACTCTGTAATATGATATAGGAATTAATAAGAAAATTAATTAAGAACTGAATTTTTTTTTTCATTGAACTGGGCCATAAAAGAAAACTGATTGCAGTTTCAAGTTAGTAAATTATGTGATGCGTTAAGATCTGCTGAATAAGAATTTGAACTGATATTTGTTATATCATGTTCAGTTTTTAACAAAATCTAACATACAAATAAAGGGCTCCTGTGAAATATATCGCTACGCGAAAAAGAAATTCGAAATTGTCGATTCTTTTTAAATTAAGATCATTATTTTTCGTAATGGTATAATAAATTCCTTATTTACTATGGGTTAATACTTCTAATATTTTTACCAAAAATTATAACGTCGTTTTAAAGGAAATTAAAAAAAAACTGGTATGGTCAAAAGTTCTTTAAAAACTTTGACAAATAGTAGCTGTATATTGTTTTTAAAACCCTAAGAAGAAGAAGCAGGAATATTAAGAAATTTTAAAAATAGTACTTTTGTTTAATGCAAGAGAAATCGGGAAGCACAGTATTATCGGAATCATGATTATTAGGTAGCAAAAGAATAGGAAGATGGTTTAAAACAGGAGGGATGTTTCACCAAGTGAGAGGATGTATGTTTTATCAATTAAACATAATATTGTGGCTTCATTAATTTTTTTTTTGTAATTTTGCCTAATGAGAAAATTTAAGAATTTAGTTCTTTTCGCACAATTAGATGTTCTATGATCAACCGTTTTTCAAAACTGTGTATTTACTTTAAGTTTCACTATTTAAATCAAGAATATATGCATTTTTAGAGCACAACAAATCTTAGAAAGAAGCTAAGGAAAATATAAGTCTTGTAAATGAAAAAAAAAACGTTGCTGTAGGGTTTTAAAATAACCAGTTCTATAAAAGTTGTTTTAAGACAAATAATTGACATCATAAATCTAGATTGTTAGTGTTCCGCACGTAATTATGGGATTACTCCGGTATCCGTCTCTCATACCCGATTTTCACCGAAATTATTTGATACATAAAATTGAAATTTGGCTTAACTATAGGAATTGAGGACCCAATCAGAGCCGTGTAGTTTTGAAAATTAATTTTGACATAAGGTTAAGTTTTAGGAGGTGAAATCGGAAGTGAAAAAAAATTACTAGATCATCGAGTGGGATGTCCAATGAAAGCTTGAGAAAACATGAGTTTAAAAATATGTATGGTGTAATACTTGTGCACACTTTTCTTTGTATTATTTTACAAATGTGGTGAAAAATCGCTGTCTCCTCACGTTGTGAGTGTATTACGTTTGGTATAAAAAATTCTATGTGCCTTGACAATATGGTGGAGGTTTTTTAATATACTTTTCAGTATATTACTGATACGGAGTGGCTCGTCACTTCTGTTCCGAGACAAAATAATTTCATTTCATTTGTTTATAATTAAAAAAATATTTAGGTAGTAAATATTTGTTCTACACTTTTATTATTAGATTCTAGATTGAGCTATATTGATGTATTCGCTATTAGGTAGCTAAGATGCTGTAACTATTATTCATTATTGACTACGAAAAAATGTGAAAATATATACTGGATGTTAAGCTGTATATATGTCAGGTACCTAATTAAATTAGCCTAGGGAAGGATTTTATTTTATTTTAACTGCAATTACCATACGGAACAGTACTTGGTCATTTTTTTTTTTAAATTCTGCTTACACAATTTAATATTCTATAAATAATGTTACTTTTATACGCTTAATATTTAGACCAGAAGAATGAGCGAAAAACTATCTTTACAAAGTTTATTTAGCACACCAATGTTCACGAATTATTGATAAAATAAAAATAAAAAAAATACTGCATTTTAAATACCCAAAAATTTTATTATGAAAGTTGTTTTAAATTGAATTCTTGAATGGTGAGTTAAGATTATTAAATTAGGTTTCCACAATATGGTGTATTATTGTATGCTGAGAATAAGTTTTTAGAATTATGTACTTTTAGTACATAATTCTACAAACTACAGAGACATTAGTGTTACTGGTCGTATCAGTAGGTTGTTTGGAAAAATACCCCAGGAAAAAGTAAGAGCAAATGTTGACTACAGCATAAGTGAAGATCAGAGTGGCTTTCTACCGGGTCGCTCATGTATCGACAATCTCTTTACACTACAACAAATATTAGAAAAAAAGATCTCAACGGGAGAGGAAATACATCTCGCCTTCATTGATCTTGAAAAGACATATGATTCTATTCCACAAATTAAACTTTGCAAAACTCTGAACTAAACATAAATACCCATCTGGTAGTTATCATAGAAGAACTTTATAACAACAATATATCCTCTGTAAAAAGAGGAAAACAATTATCAACACCGATATTAATAACCAAAGGACTCCGCCAAGGATGTAGTATATCACCAATACTATTTAATCTCTACGTAGAACTAACATTAAGGGAATGGAAAAGAAAATGCATAGGAATGGGTATACCATTAAATGAAAACTATCTCTTCACACTAAGTTTTGCGGATGTTCAAGTACTTATGGCGCAGGAATCATTTGATCTGGACTTTATGCTGAAGAGACTCTACACCGAATACCAGAATTGGGGACTGCAAGTAAGCCTACAGAAAACAGAGTATCTGGTAGTCAATAGTGAGACACAATTTCAAGTTCTCATAAATGATGATACACTTGTAAAACAAGTTGAGGAATTTAAATACCTTGGGGCCATTGTAGATCGAAAAGGGCTAAGAAAAGGAAAAATAAAATACAGAATTCAAAATAGCAGAAAAGTAATAGAGTGTCTCAACTCCCTATTGTGGGATAAAACCAGATCCAAAAAGACAAAGAAAAGAATACGCCAATCAATGGTGGAGTCAGTTCTCTGTTATGGAAGTGAGATCTGGGTGGTAAGCGCAGAAATGAAGCGCAGATTACAAGCAGTAGAAATGGATTATCTGAGACGTAGTGCCGGGATATCTAAGCTTCAGCACATACCTAATGATGAAATAAGACGACAGATGAAGGCAGAAGAGACAGTTGTTGACAGAATTGAGATGCGCGGTTTATGCTGGTTTGGACATTTAATGAGAATGCCGGAAAATAGATGGCCACAGAGAATATTTCGCTGGCAACCTCCAGGAAAAAAGAAGCGAGGGCGACATAGACGTTCCTGGAATGAAGGCATGAGAAAAGCAATGGAAAAACAAAACCTGAACGAAGACATGACTCTGAACAGAGAGGATTGTAGTTTGAGTAGGCAACACTTGGCTGTATAATGATAATGTTACATGTATTGTAATTATCTAGCTCAATATGTGTATATATACTTTTAGTATCCAAATGGTTAAAAATCAAGATCATGAAACTTTTTAAAAATTTTAGAAGAAAATTACACGTAGACGAAATCATCTTATTAAATGAGATTTACACTATGTGAGATTCTACATGCTTCTTTAGGAAATCAAAAAGTTAAAAATTATTTACATAATGTTATTATTTTAATACGATTATATAATTACTTATATATAAGAATTTTAGAGGCGACTTATAAAAAGGTGGTCGTATGAAAATCGCGGACAAAAAACTATTTTATCTTTTAAAATATATAATTTGATTATTTTTGAAAGTAATAGTTCTTTAAAAATACTCAAAAGTGTGTATCATAATTAAGTCATGATGATAGCTATTCAACGCTTAATACTCCATATGACATAATAATTTACCTTGATCTCTCGCTATAAAAGTTATTTATTGGCCTGACTATAATTTTGACTTTATTGATACCCTTAGGGAAATACAAACACCAGTATTAACAAAAAATCTGTGGGTTACCATTCGGCTAAATTCCAAAGATTAATTCAACGGTGATCTCCGAATAAAAACACGTCGTCTGTGCCCTCTGGCGCAGATATTTCATGTCGATCTAATAGGATTTATCGGGTGCTAACCGTTTATTTGTGGACCAAGTTGTCAATAGTGATCGCACCCACCCTCGTTGATCGAAGTGGGGATAGATTCTTAATCAAGATGTTTGGGGTTTGATAAAATACCACGTGGCGTTTCTTTGCGTAGTCGAAATACCTTAATTATTGAAAAATTCCTCTGCAAACATCGCTAGCATTTTATTCTTTAAATAGTTATATCTCAAACATATATACAGTATTGTTCAAAAGTTTGGAAGCAGTGACTCTTTTCAATTAAAAAAACCGGTCAAGTGCAAGTTGAACTTGCACAATTAGTGTTCCGTACGATGATTGCTTTTAAAATAAAAAAACACACCCCAAATGAGTTTTCAACAAAGTTTGTTTCCAATCTTTACTGAAAATTGATGTCCTTGAATTTTTTTTTTTTTTTATATACCAGATAAGTTATTAAAGGTAATGCACTCGTGATAATTTTCGTTCAATCTGCACCCCCTGGAGAATATTCCAGAATTTTTTCAAAATTTTTTGATCAGTACTTTTCGAGATAAGGCGGGTGGACAGCGATTTTTCGCGATTTTTTAAAAATAATACAAAGAAAAGTGTGCGCAAGTATTACATTATATATATATTTTTTTACACGTATTTTCACAAGCTTTCATTTGACACCACACTCGATGACCTACTAAAAAAACTTTTTTTTCACTTCCGATTTCACCCCCCAAAACTAACCCTTTAAGTCAAAATTTGACTTTCAAAACTACACGGCTTTGATGAGGCCATCAATTCCTATATTACTACCAAATTTCAACTTTCTATGAAAAATAGTTTTGGAGAAAATTGGGTGTGACAGACAGACAGACAGACACCGAAGTGATCTTATAAATGTTCCGTACGGAACACTAAAAACAGTCAAGTTCAAGTTGGACTTGAGCCATTAGTGTTCCGTGCCGTGATTGCCTTTAAAATAAAATAAAATCCTTACCTAGGCTAAGTTAATTAGATCCTTAGCATGTATTTACCTTAAGACCGAATCTGTATTTTCAGGTGTTTTCTTAGTCAATAATGTATAATAGTTATAGCAGGGGTGCTCAAACGGTCGATCGCGATCGACAAGTCGATCGCGAATGCTTTTTGAGTCGATCTCAAGAAAAAAATTCCGATATAGAACTATTCACAGATTTTGTTTTAGGTAACTAAAACAAAATGTAATGAATAAACTACTAAAATCTATTCGATCCACAATTAGGCCAGAATAACCCCCTCATCACTTTCTTTTATCGTAATAACCCCTTGCTAGCGGCAAAAGGCGGTTTTATCAAAGGAACGCGCGGTATTTGTCAAAGAAAAGCCGCGTTTTTGATTCCCGCCGATTTTTCTAGAAACTTCGGGCGGCGTGTTTGACGGGAACATTCGAGACTTTGTTCGCGCCGATATAAATGTTGCGCCTGCAGGAATAGGAGTCAGTCTGAGTTGTAACTTGAAGGCGATACATCGATACAAAGTTTATTAATAAATAGTCCAAAATGAGTGCGGCGAAGAAAAGTAAAACTTATCATTTTAATAACGATTGGGAGGAAGAATTTTTCTTTTGTATGGTAAAGGATAAGTGCATTTGTCTCATTTCCCGTGCGTCAGTTACAATACCTAAGCATGGGAACTTAGAGTGGCATCATAAAACGGTTCATAAAAACTATGAAAAGGATTTTCCGTCACAGAGAATTAAGAAAACGAAAAGTACGTGATTTGATAACTTGTTTGAAAAAAGAACAAACCATGTTCACAAGACCAGCCAAACAATCAAAAGCTGCAACGATCGCGTCATTTAAAATATCTCATATATTGGCGAAACACAAGAAACCATTTGATGATGGATTGGTTGTGAAGGAAGCATTTATTGAAGCGAGCGAGACGTTATTTGGAGATTTTAAAAATAAAACAGAGATTATGTCTGCTATTAGAGAACTTCAGTTATCTCGTCCGACTGTCACAAGGCGTGTTGAAGTCATGAGTCAGGACATGGCAGATAAACTAAAACATGATATCGTGGAATGTACATACTTTTCTTTACAATTCGACGAATCCACCGATATGACAGACACTGCCCAGCTGTGTATTTTTATTCGAATGGTATTCAATGACATGTCGGCTAAGGAAGAGTTTTTGACAATGATTCCTCTGAAAGAAAAGACCCGTGGCGAAGATATGTATGACGTTTTCTTCAATTTTGTAACAAACTACAAGCTACCAATATATAAACTAGTATGCATTACAACCGATGGAGCACCAGCAATGACTGGAAACAAAAACGGTTTTGTGGCATTGTGTCGAGATAATGATGATTTCCCTTCATTTTTCTGCTTCTATTGCATTATACATCAACAAGTTTTGTGTTCAAAAGTTCTAAACATGGAGGAGATTATGGCATTGCAATAAAAATTGTGAATTCTATCCGTGCACGTAGCTTGCAACGACGGCTCTTTAAATTGCAGTTGGAAGATAGTGAGTCAGCTGAACACACTGATTTAGTTCTTCACACGGACGTTAGGTGGTTGAGTCGCGGAAAATTCCTAGAAAGGTTTCAAGAATTATTGCCCGAAATAACAGCTTTTCTGGACGAAAGAGGTGATGACACTCAGATGCTGAAAAACGGAAAATGGCTGACTGATTTGGCATTTTTGACAGACATCACAATGCATTTAAACACCATTAATTTGGAGATTCAAGGTAAAGGAAAAACTATTATTGAGATGATTAGCGCAATAAACGCATTCAAAAGTAAATTGCAACTTATGATAGATCAACTGAAAAGAAAGGATCTGAAAAATTTTCCGTCTTTGAAAGCAAGGATTCCTCAGTTGAATTATGATATTTATCTCAAAGCCACAGCATCTGATACAAAATTCTGGTGTTTTATATCTGAAGATAAATATTCGAATCTAAGGCAAATCGCCCTTCAACTGACGGCAATGTTTGGGTCAACTTACTTGTGCGAGTCTGCATTTTCTGAAATGAAGATAATTAAGTCAAAATATCGCAATCGACTAACTGACGAACATATGTCATCATGCTTGCGATTAGCACTCGGTAATTACGTACCATCTTATGAAAAGTATGCTGAGGATATGCAGTGCCACGCTTTAACATCCAAAGTCACTCTTTAGTTAAGTTTAGACACTAGAACTCGTTTGTTTTGTAAGAACCAATAAACTCGCAATTTTGAATAATTATGAGTTTTTTCATTGACATTTTAGAGCAGACCTACACTTACCTTGACTAAAAAAATGCATATTGTGCGGAAAACTAATATCTATGCCACTATACACCCTACTTAGACAACAATCCTGCATCACGCTTACTTGCAGCCTCTCAGAGTCGATCGATCGTAGTCTAACAATATTGAGGTAGATCGCCAGCAGTTCAAGTTTGAGCACCCCTGAGTTATAGCATCTTAGCTACCCAATGGCCAATAAATCAATGTGGTTCAATCTATTTTTCATTTTCTTTATTGACTTACCATAAAGGCATAGCCTCTTACTTCTATTAAATAAACGTTGTTCTGACATGGTGAGAAGGTATACTTATTCATACTTAACCTAAGTATTTACAATAGTGTTCTTAGACTAAACTTAACCTAGGAAATATGTTTTTAACATGACTATGACCTAACTTAACTTAATGTAAGGCCTATGCTAACTTAGTTTTACATTCTTCTATCATGGTAGGTTGTGAGGACCATCGTCTTCGTCCGGCAAAGGGTCTCGAGAATTGGTTGCGGGCATGGGGGACGGTTAGGAAGCATCACAATTCGTGATAATTGGATTGTGATGCTGGGCCGCCTTGGCCAGGAACTTCATTTGAGTTTGCCTTATGTGTGCCTTTATAGTTGGCACGCCGAGGTCTCTGTGTAATTGATTATTTCGCATAAACCAAGGGGCTCCTATGATCATCCTCATGGCCTTGTTCTGCACTGCCTGGACTTGTACTCTCTTTGTCTTTGAGAGCTGGCACCATGTGGGACAGGCCTAAGTCTGTCTTCACAATTGTGTTGTAGACCATGAGCTTGGTTTTGGTGGGCAACTTGCTGGAGCGATTTAAAATTAGGTATAGTTTGCCCAGCAGTTGCTTAGCATTCTTGAGGCAATGCAGACCTGGTCTTTCCAGACGAGCTGTTTGTCATACTGGATTCCCAGGTATTTGATAGTGTTTGTCCATGGGATGCGGGAGCCCTGTAGTTGTAGGTGGCCATGGGGAGTTCCGTTGCCCTTGGCGAAAATAGTGGCTTGTTGGGGTTCAGCTTGATCCTCCAGTGGTTAAACCAGGAATCAAATTTGTTCAGGTGGCGTTGAGGTCTGCTAGTAATGATTCGGCTACTTCTGCAATATTGTGTGGTAATAGCGATGTCATCAGCGTAAACAAGGAGGTTAGTCTGATCAGACTTGGAAATGTCGGCAGTGAAAATATTGAAGAGGTGGGGAGAGAGGACGGATCCTACCTCTGATGGGCTTCACCTCGGAGTTCAAGTAGTTAAATCTAGAATCTAGCAATAAAAGTGTAAAACAAATATTGACTGCCTAAATATTTGTTCAATTATAAACAAATAAAATAAAATTATTTTCTCGTGGTACCTATTCGCGTGTGTACTAAAAAGTATATTTACAAAAGTTCCACCATATTGTCATGAAACATAGTTTTCATAGCTTTTTTGTACCAGATAAATTTTCAAACATAATGTACTCGTGATAATTTTCGTTCAATCTACATTTTATGAAGAATACTCCAGAATTTTTTAAAATTTTTTGATCAGTACTTTTCGAGATAGGGAGGGTGGACAGAGATTTTTGACAATTTTTTTAAAATATTACAAAGAAAAGTGTGTGCAAGTATTATATATATTTTTGATCTCGTGTCTTCACAAGTTTTCATTTGACACCCCACACGATGTCCTGGTAAAAAAAAATCTTTTCACTTTCGATTTCACTTCTACAACTAATCCCTTAATTCGAAATTTGACTTTTAAAACTACACGGCTCCTATATTTTCGCCAAATTTCTCAATTATAGTTTTGGAGAAAATCGGGTGCGACAGACAGACAGATGGACATCGAAGTGATTCCATAAATGTTCCCTACGGAACACTAATAAAATAATTATAAAACTTTAAACACGAGGTACCTATGATAAATCTTTATTGATTTCCTGACGCAATTATGGCATACAAGAACTTCGTACCGGATAGACTTTTACGAAATGAGGGTACTTCTTAAAAACGTAATATTTTCTAGCATTAGCTGGCTCTTAGCAAGTTGTTATATAAAAGCTAAGTACCCTATAGATGGGAAAATTTACCTCATAGTTTAGTATTTCTTAAAATATTATTAAATAATTATAATTGTGGTAAATGATCTATTTAATTAACTAAATATAAAAATATCATCATTTATATAATTAGTCCTACTAAGTTGCTAAATATTGATTTAATTCTGGTATTAGATGCTTATATATACAAAGTTAAACCTTCACCGGTAACCAAACGTGGTTACACATCAGGGTTAATTGAATATTACATGGCGCATCGTACTAATAGATCGGATCGTAACTATTGTCTATAAATTGTAATTAAACACATGATGTTTTCATGAACACAATTAGTTGAATCGGAGTGAATTGTGTGTGTATGGATTGACGCATTACACTTGCCAGCTTCTGACTTATTTTATCATCTGCTTAACGACTTGGTAATGTCGGGCAGAAAGGACTTACAGGTTATAGTGACCACGAGCATAATCCGAAACGCTGAATAGATCACTAAAATAAAGAAAAAATTAACTACTTTACTGGCCTGGATTCCATTTTTCCATCTTAGTGTTTGAATGGAGCGATTATTACCACCACATTATCTACGCAATCAGTTACGTGATTGATATAAAAGCCCACGTTTATATTACCGGTGCTTACCTGTCAACAGTCGACCGTAATCTGTAAAGATAATACTACCAAATCAGACTTTTTTTTTTAAATTCCGGGTTTCAATACGTTCGTTTAACAATGAATTTGCACGACGTTTCGCCAAAATCTCATTTGGCATTTTCAAGTGCTCTTGCCGCTACTGCTACTCGATAATGTGATCTTGCTGCTGCTGCCGCTTGAAGCTAACTGAGAAGCCGAAGTGCGGTCGCCGTGTTTTATAGGTCGGCGTCTACGCAGATTGTCGGTGGGGGCTCGGCTGTGTTCGTTCGGGCATCGGTGTTTGTTCCGGCGCTATGCTGAATGTTGCGTTTTCGATGTTTTGGTTATTCCTTGATTTGGCTAGTAGACCCTTCCATGTAGTGGGATATTAAGGTGCATCATAGTTGTCCATTCTTTTCGATTTTCAACGCTTCTCTGACTATACGTGTTTTGTAATGTGAAATAGAAGCTATTTGTTCTCAAAATTGATGTTGTGACCAGTATCATGATGGTGCTGAAAAAGAACTGAAGTTGTTTGTTTGTTTTTGATACTTATTTTATGTTCTTGGACCGCGTGGAGATTCTTCTGTTTGTTTGCCCTATGTACAGTTTATGGCAGTCTCTGCATGGAATGCTGTAAACTCCATGGTTTTCCAGCTTTCTTTTTTGTCCCTGTGGTTTCCTAGGATGTCTGCCAGAGTGTTATGTGGTTTGTGTGTTGTTCTTATGTTGTGTTTTCTTAGGACTCTTCCAGTTCTATCTGTAACTCCTTTCACATACGGTAATAGGACTCTACTTTGGTTGAGGTCCCGTTCTTTTGTCCTTGCCTATGGATGGCGCTGCTTTGCAAATGCTCTCTGTATGGACTGACTTTTACATCCGTTTTGCTTAAGGGCCCTGGTGATTTATGTAATTTCTTACTATCTCATATCTAGTTCGGTTGGTCAGTATGATCTCGATACGAGGCTGTTGGCTACCGACTGAATTTGGAATGGACGGTGGTCACGGCGTCGTAGACAAAAGTTTCCTCTACCGATTTTTTTTTGAATCGCTAGAATCGCGGACACGTTCTTACTTGACAGACTGTATGTATTAATTTGATTGACAAGTTGTTGACTTTTTTGATTATTTATGTTGTATTATAAAATAATCTTATTACATAAATATGTTTCCATAATCTATGCAAGAATAAAATATGCATATCAGTAAAATTCACATTCGATAATACATATTGCATAGAGGTCGCTGTTAATGGTTTGCGGACGTATTAATTTGGTTAATTATTTATTGCCGACAGAACGTCATAAGGAGATAACCCTGTGATCCTTCCATTGTATGCGTTGCACGTTTTCAAAAGTAGTCAATTATTAATGTGCAATCTTCTCAATTTGATCCTTTAGTAAAGAAGGGATATGTAAGTGTATATACATTCTGATTTAAAAGTTTATTGGAAATTGTAAAATATGATTGTACTAAGCGATACATTTGTTCTTAACAGTAAACAAACGGATCAGTTCAATGTTGTGGCCTGCGAATATAAATTTGGCTGTGTTGACACAAACCGCAAAACACTACTATTCGTTTGGAAGTCAATTAATAAATATTAATGAGTTTATAGCATTCTAATATAATGACATAAATAATAATATCCTATATTTGTTGGTAACTAATATTATTACATTATCACACCCTTTTGATAATTTTCTTTAAAAAGTGGTGCAAATTTCGCTCTTTTTACTTCCCCTACTTAAGGTAATACTATATTCCTGAAAAAATGATTCGGAGATTTTTTTATTTATTGATATTTTACGTACCCTAGATCACGAGAAGGATAGCAGCCAATTCTTGATCGGTCTCTTGGACCATAAATCTGTCTATTAGTCTATCTGTCTATTAGTCTATCTGTTTATCTATCTGGGCATCTGTCTGGCTCTCTGTTTGTTGTACGATAACTTTCGAATGAAAAGAGATACCGATTTTAAATTTCGTATCTATATAACACCTAAACTAAAAACGGCCCTCATACTTTTGAGTAATATCGTTTCAGGAGTTGAGATGAAGAAGGTAGGGGTCGATAAATTTTGGTTATTTTCAACACTATTACGGGAATTATAAATGATTTTGGATAGTGCTAAATAAACCGTAAGCAATATTATTTTTAGTCAGACATATAAGGTCTGTTGGGAATGATCTTTGGTATAATGAGACTACTCAGTACCATATATACTTGACTTTAGTCAAACATCGCTCCTGATGACGCTAACATGGTTAGCGAAGCACGCGTCGAGGGCAAAAATAAAGTGTTTGGTATAGTGGTGATAAATACTGATTAGAAACATATAAGAAGTTGAAGTGGTGGGAGAAGAGTTTAAGAGGTTGCTTAGAATATGTTGTTAGGGTTCTTGCAATTGCGGAATCTGAAAATTATATATTTTTTCAGTAGTTCATTGCAGGCTGCGTGATTTTTCGAGGGATTCACCTTAGGCATATGTAGTTCAATATAAAATAACTAAAGAGGAACCAAGGCATATATTTCAACAATCTTCCCACTGTTCTCTTATTCGTCAAATCCATTCCAAGATGCGTGTCGTCGTATTACGACTTATAGGTCGGGCTAACTTATATATATATATATATATATATATATATATATATATATATATATATATATATATATATATATAGTGCAGTAAAGAAATCATTTGAAATTGCACAGTTTGCACAGTTAGGAATATTATGATTTTATCCTCTTTGGGATATCACCAGAAGTATTGTCCAGAGTTTGAACTTTTCAAAATGCGTTTTTTTAGCTTAAAATGCGAATAACTGCTGTTATATATGTCGGATCGAAACAAAAAAAAAACCGAACTCTTCATAATGAAATGTCCAACAAATCCTCGTTGGTTTTAAGTTGCTCAAATGTGAACATAATCTATAAAATTGAAAAAATCGACAAAAAGCTTTTTTTTTTTTCATTTTATTGTATAGGCCGACTAAGTGAACCTATCGGCTTGAAACTTTCAGAAAATATGCCTTTTGTTATAGCAAAAATACCCTGAAATTTTGGTTCAATAAAATTTGAACCCGGTGGGCACAATTAAATTTTTTATTTAAAATTTGAATTACCCGTCATTTTATGCCATTTCGGTCCAAAATAGACCTTTTTTTCAAAATTTAGGCCTTGACGCCAGCTTTCCGATGCCATTAAAATTTTTTTTTGTGGAGTCATTAACCGTTTTTTTTACATTTGTTTATTAATCAAATAACAATACAACGTGTTTTCGGTTATTTAGAAAAAAAAAATTCAAAATTTTTTTGTCAGATCTGGTAGAAAACCGCGAGACCTTTATTTAAAAAAAATCATTTTCTTTAATAATTTTTTCAAAAGGTCAATTGTTCTTATTTGATTAATAAACGAATGTAAAAAAAGAACGGTTAAAATGACTCCAAAAAGAACTTTTTTTAGTGGCATCGGAAAGCTGACGTCCAGTCTTACGTTTTGAAAAAAAAATATCCATTTTGAACCAAATTCAAATTTCAAATAACAAATTTAGTTGTGTCCACTAGGTTCAATATTTTTGTATCAAAATTTCAGGGTATTTTTGCTATAACAAAAGGCATATTTTCTGAAAGTTTCAAGCTAACGGTTCACTTAGTCGACCTATATAACGAAGTGAAAAAAAAAAGTTTTGCCTGTTTTTCAGTTTTGTAGGTTATGTACACATTTGAGCGATTTAGACCGACGAGAATTTATTGGAAATTTCATTACGAATAGTTTAGTTTTTTGTTTGTCTGGATCCGACTGATATAACCGGAATTATTCACATTCACAGCTCAAAAAAACGCATTTTGAAAACTTCAATTGTATATAAACAAAAGAGCACAAGTTTTTAAAGTTTCAAAACTCAGGACAATACTTCTGGTGATACCTCAAAGAGGATAAAATTATAGTATTTATTATTATTTATTTCGACCTTTTTTACTGCACTAATATATATGTTAACTTGGACTGGTCTGAATTGACCTGAATTAATAAAATTGCTAATTCTGCAAATTCGAAATACGATTATCGCCCAGTCTTTTAAGGAGAGTATACAGATTTATTGTAAATTTTCAATTTTATTGATTCTGTAAACTTATGTTTATTATTTTACTAGACTACTTAAATTTATATTTTTATGTTAAGTAATAACATAAATGTTTGTTCCATTTTAATATTTTAAGAATAAAAGAATCCTACCATAATAAAGATGGTTTAAGGTCCGGTCGGTGTAATATTTCCAGTACTAATTATTATATTGTATGATCATTTTCAGCCTTTACATATTGCCCGCTCATTCTGAAAAATGGCCTATTACCCATTTCGTATAAATATATAACACGTAGGCTGAACAGTTTTTGGTCTGGCTACTTTATTCATCAGTACAGTCTCCTTCAAGAGCGATACAATCAGTCCAAGGCTTTCTATACCTTTCTTGTGGAAGGATTTGTCTTTTCCTTCAAAATAGGCCTCAGTTTCGGTGATAATTTCATCATTGCGAATAGTTAATAGTCGCTGGGGGCCAAATTTGGAGAATACGGTGATTCGAACTTCAATTTATGCAATTTTGCCATCGTAACCATTGACTTGTGACACGGTGCATTTTCTTAATGAAAGAGCACTTTTTTCTTGTTCATTTGGGGCCGTTTCTTTGCGATTTCTGCCTTCAAATGCACCAGTAACTTTATATAATATTCGCTATTGATGATTTTTTTCCTTCTCAGCATAGTCAATAAAAATTATTCCACGCGCATTCCAAAATACAGAGGCCAAAACTAAGGGCTGCTATCCACTCAGCTGACTGCCGATTTGATTCCAGTGTGTAGTGGTGGATCCGTGTTTCATCTATTGTTACATAGCGCATGAAAAAATCCTTTTGCGCTTAAACAGGTCTAAACAGCGCTCAGAATCACAAACACGTTATTGTTTTAGGTCCACTGTGAGTAAACGCGGTACCCATTTCGAACAGAGCTTTCTCATGCCCAAATATTTATGCAAAATATGACCATCACGTTCTTTTGATACCTTTAGGGTGTCAGCTATCTCACGCAATTTCACTTTACGGTCATCCAAAACAATTTTGTAGACTTTTTTGATATTTTCCGGTGTAACCACCTTATTTGGGCGTCCAGAGCGTTCAGCATCATTTGTATCTATACGACCGCATTTAAATTCAAGATACCAGTAAATGATTAGTGATTTTTCAGAGGCAGAATCCCCGTAACACTTATCCAGCCATTGCTTTGCTTGAAGGGTATTTTTTTCCCATCAAAAAAGAGTGTTTATTCAATAGACCAAAAACTTTTCAGCCTACGTTAATATATATATATATATATATATATATATATATATATATATATATATATATATATATATATATATATATAACTGTCTTGTAATTTAATGTTTCAGTTACATACTATAAGTTTACAAGTAAACAAATAAAAGTTTAAAGTGTAATTAGTGCCTTCTCCTTTCCTATTTGTTTAAAATTCGCTTGTAATTCCTAGAGGGTAAGAGATCAAAGACATTCAGAAGCTGTGAAGTATAAAGACCAACTGTTAATGGTAAACCACTCTTGGACGTAATGAAAGTCCAAAACTATTTAACAAGAAGAAGGTGAGAGGGCTCAAGCATTGTTTCTGTTAGTGGACCCGCCATGGTATTGTTTTCTCTGTTGCTTCTCTGTCGCTAATGATTGTGAGGGTCGAAAATGGTCAAATAACTGGCTTTTCGTAATATACTTTCAAAGTAATTAACATAGCGAAATAATAAAGTTGTTCTCTGTTTAGTTTATCGTTAATTAGGTCACTTTTGTTTTAGTTTATGTTTGATATGTACATTTAGAGATTTTTCAAGAATTTTGTTTGTGTTGTTTAACTCTTGATTATGGCTTTGTTGTGGTTTGGTAATTTTATCACATTGGGTAAATTACCAACGTAAGTTTTATTGTTGCTTATAATAAAACTGCATGAAGATGTTCTTATTACATCGCGTCCTAATTTCAAAATTTGATGAAATGTAATAGAATAAACTAGCAACAACGTATTTGGATGAATCCTCCATCTGAATGTAGTTTTAGTTACAGAATTACAAATTTTTTTAGCATGAATGGTCCATTATTTAGTCTATTTGGATATCGGCTAAACTAATTTTGCTACACGCGGCTCCACTTGTGTAAAACACTAAAAGTTACCATTTACGCAGTGCAGAACATAGGATTAAGACTGATGATCATGATTTGTCTGAAACTGCTATCTTCACCGAGAGCTGGGGTACGTTGTGACTTTGAAATCTCTAGCCCAATGGTAGCACACAACAGTTATTACCACAACACTTTATTTTTACGCCCGACGGGTGTTTCGCTGATCATGTCAACATTATCAGGAGTGATGATTGACAGATTCACTAAATTCATAGAAAAAAAGCAGCCTGAAAAATTTAGCCGTCAAAGAAGCCTTAGTGCCCAATATCCACAAGTATATAGATATCTGGTACTTTAAATCGATCTGTCTCCTTAAGAAAGTCTTGAATGCCAAGATTAAGCTACCTTCGAGATTGACGATATGTTAATATCAATCAAGAAAACGTAGTAACAGATCCTCACTCTAAGGAGGAAAAAGCCCTAAAAAGACACCACAGCTAAACTAATCATGTAATACTTGACAGAATGTATCATTCCAAACTTGTTAGACGAGTTTATTATAAAAATATCAATCCACAATACCTTAATTAATACTGAAAGTTTAATCTTAAGTTATTGTATTTCTCTGTTGCTTTTCTTTCGCTCATGATATTGAGGGCGCAAAATAGCCAAACAACTGGCTTTTTGTAATACACTTTCAAAGTAATTAACACAGCGAGACAACAAAGTTTGTTTTCTGTTTAGTTTGTCGTTAATTAGATTACTTCGGTTTTAGTTTATGTTTTCTATGTATAAATAGGGATTTTTAACGGATTTTTAAACATTAATTATGGTTATGTTTATTTAATTTGTTAAATTAGTGCAGGTTTCATACTGAAAGGGATGTAACTAGCAGAGTACTCGATATTAAAATGAGTTTATTATCGAAAGAACGTTGAATTTATAATAATAAAATACAGTGAGGGCTTCGTACTCGCGTGGTGGTGGCATGAGTGCTTCTAGTTTGGAAATTTGTATTTTATTGGCAAGAAAATAGATCAGAGGAAGTGTATTGACATTCTAAATTCCAATTTTTTAAGTTAGTTTTGATAAAAACCCGATCGAGTGCAAGTTGGGCTTGCACAATTAGTGTTCCGTACTGTAATTTTCTTTACAATTAAAAAAATGTATTACAGAAGTATAAAAATGGTTAATGATGAGATGAGATTGCATATATTTTACCCCTTAAATTACAATTTAATTTTCAAAACTACACGGCTCGATTGGACCACCAATTCTTACATTTGTGCCAAATTTCAACTTTCTATGTCAAGTAGTTTCTGATAAAATCGTGTGTGTCGGACGGACTGACAGACACCGAAGTGATCCAGTAAATATTTCGTACAGAACACTAAAAATGAAAATTAGAAATTATTTTGTTTTCCAGTAAAATAATGTCTCTAAATATACAGCGAGAAATACAAACCCAAACAATTAATAACATTTCACAGTTTTCCCACCCAAATCTCATAGAACATCTGTGGATTTACCTAGAAAAGCTAATAAGGAAAAGAAGGATCAGCAGCATCCAAGAGGAGGAATGAAGCAAAATACTCTCCGCTCTATATATTACGCTAATAAACTCTGCTCTCCAGAAATATGAAGCTGTCATCGCAACTAAGGGCTACCCATCCAAGACCTGCATTTTCTAAGTACTATCTAACTCTCAGTCATGATCAGGAATCCGTGTTGTTTCGTCAATGAGTCGAATAAGGCTCCAGCTAACTGTAAAATTCAGGGGCTTTTTGCGATTTCTAAATGTGTTTGTCATAAATCAACAAATATTCAGGTATTCCCAAAAAAGATAAGTAACATTAAATGTTAAACATATATATTTTTTGTAACATTGATTGTAGAAATTATTATTTTATTAATTGGTATATTTATGTACGAGTATTTATATAATACATATGAAATCTTTCTAACCAATACAAATCGAGATAAGAATAAAAACATTACAGTAAAGTTAATTATACCCTAACCCTTTAATAATGAAACCTAATATTTAGAGCTATTTGTCACATTTGACATCAATAAAGCAAATTCTCTGTAACCAGGTTGACCGTCGTTAAGGCAGTTGAAGATAACTTCAGGCGAGAATATTTTGTAACTAAGTTCAGGTTTGTTACCTTTATTAAGTGGCATCGAATTAATGTCAAATTCCACTCAATACATTTAATTTAATGTAGAGTTGGCAAACATGTTTTTAAAGTGGTTGATAAGGAATTTAAGATTTATATTATACTTGTTTTTATATTTTTAATTAAGGTGAAATTACTATTTTTTGAAAATTTTAGATATAACACACACCAAAGAATTTATTCTGTTTAATGTCAAAACTTAAAAATTCGGAACTTTTGCTTCAAGCTATAGATTATAGTAGCTTTTAAGTCGCCTTCCGAGAAATGAATTTTTGATGTATTAGTAGCAAGAAAATTGGTAAAGTGAACTACCGGGTACCAAAATAAAAACGAAATTTAACTTTCTTACATTAAAAGAAAATCTAATACTAGCATTTCCATTTTTTCTTCTTCTTCGTGTACCATGACCGTTCAACGATCGTTGGTTATCATGTTGGCTACCATGTTGACTACCATAGTGTTGGCTACCATGTTAGCTACTATTGACATCCTCTCGGAAAAGTTGAACCGTAGACTCCCGTACTACTGCCTCAAATTTTTCAAATGATAAGTACTTTATGTAAAATAATAATCACGAAATATTAGTTCAGGATAGTTACCTGTACTTCCATTTGCAAGTTCGATTCGACAAGGGCTCCGCTTCATACATAGGTGATTCAGTGTAAAACCATTGAATGACAAAATCCATATTTTCACCCACCGCTCTCTAATTTGTCGACACGCGTTTCGTCATATCACTGCTCCTCAGGCGAGCTAGGGTTGACAGACGAGAAAGACTTTGCCGTACTGGAGTAACATTGTGGTAAGATACAATAAATCAATATATATATATATATATATATATATATATATATATATATATATATATATATATATATGTGTGTGTGTGTGTGTGTGTGTAAAACAGAAATAAATTTCATAATAGAGCAATATCGCTAAAAAATTATAGGTCCTCTTTCTAGTTTAAGGATATTATGTGTACCAAACTTGAAATCGATGCCTCCTTATCATGCAAATAGTCAGAGAGGCAGACCCACGAAAATGTTATTCGTGATCCAGGGAGAAACATGAAAATATGCAGAAATCTCGGAATGTAATATCTTCACGAATACGCTCCCTAAGGAAAAATTTGTTGAGGCATTCAGAAAAAACTTTGGTTCATTAGAAATAAACAAGAGTAGCAAAAAATTAAAAACTGTATACCGACGAAAGTAAAAATATCTTAAACTGACAATTTTGAGATACCAGGATTAAAGGCCACGAAAATACAAGTAAAATGTCTTACATTGTTCTTTTATCGGTAGATTTGAAAGAAACTATTTTATTTGAGCTTAACAATTAAACAATTGCAATTTTCTCTCTTTAAAAGCTGTTCTGTTCCAAAAAAAATCTTTAAAAAAACATTTACTTGAATTTGGTGACCTTTTATTCCGTTATATCATAATATCAATCTTGGATGTTTTAGATTTTGTCAGATAACTTGCTGAGGGAAGTATTGTCTTCGTGTAACTGCGAGGTTACTATATTTCTTTACGTTTCAGGGTCACGGAAAACATAGTTTTCACTTTTTGTTGGTTTGTCTGTACATCTGTCAGTCTCTCTGTTGGCACAACCACGTTTAAATTAAAAGAGATATACCTATAGTTGTAAACGTTAACACTTCAAGCGAAGGCGACGAGAACTTTTCCTGGCTTTTGGTTGTAATAATATTCAAATTTTAGTTCAACATATCCTGGGTTAAAGGGATAACGGACTGGATTAAAGGAGTTCCATCGTATATTTCGTTATACGTCCATTTCAGAAAAGCCCAGGTGTCTAAAGTAGCTATAACTTAAAATATTGGGTTGTAATACAAGTTATTTTTTAGTGTGAAAAATTTAGTATTTATTTTAGTTTTTATAAGGGAAGTACATGGAAATTAATTTGCCAACTTTTTTACGTTTTGTATTTTGCCATAATTTTTTTCTGGATAAAAAGGTTTAACCAAATTTTAATTAAAACTAGAATCTGGTAAATTGCAAATAAAAAAGATCCCCAATTATTCCAAAATTTTATTATTATTATTCAATCGGGAAGGTAGAATAATCATTATATTTAACGAACAATTCATTTTTATGCGCTTTATTAAACCAATTTGGTTCTATATTTATCAGAACATTTTATATTATTATATGACTGAATGGAATTTAATTCAGTGGGTTCGTTAATTTTTACCGTATTATGTCAATATAATTTTAGTTACTAAAAATATTTAAACACTTTGTATTAAATAATTATGCATAAAGTACTTCCGCATAACGGAGAGAATTTTATTACAATTATTATTATATTTAACGAACAATTTAATTTTCATGCATTTTATTGAGCCAATGTTAGCGCTAATTTCACCACAACATTTTAATTATTTTAATGAATGAATGAACTCAATTTAACGGAATTTGCAAATTTTTATCGTATTGTAACGTTGCTGGAATGACAAATGAAATCATTCCTGAAATAATTGGTTGAAAATTTCATATCACTTTAATTTTACACGTATGCTTGTTTGGTAAATCTTAACTTTGAGCATAAATTTGCTAATATATAAGTAGGGGGCGACCATAGCGTAGTGGTTAAGGTGTCTGCTTTCTACGCCAGCGACCCGAGTTCGTATCTCGGCTCGGGAAATAATACTAAAAAAAAAAAATAAATAATTTAATATAATAAGAAATTAAGACATGACTGTCGCCTCTCTCGGGAAAGCAATGACAAACCACCCGTACTATCATGGCTAGTAAAATCCTCTCACTTTGGCCGTTCAGAACCGGCATTAAACTGTAGGTCTCCTATGTCTGTGAAAATTTTTGAAAAGGCACCAACCACAGGCAAAGGCGAAAAGGTCACTTAGGTCCGTATCGGCACTTATTATGATATCATTTAATATGTACCCAGTAGTTTTTCTTTTCCTCACAGCGCTGTGCATGCTAGAAATACACACCGGGCTAATACTTCACATGTGTATGAGGTTCAGCTTGTTACTCCTCGTACAACTCTTTTCAAGCACTCTTTTATATGCATAACCTCATCCCTTTAGAATAATTTGCCCAGGACTGTGTTTCTGATCGAGTACAATTTACAGCGATTCAAGATTAACGTGAATCGTTTTTTTTCCGCAAACGTGTCGCTCCTATAACGCTTTAGGGATTTCCCTACAGCATGTGTGCTAGGTCCATAAAAAAAGCAAAGACAGGTTTTAATTGACGTTTGCTGATTGTAATTCGGAATTTTACCAATATTACTTTTTTGTCACATACGAGTATTTAGTATTTTAGTTTATGTTTTACTTAGAACTAATATTAACTACCTTTTTAACTCTTACAGCTGTAACTAACTCGTCTTTCTACAGGAACTAACCATGTACACCTTCAGCTTATTTTACTGATTTTGCAATGTAAATATACTTAAAAGTAAAGTTATTTACCAAGTGCTTTCCTTGCAAACATGTAGTTGTGAAATAAGTACTGCATTCGACTTTTTCAAGTAAAGAAAACATACCGATCCCCATCCTTTTCACCCTCTTTCCTAGAAACGATATCGCACGAAAACTATAGATTTCATCCCCCCAAGAAACTGACAGACCGACAACATGATAGTCGAATAGACAGACCGATGGAAATATATATTTTTCGCTATCTAAGAAGAGTGATACGTAAAGAAAAGAAAAAAATTGCAGAGGGTAATTCTTTTCCTTTAGCAAGTGACGTAAAAACAGTTTACCTACTGTGCCAGCTGTAAGTTTCGGCCATTTAAATTGTTTGTATTTGTAAAACTTTTTCTATAATCGTTAAGTTTTTTGAGTTACTTTGTATCCGTATGTGTACTATTTCTGTTAAAATTGGGAATAATGAGAAAGCAAGAACACTGAAATAGAATAGAATTTTATGATATATGCGCAACCACCCTTTTAACCCTCTACCCCATTCCTTTCACCTTATATATCTTTTATTATATTATATATATTTATTATATATATCAAAAATTTTTAAAAATATCCAACCAAACACCAGGCAAAATTTTTATAATAGTATTAAAACCATACCAGCAATGCTTCCTACCCCTTTTACCCTGTACCTCTGTTAATATTGTAAATAGCAAAAAAATAACGTAATGTTATGTTCCCTTGACTTAAAGATACTATTTCTGTAAAAGTTAAAAATAGTGAAAAAATAATGTAATTTTCAGATGTCTTTATTTAATCTAAAGCCCCTGAACATAAACCAATGTTAAATATTTATATATAAAAAATTTATTAATTATCTCTCCAAAACTATAGCTTTTTGCTACCGCTGCAAGGTAAGAAAATCTCAGAAACAGATTAATCGACGCCAATTTATACATACTTATATCAAACAATACACGCCAATTAATATTACGTTCCAGTTGATACCACCTAGAGCTTAAACGACCTTAAATTAGCCAATTTTAATAAATGAGGTCTCACAATATTTATTTTCATTGCTGGCTAATTTTTTTTTATAATAGACTTGAATAAAATAAAGGACATTTGATATTATTTTCCATGTAATGGAGAAATTTACAACTGAAAATTGATATTTCCCGAAAGATGCTTTTGTTAAATTTAGAAATAATCAAAAATGGCACGATTCTTAAATTCTACTTATCAAATTCAAAACAACACTCTCCAAACTCCACCTTGTTCATGTAACCTCTTCTACGTTTAACTATAGGCCATTTTGCCTCACATTTATTGATTATTGCGACTAAAAACTAGACAAATTCTGATGTTGATAGAATACTAGACTTCTCGATTTCCACCCATTCCCCTGATACACTCAAAACTTCTTTCTTTTCTGTATCAAATATTATATATGTACCAAATTTGGACCCAGTACCTCATTTCGTTGGAAAAATTGTTAACAGACCCATTAAAGTATGTAACTAGCACTAGCTACAAAGCAAATTATTTGGAAAAATAGGTCTTTTTGGCGAGTTCTGTAATCTGTTAAGAAGTTCCAGCTTAAATTGTTTGAGAATAATCAACTGTTATGCGATTTTTATTATTCTTATGATTGTAATAATGCTTTATTATTACTTAGAAGTTTTTAAATTTTGCTTTCTATAAAATATATTCTACTTAATGATATTTTGTAGCAACGAAATTATTGGTGTTATTTAGGTCGAAAATAAGGAAATGCGTTGAATGAAGCTAGACTACATATTGCTAATGGAAATTTTGTTTTACCACAAATAATTTCAATTGCATTAGGTTGGCGTAATATATCCCGAACCACCATATTATGTTTACCTTAATATTTTGAAAAATAGTGATATTGAGGCCAGTGTAATTTGTACTCTTACGGAAAATAGTTTTCAATTTAGATTTTCAGCTGCTTTGTTGACAATTAATGTATCTAGCATAGTTACATTAACTTGAATTGAAAGCTGCTTTAGAAAAACATCCAAGTACCGCAGCAGGTATTAATTACATACGTCTGTTTTGTTATATATTTGCAAACATGATCTTGCTTCTTACAAAAATAGAATATAGTTTTTTAGCTGGGTACTTACTACGAGAATAACAACAATATCCACAAAAGTAACGTTTTGGAGTAATGGTGGAACTTGTTGAGAATCTGGAACACCTTTTTTTGATTGTCGTTTAGTGATATAACAACATAAAACATCATAATGCTAAATTGATTTACCTTTTGTAATTATTTTAGTAAGCCAATTAAAAAAATGCTTTTACAAAAAAATAATTAATTACAGTAATGAAAGAACTCAACCTAACTGAGTTTACTCAGTTTTATTATATTATAACGTTGACGCAATGAAAAATGAAACTAGTTTCCTGAAATAGTTACGAACGTTGAGCAAGTAGAAAATTTTACGCCGCTTTAAATTCGTTCTTCTTAAAACTGCGTTTTCAGCAGCCTCCGCCTCAAAATTGTAAAAGTTTCTATTGAGAACTAATGCTTTTGTAGGCAGATTTTAGGTTTTAATGGAATTTATAATGCATATAATATATTTCGATGCCAGAAATAAATAGCTATTTCCGAGAAAATTTTGAATAATAATTTTTCGCTAAAATGCACAGGATATTGAAATAATTATGGAAATAAATTAAAAATTAGTGTATGATGTGTAATAATAATAATAATATTATTTGAAAAAAGAAATTTTTCATCTTTAACTATACATCGTTATCGTTAAGTGCTGGGACGTTTCGCCAAATGCCTTTTCAGGTTTTTCAATCCAATTATTTTATCATTATTTCGTCGCTTGAATAGTAGTAATTAAAAAATTCTCCAAATCCCGATGAATCTAGAGAGAATCGACATAGAACTTGAGCGAAATTACGGTTTTCCCCCCCAAAAACGCCTCCTATTTACTCTAGATAGCTGATCAATTTTTTGCATTAGCATTGTTTCCTTGCTTGAAGAAATTTATTTTTGAGTAATATCCCAATCAGTACTTAAAAACTTGAAAATTATTACTAAAGATTTGTTGTGATTTTTCTTTTAATTTGTTAATTTTAGTATTGGAAAAAACGAAGGATTTCATTTTTATTAATAGATAAATATATGTGTCTTCTTATTTATTAAGTAAGCTAAGGAAGAGTTACTGCTCGAGTGCCAAGGGAATGACAGAGAACCTATTTAAATGATGATTTTCATTTTCATTTAAGTATTTGATTCAGTAATCTATTAGTCCAGCGGTTGTTACTTTCCCTGCCAAAGGGGAATATTGCACTCGTGAAGTAATTAAACTACAATATTTTTGCAGTTTTACGTTTTAGTGTCCTTAGGTCACATTGTCACTCATTTCCGTCAGTCTCTCATCTTCTGCTTGTCTATCCAGTGGCACGATAACTCTCGAGCGATATGAGGTATCGTTTTTAGATTGGGTACATATATAATACTTAATGGGGGAATAAAACCTATGTTTCTTAAGGAATATGGCTTTCGGAAATAGTAATGAAAGAAGATGGGTGTCGATAAATTTTGTGTGTTTGCGACATTATTATGAGAATTCTTTCCGGTTTTTGATTACGACACTGAATAGATTTTAAGGATTATTATTTGCAGTTAAAGATATAAGAGATTCAAATAATGCGAGAACGGATTAGAGGAGTTTCTTCGAACATATCGGAGGTAGAATAATATAAGTTCCTTTTGGAGATTTTTTTAAGTCGAGAAATATAAAAATTGTGTCGTTTTTTTGGTTATTTTCAATTATTTATGGTCAAACTAGGAAAGTTTATAAGAGTGGAAAAGGAAATTTGTGGAGATGCTCCATAGTATCCTGTCATAAATCTTTTCCAAGGTTCTAGAAATTGAAAAGCCCAGAATATGTTTTATTTTTTATTATTTTAAGTAGTTAAATAAATAAAGGGGTCAAGGGGAAGGGGATGGAGTTAGTGGGATTGCTAAATATACATCGTGTTATAAATCGTTTTCAGAGTTCTTAGAATCAAGGATTTTGAAAATTGTGAAACTCAACAGTGTTCTAGAGTAATTTCAAAAAAAAAATGTTGACTTTACAACTTCTATTGGTAAGGGATGTACTAAGTAAATAAATAGTTTTTTAGATATTCCCTAATACAACTTTCGTAACTTGACGTGTCTATGGATCACGTCCGATTATTTTCTCTATGGAGTGTACTCGGACAAATCACGTGATGTGAAATTGTGTGATGTCACACTGGTTCAAGCTATAAAATGTATTCTTATATTTCTTCTGTAACTTCGGCGTTATACCTTTCAGATAATTTTTATCACTTACTACCATAACTTCCACGTCAGCAACCTAAAGCGTATATAAACCTGTTTCTTCCAAGTTAATGTCTATATGCGTACCATCCAGAAGTACTGTTGGCATGTTAGAATCTTTTAAATTATTTTTTTGTACTCTCCTTGCTAAAGAAAAGTATTTTAATAGCATTTTGAGATATTTACTATATTTTTGGTTGATATACTGTGTATATTATGTGTAGTAAAATATGTAAGAGGTTAAAGGGTGGGACAAGGGGTTAAGAGTGTTGCTTTCTATATATGGGGCTATGCGTCTCTGTTTGAATGTCAGACTGTACTTACTAATTATTGTCGATTTGAGTTTATTTTCAGAAAGACCGTTGACTCGCTTAATTAAATATTCTTAACTCTTAGCTTAAAATAATATTCTGTAAAATAGACTGATGCCTACGTTCATTTACAAGCATAAACTTAATTATGATTTACGACAGCTATTCTGAAGTGTACATAGCCATATTAGCTTTTAGAAGTCCGACTAAAATGGGTTCTGGGTTAAAAGTTTTTAATTGCTCTTATGAACAATTGTGTCAAGTTTAATAGTCGTTCCGTTAAACGTCACACTATAAAAAGGGAAATGGAGGGGGGGAAAAACTGCCTTGTTTATGCCAAGGTAATTTTAATATAACAATTTCATAAAGAGTATATATATATATATATATATATATATATATATATATATATATAAATATATATATATATATATATATATATATATATATATATATATATATATATATATATATATATATATATATATATATATATATATATATATATATATATATATATATATATATATATATAATATATATATATATATATATATATATAATACATTAAAATTCGGGCTGCAAGCCGTTTGTCTAATAATGAACTTGCACGACGTTTCACCAAAATCTCATTTGGCATTTTCGGGTACTCTTGCTGCTGCTGCTGCTACTTGATACTGTAGTCTTGCTACTGCCGCTCGAAACTAACTGAGAAACCGAGGTGCGGTCGCCATCTTTTGTAGGTTGGCGTCTACCTATAAAAGACGGCGACCGCACTTCGGTCAGCAAGAACGCAGTATCGAGTAGTAACAGCAGCAGCAAGAGCACTTGAAAGTGTATATATATAATCATATATATATATATATATATATATATATATATATATATATATATATATATATATATATATATATATATGATTATCGGGAATCGGTCTGGACTGTAAATAAAACTCTTTTCTTCTTTAAAACTCAATATTTCGTTATCGTTTGATAACTTCTTCAGGAGTAACTACAAAATTAATACACCTATATTAACACACTATTCTCTTTCGTCAAGGCATTAAAATATTGAAATATAAAACAAACAATTATGAAACAAACGAACAATCAATTAAAACACGTACGAAAGTGCGAGTTTGTTCTGGAAACACTCAACATCTCGATTTACTACAACAAACTGAGAGTAAATAGCCTCGGTACATATGCACTGCCGTGAATTCGAAACGAAACGGAAAAAACGTGGAATTCACGGCAGTGCATATGTACCGAGGCCATTTACTCTCAGTTTGTTGTAGTAAATCGAGATGTTGAGTGTTGGTTTCCAGGACAAACTCGCATTTTCGTACGTGTTTTAATTGATTGTTCGTTTGTTTTGTAATTGTTTGTTTTATATTTCAATATTTTAATGCCTTGACGAAAGAGAATAGTGTATTAATTTTGTAGTTACTCCTGTAGAAGTTATCAAACGATAACGAAATATTGAGTTTTAAAAAAGAAAAGAGTTTTATTTACAGTCCAGACCGATTCCCGATAATCATACATATATCAGATTGATGCACGGTCGATAACATACTACCAAATCTATATATATATATATATATATATATATATATATATATATATATATATATATATATATATATATATATACTTGATTAGTAGAAATTCTTGGGAAGGTTCTATGAAAGCAGTAGCTTGGTTGTGTAGCTTTTAATTTATTTGTAACATATTTTTCATTGACATACGTTTTGGTCTTTAAAAACCTTCTTCAGTGTCAAAAATTGCTAACTATGGTAACTCCAACCACGTAAGTAAAATTTAATTTTCTATATATTGTTTATTCTTTTTATCATTTTTTTAATTGGTGTTAAAGTTATTCTATGTCAATTTTAGAAATTGACATTGTTTGTAGACAATCAGTTTTAACTATTTGTCTATTTATTTTTTATTCTTGTTTCTTTTGTTTTTAAAATATATTAAGGTTACTTTATGTCAATTTATAATTTCAAAAGATACTAACACTGGTTTTAGATAATCAATTTTGACACTGAAGAAGGTTTTTTAACGACCGAAACGTATGTCAATGAAAAATATGTTAACAATAAATTAAAAGCTACGCAACCAAGCTACTGTTTTCATAAAACCTTTATTTCCAAGAATTTCTACTAATCAAGAATATTGCTTGAGGTTCAAGAAAATCTCGTATTAAGTATATATATATATATATATATATATATATATATATATATATATATATATATATATATATAGAATAAAGAAAGAAAGCAAAAGATTGCCGTATCTACCAAAATTCTTAAAAATAAAATCTTAGTTGGGGAACTCGGCAAAAAGGGCGTGATAAGAGATCACACAATTTTCATTAAGCCAATATTTCGACCCTAGATTGGGACCTTCTTCAGGGCAAGAACTGAAAAGAAGAACAAAACATATTCACTGATAGTGTTTGGGACAAATTTAAATTAATGATGTTGTAATTAAATTGTTATAATAAATAAAATTAGTGTAGAACAAGAATAAGATATTAGTCATAATAAAGTCAAAAACTCACATGAGTAGTGTGAAGTTGAGTTAGCCTGCATGGCCGGAGGTAGCTTATACATAAAAACGTTGGTTAATCCATAAAATATATAAATTACACACTATAACACTGAGACAAAATTATAAAAACCAGATTTAAAACATGGATGTGATTGAGAACCTTGGATGTTGAAAACCTTATTAATTATTTCACCTGTGACAGCCACCCATGGCCACCGCCATATAGGAAAAATGACAAGGACGACAGGAGACAGCTGATAAGGGGCTTATTAAGAAAACTCAATTAACCAGAAAACGGGGTCGACACCCGGAAGGAACCGATCAAAAATGGGAAGTGCATGTATGGACCTTTAAGCAAGAAAGAGATAGCCAATTGAGCGACCAAGAACCGGTATGGAACCGAGGAAGGATAAATCATAACCCAATTTTAGGTAAAGGGTGAGCGAGGGAGCGAGAGAGAGAGAGAATAGTGGGAGCAACAAGGAGGAAGATCGTCTATTATATTAATTTATTAATTTCTTGTTGAAATATGATTGGAGGAAGAGATTGTTTGCAGAAACAAATAAAGATTCAAAGTAACAGGAGGTAATGAAGGGATGACGCTAAATACTGTCAATGGAAGGAGGACAGTAATCGATAAGTGCACAAGGTGGCCCAGATAAAGTGGAAGGAATCTGTGGAACCCAGGATCACAAAGACCCGTAAACAAAGAGAGGAAGGAGGAAAGAAAACCTTGGAAATCACACAGCTAAGAGAGAGATGACTACTGTTTCAATTCAAATGGATCATAAAACACTTGAACACAGGGAATTACCGTGTTGTGTTGATTTATCACAAGAGAGGAGGAAACTATATATGTTACTGAGACCATCTAGGTCGGTTCTTTTATTGATATTAAGGTGATTCTCCTGGATGTAACACATTTCAAGGAATTCTCTCTTGGAAAGATTATTAGAGAAATGAAGAATTTTGGGTATATATATATATATATATATATATATATATATATATATATATATATATATATATATATATATATATATAGCAGTGTTTACAGGCCGATGGACACCAAGGGAATTTTTGTAAGGAAAACATAGAACATTAAAAACGAAACTGCTTTTAAAAATGGTGAGGTATCTGCCGAGAAACAGGAGGTAGCCAAACAACCGGAGGGCGAAGTGCCTTAATCAAAAACGACTCCCTTTCACTAGAACTTTAAAAACTCAGTCTCCTTCCAACATAGGATTCTAAAAATCGTTGACCGAGGACGGGAGGAGATTTTTTTACAAATATGGACCCTCTCCATATGGAGAATTTGAACCTACTTTAAAAATTACTGACCAGGGAGGGAGAAGAAGAAATAAGAAAAAAGGGAAATATTGGCTACATCCATATGCTGGGGAGGGTATAAGCTCCTCCTCCATAACGACCAAGCAATAAAACTGACTTCAGTTACCAACCTTTCTTTAATATTTCAAAGAATCAAGATTTTTGATAAACGAAGCTCCAAACATGGCATCTAAAATCTTTACCTTTCTCTGTTGAGCTGTTAAAAAGTTTAAGTGTACCAATTTCCAATTAATATATCCTTATAAACGGTATTGATAAATAGAGGACTGGAATATAGGTTAAAAATGCTAGATTAAACAAAAAGGTTCGGGTACTCATAATTAATAATACATTTGTCGTTGACACGTAGCAATTTTTCAAACAAACAAATTGATTTTGAATTAGCTACGCTACGAGTGAACAATAATTTATAATTTAGACTTGACAGCGGGAAAGGCAACGTTTCCACTCTTGCACAAAATAATTTGTTTACTAGTTTAAAATATTTACAATGTTAGGTAAATATAAGTGTAATTTCCTGTGTAAAGAGAAGTAAGTTATCGGTGATATTGTGTGAATTTTTTTAATATCACCTTTGTGCACTTTTGTGTTTAAGAAAACTGCACAGCGAAGATGGTTAGAGTTTCCAAACTATTGGTAACGGTCTGTAGATATATATATATATATATATATATATATATATATATATATATATATATATATATATATATATATATATATATATATATATATATATATATATATATATATATATATATATATATATATATGAATATTTATATATATATATATATATATATATATATATATATATATATATATATATATATATATACATATATATATATATATATATATATATATATATATATATATATATATATACATATATATATATATATATATATATACATATATATATATATATATATATATATATATATATATATATATATATATATATGTATATATACGTATATGGAAGCAAAAGCAGTTGATGATATTTTTGTAGCTAAAAACAAAGTTAACATGAAATGCTTGAGCAACAGGCAGTAAGATGGAAGTATCAGTATCTCTGGCTAATGTGAACTCAGTACTGAAAGCATCTCCCTCCCTCGGGGACCGTATAAGCCACAGATCAGCAATTCTTGGTAAGGACCAAATTACAGTTGGCTACAATTACCGCAACACAGAGCATTACTTGAGACTAGGTCTATCTATATGACTAATCGTTTTCGATTTGTCCTTGCCAAGAATTGTTTTACCAGTCTGTGGCTTGAGCCTATTCCGGCAGAGAGAAGGTATACTTTCAATATTGTGCTCGTGTCAGTCAATATACTAATTGTTGTATCTTACCGTCCTATTGCGCTAATACGGCGATAAATGATTTGTATTGTTCTCTCCTTTATTGATCCTAACTAAGTCTTAACACTACAAAATGTCGAAATATTTCAAAAGACCGGAGAACAGTAAATAATTGCTCAAATATGGATTTTGTTTAATTTTGGCAGTCAATATTGATTTTCACGTGCTGTATTGCACAGAGAAAAACGACTCGCATGAGCAGAGGAAAATATAGATCGAGACTGGAGCATTGTAATTTGTTCCGATGAAGCTTGACTTTGGAATTATGTTATCACCCCACGAGCCTGATCAATTTTCAATAACCGAATGGTTCAGCGCACGGTGAAACACCCAGTGAAGATCCATGTCCTCCTATTTTCTTAATTTTCTTAGTTCTTAAATTTATTAAGTTTAAAACCCTCGAAAAGGGCTAACTCGATATGTGCGAAACAATCCCCCGAAGTATGATTTTTTCAAGGATTCATTATTTCAATTTTCTAAGGGAAGTGAAAGAATGTGATTCTTCCGTCGACTTAATAAACACAACGTAAGTTGGCGTGGTTCGCCTTCTTAATTTAAGAATAATATCGGGGGCCCATAAATAACTTCAACTTTGGGCGAAAGGGCAATTTGGGGGCACAGAGCAGAATCCCTTTCTTGGAGATTTAGTGACTACATTATGTTTTTACCGGACCGAAATGGATCTTTTATGAGCGAAAATATAACAAAAACAATAATTATTGGACTATTACACTGCGAAAATTTCAGATTCAATGTCAGTGACACAGTCTAAATGAAGCCCCAAATGTTCAGCTAATGGTCAGAGGCTCAACTTATTAATTCTGAACGGTGTTCAATATTTATTTGAATAATGAGAGACATTAGTGGTAATGTAAATAACAAAAATCACATTTAGTATATAAGCCTTTACATTCCCCTAGACTAATACTCGCTCATTACTTTTTTGAAGATGACAGGCGCCGCATGACAACTGGTAATTTGGCTAGTTGGAAGTTTCTTGAAACTCACTCTAAAAATTTTTTATAGTTATAGCTAGATAACCTAGTTGCAGGAAAGGAAAGGAAGAAATTGTAGCACTCGCTGAACGACGTGCCCAGCAACGATCAATAATATTCCTGCTCACAACACCCTTAAAAATCCCAAATATAGCTAATTCTTTCGGCTAGAATTACAACGTGTTAAAAACAATTACTTTTATTATATTCCGTGTTTTTTGTGTACTTTGTGTTGTTTACCGACATTGTTTTCAAACTCCCTTCAAAAAACATAACATGTAAAAAATGTTCGTGGGGTGCATGCATAATGTTTAAGCCAAGAAGGGGATTTGGCATATATTAACGAATAAATGATGGAAGTGGTGATTCGTTAAATTTAGTAGAAAATTATGCTTTTAGAAACAAAAGTTCATTACAATTTTGTGTTAAATACTACTATTTTATATAAATAAGGACCTTTTTTTAATGGGCGTGGCACAGCCGCCGCAGCAAGATCCCTAAAGCGCTACAGGAATAAGCGGCGCGTGTGCGGAAAAAACAGTTCCCGTTGGTCTTGAATCGCTACAAGTTGTTCAGTGGGAAGCACAGTCCTGTACAAATTATTCCAAAGGGATGAGGTTGTTCATATAAAATAAATTTTGGTGACGGTTGTACAAATGGTATGTTTGGGGGTAGAAACCCAAGAAGTTTGGACCACTCAAATTGGACCAAGCATTCCATGCTTGGTCCAATTTGAGCTTTGTGCAGGATTAGAAGTCATTATGAAGTATAAAGATTTCTACTACGATAAAATATTCCTAGCTTTCGAGATACTCTCTGTGCTATGCATGTAACAAGTTCATGCATATTTGTTCCCAAGTTAACACCCAGTAAGCTGAGTGACGATACTAGAGGAATGAAATAGTTCGACATAACTATGTCGGATTTTGTAGTGTTCACTTTTTTAGAAAGAACTGCTTCCTGAGTTTTTGTAGCATTAAATTATACTTGGTTACTCTCACCCAAAGATAACATTTTTTCCAGGTCTTTGTTGGGGGAGGGAGGGCAATACAATTCGAAGGTCAAAAAAAGCATAACTTTCGGGATTTTTTTTAGGCGGGAAGCATAAATTTATCCTTTTGTAAGTACGCTATTTATTTAAATATACTTTCAGCTGAATAAATGAATTTTTTTACAAGTAAATAAAATATTCATGATAATGGTGGCATCTTTTCAGCGCATCCAATCAGTTCTTGTGCGTTTGCTAGTAATATAGTACCTGGTGCATTGATCTGAAAAAAGAGCGGTTTGAAATATATAATGTTTTATATTTATAGCTTCTATATAAATCTAAATAAATTGAAAAAACAAATGAAAATTCAGAATGTTGTACGAATTTAAAAAAAATATCGATTTTTTTAAATTTTTTTCTTTACTATTTTTTCAATAAAAAAGTTTTTTTAGGTCATTTTTCCAAAACATTTAGGTTCACATAGAAGTTAATAATGTTATGAAGTAATAGTCAAAATTTCATTATGATCGGTTTAATAGTTTTTAGATGAAAGTTCCCGCAAGTTTTAAAAATGCAGTTTCGAGAAAAACACGTTCAAAGTTTCGGTGAGTGGTTAATATCTCCAACTTACCTGTTAATCAGCGATTTCAGGGCTATATAATAACCCCTTAGCCTCTTTAAATAAATTAGTAATGGTCTAAGCACCTGTAAGACAAATATAATAGAAATTAAGGCCCCCTGAGCGATTGCGTATACCTGCTACTTTCACGCGAGGCAAAAATGCTACTGGATCGGTCGTCCCGTTTATATACTACAACTTCTTTAAAAGTTTGAATTTCTTTCTAAACACATATTCTTAAGATGTTCCACTAATATTTATGCAAAAAAAATTTTTATTCTAGTTCTAATTGTATCGCCCCCCTTAAGTTCAACAACTTTCTGCTATCTGTGAACATTTACATGGTATGTTAAAGAATTTAAAGTAAACTAGCTGGGCCCGCGGCTCCGCTCGCGTGGACTTGATTCACTACTATCGTCACTGCTTATTCCTTATGTTACCCCATCTCCCAATATTTCTACTTTTCTTCCATTATCTCTACATAATTTCCATTATATAGGCTTATCTCTGCTCATCTCCCATTATTTCTCCTTATCTACCATTATTTCTCCTTATCTCCCATTATTTCACCTTATTTCCCATTATCTAGGCTTATCTCGACTTATCTCCCATTATTTCTCCTTATCTCCCATTATCTCACCATAACTCCCATTATCTAGACTTATCTCTGCTTATCTCCCATTATCTCTCCTTATCTCCTATTATTTATACTTATCTCCCATTATCTCTCCTTATCTCCCATTATCTAGGCTTATATCGAATTATATAGAACATATGTATAAATTTATCAGATAAGTGGTTCTCGAGTGATAAGCGCACTAACAGACAGACAGAGAGACATTGCATTTTATATATATTGTATTCTTTGCTACATGATATTGTTTCATATTTAAAGCTTTAGGGAGTGTATTGCATTATCTCTCCTTATCTCCTATTATTTATACTTATCTCCCATTATCTCACCTTATCTCCAATTATCTAGGCTTATATCGAATTATATAGAACATAGGTATAAATTTGTCGGATAAGTGGTTCTCGAGTGATAAGCGCACTAACGGACAGACAGACAGACAGAGAGACGTTGCATTTTATATATATTGTATTCTTTGCTACATGATATTGTTCCATATTTAAAGCTTTAGGGAGTGTATTGCATTATCTCTCCTTATCTCCTATTATTTATACTTATTTCCCATTATCTCACCTTATCTCCAATTATCTAGGCTTATATCGAATTATATAGAACATATGTATAAATTTATCGGATAAGTGGTTCTCCAGTGATAAGCGCACTAACGGACAGACAGACAGATAGAGAGACGTTGCATTTTATATATATTGTATTCTTTGCTACATGATATTGTTCCATATTTAAAGCTTTAGGGAGTGTATTGCATTATCTCTCCTTATCTCCTATTATTTATACTTATCTCCCATTATCTCACCTTATCTCCAATTATCTAGGCTTATATCGAATTATATAGAACATATGTATAAATTTATCGGATAAGTGGTTCTCGAGTGATAAGCGCACTAACGGACAGACAGACAGATAGAGAGACGTTGCATTTTATATATATTGTATTCTTTGCTACATGATATTGTTCCATATTTAATGCTTTAAGGAGTGTATTGCAAGAGAACGCGCTAGCGGCAAACGTTTCTCCGACTTGATTCACTATTGTCGTCACTGCTTATTCCTTATGTCACCTAATAAAATATATCCTATAACCTGGCCAGAGAACATACGTATGTTTAAAAAAAAGGCCCGTAAATCGGATAAGTGGTTCTCCAGTGATAAGCACACTAACGGACGGACAGACAGACTTACAGACAGACGGACAGACAGACTTACAGACAGACGGACAGAGAGACATTGCATTTTATATATATTATAGATATTCTCTGCTACATAATATTGTTCCATATTTAATGGTTTGGACTGTGTATTGTAAGAGAACGCGCTAGCGGCAAACTTTGTCCGACTTCATTTACCATTATTGTCACTGCTCATTCCTTATGCTACCTATCGTAATAAAATATAGCCTATAACCTGGCCGGAGAACATATGTAGTTAAAAAAAAAAAAGTACGAAAATTGGATAAGTGGTTCTCCAGTGATAAGCGCACTAACGGACAGACAGACAGACAGAGATACGTTGCATTTTATATATATTATAGATGTAATAAAATATATACCTATAACCTGGTCAGATAACATATGTATGAATTTAAAAAATCACGTAAATCGGATAAGTGGTTCTCGAGGGATAAGCGCATTAACGGACAGATAGACAGACAGACAGACAGACAAACATTGCATTTTATATATATTATAGATATAGATTATTATTATTATTATATAACCTGGCCAAAGAATATATGTATGAATTTAAAAAAAGACAGGTAAATCGGATAAGTTGTTCCCGCGTGATAAACGCACTAATGGACAGACAGACAGACAGAGAGACATTGCATTTGATATATATTATAGATTATAGATTACAGATATTCTTTGCTACATAATATTGTTCCATATTTAATGGTTTAGGCTGTCTATTGCAAAGGCACGCGCTAGCGGCATACTTATTTCCGACATCATTCGCTATTTTACGTCACTGCTCATTCCTTATGTTACCTATCGTAATAAAATATAGCCTATAACCTGGCCAGAGAACATATGTATGTAAATCGGATAAGTGGTTCTTCAGTGATAGGCGCACTAACGGACAGACAGACAGACAGACAGACAGAGAGACGTTGCATTTTATATATATTATAGATGAAGAAACAAGCATACTATCCTCGGCAATGCTGTAGATTAGATATATAGTTCTTTTCAGCAGATTGTTAATATAAAGTAGAAAGAAAGTAGGAGAGCCTTGAGGCATATCGGCATTGCTAGCGAATGTATTAGAAAGAAACCCGTACAGAATGCTCTTCGGAACACACAAATTATACGTTTTAGACATATCATACGGACGCAGCTTAGCCAACAATCCGCCAACACGTTCGAATGCCTTGGATACACCAAGTTCAACCGCGCTAGATTGTTCAAAATATTCAATTGCGTTGTTCCAAGAATGTGTGACCTAAGTTAGAAGATCTTCTGTTAATTTTTCCTTACAAGAGCCATTATATATATATATATATATATATATATATATATATATATATATATATATATATATATATATATAAATATTAGATCATTATTACATGTTTAGTTCAAGAATATTTGATTAACGAAATTGAACTTCTGAACAGTATAAGATGACTTTAATTCTTGCATTCGCTGAATCTTGCGGTATAAACATAAATCGTTTTCGTACTGACGAGCTGATATTCGTACGCACTCCAAGTTTTCGGGACTTCCTTACGTTTTTTATAAAATCTGGGATGCAAAATGCACGCAACTACATTACCGAGAAACGGGGTTATGCAATGTGCTCTCATCATATTCCTCGCGCTCGTTGTGTCGCGTAATATACCATACAAATTTAAAGTTTTTTTTATGGGACACTCTATATAATAAAAAGTTCTCTTATACTTATTAAAAAATGACTGGCACACTTTTATCAAATCTTCTATAGGTTCAATGTTCAAATTTTATCAATGTTATAAAAATACATGCAATAAACCGCAACCAGATATTTACTTCTATAGGAGATAATTGGAAACATAATCTTCCAGTTTATTCCGTAAGTCAAATATGTATATATATAAAAAAAAACATAACAAAGCTTTAAGCTTCTCTAATGCTTTTATGTATGTACACTTTCTGGAAAAATAAATTCCATTATTATGTTTTGTGTTTTCTATACACCTCGTGTTATTTACCGACGAAATTTTCCCCGTTTTTCGTTTAAAAAAAAACATTCTATGTAAAGAATGATGGTGGGGTGCATTTTTGATAGCCAAATAACTGATGGAGCGTGGCACTCAGTAAACAAAGTGAATAAACTGTAAAAAATAAAATAAAGTGGCTGAAAATATACAGGCTAAATTTAACATGTTTAAAACTAAACTCTGAATCTTGGACCTCAAAGGTATAATCATGGGGTGTACGTTAACGGAGGAGAAATACTAATGAAATATAAAACCGAGGAGGTAATGTGCCCTGGTGGAATTTGGCTATTACTTCTTTCTCTTTGGCCACCCTAGTTAGTACTTGCACATTTTATAAAACTATTTTATATTTACTAAATTTACATAACTGTTTTATTATGTATCTCGATATATGTACTTTTCCTTAACCCGACATCAAAAACTACGATACATCTTTTATAAAAACGAATTCAAGTTTCCTTATTAACTTCAACATAAATTTTATTAGAGTTATATGAGTTAAACACTAGAAACAAGTTTATTCTAAACAGAATATTTTAATACTATATTTTATATGTATTATATGGACGGTTTCACTTAACGAGAGAGATTACCTTCAAAAAAAGACCGTATTTTGTTTTTCTATCTTGTATATAACTTTCTACAAATATAGCTTGTTGCCATTTTTTATATGTCTAAAAAAAAATGAGTTAAATTAATTCTTAAACTTCAGCTAGTTATTGTTTCGCTAACCATGTTTTAAAAATTAAGCAGTGAAAATTTGGATGCATCAATGGTTTTTCTATTCGAATGGACCGATAGAAACAAAAATACGTGTGTTTTGATAGAAGAAGACTATAATACAAAAAATATCTGTAAATTTGCCTCCTCAGGGCTTCCCTAAACTGCAAGTCTGAAATAAATACTGAATTTGATTTTTTCATTCTAAAGGATGACTTAAGAGTTTATACCTAGTCATGGAGCCAAAAAAGCGCGTTTTTTTAGGAATTTTTTAGCGACACTATTCAATATATAAATCAGGCTTTAATTTTATACAATAATACATAGCTTAAAATACAATCTGTGAAAGTTTAATTTAAAAAAAAATGGTGGCGCTTCACTCGTTCCCCTTCGACCCATTTTTTAAGGAGCATTACGGTCTGCCCGATTACTGAGAGCTGGATCATCTAAAATCAAAATTTCCAAAGAAATTAGTTTACTAGAGGATGAATCTTGTCCTTAAATGAAGGATTAAAAAAATGTCGTTACGGCGTTTAACATTTTTGTTAATTAAAAACAAAGTTCTTGATAAAATCGAAAATCCTTCCTTCAAAGATAAGCAATACGTATACAGAAAATATATACTAAATTTTATCAAAATCGGTTTAGTGCTTCTTGAGATATCTTGCACACCGACAGCAAGGTTAAAAAACAGTAATACAAAAATAAATTCTTACCGGTAAATAAATCATTGATCCAGGGCCATATTCTGAATCTTCATCAGCTGTTTGATCTTCTAGAATACTAATTTGTTCTTGTTTCTGACGCATTCTCTTCTTTTGTACTTTGTAGCAATTGTCTCTCGGCCAGGTCAACTCGTTCTCAGTTCACTTTAGCTGCGTACTCATGTGTATTTCAGCCACAATGATCTCCCAACTGCTACAAAGCCACAATGATCTCCCAACTGCTACAATTGAATTGCTACGAGTGCACTAGTACGAGTAAACTGTACTACGGTACTGAACAAACTACCAGTTTCGAAAATAAAAGTTTAGAATAGCATGTGTGTATGCCTTGTCCGTTCTAAAAAGGACAATTGAAGAATCTGTATTATATTATAAAAGAAAAAGTTTAAAATACATTAATCCAACATTTCAAAACATTAAAGTTAGACAAATTCTCACAACTAAAATCTGACATTAACTCACGCAAATTATTTTTACTAAAATTAAATATAATGAAAAAAATAACACAATTCTTCTGTTGACTTTAAAGTTCTAAAACAGTCGTAGAACACAACATATATGATGGAAGAGAGATTTCTTCACTAACGTAATATTTCTCTCTTGCTGCTATAATGAAAAGATGAGGTAGAATTAAAAAAAAAAACATAAAAACTTCTTTAAATTAGTTTTAGTTCATGTTCCTTGTTTAAATGAAAAATTTGATCCTGCTGGGTAAATATTACCGATATTTTCCAAAATCTTAAACATTTATTTAAATATCTACAGTTAAAGCACATTTTAGTTTTAACAATAGGGAAATGTTAAAACAACTTTTGAAGAAATTCAAAAATGTATTTTTATTTCTGTAAAACTTATTTCTTGTAAAAAAAGTAAAAATAAAGAAGTTATTCTATAAATTTTCCAACTTTCATTTCGGCAAATCGTTTCGACTGAGTCAGAACCGGAGATTGGGAGAAAATTCCACGATAAAAATTCGTATTAGCGGAAGTTTTTTATTGGGTTTTAAATTTTAATAATGGGCCAAAATATTTAATTCCTTTATTCGTTATTACACAGATTCAAATCTAATAAATCTTTATCGGTTTCGCGATTGATATAAAAAAATACAATATAAGGAATATAGAAAGAGAAAGATTTAACAAAAAAACCTATGCATGTTCCTCTCCAATTCAGCTAGCTTAGGTGGAGATGACAATGTTCGGAATTTCGCATCACAATCACGTCAGCAGAATATATTTAAGAACAATATCTTAAAAGCTATTAGTAGTCAATAAACCTCAGCGCTATCCTATGAAAAATCTCCAAAACTTTTAGTCCAAAAGCAGATCCCACTGGCGGAAAAAACTAGACACTCCATTATCATTTGTTATCACTAAAAGCGAAACCCGTAACCTGTATGTCCTAGTTCGGTAAATGATAGGAATTCCCGAGCTGTATATTATTCGTAGACTTCCCGATTTTTTAACAGTACCAATACTATTACATCTTAATAATTGTAATCTTTAATGGGCAGAACCAAATTAATATAGTTAACTATTCAGTTAGGTTCCTATTAAAAATTGGACCAATAAATAACTTCTCACAACCCAAGAGAATACGAACTACAATTTATTAAAGAAAAAACTAAAATTAGAATTTATTATGAATAGTTACTAAAAATAAAATGTGTGGTAACGTCTAGTACTCAACCAAAATGTAATTAAGGGACAATATTATGATATAAATTGAAGGAAAATAGGGGCCGTATTTTATTATTAAGAAAGCAAACAACTTAAGGGAAATTAGCAAAACAAGTTAGAGGGTTTTATGTGTTCCAAGTCACAAATTAGGTAGTGAAATTAGTGAAATAAGGAACAGCGCTAAAGTCGCTTATTTATGGTAGTGTTAAATCTAGGCGAAATTTTATCTGACAAAACCACTATCGAAATTATTTTACATAAATAATTCCTGTTAGAGTTATTAGAGGATTTTCTGGTGTTGATAAAAATGACATAACCTCGTTGCGTATAAAACCGAAAGAGCATTTAATTTTGAGATGAATATTTGTCTAAAACAGATCTTTTAAAAAAATAATTTGATAAGTAGTAAATAAGGCTTGGGAGGATGATAAACAAAGAAAAGAATGAGAGATGGGAAAAATCGTGCGAATATGTAGACCAGTATATAGGAGGAACTAGAAGCACAGACTCATGGAGAATAATTAAAGCATTTAGGACCAACAATAGAGAGAAGATGTATATAGAGTATATCCCAGAAAGCGAGTGGGAAGAATATTATAAGAAGCTGCTAACAGAAGACAGACAAGAATTCCAGGAAGAGAACCCTGAAGAAGAACAGAATAAGGAAAAAAAAAAGAGGTAGAACTAAGCTATGAAGAAGTGTGGGGGTGTGGTAAATGAAATGATTAAGTACGGGTCTAATAAATTACATCGAATGCTGAGAGACATGTTCCACAGAGCGATAAATGGAGAACAAATACCAGAGGAATGATCAAAAGCCTATATAGTATCTATAATTAAAAAGGGAGACCGCAGAAAATGCACAAACTATAGAGGCCTAAGCATAATATCGAGTATGGGACGTTTGTATGGAAAAATTATTAAAAATATCATATAGGAAAATATAAAAGGAAAAATTGGAGAAGACCAAGCAGGCTTTACGGCCGGAAAATCATGTATAGACCACATATACACTATAAAAGAAACAATGGAAAAAAACTGGCAAAGAATAGAGAAGTTCGTTTAGCCTTCATAGACATAAGAAAGGCCTATGACTCAGTACCAAGACAAAGATTATGGAACGCAATGAAAGAAATAGGCATTGACAAAGAACTAATATACGCAGTAAAAGCTCTCTACGAAAACAACACAGTGAACATAAAAATAGGACATAAAATAGGGAAGAGACTCCAAACATCAAAAGGCCTATTACAAGGATGCTCTACATCCCTCACACTATTCAGAATATACCTCGAACAAACATTAAAAAAATGGAAGCAAAAATGTAGTGGAATGGGAGTCCCAATACGAGAAGATTACTTATATACTTTAAGTTTCGCAGACGACCAAGTAATCATAGCGCGAGATGAGGAAGACCTCAGTTATATGGAAATAAAACTGAAAGAAGAATACACTAAAGAAGGATTAGCAATAAACTTTGATAAAATGGAATATCTAACAACAAAGGAGGGAAACGTGGAGAATCTAGAAGTTGATAACGAAACAATAATCGGAGGAACCGTTAGATTTAAATATCCAGGAACCATCACTTCAAGAAATGCAACATCAAAATAATAGATTAAAGCTAGATTAGGACAATCGCGGACATGCATAAGACAATTAAATTCGATCCTGTGGGACAAGCACATTACAAAGAGAAACAAAACACGCATATACAAATCAATAATACAAAGTATAATGACATACGGGTCAGAAATATGGACGATCAACAAAAGAAATAAATCTAAAATTAACGCGGTAGAAACGGAGTATTAGAGAAGATGTTGTAGAGTGACACGTATGGAGAGAATAACAAATCAAGAAATAAGAAGCAGAATGAACATCAAAGAGAACGCAATAAACACCATTGAAGAAAAACGATTAAAATGGTATGGACACATAAGACGGAGCGAAGATAATAGGTGGATAAAGAAAATAACGGAGTGGAGCCCTATAGGGAGAAGAAAAAGAGGAAGACCCAGACGATTGTGGAGAGACGATGTGGACGACGCTATGGAGAACAGGGGTCTAACAGATGGAGACTGGGAAGATAGCAACGAATGGAATCAAAGGCTGAGAGAAGGAAGACAGCATCAGCTGTAGAAAATCCTTGATATATATATATATATATATATATATATATATATATATATATATATATATATATATATATATATATATATATATATATATATATATATATATATATATATATATATATATATATATATATATAATATATATATATATATATATATATATATATATATATATATATATATATATATATATATATATATATATAAGGCTTACAAGCAAAAAGTTATCTAACTAGCTTTAGAAATAATATCATATAAAAAAATTCCTGGTGATCAAATTACTGTATCCTGTTTTGTAGGAATTAGTTGGGTTTATTCTTAACATACACTGCTCTAGCAGGAATTAAACTGGCTACATCCATCGAACACTTCCCATGAAAATCCTTGTAGAATAGACTCAAGTCACCAACCGTTCTTCAATGTTCTTAGAAATCAAGGTTTCTGGTTATAAAGCTCTTCTGAATATAATCCAACAAATGCAGTGTATGTTTGGGATCATATTCCCAATACTTCATCGATGATCGAATTTGAGCTTTGTACAGAATTAACAGTTGTCGTTAAGTGTAAAGCTTTTTAGAACGAAATACTATTCGTAGCTTTTTAAACGATATAGTTCTGGCTTATCGTGCACAGCGTCTCGTGTTCGATTCCCGGTAGCTCAATATACTTAAGTGTAATTGGTTAGGCCTTACTTGATTCTTTAAATCTCACATTGCTATAAATAGGCATATTGTTGATGCCTATCACCAATAATATATCTGAGACCGAAAAAGCTGACGATGTAGTAAGCGTTTTCCTTACTCCCTACACAAACTAGACGAACATCTAAAGCTGGATTTTAAAGGATATCGAGGGCCGGTTCCAAAATTGCCGACGCCATGTCGTTGATGGGGGCCATTAAAACCAGAAAATACTCACCATGAGACAGTATCCTTGTGGTTTTTTAGGGCGATACATATCAAAAATCGGACTTGGTTAATTGGAGACCGTCACCAACAGAAACCAATTGCGCTTCAAAAAAATTTTAGTTTTTTTGCATGAAATATTTTAAATTATTAATAATTTCTTACGAAATATGATAACAGCTGAGGACGCCTATCATCCATCCCTGAACATTACACTCTCAGAGGTTCGGGAAAGAAGACGGGGTCTCCGTGCAAACGCATCTGAACTCAGATATAATTTCAGGAAAGAAAATTATTCTGTTCTCTACGATATGATTTTAAGGGCTGATGGATCTAGTTTGTATACAGCTCAGGATGCTAATGATGCATGCAGAAATTTCTATGGCACTATATATAAAATATTTCATAAGTGTGTATCGAGATCCGTGCTGCGTAAAAGAACCTTTCCCGTGTGGTTTACTTCAGATATAATTAAGTTGGTGAAACGTAAACAGAGAGTGTTTAGGAGGTTGAAGGGATCTGACTCGAATTGGCACCGGAACGAATACGATGAACTGAGAAGGGAAATATCAAGGGAAGAATCCATCTTGCTTACAATAATTATTTGAGGAAGGCTGTGGCTTCCCTACGTGAGGACCCTCGATCTTTCTGGTCATTTATTAAACTTAAAGGGTCGACGACCTAGTTGCCGGAGTCTTTCACGGACGATGACCTCCAATGCTCTTATACAGATCCGAAAAAGATTGCAGATGCTTTTGCACACTTTTTTTGTGGCTTGTATTGTGCCCCTACACCTACAGGGCATAATTGTCTCCAGGGAGGTGCCGATTTGATTGCTCTTGTCTCTCTTCACTGCCTTACTGATGATATGATTTTGGCTGCTCTGTCGGAGTCAAAGAATAAGTTCACTAAGGTCCCTTGTTTTATTATTAAGGACTGTGCGCAAGCCTTGTTGAGGCCCTTGTCTTTCATCTATAACTTATCCCTGAAATCTAACACTTTTCCTGAAACCTGGAAAAGAGCAAGAATTACACCTATATTCAAGAAGGGCGATACTAGTATCATTTCCAACTACAGGCCTGTGTCAATATTGTCACCATTTGCTAAAGTTTTTGAAATGGCAATATATGACTCATTGTTTAAGCAGATTAAGGGACGTTTGATGCAGGCTCAACATGGTTTCTTTGGAAGCCGCAGCACGGTCAGCAATTTGGCTTCCTTTGCGCAATTCACGGGGAAAGCCCTTGAAGATCGTCAGCAGGTCGACGCTATCTACACAGACTTCACGAGGGCATTTGATCGTATTGATCATTCCATTCTAGTACGTAAACTGGCTAGTATGGGGTTCCACAATGATTTGATATCATTCCTTCGGTCATATCTACATAATCGTATTCAATATGTTGATATCCGAGGACATCATTTATTTCAATTCGCAGCTACTAGCGGCGCTCCACAAGGTAGTAACCTCTCACCATTGTTCTCAATTTTTATAAATGATATTGTGGAGTCCATTGCTAGTAGCACACTCTTATTTGCTGATGATCTTAAACTGTTCCGGGTAATTCATAACATTAACGATTGTATTATACTTCAGAAGGACATACATACTATCGAAAATTCGTGTGCTATCAACAAGTTGACCTCGAATCTCGGGAAATGTTTTGTTATGTCGTTCTCCAACCAACTGAACCCCACTCATTATGAGTATGTCTTGGATAAAGCGATTATAAATCGTTGCTATACTTTCAGGGACCTGGGAGTGGTGTTTGATACCCGATTGTCATTTGCCGATCAGATTGATCGTGTTTGTGGAGAAGCGTTGAAGATGCTTGGATTTATTTTTCGCAATTCAAGGGGGTTGGTGGATATAGGGTCCCTCAAAATGCTCTACTTTTGCTATGTGCGATCTAAGTTGGAATACGGCACAGTGATTTGGCACCCAATCTATCACAAATACATTGATAGAATAGAGAACATACAGAGAAAGTTCCTTAAGTTCCTGTGCTTCAGAGATGGCGGTACTTACCTTCCTAGAGGTATAGAAAGCAAGCTCTTGTTAGCGCGTTTCAACATGCCGTCGTTGTTGAATCGCAGGATTTACTTGCTGGTTCAATTTTTGTTCAAGATATGTAAATCCTTTATTGATTGCCCTGACCTGCTTTCCCAAATTAACTTTCATGTGCCGTCTCGACTTACCAGATTTCCTCATGTTTTTTACTTGAGTACACCAAGAACTAATATTTTAATGAAGACTCCTTGGTATCAATCCATGAATATTTTCAATGTGGTTTGTAGCGATTTCGATATGGATAACTTAACTCATGCTCAGTTTACTAAATTGATGGAGACGAAGGTTCTTGATGCTCGGTGGACGTGTCCACATTTTTGAACGGTATATACGGGTTATTTATATTGTTATATTTATTTAAGCAATTATTGTAATTTTCTTTTTTTCTTTTCTTTGTAAATTACACATTTGTCTTGTAAATGGATATTCTATCTGTTAGACAATAAAGGTTATTATTATTATTATTATATTTAACTCTAAACAATTTGATTATTTTTTTCTTAATACTGTTGGTTTTTTTGTAATTTTGGCACCGACACAATAATGTTTACCACTCAAATAAGGATGCCAATAATCGATTTAATTTCTGTATAAGTTTGTAAAAAAACTACACTAAAATTTAAATGAAGTTTCGTGATTTATATGAGAAAAGAAGTGTGAATTTTATTTTGAAATTGAAAAATTTGCATAAAGTGTATCCACGTAGAGGAAATAATTTTAAATAAATAATGGACAAGACAACTTTAAAAAACGTAGTAGTTTTTTAGTGTTCCGTACGGAACACTTATAAGATCACTTCGGTGTCTGTCCGTCTGTCACACCGGATTTTCTCCGAAACTATTTGGCATAGAAAGTTAAAATTTGGTACTAATATAGGAATTGATGGCCTCATCAGAGCCGTGTAGTTTTGAAAGTAAAATTTTAACTTAAGGGGTTAGTTTTGGAAGGTGAAATCAGAAGTGGAAAAAAAAAATTTATGCTAGGTCATCGAGCGGGGAAAGCTAGTAAAAACACGAGTTTAAAAATATATATAATGTAATACTTCCACACACTTTTCTTTGTATTATTTTTAAATAATCGCGAGAAATCGCTCTCCCCTATCTCGAAAAGTATCAATCAAAATATTTTGAAAAATTCTGAAATATTCTCCACGGGGTGTAGATAAAATGAAAATTATCACGAGTGCTTTACCTTTAATGATTTATCTGGTATATAAAAAAAACACAAAAATTTCAAGGTCATCAGTTTTCAGTAAAGATCGGAAACAAAATTTGTTGAAAACTCATTTAGGGTCTGTTTTGTAAAGTCACTGATAATTTTATACGTCTGTAACAAAATTTTTTATTTCAAATGTATTCAACGTACGGAACACTAATTGCGCAAGTTCAACTTGCACTTGACCGGTTATTATTTTTTTCTAATATCCCAAAAACTAAATCTTACCGCAAAATACGTCTATTCTGAAAAAATTGGAAAATTTTGAGAGGCACAACATACCTGTAAAATTATCATATTTGAATTTAAATAAAGCTGCTAATAATGTATTTAAATTTGAATTTCTTAATTTCCATTTCCATTTTAAAAGGGACTCGTTAAGTAAGAATATTTGAAATAAGAACGTTAATTTTCAAGATTCTAACCTACTTGGCGGTAAAACTTTTCTCAGTCTGCTAGTTTATTCCAGAATTCTGCTTAAGTAAATTGCTGTCGGTGTAATGTGTGCATTCTTGATGGAAGTTGATTAACCGGATGTTCTGGTTTAGTAAAATTGAAAATTTTACCTCTTCTTCCAGCTCCAGTGGCAGGTCATCTATAAAACTCAACAACTAGACGAAATTTATTTCTTGGCTGTTTTTTATTTTGATTAAAAATTTAATTATATTGGAATTAATGATATAAATCTGTATATCTTTTTTTAAGTACGCATCATACACGCAAACCCTAATGGGTACAGTAGTGGTAAATTGCAGCAAGTTGTACTCAGTGGGAAACCCGGTCCTAGGTTTCCTTTTAAGGGGATACGTTCCTCAATATGAAAGTGTTTTCATTGGTTGTAGGAGGAGTGACAAGTTAAACCTCACACGGATATGAGGACATGTCCATTTTATTATTAAAATTATTAACTATTTTCATTTTCTCCTGTATCTTAATCTACTGGCTCCGACGTAAATTTTTTCCTAATAGATCATTAATATCCTCTCTATTCTTGGCAATTTTAAGGCATTAAATCCTAATAAAATGCCATAACTGTAATTGAAAAAAATAAAATACATTTAAAGACAGCTCATTTTTATATAGACACAGACTTCAACTTTGGCAACCAGCACACACATAGACAAGAGACACCTAGAGCTAGTTTATCGCACAGATTTTGGTACAAGTGATTTCATTTATAAAATCATCGCGAAATCATTATATATTTAAAAGTCAATGAGCGTCTTAAGGACAGGTACAAAACAGTAGTCTAAATTGCAACACTGTTCGACATTGAACACGTCCTAGTAATATTCAAAGGGTTATGTTATACTACTTCCCTTGCAACGCGGCAAAAAAATTATTCTCTTGTAGTACAGACGGCTTTGGATACCGTAGTAGGTTGTTACTTTTATTTATTGTATTTAATAGCTTTTTAATTTTAAACTAAAAAACAAATTTATTATTATAAATGTTTTTTGAAGAAATGTACTTTATTGAACTTGAAAGTAATACACTGGTACTTAACTTAATATAAAGGAGACTTTTAAAAGTTATTTTATCATAAATGGCTTTTTGTAATTGATCTTGACGGGTTTGTAATTAGGTAATTGCCACAGAATTCATATAATACATACAAAATTTTTCCAGAAAATATAAAGACTTTAAAATTAAAATTATATATGAAAATCTTTCTACAAGATCCCATGGTTATGACTTATAAATTTCATTCTTCTAAATGAATTATGTACTGTAATGTAATATTCATTTTGTTTTCAGGTAACAAACCACCAAATCTCTGATTTTTATTGCATGGATTCCATTTTTAGTATTTCATACGCAACATTTATAAGATTACTTCGGTGTCTGTCTGTCCGTCTGTCACACCTGATTTTCTCCGAAGCTATTTGACATAAAAAGTTGAAATTTGACACTAATATAGGAATTGATGGACTCATTAGAGCCCTGTAGTCTTAAAAGCAAAATTTTGACATAAGGGGTTAGTTTTGGGAAGTGAAATCGACAGTGAAAAAAATTTTTTTTACCAGGTCCTTGAGTACAAAATAAAAGCTTGTAAAACACAAGTTCAAATATATATATATATATATATATATATATATATATATATATATATATATATATACAATGTAATACTTGCGCACACTTTTCTTTTTATTTTTTAAATTGCGAAAAACTGCTGTCTCCCTTACCTCGAAAAATACTGGCCAAAAAATTCTGGAATATTCTTCACAGGGTTTAGATCGAACAAAACTTATCACGATTGCATTACCTTTAATAATTTATCTGGTATATAAAAAAAGAAACAAAAATTTTAAGGTCATCAGTTTTCAGTAAAGATCGAAAAAAAACTTTGTTGAAAACTCATTTGGGGTGTGTTTTGTGAAGTCAGTTTATACCTCCGTAACAAAATTTTTTATTTCAAGAGCAATCAACATACGGAACACTAATTGCGCAAGTCCGACTTGCACTTAGCTGGTTTTATTTATTCTTAAATTTTGACTTAAGTGCATTACCTTTAATAATTTATCTGGTAGATAAAAAAAAAACAAAAATTTCAAGGTTATCAGTTTTCAGTAAAGATCGGAAACAAACTTTGTTGAAAACTCATTTGGGGTGTGTTTTGTAAAGTCATTTTATACGTCGGTAAAAAAAAATTTATTTTAGAAGCAATCAACGTGCGGAACACTAATTGCGCAAGTACAACTTACACTTGACCGGTTATTTTTTAATTATGTCCAATTCTAGCAGAAACACGTTATTGGGATGGTTAATCTTCCCCTGCGCAATTTTTTAAATTAATATCTCATCATAAAGTACCCCTCGTCTAAAATGTGAAGTTATAATTAAGTTATTCTTTTCCGATACTTGTTTGTGAGAGAAGTAATAACCGAATCGTTTTACCAATATTTTTGTTTAAATATTTAGTATCCTTAAAAATTTACTTCGTAACTGATAGTTTTAACAGACCCCTATCACAAAACTAAACATCATTATTTTGATGTATTAAGGAACCACTAAATATTATCTAGTATAACTGGCATACTAAGGTGGGAGTTAAAATTTACATGTGCCCGTACAAATTGCGTAACTTTAATAATCTAAATATGTTTAGGGAAATTTGTTTTCAAATTAGGTCTTCTGAGCGAAACCTGTATTTTCTGTAAATACATTCTAACACTAGGTGTGTTTAATTTAAATAAAAAGCTTTTTCGACACTAAATTAAATTTATTTACACCAGAGTTGCAAAGATTTGATTGTTCAGTTTAATTTTCCCCCTTCGAATAATTGGGTATTATGTTTACTAATTTTCTTTATTGTATATAAATATGCTGCTAAATAGGATACGATGACGAACGGGTAAAGATTAAAATTAATTATTAAAAATTGATATAGCTCTTCCCTTGTAAACACGCTCACAACAAGAAATAACTTTATCGAAATAACAAGGGGACAGGTCACTCCAGGTTCCAGGAAAAAAGGCTAATTTCGGCAATTTTTTGAGTATAATAAGAGCAGTCTAAAATTTATTAAAAGCACTTTATTATATATTTTTTTATATTTTTAATTCAAAATGGCCGCTTCAAAACGGGCGAAACAATTGCTCCCGTAGATTTCAAACTAAAACAAAAAACTAATAATGTGAAATATTAGCGCGTTGTGTGTTTCTAGCATTCACCGCTTTAGGAGGGATTAGGCCTGTTAGATCCATCGAACACTTTCCATAAAAATACTTGTAGAATAGACTCGAGTTGCCTACTGTTCTCCGATGTTCCAATAAATCAAGACTGCTGGCCAGTTCCGGGTCTCCAATCAGGCGAACAGCTCTCTTCTGTATAGAATACAACAAATGCAGTGTATGAAGATAGAATTTCTCCCAGGTCTTTGTTAAGTTGAACGACCTCCTGCTGTTTGCGGATATTTGCATGAATAGCCAATGTTCGAGCGTTTAAAGTGAATGATGAGATAAGCGTACTGCCATCTGCAAAACTGTAGATTGGATTCCTGGTCTTTTCCAGTAGGTTGTTAATTTAAATGAGAAAGAGAGTAGGAGACAGTATGGAGCCCTGGAGTACACCGGCGTTGATAGTGAAGGTGTTAGAAAGAAACCCGTCGATTGCCACTCGTAAAGAAAGCTCTTTCAGGAAACTTGAGAGATATAAACAGAACTTTCCAGACACACCAGAGGTGAGTAGCTTAGCCAACAATCCATCGTGCCAAACACTATCGAATGCCTTGGATATATCAAGAGCAACCGCTCGAGATTCTCCACAGTGTTCAATTGCATTGTTCTAAACTTGTGTTACATAAGTTAGAAGATCTCTTATTGATCTATGGTTACGAAAGCTATATTGATGGTCACCTTTTCATTAATATATGTCAAAACTAGTGGATAACGTACGGATTTTGCGTACACTACAATTTTTCGTGAAATTTTTGGGTGAAAAATAAACATTTTTGCAAATATGCACCATTTTTTGATATTTTGCTACACTAGTTTTTGACATATATTAATGAAAATTTGTTGGTTTTTTTCTAGGTTGAAATCTACGGGAATAATCATTTCGCCCGTTTCAAGTCTCGCGTAAAAGGTGCCTTGTCGTCATGGATTCTGAAGCGATCATTTTAAATTAAAAAGATAAAAAAAATATTTTTGTACACTCAAAATTTTATTTCATAAAGTACTTCAAATAAATTTTCAATTGCTTTTATTATACTCTTGAAAAAATATCCGAAATTAGCCTTCTTTTCTGAGACCAGAAGTGGTATTACCTTTTAAAACTCGATATTTTAATAAAAGTGAAGGAGGTAACATAATTTTGCAAATTCTTCAACTATAGCACATTGGTGGTTAGCATTACGGTACTGACGACGAGGCCAAAACGGCCTTACTGCAGCCAAACCAGATGGCAGATTTCTGTGAGGATGGATTTTCTTGGTCTGTAGAGTCTGCTCTTACGATTCGACAAATGCCTTAAAATTGGTGGAAATAAGGTTGAAAAGCAGATTAAGGTACAGGCGTTCAGGTAAAAAAAAAATTCAAAACGTTGCCTACTTTTAAAACGAGCCTCGTAGTAAGTAAAAAGATATATTTTCAAGTTCTAGTCTCATAATATTAAGGTAAATAATATTTTCATCGCAACTTAAAATTGGCTTTAGAGTGTTGTTTATAAAAATGTAACACACATAAAAATCATTTCTAGAACATTCTATATGTCGACCTAAATTTTCCGTCTTAATATCTTTTCTATAATAACTTAATACTAAACAAAATTGGACATTTGAAAATTTATCTTCGAAACCATTAGCCAAAGCCAAATCCGTAGTTATACATGTAACAAACATCAAAAATCGACAAAAAAAACCCCAAAGATGACGATGCAAAATAAAGGATTCGTAAAAATCCAGGAAAAACCTATAAAATATATTAAAAAGTACATAAAAAGAGTGCTGGATTATCCGTCCGGTTTACCTCGTATACTTTCAAAAAGCCTAAAGAACATAAATCAAAAAATACATCTGACATGCAATAGCGAAGAAAAGTAAGGCGGTTTTAAAAGACGGATAGTTTATCAGAAGGCATTAAGGGTTGCAAATCATGTCGTGCTACGTCATGATAAGAGTTAAGACCATAGTTTCCCGATAGGTCACAGAATCCCTTTTCACCTATGGATCAATGGGGTCAAACCATAAATAGGTATTCTGTCAGAGCTGTTCCGATGCTAAAACGTAACCCTCTTTATGGGGACCTTCTTCGCATCGTCTTACTTCCACGCCAAGGAGCAATCGCCAATGTTTACGCTTCAACTTGAGGGCATTAAGGTTTTCGGCACATTTATTTAACTAAATGTTAGTAATCCTTTCCCAAAATTGTTCAGAGCCGACCGACGAACATATATCTATTCCCGTCCAAAGGATAAGTATTTCAGGAAACTTGAGTGCCTTTCCAATAGCTTTCATAGCTACTTTCAGAATAAAAAGAATGATAAATAGAGAACGGCTGTTCTTGTTGAGTTTAGTGTAAAATATTTACTACACTAGTCCAAAATTAGTAATAATTAATGCATATTTAAATACATAACTGTATATTCTTTATTATAATATAATATACAATAATATTTTCATTCTTAAATAATCAACGCAAAGAAATTGAATTTTGAACTTTTAAAATAGTCTTGGACAATCGTTATATTTATAGATGTTTGTATTCACGCGTATGTTGAGGTTAACAGAACAACTTACCACGTAGGCTAAAAAGTTTTGGTATAGCTAATAAAAACACATTTTTTTTTTGCAAAATTCGACTTTATTCATCGATATAGTTTCCATTAAGAGCGATACAATTTGAGTAAACGCGGTACCCATTTCGAACAGAGTGCTCTCATACCCAAATGTTCATGCAAAATATGACCAACACCTTCTTTTGATAGTTTTAGGGTGTCAGCTATCTCGCGCAATTTCACTTTACGGTCATCCAAAACAATTTTGTGGATTTTTTTATATCGTCAGGTGTAACCATCTCATTTGGGCGTCCAGAGCGTTCAGCATCATTTATATCTGTACGACCGCGTTTAAATTCAGCATACTAGTAAATAATGAGTGATTTTCTACGGGCAGAGTCCCCGTAACCCTTGTCAAGCCATTGCTTTGCTTGAACGGTATTTTTTCCCATCAGAAAACAGTGTTTAATCAACACACGAAATTCGATTTTTTCCATTGTTTGTAAAATCACTGTAACTTGTAAACTAATAGTCGAAATGTCATGAAAGTTTGATACGTATCGTTTGAAGGTTGGTACTGCCTAAAAATCATATGGATTTTTTTTTAAAAAAACTTTTCAGCCTACATGTTACAATTGGGGACATACATATATAACGTAGATCTCGAGTACATTCTATCAACTATTCTGCAATATTACTTGTACTTCCGTCAACACGGTTTTACGTGCCAGAAAGCAGTTGACTTTGTGATACGAGCTAGAGCTGCCAAGCACCAATAAAACGAACAACAGGTTCGGATTAGATTTTCATATTGATCATTTAGCGTACATAGCAATGAAAGTTTCTTAAAAGATAATAACATGAATATTTTCATAGGAAGTGTTCGATGTTCATTTCAAGTTTAGTCTGTCACTTCTCGTTCCACCTTTTTCAAAAATTGCCAAGAACTGTGTGTAGAATTTGCAGCCATTCAGAACTAACCTGAATCACTTTTTCGCGTACGCGCTGTTCTTAAAGCGCTTTAGAGATTTCAGAAATCAAGTTTGTGCATTCAGTTTAGTTACACACTTATATGGCAAAACTAATTGTACACTTTCAATAAGTGGATCTTAAAAAAAATTATGTTTTGAGTTCTAGACGTGCAAACTTGAATATATTGTTTTGCTCGTTTATTCAAAATTCAACGTAAAGGGGAAGGTCTGTGGAAGGCTAGAGTCAACCAGACAGTATCAGTTATCAGAATTATTTTGTTTGTATTTTTTAATCCAATTTTTTAGTTAATTGAAACAAAAGTTAAGAGAGAATTACAGAAAAAAAATGAAATAAATGAATATACGTGTGTTCCTGCTAATTTTTTACTGTCCAATTATAATCTCATAATGGCCATGAGCATGCGGAAAATTGTTTTAAAACACTTTCTAGTTTAATCACAAGAATTATGACAAAAAGTTATGTTAGAGGTAAACTGTGCACACAACAAACAAATTATAACTTTCCACTTTCATTAGAGGGGTTGGCTAATTACACATAGGTAGTTCAATCATATATATATATATATATATATATATATATATATATATATATATATATATATATATATATATATATATATATAATATATATAAATATATATATATATATATATATATATATATATATATATATATATATATATATATATATATATACATTCAATTCTTGGGATTTGGGTTCAATTTATGAATATTTGGTATTCAAAATCACCGAAAGCACTGAATCCAATGAAATGAGTGTTAATACAAAATGGATTTAGAGAAAGAGAAAGAAATAATAAAAAAACAAGAGCATACAAATTCTATAATAAAAAAATCAAAAAAGATGAAACCAAAGAACAAAATCAGAACAAATTTCTCCCACTACCTTATACACGTGATTTATTAGAAAAACTAAAAAGCTCTTTAAAAAAATATAACATAACTGTTTGTCACAAAACACGAAACAAACTAAGCTTACTATTTACAAACTTAAAAAGCCAGGTACCAACCATGAACCAATCCAATATAGTTCATTAAGTACCTTGTGCAGATTGCCCAATGCATTATATTGGCATGACGACCCAATTATTAAAAAACCGGTCAAGTGCAAGTTGAACTTGCACAATTAGTGTTCCGTACGTTGATTGTTTTTAAAATAAAATTTTTTGTTAGGGTGGTGTAAAATGATCAGTGACTTCACAAAACACACTCCAAATGAGTTTTCAACAAAGTTTGTTTCCAATCTTTACTGAAAACTGGTGACCTTGAAATTTTGGTTTTTTTCTATACCAGATAAATTATTAAAGGTAATGATAATTTTCGTTCAATCTATACCCCGTGGAGAATATTCCAGAATTTTTTCAAAATTTTTTGATCAGTACTTTTCGAGATAAGGTAGGGGACAGCGATTTTTCACGATTTTTTAAAAGTAATACGAAGAAAAGTGTGCGCAAGTATTACATTATATATATATTTTTTACTCGTGTTTTCACAAGCTTTCATTTGACACCACACTCGATGACCTAGAAAAAAAATTTTTTTTTCACTTCCGATTTCACCCCTCTAAACGAATCCCTTAAGTCAAAATTTATGTTACGGTGATATAAAATGATCAGTGACTTCACAAAATAGACCCCAAATAAGTTTTCAACAAAGTTTATTTCCAATCTTTACTGAAAATTGATGACCTTGAAATTTCTGTTTTTTTTATATACCAGATAAATTATTACAGGTAATGCACTCGTGATAATTTTCGTTCAATCTACACCCCGTGGAGAATATTCCAGAATTTTTTCAAAATTTTTTGATAAGTACTTTCCGAGATAAGGCGGGTGGACAGTGATTTTTCGCGATTTTTTAAAAATAATACAAAGAAAAGTGCGCGCAAGTATTACATTATATATATATTTTTTACTCGTGTTTTCACAAGCTTTCGTTTGACACCACACTCGATTACCTAGTAAAAAAAATTTTTTTTTCACTTCCGATTTCACCCCCCAAAACTAACCCCTTAAGTAAAAATTTAACTTTCAAAACTACATGGCTCTGATGAGGCCATCAATTCCTGTATTACTACCAAATCTCAACTTTCTATGACCAATAGTTTCGGAGAAAATCGGGTGTGACAGACGGACAGACGGACAGACGGACAGACAGACGGACAGACACCGAAGTGATCTTATAAGTGTTCCATACGGAACACTAAAAACAGAGTCAATGGACATAAGTATACAAAAAATGCAACAACGGCACTTCACAAACACACAACGGAACTTGGACATGATTTCCACTTTAATGAAACAAAGATTTTCAACAGAGACATTAGTATTGGAAAACTTGCAATAAAAGAAATGATCGAAATTTAAAAAAATGAGAAATTTACAGTTAATGATAAAAGTGATATAAAAGGAATTAGCCATAATTATACAAATTTAATCAGGTAATATTTTAAAGTATATACTCGTCCTTAATATATTAACAAAAAGACTACCTGCTTAATATTCAAAAAAAAAAAAAAAAATTACAGATCAATAATACAAAATAAAATCCACATCGATAAGAATGCTACTATGACTTGTCAGTAGTAAATAAAATATGTCAGATTCAAGGTAGGTGCCATGTGATTTTAATTTTTAAAGATAGAACTAATAATTTATGTAAAAAGTGTATGGTTGAGTGGGTTAAATAATTTGTATTGTACTAGTGTACCTATATGTAAATTATTTTTATATTTTGTAGAAATAAAGAAAAAAATGAAAATGCCATAAACCAAAGGGCGAAACGTCAGTTTAAGTTTAATTTTGAAAACCAAATATTCATAAAATGAACCCAAATCCCAAGAATTGAAAATAAATATTAACTGATGGTTCAAGAAAATTTTGAAGTATGGTGTATATATATATATATATATATATATATATATATATATATATATATATATATATATATATATATATATATATATATATATATATATATATATATATATATATATATATATATATATATATATATATATATATATACTTACTTACTTTCTCTTCTGAGTTAGTCACGGACCTGTTCTACTTCGTTATTAAGCCTCTTGTGATTCGGATGTCCAGCTGTTTCTCCATCTTTTTGGTGGCTGTCCTTTTTGTCTTGATTCATGTGGTTTTTTGTTCACACATATTTTTATCATTCTCGTATCTTAAATCCTTTGTACAGGTCCATGCCACTCTCTTCTCCTGTTTTTTCCCCATCTGACTATATCCTGCATTGTTCTCTTATGGTGTTGTTACTCACTCTGTCTAATAAACTTTTTCTTGTTATTGCTGTCAGTATTTTCATTTCATTTGTTCTTAGTAGCTGTTTGGTTTTGTTTGTGTCTGCCCGTGTTTCTATGCTATAAGCCCGTATGGGCCTAACGCAAGTTTTTTCTAGCAGATTACACTAACAGTCTGCTAGAAAGACGACAGAGTATAGGAAGTAGATTCGTCAATTGCCATTTACAAAGAAAGATTTCTGACTCAATTCGAGAGCCGTGAAAAAATCTAAGACATACGATAAGAGTGAAGGCCTATATATATATATATATATATATATATATATATATATATATATATATATATATATATATATATATATGTATATATCCATCCATAGTTTTCAATTGCGTTATTCCAACAGAAGTCCGATTAACGAAACGCACATCGTCATACAGTATACTTTACTATTTTTTTTTAACAACCTAAAATTAAAACGTATTCGTTCTAAAAATACCTAAATAATATGTTACAAATACATTTTAAAACGTATTTTCAAAATTATATTTTTTCCTGCGCCGCGTCTTTTGGCGTCAATATATCCGAAATGGCAATAAAATATTTTCTGCGTGAATAAATATTCGAAAAAGGTGTCAACAAGAACATGGGGACCAATATCGATAAACGTGCGGCTACGCTTTCAGGATTTTAAGATTTTAGATTTAAGGTATTTTGTAAATCTATATCTAGTCAAAGTATGGAAGGCGTTATATATATATATATATATATATATATATATATATATATATATATATATATATATATATATATATATATATATACACACACATATATATATATATATATATATATATATATATATATATATATATATATATATATATATATATATATACCAATGTAAAACTACTAAAATATAGAAAGTCCATATTTCCACGGCGTACCTATTGTTCAACTATTTGCCATTCCATATCGAGAAGTGTATAAGGGTTCATGAGTCGAAGACCGATAAACGAGAGAACAAAACTCGAAGTACTTATTCTCGTACTGATGTAACATGTAGGTGAGATAAAATAAATTGTACTTAAACCTGAAACGCACACCTGCCCACCAGCGGAACCATCTACGACCACAGTTCGACACAGAAATGGTCGGCTAATTGTCGACAATCACTGCACCCAGCACACCATCGGAGCTATCTACGACCATAGATCGACACAGAAACGGTCGGCAAATTGTCGACAATCACTGCAGCCAGCGCAATTCTACGAGGGTTCCATCCAATGCATATATGTCAATGTAAAGTCACTAAAAATGTACAAAGTTGATATTTCAGCAGTATACCCTATTGTTCTCTCATTTGTCCCTCTCGATATATATATATATATATATATATATATATATAGATATAGATATAACGCATACCTTATATTTGCTACTTCATCGGAGGCTGACTTGCATGCCGACAGAGTGATTAGCAGACTGCCAACACTTCATCGCAGGTAGCGCGATTTTTTGAGGGATCCCTCGCCTAAGGCATATGTGGTTCAATGTAAAATAACTGAAAACGGACCTAAGATCCTTATTTCAGCAGTCTACCCGCTATTTTCTTATTTGTCAAATCCATCCTCAGATGCGTTTCGCCGTCTCACGGCTCATCAGTCGGGCTAGGATCGACAAACAAGAGAACAGCATACTTCGTACTTAGTACTCCATCGGAGGCTGAGACAGAGGGAGAGACAGATAGGTTGAACCAAAATTGACTCAGGTTGTACTCCGTGAAAAATACTGTCGTGTATTTCATTTCAAATCGCTCCTTCTTCCTATAAAATAGCTCTTTAAGAGAGTGATACAAGGAGCTAAGAATCAACAAAGTGGCGTAAAACAAAAAAAAAAGGAAAGAGTCCAATAATCTGGACAACGAAATAGGGAATTTGCTGATTTAACAAAAAAAAAGCCAAAACAGTATCAGATGAGAATCCGTCGGTTACAGAGTGCCTGAACCTGGAAGGCAATTTTTCATGGCAATAAATGTATTTTGAAGTACTTGAGCTATTATTTTAATACTAGTAATCGTTTTATAATTTAAAAAATATTTTTCCTGACTTTGGTTTGACGGATCTTAATTTAAACATACTACCGTATTTAGTTCAATATTTAGCTTGATGTTTATATAGATTTTGCCTACATTCGTAAAAGCTCATCTTAGAATCTCAGTTCCGTAGTCCATTTTCCGAAGTAAACAATAAAATTAATTTGAAAAAATAATTAAGGAAAAAAACTCAAATACGTGTAAGCTTAGCAAGGGTGAATCTAATTTCCGCAAGCTCTTTGAGAAATAACCGGAGTGTTTTGTGTCTACGAAATTGTTAATTAAAAGTAATAATAACAGTAGTTCACTAAAATAAGCATTTTCGATAATCCTTTGCGACTATTACATTTTTTGTGACAATAGCATTGGTCGTGATTTTTCCAGCTGAAGTTGAAAGCCGACCACGAGACCGTGGTTAAGAGCCTGCATAATGCCGGTTCGATTTCAATCAGCGGTTGTATGTGCGTAATGGTAGTATTTATTGTAGAAATACAATAATGACCGTGGTAACATTAACACGCTATCTTAAATATGCCGTGAAATACAAACATATAATTTGGCACCAGGGAACTCTGACGGATATCATGACATCCCTGTCAGTATAGCTCAATATAGGGATATAGTAAAAAAAAGTAGTATTTCCGTCATAGCGGGAAGGTGAACAATAAAAAAATTAATATACACAAACTCTTTTTCATTGAGTTTTTCTCGGTTTACGGACACTGTTAGAAAAGCGAAGTTGTCAGATTTTACGTTACAAGAATTTGAAAATGGGAATACATAATAATGTTTTACATTTAAAATTAGAATAATCATACCTGAATGAAATATACGACTGAGCTAATACTACAGGAGATCATCTTAGTTATGGTCAAATTAATATCCTCAATTAATTAAATTTTAGGCCAAAATTTTAGTAATCATTAAAATACCTAAATAGAAAACTCTTTACAATCCCTTGCTATCTAAATGATTATGACATTTTCAAAGAATTTACTTCCCTATTTATGGCACTTCTCTTAATCTACCTCTAGGGATACGCTCCTAAACATGTTTTTAGGAAGTGCCATAAATGCATTAAGTAAATGCTCTAAAAATGTTGTAGAGAACATTAAGGTGGCAAGTGGATTAGTTCAGGTTGTGGTCGATTTTCCTTGGTTTTATTATTACAACTTAAATCTTGCTTTCATTTAATTGACATATTTATTTTATGTTAAGATATTTCTACGGTTTTAAATTATATATACAGGGTGTTAAGAAAATGGTTTAATTTATTGAACTTAGTGACTCCTCGAGTCGATATCTAATACCAATTTTTATAAAATTTGAACATTAAAATTCTATAATTCACGTGACTATGTGCTTTTAAAAAGTAATTAGCCGCCACTGTCACAGCTGAGATAACCGTTGGAAGGCCTGAATAGAAAAAGAGGTAGCTAATTGAAGAGAGAGAAAACAGCTACTCATGTTTACGTCTGGTAAAGCTTAGCAAAAATAAATGTTTTTTCGTTAGATATTGCAAACTGGTAATACAAAAAGGGCCTTAAGTGATTCACTGATGTGGCTGACTATTAGTGACGATTCTGTCAGTCGATATTTGTAACAGCACGTTTTATTAAACAAAAACATCTATTTTCTTTATTACAGGAACATGAAACATGAAGAAATGTATAAATCTTGGAGCGTAGTTTATTTACAAATAAAATACTTTTCTTTACATTGCCTATGGTTGTCACAGTAAAATAAAAAAAATATTTTAATAAGAAAATATTTCATTCATTTACATAACCACTAAAATATTTTATCAAACCACTTTACTGAGAAATTTTATGTAACTTGATTAAAGCTGAACAGCGTGCAGACAACATATAATATGACGATACACAGCCAATATGTCATTATACACAACTGACTAAGCTTCGATACGCCAGAATTTACCTAAAGGCATAATACGATACAAAATAAACCAGGTTTGATAAGAAAATATTGTAATATCTCGTTAAATAAAACAATATTTTGAAAGCTCTCCTTTTTTTCTAATGCCTGTCTGCTTAGCATGTGTTATTTTTAACAACTCTTACTTTTCTAACCATAAAGATATTTCGTAATGAAGAAAAGATTTCTTTTTCTAAATGATGACACAAGAGGCCGTTTAACCTACTGTCATTTTGAAGCTGTCAGTTGATATAACACGTAGGCTGAGAAGTTTTTGGTCTGACACATAGATGTCGTCCTTTTCAAAAAATGTATATAATATTTAGGAAGTACCAACCTTCAAACGATCCGTGTCAAGATTTCATGACATTTCGACGGTTAGTTTACAAGTTACAGTGGTTTTAGTGACGCTACTTTTGATGTTTTCAAAACAAAGAGAAAATCGAATTTCGTGTGTTGTTTAAACACTGTTTTTTGATGGGAAAAAATGCCGCTCAAACAAAGCAATGGCTTGATAAGTGTTACGGGGACTCTGCCCCTGGAAAATCACTTATCATTTACTGGTATGCTGAATTTAAACGCGGTAGTACAGATACCAATGATACTCTGGATGTCCAAATGAGGTGGTTACATCGGAAAATCTAAAAAAAAATCCACAAAAGTGTTTTGGGTGACCGTAAAGTGAAATTGCGTGAGATAGTTGACACCCTGAAGATATCAAAAGGACGTGCTGATCATATTTTGCATGAGCATTTGGACATGAGAAAGCTCTGTTTAAAATGTTTACCGCGTTTGACCACAGTGGACCAAAAACAACAACCTGTTGATTCTGAGCGCTTTTTGGATCTGTTTAAGCGCAATAAAAAGGACTTTTTCATGCGATATGTGACAATTGATGAAACATCGATCCACCACTACATACCGCAATCAAATCGATAGTTAGCTGAGTGGACAGCAGCCGGTGAAAGCTGCCCGAAGCGACCACAGACACCACGGTCGACTGGGAAGGTTTTGATCTCTGTATTTTGGGATTCGTGTGGAATAATATTCATCGACTATGCTGAAAAGGGAAAAACCATCAATAGCGAATAATATATAAAGTTATTGGTGCGTTTGAAGGAAGAAATCGCAGAGAAACGGCCCCAAATGAACAAGAAAAGGTGCTCTTTCATCAAAATAATGCACCGTGTCACAAGTCAATGGTTACGATGGCAAAATTGCCTGAATTGAAGTTCTAATTGCTTCCTCATCCACCGTATTCTCCAGATTTGGCCCTCAGCGACTATTTTCTATTCGCAAACCTCAAAAAATGCTCGCGGGTAGATTTGGTTCCGATGAAAGAGTTATCGCCGAAACTAAGGCCTATTTTGAAGACAAAGACAAATCCTTCTACAAGAAAGGTATAAAAATGTTAGAAAAGAGCTAGACCGATTGTATCGCTGTTGAAGGAGACTATGTTGATGAATAGAGTCAAATTTTGCAAACAAATTTGTTTTAAGTAGCTATACCAAACACTTTTCAGACTACGTGTTATTTATCACATAATTTAGCGAAGAAAAATGTTGCTCCGAATACGGTCTGCATTATCTATCTATCTATAATTGCATGCCTTTTGATTTTAATATTTATCCAAATAAGAAAATAATCATATAAACTGGGACAATTCTTAACCCTTACTTTTACGCGACTTCCTGCTTCCAAATATTTGTGTAAATTAATGCAAAGCAATTATTCAAGCTGCTTTAAAGTCTGTTTTTCCTAAGCGGCAATAAAATTACTTTTGAATTTAGCTCAAGTATAAAAACCGGCTATTAAAAGACTAAATAACCGGGCGGCGTTATTATGACAAGAAATAAACAGTTTTAGGCAGTGAAAATAATTTTTACATAATAATCTAACAGTCTGGAGGTAGCGTACAAATGATAATCCGACCGGAATTTTAATCAGCTTTTAATGACAGATGCTTAAAAATAAAAAAGCTACCAGCACTGAAACCATTTTTTACAAAAATAAAAAATTATAGCACTATTCACTTTCGTTGATGAGTTATATATGTAAAAAAAAAGCTTTTGCATTAAACTTTTTGTTGTACAGCATGTTTTTAGTGTTCCGTATGGGGCACTTATGGGATCACTTCAGTGTCTATTTGTATGTCTGCCACGTCCGATTTTCTTCGAAACTATTTCACATAGAAAGTTGTAATTTGGCGCAAATATAGGAATTGATGACTCCATCAGAGCCGTGTAGTTTTGAAAGTTAAATTTTTACTTAAGGGGTTAGTTTGTAGGGGGAAGTGAAAAGCCATTTTTTTCTAATGGCATGGAGTGGGGTGTCAAATGAAAGCTTGTAAAATACGAGTTCAAAAGTATATATGATGTAATACTCGCGTAAACTTTTCTTCATATCACTTTTAAAAAAGGGCGAAAAATCGCTCCCTACCTTTGAACACTTTGGAGAATCTCGAGCGGTTGCTTTAGACATATTCAAGGCATTCCACCGTGTTTGGTACGATAGACTGTTGGCTAAGCTACGCCTTTGTGGTATGTCCGAAAAGTTCTATTTGTGGCTCTCATGTTTCCTCAGAGAGCGTTCTTTACGAGTGGCTGACGACGAATTTCTTCCTAACACCTTCACTATCAATGCCGGTATGCCCCAATGCTCCATACTGTTTCCTACATTTACATCGGCGATCTGCTGAAAAAGACCGAGAATCCAATCCACAGCTTTGCAGATGACAGTACGCTTATCTCTTCATTCACTTTGAACGCTCGGACATCAGCTACTCAGGCGAATATCCGCAGAGAGCAGGAGGTCGTTCAACTTAACAAAGACTTGGAAAAAATTCTATCTTGGGACGACAGTAACCAAGTGTAATTTAGCGCTACAAAATCCCAGGAGGCAGTTTTTTCTAAAAAAGTTAACGTTGCTGTACCCGACATAGTTATGTCGGGGCACTCCATTCCCCTAGCATCGTCCCTCAATTTGTTGGGCGTTAATTTGGGAGCAAATATGTCCTGGCATGAACATGTTGCTGGCATAGCAAGGAGAGCTTCTGAAAAGTTGGGAATATTTTCTCGAACTAGAAAGCTTTACACTCCACAACAACTGTTAATTCTTTACAAAGCTCAAATTCGACCAGCAATGAAATACTGCTTCCATGATTGGAGACCCGGAACTGACCGGCGGCCTTGATTCGCTGGAACATCGATGAACGGTTGGCGACTTGAGCCTGTTCTACAAGTATTTTCATGACAAGTGTTCGCAGGATGTAGCCCGCTTAATTCCTCCCAGAGCGGTGCATGTTAAAAATTCACGTCGCGCTAATACCTCACATCCGTATGAGATTCAGCTTGTTACTCGTCGTATAACGTTTTTCAAGCAGTCTTTTATATGGAGAACATCATCCCTTTGGAATAATTTGCCCAGGTCTGTGTTAACCAACGAGTAGAATTTACAGCGATTCAAGAACAACGTGAATCGCTTTTTCAGCACACATGCCGCTCCTGAAGCGCTTTATTCCCTGCAGCATGTGTGCTGGACCCATAAAAAAAAAAACCCATCTCGAAAAGTACTGATCAAAAAATTTTGAAAAAATTTTGGAATATTCTCCATAAAGTGTAAATTGAGCGAAAATTATCACGAGTCCATTGCGTTTGATAATTTATCTAGTATAAAAAAAAGCATTTTGACAATATGGTGAAGGTTTTTTCTCATGGAAAGATGTGAATTTAAACGGGACTAAGTGCTATAAATTATTAATACGTATTCGGTACAACCAGTAATATACTCATATACTTTTCAGTACATTACTGCATTTGGTCAATCACAGATAAAATAAATTTCCGTGATAACTGCTGACTAACGGATAGGTACCGAGACAAAATAATTTTACCATATTTTATTTGTTTATAATTTAACAAATATCTAGGTAGTAAATATTTGTTTTAAACTTTTATTACTTGATTATAAATTAAGCTAGGTTATTTAGGTTTATTAACTATTATACATTATCGACTAAGACAAAACGTGATAATACGTATTGGATCTTGAGATATAGACATGCCAGGGACCTAATTAACTAGTCTAGGTAAGAATTTTATTTTATTTTATTAAAAATTAATCACAGTACGGAACACTAATTGCGCAAGTCCGACTTGTACTTGGCCTTTTTTTATTCATACGTATGGAAAATAATAATAAACAGTCAAAATTATGGGCATAGTCTATGATTCTCAGTGACATGCAATTTACGAGAGACGTGTTGTATTCGATTCTGGATGAACAAATATTTTTTGTAAATCTCTCCTGATGACTACCATGTATTTGCGTTTTCTCATTCGTTGAGCATCGCTGTAAATTTAATTGTTTTTTTGGCAACATTAACAAGAAGATTACATAAAAGAGAGCTTGACTAAAACTAAATCTATTTCTGGTTTTTAGGAAAATCTACGAAATGAAAATTTACACTTATTTTTAAAAAGTAACTGATAAATCATTTCCTGATAAACGATTTTTTTTTCGACAAAATATTACCTGAATTGATAGTCTCGTGATCAGAACTTAATGATACCTGTTCCTCGTAAATAACGAGTTGTTCTGAATATTTTTTATTGTGGTTTTAAATGGATGTAAGAACCATCCCATATATTATAAGTTTATTAATAATTATTAAAATGGTTTAAAAAATAATTATTGTTATTTTCCAGAACTCTCGTTTCTTACATATATTTCTTATATACATATGAATATAACTTAGTGGTATTGTTCCGTAACACTTGCAAATAATCAATATATTTGATATGTTTTGGAATATTTGTGCACTCTCTGTTCAAAAAGACACTGAATTTTTTGAAAATAGCAGTATGGTCCACTGCTTCCTCTTTTTATTGTCGAAGTTCTACACCTTATCACTGTTTCGTAAATAGTTTTGTGACATTTTTTTGTCTCATTATATTTATATTGGTAGGAATGGTAGTGCGTTTTGACGATTTTTGTTTCCAAATTTATTTGTGACAACGCATCAAATGTGTCAAGATGTATACAGTGATGATTCTTTCTCCTTTTAGGAGATTTAAGCGATCCTAAAGTTGTTGTGTGCTACTAGAGGGCAACAGGTAGTTTGGTCTGGTCTGAACGGGATAAGCATTCAAAAAATTTGTAATTTTAGCAAATATATATATATATATATATATATATATATATATATATATATATATATATATATATATATATGTATATATGTATGTATATATATATATATATATATATATATATATATATATATATATATATATATATATATATATATATTTGCTAAAATTACAAATTTTTTGAATGAATATATATATATATATATATATATATATATATATATAAAATATTTATTAATTACTTAATTGAGAACATTAAGCCTAACATGAACAATAAACAATTTTAACTATTAAAACTATTTACAATAGCGGTGACTAAAATATCACAATAATCTTATTATTGAAGAAGCAGTTATTTTGCAGGCTAAACTTTAAAACGATCTTTTAAAAAATAATATCACAAATAAATGACAGCTAGGTGCCAGGGCACCTGTATGTGTCTAGGAGTTTACTAATAACTTTCTTTTTGGCTTAGGTTTTTTTGTGAGAGATAACAATACATATACAAATACAACAATAGGCACAATACATGGTTCATGTGCAGTGGCTTTCAATCAAAGACTCAAAAATTCGAAAGTTATCAAATATATATGCTTTACATAATTCGTGAAATTTTTTGCTCTTTTTTACTAGTCTTATCGAATTCGGCAGAAGGTTGTAGCTTCTCAGACCTAAATAATTGATACATTTTAGATTTATGTTGTTACTCCTGGGCAGCATTAAGTTTTTATTTTTTCTAGGACGTGTTTTGTGAGTATGATTAACAAATTTATTCCGTTCTTTACGAATATGTAGAAAGGTGTAAACTTTTGTGAGATACATTGTTCTAATATTACATGTTTCTTGTGTGAAGAAAAGGGCAGGAGGGTGTATTCTGTGTTTTTTATAGATTATTTTTAATATACACTTCTGTACTATATTCAGTCCATACAATGCAGATTCATACAGTCCAGCGATTTATATATAAGTATAAGTAGTTTTGTATTTAAAATATTCCTTATTATATAAAATGTATGTATTAATTTTCGTAAACTGATTGATAGGTAGTCGATGTGTGGCTGCTACTTCAGAAATTGATCTATTACAACACCAAGATATTTTGTATTAGTCATCTCATTTATTTTATTGTTATTATTTATTTGGTTACTCGAGAAATTTGGCCTATTTGCAACAGTTTGGTTACCTTGCTGAAACCACTGACTACCTTCTCTCTAACCCCATCCCAGTCATCATCTCTAAAAATCAGAACAGTGTCGTCAACATAGGAAATCATTGTCCCACCCATGTCCAGTTTCAGTAGGGCATTAATATATATATATATATATATATATATATATATATATATATAGGGTAGCGGGTAGGTACTTTTCACGATCCCGGTGAAGACAGGCCTACTTCAGGGACGCGACCCTGCCCTCGCGAGCCTTGGTTCTTTCTCACACCTATGGAGGAGGAAGCATGTCCCCAACCTAAATCATACCAAACACCCAATTATCCCCCCCTATAATCCTACCTACTTACCGATCCGCTTGGCCAGTGTGGTGTTTTATGGCTTAAAACTTCTTAATGGATATGTCGAATTTTCAAAACATATTACCCGAGGCGAGTAGGATCAATTCGGAATTTCGCATTGAAATGTCAGTCCCAAGGATTCTAGAGAGGGCATAGATTCGATAAATCATGGAAAACCAAAAAAAGTCTTCAAACTAGGGGTTCAGATGACATAAAAAGATTAATTGTGCCTGACTGGATGAGAAGAACACACTATAGAGAACAATGGCAACAGGAAGGCTTTTACCCGACAATGGATACAATAAGCTGAAGAAGAAATAAATAAATAAATATATATATATAAATATATATATATATATATATATATATATATATATATATATATATATATATATATATAAAAACAAACTTAACAATAACACTGGGGTTGCTCTTTTTTTAGGTTGAGAGTGCAAATAAAAGTTGGTGTTGCATTATTTCATCGACTGAATTTTATTTTTAAATTGTCAAGTTTTCGTTTGTGTTTACAAACTTCTTCAGGAGATCTGTAAGAGAGAAACTACCGATCATGAAGATTAAATTATGTAGATTATATCAGTTTATGAACTTCGTTACTGTTCTGAAAGTCTTTTTATACTTACAGAATGTATCAGTGATTGCTCTCAAAGAACATCGGTAAAAAACATAAAGCTCCAACATGGTAGCACAGTTTTTTTACCGATGTTCTTGGATAGCAATCACTGATACATTTTGTAAGTAAAAAAAGACTTTCAGAACAGTAAGGAAGTTCATAAACTGATATAATCTACGTAATTTAATTTTCATGATCGGTGGTTTCTCTCTTACAGATCTCCTGAAGAAGTTTGTAAACACAAACGAAAGCTTGAGAATTTGAAAATAAAATTCAGTCGATGAAATAATGCAACATCAATTTTTATTTGCACTCTCAACCTAAAAAAAGAGCAAACCCAGTGTTATTGTTAAGTTTGTTATATATATATATATATATATATATATATATATATATATATATATATATATATATATATATATATACATATGAGGTCATGACAAACAGGTATACTGTTTCCAACATAAACAATAAACGGTTAGAAATACTAATTTCACTTGATAACATATTTTAATAGAATTTTACTTTCATTATGAAAATTGTTAACAAAAGGGTTAAAAAGGTAACAGATGTACCTTTGAAATGTTAAATAACAAAGCGATGTTCTTATGACAAGAAATAAACAGTTTTAGGCGGTGAAAATAATTTTTTACATAATAATCCAACATTCTGAAGGTAGCGTGCAGACAATAATCCGACCAGAATTTTAATCAGCGTTTAATGACTGATGATTAAAAGCAAAAACCACGACTTCGCTCAAAAGACTCCTTTGTAAATATGCATTTATTCCACCGCATTGATATCGTCGTAATTTATGGTATTTTTATTCATAAATTGAGCGGTACCAGTTCACAAAGCCCGACTGGCAAACCGCGATATATTGCAGCTCTATTCTTTTGCCACAAGAGGATATCCAAAGCGCTGATATAGGCGCCCAGGCATTATGCTCCAAAAGAGTGATTTATAAAACGCAATAAAGTGCTGTTTTTAATATTTTTAACTCTTTTAATGCCATTCTTAAAAAATTTTATCTTCTTTTCTTCTTTTATCTCTCGATTGCTAATAACTACTTTTGCAAATTTTTATCATTATCCTTCGTTTGCATATATGTATTTATTTTAAAATTGGTACATAGTTACGGAGCATTTTGAGAGTTGTCGGTCATAAAATTTGATTTTAAATTCATATCTTGAGACTTTAAACTACGCCATATAATACGTAGGCTAAAAAGTTTTTGGTCTAGCTACTCAAAACACAATATTTTTTACAAAATTCGACTTTATTCATCAACATAGTCTCCTTCAAAAGCGATACAATCAGTCCAACGCTTTTCTAACATTTCTATACTTTTCTTGTAGAAGGATTTGCCTTGGCCTTCAAAATATACCTCAGTTTCCGCGATAACTTCTTCGTTGGAGCCAAATCTCTTTACCGCGAGCATTTTTTTTGAGGTGTACGAAGAGATAATAGTCGCTGAGGGTCAGATCTGGAGAATACGGTGGACGAGGAAGCAATTTGAACATCAATTCATACAATTTTTCTATTGTAACCATTGACTTGTGTCACAGTGCATGACCTTGATAAAAGAGCACTTTTTTTTTAGTGGGTCTAGCACACGTGCTACAGGGAAGTCCCTAAAGCGCTACAGAAGCGACACCTGTGCGGAGAAAGCGATTCACGTTGTTCTTGAATCGCTGTAGATTGTACTCGGTGGGAAACACAGTCCTGGGCAAATTATTCCAAAGGGATGATGTTCTCCATATAAAAGACTGCTTGAAGAGCGTTGTACGAGGAGTCACAAGCTGAAACTCATACGTATGTGAAGAACATGCACCGCTCTGGAAGGAATTAAGCGGGCCACATCCTTCGAACACTTTCCATGAAAGTACTTGTAGAATAGGCTCAAGTCGCCAACTGTTCTTCGATGTTCCAGCGAATCAAGGCCGTCGGTCAGTTCCGGGTCTCTAATCAGACGAACAGCTCTTCTCTGAATAGAATCTAACAAATGCAGGGTATCTTTGGGAGCGGAGCTCCAAATATGGGAGCAGTATTCCATAGTTGGTCGAATTTGAGCTTTGTAAGGAATTAACAGTTGTTGTGGAGTGTAAAGCTTGCTGGTTCGAAATAATATTCCCAACTTTTGAGAAGCTCTCCTTGCTATGCCTGCAACATGTTCATGCCAAGACATATTTGCTCCCAAATTAACGCCCAACAAATTGAGTGACGATGTTAGAGGGATGGAGTGCCCCGACATAACTATGTCGGGTTCAGCGACGTTAACTTTTTTAGAAAAAACTGCCGCCTGGGTTTTTGTAGCGTTAAATTCCACTTGGTTACTGTCACCCCAAGATAGAATTTCTTCCAGGACTTTGTTAAGTTGAATGATTTCCTGCTGTCTGTGGATATTCGTCTGAGTACCCGATGTTCGAGCGTATAAAGTGAATGAAGAGATAAGTGTACTGTCATCTGCAAAGCTGTAGATTGGATTCTCGGTCTTTTCCAGCAGATCGTTAATGTAAATGAGAAAGAGAGTAGGAGACAGTATGGAGCTTTGGGGTACACCGGCGTTGATAGTGAAGGTGTTAGAAAGAAATCCGTCGACTGCCACTCGTAAAGAACGCTCCTTGAGGAAACATGATAGCCACAAACAGAACCTTTCAGACATACCATAAGAACGTAGCTTAGTCAACAGCTGATCGTGCCAAACACGGTAGAATGCCTTGGATATGTCAAGAGCAACCGCTCGAGATTCTCCAAAGTGTTCAATTGCGTTGTTCCAGACATGTGTTACATAAGTCAGATGATCTCCTGTTGATCTATTTTTACGAAAGCCATATTGGTGATCGCTAATAATGTTGAATCCTTCAATATATTTTAGAAGATGCTGATTGATAGCCTTTTCCATGACTTTCGATATTATTGAAAGCAGTGCGATTGGTCGGTAGTTATTTGGCAAGGTCTTCTTGCCTTTTTTAGATATCGGCTGAACTGTAGCACATTTCCAGCAAGAAGGAACTATTCCCTTTCTATAGGATAGGTTGAAAAGTCTACAGAAAACTGGTGTTAGTCCCCTCGCACAGTTTTTAAGAACTATGGCAGGTATTCCGTCAGGGCCAGAAGCCTTTTTGGTGTCTCGCTTCTTGTTCATTTGGGGCCGTTTCTTTGCGATTTCTGTCTTTAAACACACTAATAACTTTATATAATATTCGCTATTGATGGTTTTTCTCTTGTCAGCGTAGTCGATGAAAATGTTTCCATGCGCATCCTAAAATACAGAAGCTAAAACCTTCCTAGCCGACTGTTGTGTCTTTGGTCGCTTCGGGCTGCTTTCACAGGCTGATGCCGATTTAGCTGGCTGACGGTTTGATGCCGGTGTAAAGTGATGGATCCATGTTTCATCTATTGTCACATATCGCACGAAAAAAAACTTAAACAAGTCCAAATAGCGCTCAGAATCATCAACACGTTGTTGTTTTTGGTCCACTGTGAGCAAACGCTGTACCCATTTTAAACGGAGCTTTCTCACGCAATTTCACTTTACGGACATCCAAGACAATTTTGTAGATGTTTTTGATGTTTTCGGGTATAACTACGTCATTTGGGCGTCCAGAGCGTTAAGCATCATTTATGTCTGTTCGACGGCGTTTAAATACAGCATACCAGTAAATGATGAGTGATTTTCCAGAGGCAGAGTCTCCGTAATTCTTATCAAGCCATTGCTTTGCTTGAACAGTATTTCTTCCCATCAAAAAACAGTGTTTAATCAACTCATCAAATTTAATTTTTTTCCATTGTTTTGATAATATCAAAAGTAGCGTCACTAAAACCACTGTAATTTGTAAATTAATCGTTGAAAGGTCATGAAATTTCGACACGTATCATTTGAAGGAAAAATCATATGAAGAGCGACATCTATGTGTTAGACCAAAAACTTTTCATCCTACGTGTTAATTACTCTACAATAAAAACCTATATCATTGTTTAATGCATTGTTATTTTTAAGAGGAGCCATTGTTCCACCGTGTCTTATACGGATGTGAACTCATACATCAATACGATCCCAGACACAATACACATATATATTTAGGTACTATAAATAACTACCAGGTCGTAGACTTTGGCAAATCTTGTAATTAATGATGGCTGAGCCGAAAGTTGATAGTAGCAGATCAAGTAATCTTTTTAAGCAATATTTCTTTCGTGAAAAATCTTTAAAATCACAAATACACAATACAAAGTTTAAATGCAAAAAACAATATTTAATTGAATCACGCAATTAAATTCTAGAATTCAGAAAATTCAACATGTTTAACAAATAGAATACCAAGTTTTGCCTTCGGGAAAATTCAATGAAGAAAAAACTTGGCAATCTCCCCGTTAAACTATTTTGTATAAACTAAATTACATAATCTGTTCTAACCTTTAAGGTTATACAGGCCAACATTTTTTAAATCCTGAGACCAGACTAAATTGGTTTTGGGTGCACTGAATCCAAATCCGACCTCAGAATTACTCCATCACATCAAGTTTTCTAGATATCCTAACCTAAATATGCTAAAAACACGGTTTTTCACTATATTTCGGTTTATATTACACCGCGATTTAATTTTTCTCCACAAAACTCGTTCAGGCTTCTGAAAGCACTACTCTTTCCCTTCGAAATGCATTTTAAATTTTTCAGATATTTTATTTCTCGCCGGAGAAATCGTCCGTTGAAATTAATTAGCTTGGCGTTTTCGTTACAACCATACCAATTTGGTTAAGAGTTTGGTAGTTTTGCTTTTGTGTTGTGTTAAATTTTTTAGGATTTGAGATTGTTAAATCTTTTATCAATTTTTACTCGACGCCTGAGGTTATGTTAGGTTCATTTGCTTTTAAGCTTGTTTAAGAATGTGCAATGTCTTTTATCAATGAAAAATTGAAGAACGGAGTATTATCGAGAAAAAAAAATTTTTCGAACAAAAGTTGTCTATTCTTACTAAAGAAATATGATGCCCTCATACAAAATATGGGATCCTATTTAAAAAATCAAAGTTGACCTTGAAATGACCTTTAAAATGATCTTTCAAGGTCATTACAATTATAACATTTTATCGCCCCTTCAAAACTCTTCAACTTTTTTCTGAAAGTTTTTTTACTAAAAGTTGACATAAAAAAAATTAAGAAGCCTCGTACATTAAAATGGGATACCATATATGATAACAAATAAACAATGTTGCTACTAGAAAGACGATTTCTCCGAGAAGAAATAAGATATCTGAAAAATTCAATTATATTTTGATGGGGAAGAGTAGTACTTTCATATGCCGTAACGAGTTTTGTGGAGGAAAATTAATTTGCAGTGTAATATAATCCCAAAATAGAGCGAAAAATCGTGTTTTTTGCATTTTCAAGTTAGGATATTTCGAAAAGCTGATGTGATGGAGAAATTCTGAGGTCGGATTTGGATTGAGCGCTCCAAGAATCTTTAGGAAACCATACTCTGGTCTCAGGGTCTGGAGTTTCGTCCAGTTTTGTCGGCCTGTGTTATTGCCAGGTGTACAAGTATGAAATGCGGATTTCAGACAACACACGGTGCACCAACGTAGTTTGTGCTATAAAGATTTGACACTGCGCCATTTTGTTGTGTCATCAGCAAGTGTCAGACGCGCACTAGTGATAAATTGGAAAAGTGTGTGCACAGTGTTGTGTTGCAGAGCATCCGCGGACAGCATCAATTTTTTGTTTTCATTTGAAGAAAACTGCTGTTGAATCATACCGATTACTTCGAGAAGCTTATGGTGAACATGTTTCATTGCAAGATACGTGTGAACGATGGTTTCGGCGTTTTAAAAGTGGTGAGTTCGATGTTGCAGACAAGGAACGTGGAAAACCGCCAAAAAAATACGAATATGTGGAATTGCAAGCATTGTTGGACGAAGATGATTCGCAAACACAAAAACAACTCGCCAAGCAATTGGGCGTTAGTCAACAAGCTGTTGCCAATCAGCTACGAGAGATGGGAAAGATTCAGAAGACCGGTAGATGGGTGCCACATGAGTTGAACGACAGGCAAATGGAAAAGCGCAAAAACACAAGTCGTTTTTGCATCGTATAGTTACAGGGGATGAAAAGTGGATTTATTTTGAGAATCTCAAGCGCAAAAAATCATGGGTAGACCCAGGCGCACCATCCACATCGACCGCAAGACCGAATCGCTTTGGCAGAAAGACGATGCTCTGTGTTTGGTGGGACCAGAGGGGCGTGGTCTATTATGAGCTATTAAAACCTGGGGAAACGGTTAATACTAAACGTTACCAACAACAATTGACCGATTTGAACCGTTCGCTGCTTGAAGAAAGGCAAGAATAACGAAAGAGGCAACACAAAGTCATTTTTCTTCACACACACGTTGGAAGCACTCAGCTGGGAAGTTATACCCAATGCGGCTTACTGACCAGACTTGGCTCCTTCCGATTACCACTTGTTTGCATCGATGGGTCACGCACTTGCTGAGCAGCGCTTTGGTTCGTCCGAAGATGTGAAAAAATGGCGCGATGAATGGTTCGCAGCAAAAGGGGAAGATTTTTACTGGCGTGGTATTCACAAATTGCCCGAAAGAGGAGAAAAATGTATAACAAGCGATGGAGCATACTTTGAATAAAGCACTTTTTATAATTCTTTCGAATTTAACATGTTTTTTTAGAAAAAAAATCCGCATTTCATACTTGTACACCTGGTAAATTCAGATAGTTTTTTTTAATACTCTTCTGTCTAAATAAAAATCGTAATTTTTTTATTACACTAAGAGTCGAAAAAACTAAAAAAATTCTAATTCTAATTGCTTCAGCCCTTATGTTCAGCTAGTGTAAATTTAACTTGCTAAATATTAAATTCTCGAAACTTGAACATCCAATAATCCTTCCTAAATCGCTATTAAACAGATCTTTCGTTTGATAGAGCATACATATATATCTAATAGTAACACTAATTGGCCATTTTAGTAGTTTAAGGTAGGACGGTTTGGCTTATACAAGCTGTCTAATACGATTACTGATAGATCTAAAGAGACTGATTAGACACGGCTTTAACTTGTATTAATAGCAAACATGAAGATAAACGGAGTATACAATTTTGGTGTTCTTAGAAAGGTGGAATTATAATCTTCTGGTTATTTGCAAACTGTTAACAGACGGTATCGCACAAATTTGTTAGCTAAATGTATGAAGATAACTTTGTTTTGAATCGGCACAATACTTAAATATACTATTACCTCTCGTTAAAAAGAATAAATATTTCTGGCTTTCATTGCCATAATTATTTTATTTTAGTTAAAATACAATTTAGACACTTTAAACACCCGAACATCGGCTACTCATACCAATATCCGCAGACAACAGAAAGTTGTTCAACTTAAAGACCTGGAGGAAATTCTGTTTCAGGGTGATGGTAATCAGGTGGAATTTAACTCTACAGATACCTCGACGGCAGTTTTTTCTAAAAAAGTTAACGTTGTATAACCCTGCACAGCCAGGCAGTCCTTTCCTCTAGCATCCTCATATATATATATATATATATATATATATATATATATATATATATATATATATATATATATATGTATATATGATTATCGTGGAACATTTACATACGACGGAAATGTTTTATATTGTCGAGTTTGCGAGAAAAATGTTTCGTGCACAAAAAAGTTTCAAATTGACCAGCATGTTAAGACAAGTCTTCATATCGCAGGATTGCAAAAAAAGGCCCACGACAACAACTTATAACAGCAGCAAGTAGCAGTGATTCCACTTCTATAGGCAAACAGAAAAACCACTTTAGCATGGAGTTATGTGAAGCATTGCTTGCAAGTAATATTCCTCCCCACAAACTTACAAATCCTACATTTAAAGATTTTCTGAGAAAATATTGCTTGAATCAAAAAATACCAGACGAATCAACACTGCGTAAAAATTACATACCAACAATTTACCAACCTGTTCTGGAAGAAATACGTAATGAACTTAAGGATGACATTATTTGGATTTTAGCTGATGAAACTACCGACAGTTGTGGTCGCTATATTGCGAATTTAATTGTGGATGCATTAAGATTAGAGCCTTCTTCTTCCTATTTAGTAGCCTGCAAAGAACTTGATAAGATAAATCATTCTACGATCGCCAGTGAATGAGGATATTAAAAAAAAGATTTCCTGAATCTTCTGCAGATGAAAGAGTGTTTATATTTCTCTCAGATGCTGCTCCCTATATGATCAAGGCAGCCAAAGTATTTTATCCAAATTTAATTCATCTGACGTGCTTTGCTCACGGAGTCCATCGACTCGCTGAAGAAGTACGATCCACGTTTGGAAATGAAAAAACTGATTTCATCAGCAAAGAAAGTATTTCTTAAGGCACCTGCTCGCAATAACGCCTCTAAAGAAAAACTGCCAAATGTGCCTTTACCTCCCGAACCAGTGGTAACTCGATGAGGAACATGGATTGAAGCTGTATTATTTTACAATGAACATTTCGACGCCATCAAAGGTGTAGTAAATGACTTCGATAGTGCAATTCGTTAATCCAAGGAAGTATTTAATGATTCTGATATTAAAAAAAAAAACATAGCTTTGATTAGCACTCACTTTTCCCACATACCTGCGGGTATTAAAAAGCTTGAAACTCGAGGTTTGGCGTTGACCGAATCAATTCAGTTAATAAATAAAATCCGTTAAATAAACTCCACATTGCCAGATGTATTCCCGCGTAGAGTTAAAGAAAAGTTTGAAAACATTTTATGCAATAACCTAGGCTTTGAACCTTTGTGTCAAATTGATAGTTTTATTAATGGGACGAGTGAACTTTTCCCAGAAACAATAAGTGCTAACATAGCACCCAAATTCAAATACTGCCCAGTTACCTCAGTGGATGTGGAACGGTCTTTTTTCACTTATAAAAATATTTTAAGTGATCGAAGACACAATCTTACTACCCAACATTTGGAACAATACCTTATTGTTTACGTGTACAAAAATACAAATGTTAAATAATTTTAAAAAATGTTAAATAATTGTTAATTAAATTTAACCATCGTCGATAACTTGTTAATTTTATGCTGATTTTGAAATAAAAAACTAAAAACTACTATTTTTATTATTATTTAATATTGCATATTTTGACCCTTTTCATGCATATTTCAAGATTTTTATGTTGCATATAATCCGGTCTCTCTCTCTCTCTCTCTCTCTCTCTCTCTATATATATATATATATATATATATATATATATATATATATATATATATATATATATATATATATATATACAAGGTGTCCAGGAATTCCTTGTACATAGAGTTACTGTAGATTTCTGGGATGAAAATATGATCATCTAACTAAACTTATCTTAGTCTAAAAATTCGTAATTTTTAAGATACAGGGTGTCAAAGTTATAATTTTATTTTAGTTTTTCTTAAGTAGCTTTCTTAATAATTGTACTGTACAAGAATCGGTGCTAAAGGGTTTTCTGAGATGAACAATCACTCACAGTTTTGTTGTAAATTGTAGGGGGCGCCACACATTGCACTGTGCATACATTTAAATTGTCATAACTTTTTTCTGCCATTCTGTATAAAATTTTTAATTAAATAGTCGTATTCTCCGCCTTCTCCTGTATAAAAAAGCTCCAAGCAACTGTTTCTGAGATAGTGGGATGTTTGTTTTCATTTTTTAATTTTATTGTCAAATTCGCAAATGCGTACCTTCACACTTCATCCAAGCTTAGGACAGGTCCAAAAGAATGGTCTTTGAAATTTGAAACATGCTTAAAGGCAAACAGGCTGACAATAATAATAAATTTAAATACCAACGGGCCAACAACAGTAAGAACATAAAAACCACCTGGCTTAGGGCATAAAAGATTACCCACAAATTGATAAATTCGAAAAAAGTTTAATCGCTCAACTGAGGAACACAGGAAATTTAAATGTACTCTTCATCTCGTAAAATATTAGCAGCATTTTGAATCCTATGCCACAGTTGCTCAATATTGTCGATTTAAACTTGATAAACTTTCAATTTCAGTGCAAATTTCAAAGGAAAAAAATCGCATGGGTTTCAGTCTGGGGAATGAGTTGATCAGTCAATAGGAGCATTTTCACCTCTTCCGCTTCATTTATTTGGATAACTTTGGTTCAAAAAAATTCTCACATTACGAGCAAAATGGGGTGGTGCACCATTGCGCATAAAAAACATGTCGCGTCGTAAATTAATGGGTAAGTTTTCCAATAATTCAGGAATAGTTTCGGGGCTCAAATTCAAGTAAATGTCACCATCAAGTCGATCTGGTAGTCTAAACCGCCCGATCAAATAGTTCTCGACAAATCCCATCCAGACATTAATATTGAATTCGCGTTGAAACTGTCTTTGTTGCACAGCATATGGGTTTTCTTCAGCGTAAACATGAGTATTATGCATATTTGTTATACCACGTCGAGTAAAGCGTGCTTAGTCTATAAATAGGATTTTAGTGTGATAAGCCGTAATAGTCGCTATGCATGCTCGAATAACTTGTGAAAAATGTAAACGGGATCCAAGATCTGAAAGTAAGAGTTCCTGGACGGACACTATATGAAAGAGATGAATAATTTGTTGTCTAATGATCCGTGATATTCGCGAGCACTTTTGCGACCGTTGAATCGAATCAAATATTAAAATTATCTCAGTTTACACACCAAAAGTGTACTCGTACTGTAATTCTCGTTAACACTCTGGAAGTAAGAGTTCCTGGACGGACTGTATATGAAAGGGATGAATAATTTGTTGTCTAATGATCCGTGATATACGCGAGCACTTTTGCGACCGTTGCCTTTACAAGAATCAAACACTAAAATCATATCAGTTTACACACCAAAAGTGTACTCGTACTGTAGTTCTCGTTAATACTCGTAAAACTTGTTTGGCATCTGTCAAAAATTACTTTCTGTCAGTATTGCTATAAGCCAGTTCAGTCATAGAACATATGATATATTATATCATGGCCAGAGTGATTTTGGAGCGTTGCCAAGTAACTATGTAATGTAAAGAAACGTGTGAGAGAACGCATTCGCGAATTTGACAATGGAATTAGAAATGGAAACAAACATCGCACTATCTCAGAAACTGTTGCTAGGAGCAACATTTACAAAGATAGCTTTTTTATACAGGAGAAGGCGGAGAATACGAATATTTAATTAGAAATATTATATAGAGTGGTATAAAAAAGTTATGAGAATTTAAAAGTATACACAGTGCAATAAGTGACTCCCCCTACAATTTACAACAAAACTGTGAGCTGATTTCGATTTCTCATCTCAGAAAACCCCTTAGTAGCGAATTTTGTTTAAGTAGTACAATTATTAAGAAAGCTACTTAAGAAAAACTAAAATGAAAGTATAATTTTGACACCCTGTATTTCAAAAATTACGAATTTTTGGACTAAGGTAAGTTGGGTTAAATGGACATATTTTCATCTCAGAAATCCACAGTAACTCTATGTACACTGAATATATATATATATATATATATATATATATATATATATATATATATATATATATATATATATATATATATAACACATGGGCTGAAAAGTCCCGGGCCTAACAAAGAAAACACGGTTTTTTTGGTTCAAAATTAGCTTTATTCATCAACGTAATCTCCATCAAGAGCAACGCAATCATTCCAGCGCCGCTCTAACAATGGCCAAACACTGCTCAGAATCATCAACACGTTCTTGTTTTTGATAAACAGTGAGCAAACGCGGCACCCACTTTGAACAGAGCTTTCTCATAGTCAAATGCTCATGCAATATAAAGCCAACACGTTCTTTTGATATCTTTACGATGTCAGCTAACTCACGCAACTTCACTTTTCGATCATTCAAAACGATTTTATGGATTTTTTTGATGTTTTCTGGTGTTACCGCCTCATTTGGACGTCCACTGCGTTCTGCATCATCGGTGTCTCTACGACCACGTTTGAAGTCAGCAAACCAACGTTTTATTGTTGTTTCTGATGGAGCGGAGTCCCCATAACACTTTTCAAGCCATTGCTTCGCTTGAACGGTATTTTTTCCCATCAAGAAGCAGTGTAAAATTAGAACACGAAATTGTTTTTGATCCATTGTTTTGAAAATAACAAAAAAGTAGCGTCACTCTTAGCACAATAACTCACAAACTAATGAATAGAATATCATGAAATTTTAACAGCTGTCTTTTGAAGGTTAGTATTAACTGAAAAAAAGGTGACTGCAATAAAACTAGCGCCATCTATGTGTTAGGCCCGGGACTTTTCAGCCCATGTGTTATATATATATATATATATATATATATATATATATATATATATATATATATAGGAAATATTATTTCGAATTAGAATGCTTTACACCCGACAACAATTGTTAATTCTATACAAAGCTCAAATTCGACCAACCATGGAATCCTGCTCCCATGTGTAAGGCTATTCTACAAGTATTTTCATGGAAATTGTTCGATGGAGGTACAAGCGGTACATGCTAGAAATACACGTGGCGCTAACACTTCACATCTGTATAAGGTTCAACTTTTCACTCCTCGTTCCTTTTTAAGTAGTCTTTTATATAGAAAACCTCATCCCTTTCCTAGGACTGTGTGCTCCTGTAGCGCTTTAGAGCACGTGTGCTATGCCCATAAAAAATTGGACAACGTAGTTTGAAAGTACTACTTGTACTCATATTTTAAGAGTGCTAACCTGAGACATATTTGCTAATGAGTCTTGTTGACCCGAGAGCTGATATTGTAGTATCTGATCTTTTAGCTGCAGCCTAATGTAGAATCGAAATATTAATCTCCGAGGAAGGTATGACTAACTATAATAACCATTTATCTAGTGTTCTAGTACGCTCGAAGTCTTAGTGCATACAAATGTACGACAAAATATTACAAAGGAATAACATTTTTTTGTTTACCATTTACGATTCTTTTTTTAAATATAAACTTGATTTTTCAGCTAATTTTCTGGTTCGGTGATCAAAAGCAAAAATTAGGATGTAAAAAGCAAATATCAATACTAGGACATATCTCAAACAAGGTAAAGTTAGCCAAAATAGTGAAATAATTAAAAATACGAGTTTGTTTCAGCAGAAATGAAACTACTCAAAAACCATTTTCTGCCGATATTTTTATGTATTCAATAGTAGGCTGAAAGGCATGGAATATAGCATTCATGGGACCTTTATTTGTTGGTCATTTTGCATTTGCAAATTTTCGATATTCTGTTTCAGTGACCAATCAAGTAACAAACCATATTCCGAAATTTTATTTTGGAATATCGATTTGAGTTTAATTATTTCTGATCATTTTGTCTTATTTGTATATTTTTATATTGTACATTTATATACAGGAGTAGTTGTTAGAAGATTTAAAATAATAACCGTGGCAATATTACTGCTTTGTCTAAAAGTCCTGTAAAATGTAAATGTATGTTTTGGTACTTGGAAAGCTCTGAAATGCATTAAAACATCCCCACACGATAAAAAGGGTTAATCTGTAGCGAGCTAGGAGAGCGAATGTAAAAAAAAAATTACTAAGCTTTGACATTTTTAGTTTTGCTCTTGATAATGGTGCCATGAAAGGAGCTTAAACATCAAATTTTATTTTTTTAAATCAAATGAAACGAACTACCTAGTATAACGCTTGACAATGTAAAAAACTACGAAACTGCAGTAGCAGATAAATAAAAAAAAAAAGTGACAAATAACAAAGTAATTCGTTTCATTTTATTTAGAAATTTAAAATGTACTGTTACAAAGTAACGGGCACTTCAATTATACAATCAAATTTTATTGTTTGTTTAACTTAAAAATACAAAAAAAAATATTTTTAATACATTTTGTAACGAAAAATCGAAAAATTATCAATAACTTGCTAAATATTATATCATTCTCACTTGAACATCGAATAATCCTTCCTAAATCGGTATTAAACAGATCTTTCATTTGATAGAGCATACATATATATCTACTAGTTACACTAATTAGCCATTTTAGCAGTTTAGGGTAGAACTGTTTGCCTTATACAAACTGTCTAATACGATTACTGATAGATCTAGAGAAACTGATTAGAAACGATTTTAACGTCTATTAATAGCAAACATGAAGCTAAACCAAGTATACATTTTTGGTTTCCTTGAGGTGGTGAAATTATAATTTTCTTGCTATTTGCAAAGTATTATCAAGTATGATTGCAAGAACTTGATAGCATATAAATTTTGATGATTAATAGGCTTATATGTTACCGGCAAAGCATATAATCCGGCATTCTGTAGAACCGTTTTCTTTAACCATAAGCTCCTGTTATTTCAGGTTAGTTGAGGTTAGTTCATGGCGTAACGTATTGACTTCACCTCCACCGCGCTCTCCCTTCAACCATAACACAAGTGACAGTTAATAAATATTTGTTTTCAATATCTATTATACACCTTGCCGGCTGTACGTTTGGTATTATGGTTTTTCACCTAATCTTTTATCGGCATTCCATAGAATTACTACGCTTTCTATAGATTACGTAGGCAAAGTATATAATATTTAAAGAAAAAGACATTATTTCATACATTCTATAGAATGCCTAAATTACACTTTGCCGGTAATACATATAATGGATGCCTATTTTTTCACAACAGCACAATACTGGAATATATGATTCACTACTTACCCACGCATATTTCAGGTTTTCATCGTCATGATTACTTTAGTTTGGTTAAAACACGTTTTAGTTACATACATAAAAGCAGTTCTGGTGTATAAACACGTATCCCTAAAAGTTTTTGGTCCAGCTACTTAAAACACATTTTTTTACAAAATTCGACTTTATTCATCAACATAGTATCTTCAAGAACGATATAATCTGTCAAATGCTTTTCTAACATTTTTCTACCTTTCTTGTAGAAGGATTTGTTTTTGCCTTCAAAATAGGCCTCCATTTCAGCGATAATTATAGTCGCTGGAGCCAAATCTCTTTACCGCGAGCATTTTTTTGAGGTCTGCAAATAGATAATAGTCGCTGGGGGCCAAATCTAGAGAATACGGTGGATGAGGAAGAAATTCGAACAACAATTCATGCAATTTTGCCATCGGAACCATTGACTTGTGACACGCTGCATTGTCCTGATGAGAAGATATCGACAAACGATATAAATAAATTAAACAACTCAATAACGAACATAATCACACAAGCACAAGTAACATTTTGTGCACAAGATAGTAAGGAAGAAAGGATCAGCTCCAGACAAAGAACAAAATGGAAAGTCGAAGGAAACTACTAAATGATAAAAATGTAGGACAACAACCAAATATCAAAAGCTATCAGAACAGATATTAGAAGATATAAAAACGATAAATTAATACAGACTTGAAAAGAATGGAAATATGAAAGTACTTCGACGGAAACTGACGGATGGCAAGAAAGACTTAAAGATAAGAAAAGGATAGTGAAATCAAGTATAGAAGAAATGATAAACATCGTCGAAGAATTCTACGAGACACTATATAAAAACCAACTGATACTAGCACCAGAGGAATACGCTTTATTGAAGATAAAAATCAAGATCTGAAGATATTCCCGAGCTTTTCGTAGCAGAAATCCTCTATGCTTTTCGCTTGTTCATTTGGGGCCGTTTCTTTGCGGTACCAACCTTCAAACGATACGTGTCAAAATTTGATGACATTTCGACGATTAGTTTACAAGTTACAGTGGTTTTAGTGACGCTTCTTTTGATATTTTCACGACAATGGAAAAAATCGAATTTCGTGTGTTGATTAAACATTGTTTTTTGATAAGAAAAAATACCGTTCAAGCAAAGCAGTGGCTTGATAAGTGTTACGGAGACTTTCTGAATTTAAACGCGTTCGTACAGATACAAATGATGCTAAATGTTCTGGATACCCAAATAAGGTGGTTACCCCGAAAAACATTAAAAAAAATCCACAATATTGTTTTTGTGCATTTTTTTATGTCTCACCGTCTATTGATTTCCAAGCTAGGCAAAGCCTCTTTGTTATAATTTTGAAAGTATAAAATAATTTCTAACTAAATGTAAACGTATTCTATCTTAACCTAAGTTCTTACAATAGGAATCCTATACTAACTTAACCTAGGAAATGTGTTTAGTATAGACATGAGATTCTTAATGCTAGGACTTAGAACTAAGACTAAAACTACCTTAGACTAAGACTTACGCTAACTTAAACTAGGACGTAACAATGACTTAAATTAGGACTAATTTAAACTTAACCTAGAATGACAATCTTCTTGTCACGGCGGGCGAGGGGGGTCATCGTCTTCGTCCGAGAGCAGCAGCGGGTCCGACGGTCTCGGGAACTGGCGGCTGGCTTGAGGTGGGATTTTTTTTTATATGTTGTCCTATAGATATCAAAAGAACGTGTTGGTCATATTTTGCATGAACATTTGGGCATGAGAAAGCTCTGTTCAAAATGGGTACCTCGTTTGCTTACAGTAGACCAAAAACAACAAAGTGTTGATGATTCTGAGCAATTTGGACCTATTTAAGAGCAATAAAAAGGATTTCTTCATGCAATATGTGAGACCGGAATTAAATTGGCACTCAGCTGAGTGGACAGCAGCCGGTGAAAGCCGCCCGAAGCGACCAAAGACACAACAGTCGACTGGGAAGGTTCTGGCCTCTGTATTTTGGGATGCGCTTTGCCTTCAAATGCACCAGTAACTTTATATAATATTCGCTATTAATGGCTTTCACCGGCTGCAGTCCATTCCGCTGACTGCTCATTTGATTACGGTGTGTGGATCCATGTTTCATCCGTTGTCACATATCGCATGAAAAAATCCTTTTTATTGCGCTTACAAGTCCAAACAGCGCTCAAATCATCAACGCGGTGTTGTTTTTAGTCCACTGTGAGCAAACGCGGTACTCATTTCGAACAAAGCTTTCTCATGCCCAAATGTTCATACAAAATATGACCAACACTTTCTTTTGATATCTTTATGGTGTCAGCTATCACACGTCATTTCACTTTATGGTTATTCTAAATAATTTTGTAGATTTTTTTAATGTTTTCTGGTGTGACTACCTCATTTGGGCGCCAAGAGCGTTCAGCATCATTCGTATCTGTACGACCGCGTTTAAATTCAGCAAACCAGTAAATGATCACTCATTTTCTAGGGGCAGAGGCCCCGTAACACTTATCAAGCTATTACTTTGCTTGAACGGTATTTTTTCCTATCATAAAACAGTGTTTACTCAACACACGAAATTCGATTTTTCCATTGTTTTGAAAATATCAAAAGTTGCGTCACTAAAACCACTATAACTTGTAAACTAATCGTCGAAATGTTACGAAATTTTAACATGTATCATTTGAAGGTTGGTGCTTCCTAAAAATCATATGGATTTTTTTGAAAAGGGCGACAGTTCTGTGTCAGACCAAAAACTTTTCAGCCTACATGTTAGTGGCTTATCAAACGAGAACCGGCGGTAAGTTATCAGGATCTTATAACACTAACTAGGCTAGTTAAAGTGCACAAAAATGGAGTCTGTACGTCCGGGTTATCTGTTGTTCTCCAACCTTCTATACTTTTAATGTAACGCCAAAACTTACTGATGGGTTCGTCCGATAATACACTAAATGCAGATTTTCCCTAATTGGTCTCATTAATAATTTGATATTCTTAACCAGCGGCTATTGTTAACGAGGTCATTAACGTGCACACCTCAATGTGTGATAGTGCCTTTTAGCTCCGGAAACTACAGTTGTAGGATATACCTAGTGTTCCACTACTGTGTAATTTTTAATACCTCAGACTGTGTGCGATTATCTTATTAATGATCCTACAAAACTTTTTAGTCTAAATATACGGCGGCGGAGCGAATTATGGTTCAATGATGTGACGCCTGGAGTCCTAACTTCGTACTTCGCTAGTCTAAAATTTTGAACATGGAGCAGCCTTATTTATATAAAAATATGATAATAGATGAAGTATACCTGAGCGATTGGGAAAATCTGAAAGTAATCATAGGAGCGAATTTGAAATGTATACAGATTTTGTTTCAAAATCGTTACCGTCATTTCGCGCAGTTTAAAAATGACTGAAAAGTCTCAATCAGCGTTAGAGAGTGAAAAGGAGGTATCAAAGCTATCATTTTCAAGTCCAGCGAACGTAGCGAGGTAAACAATTATCGACCTATTTCTATTATGAACAATTTTTCGAAGCTATTTGAAGTAATTCTGTATAATCGCATTTATACTCAGGTTAGAGGTATTCGTCAACCCATCAACATGGATTTATTGATGGTAGATCCACTATAACAAACTGGGGAGTTTATACAAACTTTACAGAGAACATATTAGACGTAGGAGGGCAGGTTGACGTAATATACAGGGACTTTTTTAAAGCCTCTGATAGAATATCTCATTTCTTTTTGCTGCGGAAGCTTTGGCGTATGGGTTTTGGTGTGAATGCGTGCAGTTTGTTTTCTTCATATTTGGGGGGCCGCTCTCAGTCAGTACACTATAATGGATATATTTCCGATTCCTATACCGCAACCTCGGGCGTGTCACAGGGATCCAATCTTGGTCCCGTACTATTTTTGCTATATATCAATGACCTCTGTGATTTGTGGCAGGCTGCTTTTCGCTGATGATCTCAAGCTGTATGCGCCGGTCTCTTGTATTCAGGACTGTAAAGTGCTACAAACTGAGCTTTGCGTGCTTAAAGATTGGTGTAAGCACAATAAATTAGACTTGAATATTTTCAAGTGTAAAATTACGTCAGTGACGACGAAAAACTAAATAATAACATATGAATATTCACTAGGAACGTCAACCATCGGGCGCACCAACAGTGTAAGGGACTTGGGAGTAGTATTCGATAACAAAATGAATTTTTCTAATCACATTAATAACGTAACGCTGGAAGCCAATCGTCTATATGGTTTTATAGTGCGCAACTGTAGAAGCTTTAATAGTGAACGATCTTTAATACTGTTGTATGAGTCTTATATGAGATTCAAACTAGAGTATGCCTCTCTTATTTGGAGCCCCTATTATTTATGCTACAAACTAATGCTAGAACGAGTTCAGAAAAGATTTCTAAAATATTTAACATATAGGGTAGATGGTGTCTATCCAATGAGAGGGATAGAGTACTCTTTGTTATTGGAGAGATTTAATTTTCAACCACTTGAGGCTCGCAGAGAGTGTTCGTCTATAATTTTCTTGTATAGATTGTTTTACGGAGTCATCGACTGTCCTCAGCTGCTATCGGAGGTGGCTATATTGGTGCCTAGAATTAATTCACGAAATACTGTTACTTTTGTTTGTTCACGTGCTAGACTAATCTCAGGTTAATTGAACCAATCAATGTTATGTGCAATAAATTGTAACTTAATTAGTAATGAATGTGACATTTTTGCAGACACCGAAAATAAGATTCGGTCAATATGTTTAGATCGATCACTTCACTTGATAGGACATTTATAAAAATTCTTTTAGAAGCTTGTTTTGCTTGTTGGATGTATGTAACTAATATTTGTTTTATTTCACTTTTATTCTAATTTGTACTGCACTGATTCATTTAATTTCTTTTTTCACTATTATTTCTTTCTTTCTTCTTCTTTTTTTTTATTGTTTTTGTCTATTTTTGTTGTTACTTTAGTACCTTAGTTTTAAGAGAACATTTCATTCATATTCTTTCTTGTTTTCCCTATAAATGGTTCTTACTATTGGGAATAAAGCTATTATTATTATTATTATTATTACCGCATAATATTTGATGTGTGGATTAAAGCAATGTGAGTTTTTTTTTAAATTACTAGCCTGATTGTCCGACTCTAGTATGTCTCGAAAATCGTCAATATGTACGACTTGAATAATGAATTTACCATAAAAAATATATTTTTGTCTGTCTTTTTCCACCTAAATTAGATATTCGGTTCTATATAGACATTTATTTAATATATCTTACTTCTAAATCACATCCTTTGCAGTAACACTGTCCTAGGGGCTTTACCGAAGCTATGTATTTAAGAGTGCAGTTAAGATCGGAATCTGAACTTTTAAAGTGCAAAACATTGATATTCCAATGCATTTTAAAAGTAAGAAATACCGTTATGTCGCTATAACGGCAAAGTAGAATGTTTACTTCGTTTAACAAAATAGCAACTAAGGAATTTAAACGAGAAAGTGAGACCATTATCAGGAAGTAACACTCTAAATATACTTACTATGATCTTTGTGATCTTTGAAAATAACTTCGTTGCATCTTATAACTTATAGCATAATTATTTACTTTACCGTTTAGAAGGACATTACAAAAATACGTCTTATTCGTGATTTAATTCCCCAAATGAATGAAACCCGATAATAGTATTAATACTTCTAAAATGTAAAATTAAAAACCTATGTTGTTACTTTTTAGATATAAATACCCTGCCAAGTGCAATTCGGATTTGCGCAATTACTGTTCCGTACGTTGATTGCTTTTAAAATAAACTTCACAACTTCACAAAAAACACTCCAAATGATTTTTCAAGTTTCTTTTTGATCTTTACTGAAAACTGATGACCTTGAAATTTTTGTTTTCTTTTTTATATATCAGATAAATTATTAAAGGTAGTACACTCGTGATAATTTTCGTTCAATCTACACCCTCTGGAAAATATTCCAGAGTTTTTTCAAAATTTTTTGATCAATAATTTTCAAGATAACGGAGAGAAAGCAATTTTTCGCAATTTTTTAAAAGTAATACAAAGAAAAGTGTGCGCAAGTATTACATTACATATATTTTTGAAGTCTTGTTTTTACGAGCTTTCATTTGGCACCCCACTCAATGACCTGGTAATTTTGTTTTTCACTTCCGATTTCACCCCCCAAAACTAATCCCTTAAGTCCAAATTTAAATTCACTAAAACTATACGGCTCTAGTGAGGCCATCAATTCTTATATTAGTACCAAATTTCAACTTTCTATGTCAGATAGTTTCGGAGAAAATCGGATGTGACAGACGAACAGACAGACGGATAGACAGACACCGAAGCGATCTTATAAGTGTTCTGTACGGAATACTAAACAGGTCATTTAATGTACACACAAAGTGTACTACCGCAAAGCGCAGCGGTGTACACTAGTTTCATTATCCGGTGTTAAGAATGTCATCGTAGAAACCTTGGCTTCTGTAACTATTAAAGGTCAAAGCTCGTACATTGAAACTGAAATTTTGTTTGATGAAATCCAACAGAAATTCACCGTATTTTGCTCGAGGTTTGTGGGGAGTTCCACAATGGGCAACTCGTTTCCTGAAAAGCGGGTTATTATCAACAGTGACACAAGGCCAGGAAGGCTGAAAAGTTGAAGAAAAGGTCTTAGTATGCAACTTATAGGTGACTTAACTTACGATATTCATCGAGTGACGTATGAAGAGACATAACAAACCACCGAAATTCCGTCAATATAAGTATACGATACGATAAACGATTGCAAGAGATTGACAAATAATTTGTAAGAATTTGTGTCTGGTGGGTCTCTCACTAATGGACTGCTTTACAGAAACTAAAACACTTTGGCACTTTGACACTTCTTAAATAAAAATTTAATATTGAAGTTCAGTGATTTCTGTTTCAACTTACTCTTATTAATGAAACTTTGGTTAAAGATTTTGAACCAGGATTGAGACGATGTTCAAACGAATGAAGAAGCCCATCATTCGGAGAGCGTAATCTAGGAGCAACCAAATGATGATCTTGCCTATTTTCACCCAGAAATCATCAAAATTGACAGCAGGATACTGCCGAGATTGCATTAAAAATCTAAGTATATTTAAACAGAAAAGAAAATAAATAATATCGTATATGTGGTTGACAGCTGAATAATTTCTAAATTTGTATTTTAATCTGTTATATATAACCTTATGTTACCAACCGTTAAAATTATGAAATATAAATGATGAGGCCGTTATGGTATCTGAAGAGGTGTGCAGCACACAAAAGCAAAAAGTCATTCAGTTTTCTTTGCGGCATTGCATGATCATAAAATAAGGTAACTTTTTGCATATCATCATGACGAGCTCGAAGATCAGACAGGATTTTAATCTAGTCTACCGTTTTCTATTTGCCGCACTTTTTGAAATTTTAAATGGATGATTGATTGTGCGGGAAACAATTTTATAAATAACACACTTAGTCCCAACATCTATGGTAGATATAAATAATATATGTCTAATGTTCAACAGTTAAAATGGCCAATTACTAATAATAAATATCAATATTACAACAAAAAGTATTATTAAGTATTATTAAAAAAATTCTTATCCTTTGGCAGTTTGTTATGTACATAATTCAAGGCACATATAGTGTTATATTTTATATAATTATCGACGAGGAGTTAAAAACGTCAAAAACACAGATATCGACAAATTTACTTTACTGATTTTTAAGGGGAAAGTAAAATAAATTCTATTATTGTCATTCTTATAGACCGTTTAAATTTTAGGCAAGTGGAGCGAAAAAGCAAAATATTAAATCCAAGTTAAATTTCATATTAAAAATTTCTTATCTTGTACACTATGCCAAAACAATCAACAAACTATCAAAGACATCTCTCTCTGTCTCTTAATCCTTTTGCCCCACCAGAAGTACCGATAATACTATGTAGTTGCTGCTTCAACAGTTATTCTCCAGGCATCAAAATACTGCGCGACCTGACCTAACTCGGGCATACCCATTATAAGAAGAGATCTTACTTAATCGGACTATCTTCCAGAGAGTCCCCTTGATTTTCTACTTTCCACTTTCTCCGTTACTACAAGCTTTTCTATGGCATCCACTTTCCTCACAACGTGACCAAAATAGTTCAGGTACTGTCGATTAATTATATTTGAAAGACGGTCATTTATACTAAGCTCTTCAAGAATATTATATATATATATATATATATATATATATATATATATATATATATATATATATATATATATATATATATACATACATCTCAATATTAGTTCTGTGTTCGGTATATGATACCCTATGGATATGCGCAAGTTGCTATGGGGAATACAAGGCTGGACAGCAATCTTAACCTGGTGTTTTTTTTTGTAATAGCTGGATCTTTCCCGATCTTAGAGAGTATAATCGTCAAGTTTCTAGCCATAGCCAAATATCTTCTTATTTCCGCTTCACAGCCAACGAGCTCAAATAGTTCATCTACAACTTAGTTTCGGTTTATTAATTGACAGTTTATAATTATGCTAGTGATTTCAAGACATTGACGAACCAACACGGATCCTGACGAACCAACACGGATCCCTGATCGACACGGGGAGTTCGCCAGTCTTCTTGATCTGTTTTTAACCACCAATCCGGAGATTTACACGGTCAGCGTAAATCCGCCATTAGGTTCTTCCGACCATAAACTATTATCGACATTGAGTATCCTACCAATCAGTGACAGAGAGGCGCCTGAACCGCGCAAGATTTGGCACTACAAATCTGCTAAATGGGAAGATCTCATGGAATATTTTCGAACTTTCCCTTGGTCAGACGTTTGTTTTCGATCCGATGACCCATCTGACTGCGCCAAGGAGGTTTCTGATGTTATTTTGGCCGGTATGGAGGCTTACATCTCTTTTTCGAAGAAATGCCCTTCCAACGGCAAGCCTTGGTTTGACCAAAAATGCAAAGAAGCTGTTGCTTCTAAACATCTTGCATACCGACATTGGCGTAAAAATCCTAACACCATAAATCGTAACACCTTTGTTCGTGCCAGGAACAGATGCAAAGAAATTATCGACGAAACCAAGGAGGCACACAATCAACGGATTAGAAACAAACTTCTCGCTTGTCCCAACAATTCCAAGTCCTTTTGGTCAGTCGCTAAGGCAGTTAGTCAAAATTTCACCAAATCCACCATACCACCTTTCACACGGCTAGATAATTCTATTGCAACGACACCTGTTGAGAAAGCGAACTTGTTGGCTGAACTCCTTGCTTCACATTCTACTGTCGATTTCCAAGGAAAAACACCACCTAATATTCCCATAGTGCAGTCAAGGATGCCCGATATTGTCTTCAGGCAGCGTATCATAAAACGTATTTTGATGAATTTAGACACCAAAAAGGCTTCTGGCGCTGACGGAATACCGGCCATAGTTCTCAAAAACTGTGCGAGAAAACTAACACCAGTTTTTTGCAGACTTTTCAACCTATCTTACAGAAAGGGAATATTTCCTTCCTGCTGGAAACGTGCCACAGTTCAGCCAATACCTAAAAAAGGCAAGAAGACCCTGCCAAATAACTACCGACCAATCGCATTGCTTTCAATAATATCGAAAGTCATGGAAAAGGCTATCAATCAGCATCCTCTAAAATATCTTGAAGGATTCAACATTATTAGCGATCACCAATATGGCTTTCGTAAAAATAGATCAACAGGAGATCTCCTGACTTATGTAACACATGTTTGGAACAACGCAATTGAACACTTTGGAGAATCTCGAGCGGTTTCTCTTGACATATGCAAGGCATTCGACCGTGTTTGGCACGATGGGCTGTTGGCTAAGCTACGTTCTTATGGTATGTCTGAAAAGTTCTGTTTATGGCTCTCATGTTTCCTCAGAGAGCGTTCTTTGCGAGTGGCAGTCGACGGATTTCTTTCTAACACCTTCACTATCAACGCCGGTGTACCCCAAGGCTCCATACTGTCTCCTACTCTCTTTCTCATTTATATTAACGATCTGCTGGAAAAGACCGAGAATCCCATCTACAGCTTTGCAGATGACAGTACACTTATCTCTTCATTCACTTTGAACGCTCGGACATCGGCTACTCAGATGAATATCCGTAGACGGCAGGAAGTCATTCAACTTAACAAAGACCTGGAAGAAATTCTATCTTGGGGTGACAGTAACCAAGTGGAATTTATCGCTACAAAAACCCAGACGGCAGTTTTTTCTAAAAAAGTTAACGTTGCTCAACCCGACATAGTTTTGTCGGGGCACTCCATTCCTCTAACATCGTCACTCAATTTGTTGGGCGTTAATTTGGGAGCACATATGTCCTGGCACGAACATGTTGCAGGCATAGCAAGGAGAGCTTCTCAGAAGTTGGGAATATTATTTCGAACCAGAAAGCTTTACACTTCACAACAACTGTTAATTCTTTACAAAGCTCAAATTCGACCAACTATGGAATACTGCTCCCATGTTTGGGGCTCCGCTCCCAAACATACACTGCATTTGTTGGATTCTATTCAGAGAAGAGCTGTTCCTCTGATTGGAGACCCGGAACTGACAGGTGGCCTTGCTTCGCTGGAACATCGAAGAACGGTTGGCGACTTGAGACTATTCTACAAGTATGGAAAGTGTTCGAAGGATGTGGCCCTTCCAGAGCGGTGCATGTTAGAAGTACACGTCACGCTAATACTTCACATCCGTATGAGGTTCAGCTTGTTACTCCTCTTCAACGCTTTTCAAGCAGTCATTAATATGGAGAACATCATCCCTTTGGAATAATTTGCCCAGGACTGTGTTTCCCATCGAGTACAATTTACAGGGATTTAAGAACAACGTGAATCGCTTTCTTCGCACACGTGTCGCTCCTGTAGCGCTTTAGGGACTCCCCTGTAGCACGTGTGCTAGACCCATAAAAATAAAATAAAAATAAAAACATTCCACAATTGATGACATTTCAAGCAGAACAGCGCACCGATCATCACACCCCTATTTCAGCCACCCAAAATAGACCTAATTATATGTTTATTACATATGTTACAAAGTAAAGATGACAGACTACAGCCCTTTCTGACGCTGGCTTCTATTATAAAAGGTTTCCAAATAGGTTTATTCACTTTAATTTTGCCGTCTGTGTTCTTATATAGGGATTGAAGTTGACAAAATGTATTGGTGTTCCCATGCTGATTAGAATCGACCAGACTTTGTTCCATTGTATGCAGTCGAAAGCTCTGGAGTAATCTACAAAAAAGATATAGGTTGCATTAGGTATTCCCCGATTTTTTTCTATTATCAGGCTTACGTTGAAGAATTTATTTTCTAGTTCCTCTTTTTGGAATGAAGCCTGCTTGTTCAGTAGATATTTACTGAACTTGAATTAATAAATTAAATTAATAACTAAATTATAAGTCACGTTGTATGTAATATCAACTGAAAAGATAATAAGAGCTTAATGCTAAACATTCAAAATAAGTTAAAGCCATATGCATTTTGTGTAAATGCTGTAACATTTATGGCACGAGTTGGTAAATCAGTTTCGTAAATTACAAATACTAAACATCAATAGCACAACCAATAACATATTACAGTCATCGAAGTAAACAAGACAGGGTTTACAATAAATTTAAAGCGGCCAGAGTAATGTGTCGGAATTTCGAATAATCTCTACACATGTTACGATTGTAATGAAGTTTCCTAAATTACTGTTTGGTTTTGAACGATATAATAATACTTCATAATATAGAATCAGAATATCTATGGATGACATAAGTTACATTTATCTCGAATTATATTTTATTTCCTTTTTGGTTTACCGGAATTAGTTAGTATTATCAAACCACAGCTATAAAAAACTCTACCCAAATTCGAAACAATCTGCCCGGCTACTGTACTCAATTGACTGACTCACATAGGGGTGTTTAAGTTATAAACTTGGGTAAAATATTTATTTTTGCCAAATTCGATTCAAAATTATTTTTCCGAACAACTGGATTACTTCGGATCAAATATTTCTTACTTATTTTTATTTATTTTATTTATTTATTATTGTTCCAACTTAATGCAATACATAAAATACTATGTATTATAGTCAAAATAAAATGGTGTATCAAACAAATATCACAAAATGTATAGTCATTACAGCATACAGAGTGTATAAACCTTCACAGTCCATATAAAAATAAACAGCATCAAATTAACAATAAACAAACTCTATATTTATTACATATATATATATATATATATATATATATATATATATATATATATATATATATATATATATATATATATATATACATTAAAATTCCGGGCTTCAATCCGTTCGTCTAACAATGAATTTGCATGACGTTCATTTGGCATTTCCAATTGCTCTCGCTGCCGCTGCTACTCGATACTGTGATCTTGCTGCTGCTGCCGCTCAAAGCTAACTAACAGTTAGTTAACATATATATATATATATATATATATATATATATTACATAAGATTGTGGTTGGTGGAAGTTCTCTTTTATTACGGAATTCTTCGAGGGTGTAGTAACATCTATTTATAAATAACCGGTTTTTTGTATATTTAGCAATAGTTACGGTTTTACTACGAAAATTTTAAATAATACTATAATTTTGTTTTATTATAATTAAAATATTTGTCTACAGAGTAAAAACTATGCCTGAATTTATTTTACCCTTAAGCAAGCTGGTGGTTTTTATATCCGGATAATTACATAGCTGATAATTACGCAAATTTTGATGTATGTAATATTATATTTTTTGGGGCTATTTATGTTATTAAAGTTAAGTAGCTTCCTAAAGACATAACACTAAGGACTGCAATCTGGCAATTTATATATATTCGAGTCCAAAAATAGATATTTCTTTTAAAAATATTGAAAATTAAATCATCAATATAACCTCTGTTAAAGCTGAAAATTACGAAAAGATAAAAATAGCATTTTTTATTTTGGAATTTTAGTTACTCATGATAAATTAAAAACACGGCTAATGTTATTTGCATATAACGTGATGGGCTATGGAAGTTATTTAGTTCGTAATATAGTTTTTGATTCTAAGTTGGCTTTACCATTTGTAATCTGTTCGGTAGCGTGTAATTTAGTTCCACATATCACTAAATAATGTAAATTCATTACCAGGCGAATATGCTGTACAAAACAATTATTTTGGGCTTTATTAAAATATTATTTAAGAAATGTTTTATTACGATGATGATGATTATTAAAATAAAATTAATTAACTGTGTGATTTTAATGAGTAGCGTACAAAAAAACAAAAAAATTTAAGTAATATTATTGAAATCTAGTTGCATTAAAGTTTATATATATATATATATATATATATATATATATATATATATATATATATATATATATATATATATATATGTAACACGTAGGCTAAAAAGTTTTTGGTCTGACACATAGATGACGCCCTTTTCAAAAAATCCATATGATTTTTAGGAAGTATCAACCTTCAAACGACACGTATTAAAAGTTCATGGCATTTCGCCGATCAATTTTCAAGTTACAGTTGTTTTAGTGACGCTTCTTTTGATATTTTTAAAACAATGGAAAAAATCGAATTTCGTGTGTTGGGGGTTGATGGGAAAAAATACGGTTCAAGCAAAGCAATGGCTTGATAAGTGTTACGAGGACTCTGCTCCTGGAAAATCACTCATCATTTACTGGTATGCTGAATTTAAACGGGGGTCGTACAGACACAAATGATGCTGAACCCTCTGGACGCCCAAATGAGGTGGTTAGACCGAAAAACATCAAAAAAAATCCACAAAATTGTTTTGAATGACCGTAAAGTGAAATTGCTGACACTCTAAAGATATCAAAAGAACATGTTGGTCATATTTTGCATGAACATTTCAGCATGAGAAAGCTATGTTTGAAATGCGTACCGCGTTTGCTCACAGTTGACTAAAAACAACAACGTGTTGATGATTCTGAGCGCTGTTTGGACCTGTTTAAGCGCAATAAAAAGGATTTTTTTAAGCGAAATGTGTCAATGGATGAAGCATGAATCCACCACTACACACCGGAATCAAATCGGCCGTCAGCTGAGTGGACAGCAGCCGGTAAAAGCCGCCCGAAGCAATCAAAGACACAATAGTCGGCTGGGAAGGTTTTCGCCTTTTTATTTTGGGATGTGCACAGAATAATTTTCATCGACTATGATGAGAAGGGAAAAACCATCAATAGCGAATATTATACAAAATTATTGGTGAGTTTGAAGGCAGAAACCGCAAAAAAACAGCCCCAAATGAACAAGGAAAATGTGTTCTTTCATCAAATCAATGTTTACGATGCAAAATTGCATGAATTGAAGTTTGAATTGCTTTTCATCCACCGCATTCTCCAGATTTGGCCACCAGCGACTATTATCTATTCGCAGACCTCAAAAAAATGCTCGCGGGAAGGAGATTTGGCTCCAGTGAAGAAGTTATAGCCCCAGCGACTATAGTTATCGCCGAAGGCACACACAAATTCTTCTACAAAAAAGGTATATAGAAATTGATGAATAAAGTCGAATTTTGCAAAAAAAAATGTGTTTTAAGTAGCTAGACAAATATATATATATATATATATATATATATATATATATATATATATATATATATATATATATATATATATATATATGTATGTCTTTCTGCCAGTCCCGAAGTTTTACTTTAATAGAGTGGTTACTTTTGATTATTGTTTCATGTATTACATTTACATGTTCTTTTATTCTAATTTCTCTGTCATTCACAACAGCGGTGAGAATGACAAACAAATACTTTTTTTTGTTGACATGAGGTCATTTCATACCTTACCAACTGTTTCCTGTTCACAAAGAGATATTTTGTTTGATCTATTTTTATTCTTAAACCCCATTGATCAGATTTATTTGCCGAGGTTTCATCAATTGAAGTATAGTTAAATTATGTTTTATAAAATTCATTTATATAAAACATTTAAGACGTTTTAGCAACATTCTTTTACCGCTTATTCGCTGATTTTTAATATTTTTATCCGAATTTTATCACGAAAATTTAGTAAAAATCCAATAAACCAAAAAAATCTAAAATATGTACACTCTGAAGGGTAATCTACAAAATAAAAACAAATTTGGACAATATTTGTATTTCTTTATCCCTAAGCATTAAAATTTATTTCTGAATATTGCTTTTGTAAACACAGCTAAACGGTAAAAACGGCCGACAAAAATGAAAAATTTCGCACCATTGCAGGAAACAATATAATCCGGTTAATACAAATACAAGATTAGTATTTTGGACGGCCAAAAATTTCTTTTCTAAAAATATTTTATCAGTATCTGCACATACAGACCCGCAGAGAATATATATATTTTCATCTGTAACGTGGCACGGTAACGGCCTTATCGGCATTGTCCAGAATACAGGCCCGCATACACAGAGACACAAACACACATCATTTGTAAATCCCCATGTGAATATTAACACAATCAGATTTTTGAGGCTGGTTTCCAGGCCACTGAATATAACTCCTATTGTGCTTTTTGTAAAATTACCATCCTGTACAAACGTAAAAAGGGAATAATTTTGTATGTCAATAGGAAATAATTGATTGCTATATCAAATATCGCAACTCTATTGAAGCATATGAAAGGCTGGAGTAGTTGTGGACACCCAAAAATCATTTCAGCTTATAAGACACTTATACCCAAAGAAAGTATTTGCTATGAATATAGACGTATAGGTAATGACAAGTAAGACATTATTAGTGTCTAAGTACTGTATAGGGTTAGTAGTTTACTACAATGTATATTTTTAAATTTTATTAGAAATAAATAATTAATTAAAGATTGAATTGAAAAGATAATGAACAACTACAAAGCGACAAGAAAAATATCAGAGCTATTTTACTATGTATTTTGTCAGTTTTTTACTAGTAAAAATATAATCACAAAAAAAAATATTTTTTAAATTTGAAATATATTATGTTTTACTTGTTTTAAAGAAAGAATTAAAATCATTTTAATATAGGGCGATAATTTTTAACGTTCACGAAATGCCGCTAGAATATTTAACGAAAGGCATCCTCGTAAAAATGTTCTTAATATCTTTAAAGAACATGGTTCTGAAGGTAGCTAATACAAAGTCTGTCATCACAGGCCTATTGGTAACGGAAAAGCAAATTTGAATGTAATGTTATCAACTGTGGAAAATCCACAAATGAAAAATGTGACAAGTTAGAATGTTAGGGCAGTCGATCAGGCGAGTTTTAGTACAAAATAAATGTCGTGCTTACAAATCAAAATTTATTCACGTTTTACAAGGAAGGGATTATTATACTCGACTAGATTTTTGGTCTTGACTACAAGAAAAGAATGAACACGATCTACATTTTTATAGAAACATCCTTTTTACTAACGAGAATACGTTTTCTTCTAACAGGGTGGTTAGCTCACAGAATTGCAGATGGTGTGCAGACGAAAATCCAATTTTGTATTAGAAACTAAAAATCGGTACTACTTTAAAGTGAACGTGTGGTGTGAGATATGGAGCATGCAGATTTTTTGCCCTTTCTTTTTTCGACAAAATTTAACTTTGGATAGCTACCTGCGATTCTTAAACGCATATATGTATATGTATATATATATATATATATATATATATATATATATATATATATATATATATATATATATATATATACATAGGTGGCTTTTCATAACACGGTGGTCGATCTTGCTCAATAATAGTGTTTTAAGTTGAATTAATTTATTAGAAAGTGTTACAGTGGATGAAGTTGTGTTGGGAAAAGTCCTAAGACTATTCTTAGCAGTGAAAATTGTGTGTGTAGGGTTCTTCAAGTATAATTACTGAAAAATATTTACAACAGTATTATAAAGGCTAAACTATTTGCTGGTCTTTTTTGCCACTTTAATGTGAAAGAGACAAACTGCACGAAAAGGAATAATTGAAGTTGTCGAAGATGGATTGTGTGATATGCTCCGATAATTTTGTTGTTAACAGTAAGACAGTAACTTGTGGTTTTTGTGAAAACAAATTTCACAGTGTATGTGTTAGAATAAAGGATGCTGCTTCAAAACTCGTGAACGATATGGAAAACTTAATTTGGTACTGTGATGAATGTATTCAAGTTGTTAAACAGAATTTGAAATTGATGGATAATTTAATTAATATAAAAAAGAGTGCTGAAGCGGCCGAAAAAAACGTTCTGAACAGTGCTTTAAGGCTTTAGAAGATATAAAAAACCAAAATAACTGCGAGTATCCAGGAAGACCCACTAAAAAATAGAGATGGCATGCAAATGGAAACCAAAACTTATGCTAATGCTCTAAAAGAGGGAGTTATAATTGTAAAGCCAAAAAATATGGGCGAAAGTAGGAATACGGAACAAACCCTTCATCAGCATATGGATCCAGTAAATTTGGGAGTAGGGATCCGATCGATGAGGAGTGCCAAGGAAGGAGCAGTGGTAATATGTTGCAGAAATGATGAGGAAGCACAAAAACTAAAGTCAAATATTGAGCATGAAGTAGGTGAAAACTACTCTATCAGTGTGCCAAGCAAAAAGAGACCATGTATAAAAATTGTGGGAATCGGTAAAGAATATACACATGATGAACTAATCAATAATTTTACGAAGACAAAATCAAGGAATTGTAAGTGAGGAAAGCAACTTTTTAGTAAAAGTTGTTAAAAAAATGGTAAACAAATATATGGCAATAGTGGAATGTGACACAAAAACATTTCATAATGTGATGGACAAAGCTGAGGGAAGACTTTATATAGGGTATGATGCATGCCGATGCTACGAATACGTTAATATTATGAGGCGTTATAACTGCTACGGATTTAAGCATTTGGCAAAAGAATGTAAGCATGGAAAAGTGTGTGGAAGATGCTCAAACGGAAACCATGAAACTAGAAATTGTAATAGTGATTTCCTGCAATGTGCGAACTGCAAATCTAGTAATGAGAAGTATAAGCTGGGATTGGATGTAAAGCATTCTGCCTTTAGTATGGATTGTCCCACATACCTGCACTGGGTCAAAGGTGATAGAGCCAGAATCAATTATGTGGAAGTTCAAAAATAGCAATCATTTAAAGTAAGCGGGGGGGAGAAAATTTATGCAGATACCTCTGGATCTTTAAGAGAAATCACTATTCTACATCAAAATATACAGTGTATACGAACAAAGACTTTGGAAATGCAAATGTATATAGAAAGCATGAATAAAAAACCTGATCTAATTTGTCTGTCGGAGCACTGGATGGAAAAAGAAGAAGAAACTTTTATAAGGATTCAAGGGTATAAAACTCGGATCTTCTTTTGCAAGACCTAGCATGAAGCATGGAGGTGCATGTATCTTTGGAAGGGAAGACCTTCATTTTGAAGAAGACAAGAATATTGTGCAAAGTAGTGTTGAGGGGTCTATAGAATGTGCTGGTGTCGTAGACAAAGACTTAAGGTTACTAGTTGTTTGTGTATATAGGAGAGGATTGGGGTCGTTTGAGACATTTATAAACAAATTGGAAGAAATATTAGATTATATTAGGGTAAAGTATGTTAAATTTAAACTTGTATTGGCCGGAGATTTTAATTTAAACATGTTAGTAAGAACGATTAAGAATGGATTTATGGATTTGTCGGGTTATAATTTGAGGCAGGCTATTTTTGCACCGACAAGGGAGGCAAAGAACTCATCCACACTTATAGATAATATTTTTGTAAATATTGATGGTTGCTGCTGTGATTGAAAATGCTCTCTCGGATCATCATGCGCAGCTTATTTCATTTCACTCAGAGCAGGTTGAAACTTTAGATTACAAGTATATTAAAAAAAGAATATTTTCAAGAAAAAGATTACTTCTGTTTAGGCAGGAGCGGCAGACTGTTGACTGGAGCCCCATACTGGAGTGCAATGACGTCAATGTATGCTATAATACATTTATAAATATAATAAAATGTCTAATGAATGTAATTTTTCCAACAAAAAAATATAATTGTAAAAAACTTCATAATGGTTGGATAACTAAAGGTATAAAAATTTCATCTAAAAATAAAAGGAAACTATACTGTGAGAAAAAGAAAGGTAAAATATCTAACTATGAATTCAAGAGATACGATAAAATTTTAAAGAAAGTTATATTGGAAGCTAAAAGAAAATCAAATACTGAATTTATTTTGAATTCTGATAATAAAACTAGGGCAACCTGGTCATTGGTAAGGAATATATCTCAAAATTCACAAAAAAAATTCAATAATCGACACTTTTGCGCCGAAATATGGGGATTCAGTGACAGCATTGAATGCTTTAAACCATTACTTCATTAATTCTTGTCCAGATGTTGATGGTAGTGGGACAGTTGACTCATTTGCTATAGAAGGGTGTCAGCGAACGATATTCTTAGAACCAACTAGCACTGAAGATGTCTGTAGATGCATAAAAAATTTGAAAAACAAAAAATCCGTAGGAGAGGACCAGGTGCCTGTTTCGCTGCTGAAGGAGACGGCAGATATTATATCTATACCTTTGGAACATATTATTAATGTTATGTTCTCGACAGGAGTCTTCCCATACCAATTAAAGCTTGCACATATAAAAGCAATATATAAAAAAGGTGACCGAGCTGAAGAAAAAAATTATAGGCCGGTATCACTGCTATCAAATGTAAACAAAATTTTTGAAAAAATATTATACTCCAGATTGATATCCTTCCTTGAGCGAAACAATGTCCTGGCTGATCAGCAGAATGGCTTCAGTCGACATAAATCTACTATTAGAGCTATTTATCAAGCCATGTCAGAGATTCTTAATTCTTTAAATGATGATAGGGTGACTGTGGCCATGCTTCTCGATTTGTCAAAAGCATTTGACTCGGTAAATCACTCAATACTTTGCTTAAAACTAGAGAAGTATGGAATTAGAGGTGTAGCTCTTCAGCTCATAAAATCATATTTAAAAAACAGAACACAATGTGTTATTGAAACAGACCCTTGTGGAAAGCTTGCTTGCTCTGAGAAGGTCATAATAAAAAGGGGTGTACCTCAAGGTTCAATTTTAGGACCCCTGTTATATATACTGTATACTAATGAATTGCCTAAAGTGTCGCATGACTATATAGTGCTGTATGCCGATGATACTACTCTGATCTTTAAAGAGGATAATAAACATCTCTTACTTCAAAAAATGGTTAATACTCTAAACCTATTAAGGCAATATTTTTCGAATGATCTACTTTTAAATATCTCAAAAACACAGATGATTCTATTTTCTAACAGAAGTAATGAACGTGTAACAGTAACATATGACAACATTGATGTAGTTTTCGGGAGATGAGATTTTATTTCTTGGAGTGATTGTGGACAGGAGACTTGACTGGAAGTGTCATGTCAGTGCTTTGGCCAATAATATGGCTAAGTATTGTTACGCGCTAAGAGTCATTTTAGATTATGTTGGTGAGGACGCAGCACTGTCTTCTTATTACGCCTACATTCATTCGCGTATGAGATATGGAATCATCTTTTGGGGAAATTCCTGTGAGATAAACAGAATTTTGGTTTTGCAGAAGAAGTGTCTAAGAGTAGTGTACAGAATAAAGGCAAGAGATAGTTGTAAAAACGTATTCATTTCAAAACGGATTTTTACTGTAATAAGTTTATATATATATGAAGCAGTGTTATTCGTTCATAGTAATAAAGATCTATTTCAAGAAAGCATAAGAGTGCATGAACATAACACTAGGTTAAAAAATGATTTAAAACCAAACAAAAGTAAATATTCCTATATACAAAAGAATGTACATTTTTGTATTCTAAGATTGTACAATAGTTTTCCTAATCATGTTAGAATTTTAAGAACGAACTTGCTGAAACTAGTAATTAAGAATTATTTAGTCCGTAAGGCATTTTATAGTTTGGAGGAGTTCTTTGCTGATGAATCTCGGCTATTTTTATGTGTGTAACTAGAATATTTGATAAAATGCAATATTTCTTAGTTTAAGAACTTTTGACATTGTTCCACGCTCCTATATGGAGCTTTGTAATTTACAAGGAATAAATAAATAAATAAATAAATAAATAAATAAATAAATAAATAAATAAATATATATATATATATATATATATATATATATATATATATATATATATATATATATATATATATATAGCTAATCTGTACATGGAGCATTTCGAAATACTAGCTCCAGAAACTGCTAAACATAAACCGAAAATATGGCTACGTTATGTGGATGACACATTTGTAGTATGGAAATATACATCCAAAAATTAAATTTAAAATGGAAAGAGCGGTATCAAAACAACTACCATTTCTAGATGTCTTCAAAGAAAATCAGATGGTTTTTTTGGCTCATTCAGTATACAGAAAACCGACATACACAAACAGATATCTAAATGTCAGCTCACATCACCACCCAGCTCAACTCTTCTCTGTTGCCAAATCCTTAGCTTACTGATTACAAACCCTAACTGAAATGGAATATTTACAAGAAACTGAGCCCCTTCGAAACGTTCTACACTATCCGGCGGGCCCTAAATAAACAACAAATGGATGAATCTACATTACACAACGGATCACAAAATTAAAGATATTCTATCAACACCAAAAGACATTATAGCCTTAGAACACCAAGGTGTATATGAAATTCCGCTTCAGGACTGCAGCCTCTCATACATAGGCTTATATTTATATATATATATATATATATATATATATATATATATATATATATATATATATATATATATATATATATATATATATATATATATATATATATATATATATATATATATATATATATATATATATATATATATATATATATATATATATATATATATATATATATATATATATATTATATATTATATATATATATACGTAATATATATAAATATACATTAAAAATTCCATGTTTAAATCGGTTCGTCTAACAATGAATTTGCACGACGTTTCGCCAAAATCTCATTTCGCATTTTTTAGTGCTCTTACTGCTGCTGCTGCTCGATACTGTGATCTTGCTGCTGCCGCTTGAAGCTAACTGAAAAATCGAATTGCGGTCGCCATCTTTTATAGGTCGACATCTACGCAGGTTGTAGGTGGGGAGATCGGGAGTATTCGTTCTAGCATCGTTGTTTACCGGTTGGTTGCCCGTATCGGTGGTAATTACGGGTTCCGGCGCTATGCTGACTGCAGCCTTCTCGATGTTTTGGTTATTCCTTGCTTTAGCTAGTAGACCCTTCCATGTAGGCATATCATTCCGCTTATTTAGCTGTCCATTCTAAGGCTTCTCTGACTATGCGTGTTATATTATGTGAAATCGAGGCTGCTTGTTTAGATCTCTCAAAATTGATGTTGCGACCAGTATCATGATGGTGCTGAAAAATAGCTGAAGTTGTTTGTTTATTGGTAGCTGTTTGTTTTTATTTTTTGCTTGGGTAGTCTTGCCGTACAATCTATCGCTCAGTTAGTTATTCGTGTGGTAGAATGTATATGGGAGCACCTGAAATGTTAATATCAAATATAATTAAGGAACATGAAATATGTATTAAAAAAACAAATATAACGCTATTGTAGCTCAACATGAACACCATACAAGTCATAAAAGCATTGCAAGAGAAGAAGACAGTTTTTGTTTCTGTTCACGATTTCTGTAAACACAAGTTTACATAATCATTCAAAATTAAGAGACACAAACAATAATATTAATAGAGACTCGAGTTACGGTTTATATCACAAATGAAAAATGATCATTACTTAGTCATGGGGCGAGAAACATTGGCCCAATATAAAAATCTGACTTTTGCTTCTTCGATCTCATTCAGTACTCTAATAGAGTAAAGATTCCTGAAAACCATTTGGAGCTCTTTTAACTTCCTCCTCGCTGTCCCACTTAGCGCTCAGAGCTGCTTGCTTTAAATGGAAAAACTGTGTTGTTTTTCTCTTTCGCTAAGCATATGCTTATTTTGGTATATGTGCTGCAATATTCTTCTCATATTCATTATTAATTAGCCGATTTTAAAAATTTTATTTCATGTGCATATTGAACATTTTCAAGATTTTTTCAAACTAATTTGCCAGTTCACGTCCTAATCAGACATTGTAGTATTAGCAAGAGCAATTATAGTTTGTAAAGTGAAACAATAGCTTATACAAATAATCAAATAGAAACAATTAAACTTGGCGTAAGTTTAACACGAGTTTCGTAGTATCCTAATCATCTCAGTCGATGTAAATTTGCTTTGTAGCTAGATTGCAATGTAATTTGGTTCATTTTAGATTTTAAAGAGCATTTATTTGAAGGAATGAATAAATCAATAGTCGATAAACAGCAATTAATGCGTTGGAACGCAAAAAAGTCGATTAGAATCGAAGCTATAATGGCTAGAGTATTTAAAATAGTATCATTTACTCATTACTAACAACTGCATAAAGAAATCTATTTTGTCGTGGGAAATTCGCACCTCCGTAGGGGGTAAAGTATGAGGTTGCTCGAATGTTAAATACCATGATTGGGAACCCAACTTAAATTCTAAGTTCCTTGCTCGCGGACATTAAAGTACCTTAATTTCTCAAATTAAAAGTAAAGCTGCGTCCATCAATTTTTACTGTGTTAGTAGGTATCTTAGGTTCCAGAGCTCCAGTGCAAAAGTCTGATGACGCTCTCCTCTATCCTCTTTAGTTTTTTTTTATTGTTCATCTCCCCCGCCTGAGTAGGAATTTTACCCTTTTTTCATACCCGTCAACATTATCCAAGTGCTGAAACATACATTTTTGTATTTCACAGCACTTTCTAAACAACGCGGTAGTGCTGCCATGGAGGTTATTGCATTTTTATAAACAACTACTACCTGTGTACCTGTCCAGGCCAAATATACTTAAATAAATTAATAAATAGCGCATACCAACCTGCTGCAATTGGAACCTGAGACCTTCTGCACTGCCAGCAAGTTCCTACACCACGTGCAACTACAGCGTTGTGTTGACTTTTTTCCTTAAAGAGGCGCCCTTATCTCAGGACTTTACGAAGAATTTATTGAAGAAAAACTCATTACGACTTCCTTTTTAAAAGTGTTCTTATCAAATACAATCAAAAATATATTACGGTATTATTTACGGTAATGCTTTTCACTTAATATCCCGCTTCTATTGACTATATACAATTTACCTACTTATTTAGATTCCTAAATGTTGTTTTCATTAAACAACATTTAAAAAGATTTTCAATTTGCTGAAGCTATACTAGTGCTTATAGGCAATTGTAGTATAAATTTCGTCATTTCCTTTAAAATGAAACTCTGTTTTGGTACGTTCGTTTCAATTCCTTTTTCGACTATAAGTGTGAAGCTTTTAAATCACATCAAATTGAAAGTAATGCATGGCTTCAGGCCCGGAATATTGGCAACAACAACGTATTTTACGACGCTGCACTTGCTTTCTTATCAATTCTTGATAGGAAAGAGACGTAAAAACTCCTTATCGAAATTCTAAATTGTTCTGTAATGCATCTTAGAAACAGTCGAAATTATTTTCAGTGCTGTTTTATTGGTATTGAATACATAGCATTGATTTCCGCACATTTTAAAATAATACGACGAAGGTGCTGCTGAAGTCAATTTTGATTTGTCAAAGACTAGACTGAAGAAAAAGAAGAAATGGTCTTTTCTCTGAAATAGTTGGAGTTTTATCAAGAAAAAGTTGGATAATTTTTTTTGCGATCATTTAAATCACAAAAAAATTAAAATGATACACGACTTCATATTTTATGACGTCGTATTTGCTTTCTTATACATTATTACCAAAGAATTTTTGCAATAAAGTCTTGAAATTATTAAAAATAAATTAGAAAAGTACGCAAAATCAAATCGATATTCCGAAATAAAATTTCGGTATATGGTTTGTTACTTGATTGGTCACTACAACAGAAACGTCGAGAATTTGCAAATGCAAAATGACCAACAAATAAAGATCCCATGAATGCTATATTCCATGCCTTTCCTCCTATGACTATAGTTTCTGAGCCTATACTCTTCATCAGGTAGGCTTTAGGCAACGGTATCGATCGTTAAGACCGGAGTACCGTGGAGAGCAAGTTGGAATGACTCTATAAGCCAACGAGAGTCATTCCAAGTTGCTCTCCACGGTACTCCGGTCTTAACGATCGATACCGTTGCCTAAAGCCTACCTGATGAAGGGTATAGGCTCAGAAACTATAGCTGTAGGAGGAAAGGCATGGAATATAGCATTCATGGGATCTTTATTTGTTGGTCATTTTGCATTTGTAAAGTAGGCAAATTTCCCTGACTTCGTTAGCAATTTTCAAGTTTCAACGTCCCCTATTTTATCGAAATATTAAAATTGGAAAAAATTTGTAATTTAAATATCTTTGAAAAATTATAGAAAAAGTAAAAGTACAAAAATTTATGAAATCATTAGTGATAAAAATATTTTACCAAACGGATAATTCTGATGTATGACACAATAAATCAGATATCCAGACTACCTTTTAACATTCAAATAAATTTTAAACGCAGATTCAATAAAGCGCCTGGGCTATTTTCTTTGATGTGAGCAAGGCATTCGACAAGGTATAGCATAATCACCGTTTCGCCAACTAATTAGAATGAGAATGCCAAACTTTTTCATCTGTCTTATAATATGTTTTTGAGAAAACTGACATTGGTATTTTTCTTCAATAATTTAAATTGTATGTATGTATGTATGTATGTATGTATGTATGTATGTATATATATATATATATATATATATATATATATATATATATATATATATGTATATATATATATATATATATATATATATATATATATATATATATATGTATATATATATATATATATATATATATATATATATATATATATGTATGTATATATATATATATATATATATATATATATATATATATATATATATATATATATATATATATATATATATATATATATATATGTATGTATGTATGTATGTATGTATATATGTATATATGTATATATATATATATATATATATATATATATATATAAATATATATATATGTATGTATGTATGTATGTATGTATATATGTATATATATATATATATATATATATATATATATATATATATATATATATATATATATATGTATGTATGTATGTATGTATGTATATATATTTATATATATATATATATATATATATATATATATATATATATATATATATATATATATATATATATATATGTGTGTGTTTTGACGAATGTTCTCATGGGTGTGAATGGAATCTCATCCATCTTTTTCAAAGCGTTGATCAATGGTTGGTGTCTTGGCGTTGAATGCCATTCAACGCCAAGACACCGACCAGTGATCAACGCTTTGACAAAGATGGATGAGATTCTATCGAAACGTCAGCGAAACCATCCATCAAGGGACTTTAAGCTAACACGGGATACCCGAAAAACCACTACTACATATATATATATATATATATATATATATATATATATATATATATATATATATATATATAAGGGGTGGGCCATATAAAAGTTTAAATTTAAAAATGCAATAAAACAAAAACGGTTTGAAATTTTGCCAAATTTATTTTTTTGTTGTGAAGTACAATTGTTCCGGTTAGAGATGGAATATTATTTCATTCATATGGCTGCCGCGGCTGGCCTCACAGTACCCATTCGATCGGACCAATTTTCGAGCACTTTTTCGAATGTATGGGGTCGTATCTCGGCAATGGCATCACGAATGTTGGCCTTCAAATGCTTAATTGTCTCTGGTTTGTCGGCATAACACTTGTCTTTAACGGAGTCCCCCAGAAAATAGTCCAACGGTGTCAAATCGCAGCTTCTTGGCGGCCAATTGACATCAGCTTTTTGGCAATTAAACGGCCATCAAACGTTTGACGCAATAAATCGATTGTGGCATGAGATGTGTGGCAAGTTGCACCATCCTGTTGAAACCAAACATCGTTCACATCAATACCATGAAGAACGGGCACAAAAAAAAATCGGTTATCATGGTGCGATAGGTGTCTCCATTGACCGTAATGGTTGCGCCGTCCATAGCTTCGATATTTTCGGGTGTACGCACTGTACGAGCACGCTCACGTCTTGGCGCATCAACAATGAAACCAGTTTCACGAACTTTAGCAATAAACTTGCGTATACCGAGCACTGTTGGTCCTTCTCTGCGACCAAATTTTGTACGATATTTTCGTGCAATTTCCGACTAATTGTCTTTGTTTTGGAAATAAATTTCCAATAAATCCCAACGTTGCTCAAACGTAAATCGATTCGTTTCGTTCAGTGGAGATAATATACTGAATTTTGTGACAGAATAGAATGACATAAGTATTGCCAGATTCGAAATAACCGGTGGTTCAAATTTAAACCGATAGATGGCCCACCCTATATATATATATATGTATATATATGTATAACCTACAGCATTTTCAAGTGCTATTGCTGCTGCTACTCGATACTGTGATCTTGTTGCTGCTGCCGCCGCTCGAAGCTAACTGAGCAACCGACGTGCAGTCGCCGTCTTTTATAGGTCGGCGTCTACGCAGATTGTAGGTGAGGGGTCGGAAGTGTTCGTCCGAGCATCGGTGTTTGCCAGCTGAGTGATAATTACGGGTTCTGGCGCTATGCTGACTGTTGCCTTCTCGATGTTGTGGTTATTCCTTGGTTTAGCTAGTAGACCCCTCCATGTAGTGGCGATATTCAGAGCGTCATCTCGCTTATTTAACTGTCCATTCTTTTCGATTTCCAAAGCTTCTCTCACCGAAATGTCAAAATTAGTACTTAAAATTAGGAAATTCGTTTCAGCTTTTTCCGAATTTATCCAAAACTATGTTAGGCTTCGTGTGTCGGTATTTTTTTTGACACACAGGTGCTAAAAATGCCATCCTGGTTAAATGAAACGTCAAGTGATCCATAAACGAATTCAAAAAGCTAAATTATTAAACTTTTTTAAACTTGTAAATAGTTCCTCTCAATTTAGTTTCAAGAGTTTAATTGATTCTCCAACAGTCTGCCACAATTTAAAATATTAACAGACAGAAGTGTAAACTTTTTAAAGTGTCCATTGTATTCTTGACGGTATAGAATTAAGTCTGCTTTAGTTATTGATACTTTCATTCCCAACTTCCTTCCTATTTCAAAATGAACGTCGTCAAAGGAAACTTTTAAATAGATAGAATAGATTATTGTCAACGGGAGTGATTTCTTTCATTGAATGTAATTATTTTTTACTCTTTTGAACATAATTATGACATTTTTTTCAATAATAACAATTTTTCAGTGGGTCAATAAAATCTTGTTAAGAACTTGTTGCAATTTATTTTCAGATTTTAGTTAATAGAAATAGTACTTAGAGAGCACAGGGATGTCATAAACAGAGTGAAAAATGAATAGTTTCATTTGACCTTCTCCTGGTGTCGTATTGAGAAAGGAGTTTGTTTTAAAACTATTTTTTTTTTAATAAGATATGTAAGCTACATAAACATCTTGTAGAGGAGGTAACATTTCTACACCTTTCTTATAGAAGGATTTGTCTTTGCCTTCAAAATAGGCCTCATTTTCGGCAATAACTTCTTCATTGGAGCCAAATTTCTTTCCCGCGAGCATGTTTTTGAGGTCTGCAAATAGATAATAGTCCGCTGGGGTTTTCGAATGATAAACACACTAACGGACAGACAGACAAACAGACAGACAGAGAGACGATGCGTTTTATATACATTATATAGAATATTATTATTATTATTATATAACCTGGCCAGAGAACATATGTATGAATTAAAAAAATAAAAACACGTAAATCGGACAAGTGGTTCTCTAGTGAAGAGCGCACGAACGGGCAGACAGACAGACATACGTTTTATATATATTATAGATTCTTTTTTGATAAATATTAAGTTAAGAATTTAAAAAAAAAACACTTAAATCGGATAAGTGGTTCTCGAATGATAAACACACTAACGGACAAATAGACAAACAGATTGTATTGTTCTATATTTAACGGTTAAGGCAGAGTATTGCAAGAGAGTGCTCTAGCGGCAAACTTTTTCCGACTTGATTCACTATTATCGTCACTGCTTGTTAATTATGTTACCTAACGTAATAAAATATATCCTATAACCTGGCCCGGGGAACATATGTATGTTTTAAAAGAAAAGCACGTAAATCGGATAAGTGCTTCTCGAGTGATAAGCGCACTAACGCACAGACAGACAAACAAACAGACAGACAAACAAACAGACAGAGAGACGATGTATTTTATATATATTACAGAAGATTATAGATAACATGGCCAGAGAACACATGTATGAATTTAAAAAAATTACTTAAATCGGATAAGTAGTTCCTCAGTGATAAGCGCAAAAAGGACACACAGACAGACAGATAAAGAAACGTTGAATTTTATATATATTATAGAAGATTATAGATAACCTGGCCAGAGAACAAATGTATGAATTAAAAAAAAAAACATGTAAATCGGATAAGTGGTTCTCAAGTTATAAGCACACTAACAGACAGACAGGCAGGGAGACATTGCATTTTACATATATTATATTCTTTGCTACATGATATTGTTCCATATTTAATGGTTTAGGTAGTGTATTGCAAGAGAACGCGCTAGCGGCAAACTTTTTTCCGACTTGATTCACTATGATCGCCACTGCTTATTTCTTATGTTACCTAACGTAATAGAATACATCCTATAACCTGGCAGGAGAACATACTATATGTATGTTTTAAAAAACTCACGTAAATCGGATAAGACAAACAGACAGAGAGACGTTGCATTTTATATATATTTCAAGGTACTTGAAGTCAAGGAATCTGAAAATTTTTCATTATTTTCAATTGATCAAACAGAACAGGGTTTAATAGGATAGAAAAGTGGTTAGAGCCACGTATAATACGATATATACTTCATATATGCCGTTGGAGTAAAGGAATTTTTATTCTGTATTATTTAAGGGGTCGAGGAGGAGGTTAGAAGGGTAGCTTCGAATATACCCTGTTATATATCCTTTTTTGAGTCGAGTAATCTAAAGGTTCTGTTATTTTTCATTATTTGCAAACACGTAAAAAAGTTAATGAAATAAGATAGGGGTTTGCTTCCTATATTCGGTGCTATATGTCTATTTTAGAGTTCTTGGTGTCGACGTATCTGAGTATCGTTATTTTTTCATTATTTTCAATTGGTTAAACCTGTAAGGGATTGATGCGATAGAGGAGAGGTTAAAGGTATTAGTTCTTATATGTCGTATTATTCTTCCTGAAATTGTTTTATCGTTGATTTAACTTTCATTTTTTGTTAATATCCCAGCATAAAATAATTATAATTTATTATAGTTTTTAAATTAAAAGTTACAGTGTTTTAATTGAGTTATTCCTCAGCGAGAAAGAGTAAAATTCAGTATTTATTTTGGAACTGAATGTTTGCAGGGCAAGTACTGGATAAATGACTTTTATTAATTTATAAGAGAAAGGAAAGAGGAGAGCAAGAAACTTCTTTTATTAATCTTTTATTCATTAAGTTACTTAAATTTGACAAATTTACTTAATGCTTGCAACTTTGGAATTGATAATTGTTAAATTCAAGTAAAATAGTTTTATTTCAGATGTAAGCCCAATTTTGCTTTTATTGTCTTATTACAGCCCGTATGGCAATAGTTAGCTAGTTATTGTTTCTCCTTATAGGTATGTCCATCTACTAAGAATGATGACTTATAAATAATTCTTTTTTTCATGGGACACATGGTGTTTATAGTAGTTTGTCAAGAGTAGCCAAGTTCCTAAAGATATCTTTAATAAATTCGTACGACATCGCTCAAATAGAATGCATATAAGTTGAGACTATTAGCGACATAATGATATTATTCAGTTGACGTTCGTCAGTTGGTCTCTGAATTGAGATGTTACAGAGAAGTTTAGATTTTATTCATAAAATATATATATTCATAACTTATAAAATTGTGTAATTGACAAAAAGATGCTGTCTACATAGTAGGAAGGAAATATGGTATTGGGGACATAAATAACAAATTTTTAATGAGCCATGGATACTTAGGACCAAAATAAGCAGTTCTATTTATTGTTGGTTGTGATATTTTCAAATTGTACTTAGATTTATTTGATTAATGGGCTCAGGATAAGACGACGAGCTCCCAAAACTACCCCTTCTGGCTGAAGTCAATTATTATAATCTCTATCTAAAGAGTAAGTAAGACTTGAAATTAGATGAAATCATCACACAAACATACATTTTGTTAAAACTTAAAGTACATAACTCAAGCCATGTACGAATTTGCCATTTTATTTGATATTCAAGCTGACTTAAAATAAAACACCTTCTTGTCGAGTATTCTGCTGGATGTATGTATATATAATCGGATCGGATAGTTAATTTGAACAAGTATATATTTCAAAGTCAGGCTAGTTACTTAGTTTTATAAAACCCTACCTCCAAAGTTATTTTTCGGCTTGACTACTCCCGCTAATTTACCGAACACCTTCATAACGTTCAGAAATATAACCGAATATCGTAAATTTTTTTGACTGGAAATGTTTCCTGTTTACTTACTTGTACTATACGAAACTAAAGCAAGTGTTTTATTGTTGCTTTAATATTTAAATTCAATTTTCTAAAAACGTGTGATATGCGCTTGCTAGTTTCAATGTTAAGATGTTAAGATAGCAGCATAATTCCAGCAAATATAGTTCACATTACTTTTTTAAGTTGAAATTTGTAACTTTATTTCTTATATATATACATACATATATATATATATATATATATATATATATATATATATATATATATATATATATATATACATATACATTATTTTTACTTTATTTTCTATTATAAGTGGTCAAACATGTAGAGCAGGGGTGCTCAAACGGTCGATCGCGAGTGCTTTTTGAGTCGATCTCTAGAAAAAAATTCCGATGTAGAACTATTCACAGATTTTGTTTTAGGTAACTAAAACAAAATGTAATGAATAAAACTACTAAAATTTATTCGATCCACAATTAGGCCAGAATAACCCCTTCATCACTTTCTTTTATCGTAATAACCCCCTGCTAGCGGCAAAAGGCGGCTTTATCAAAGGAACGCGCGGTACTTGTCAAAGAAAAGCCGCGTTTTTGATTCCCGCCGATTGTTCTAGAAACTTCGGGCGGCGTGTTTGACGGGAACATTCGAGACTTCGTTCGCGCCGATATACATGTTGCGCCTGCAGGAATAGGAATCAGTCTGAGTTGTAATTTGAAGGCGACACATCGATACAAAGTTTATTAATAAATAGTCCAAAATGAGTGCGGCGAAGAAAAGTAAAACTTATCATTTTAATAACGATTGAGAGGAAGAATTTTTCTTTTGTATGGTAAAGGATAAGTGCATTTGTCTCATTTGCCGTGCTTGGGAACTTAGAGAGGCATCATAAAACGGTTCATAAAAACTATGAAAAGGATTTTCCGTCACAGAGTGAATTAAGAAAACGAAAAGTACGTGATTTGATAACTTGTTTAAAAAAAGAACAAACCATGTTCACAAGACCAGCCAAACAATCAAAAGCTGCAACGATCGCGTCATTTAAAATATCTCATATATTGGTGAAACACAAGAAACCATTTGATGATGGATTGGTTGTGAAGGAAGCATTTATTGAAGCGGGTGAGACTTTATTTGGAGATTTTAAAAATAAAACAGAGATTATGTCTGCTATTAGAGAACTTCAGTTATCTTGTCCGACTGTCACAAGGCGTGTTGAAGTCATGAGTCAGGACATGGCAGATATACTAAAACATAATATCATGGAATGTACATACTTTTCTTTACAGTTCGACGAATCCACTGATATGACAGACACTGTCCAGCTGTGTATTTTTATTCGAATGGTATTCAATGACATGTCGGCTAAGGAAGAGTTTTTGACAATGATTCCTCTGAAAGGAAAGACCCGTGGCGAAGATATATATGACGTTTTCTTCAATTTTGTAACGAACTACAAGCTACCAATATATAAACTAGTGTGCATTACAACCGATGGAGCACCAGCAATGACTGGAAACGAAAACGGTTTTGTGTGGCATTGTGTCGAGCTAATGATGATTTCCCTTCATTTTTCTCCTTCCATTGCATTATACATCAACAAGTTTTGTGTTCAAAAGTTCTAAACATGGAGGAGATTATGGGCATTGCAATAAAAATTGTGAATTCTATCCGTGCACGTAGCTTGCAACGACGGCTCTTTAAATTGCAGTTGGAAGATAGTGAGTCAGCTGAACACACTGATTTAGTTCTTCACACGGACGTCAGGTGGTTGAGTCGCGGAAAATTCCTAGAAAGGTTCCAAGAATTATTGCCCGAAATAACAGCTTTTCTGGACGAAAGAGGTGATGACACTCAGATGCTGAAAAACGGAAAATGGCTGACTGATTTGGCATTTTTGACAGACATCACAATGCATTTAAACACCATTAATTTGCAGCTTCAAGGTAAAGGAAAAACTATTATTGAGATGATTAGCGCAATAAACGCATTCAAAAGTAAATTGCAACTTATGATAGATCAACTGAAAGGAAAGGATCTGAAAAATTTTCCGTCTTTGAAAGCAAGGATTCCTCAGTTGATTATGATTTTATGAGGCAGAATTACCAAATATTTTGGGCCAATTTGAAATACGTTTTTATGATTTCAGTAAATTGGCAAAATATCGCATCATTTATGAGTTATCCTTTTTCGTGTAAAAACATTGAGGAATTAGCTACTGAAATAGCAAGTCAGTTTAACATGGACTCATGTTCTGTTGAAAATGAGTGCAGATTATATCAGATATACATCTCAAAGCTACAGCATCATTCTGGTGTTTTATATCTGAAGATAAATATCCGAATCTAAGGCAAATCGCCCTTCAACTGACGGCAATGTTTGGGTCAACTAACTTGTGCGAGTCTGCATTTTCTGAAATCAAGATAATTAAGTCAAAATATCGCCAGCGACTAACTGACGAACATATGTCATCATGCTTGCGATTAGCACTCGGTGATTACGTACCATCTTATGAAAAGTATGCTGAGGACATGCAGTGCCACGCTTCAACATCCAAAGTTTTTTTTTTTTTAGTTAAGTTTAGACACTAGAACTCGTTTGTTTTGTAAGAACCAATAAACTCGCAATTTTGAATAATTATGAGTTTTTTCATTGACATTTTAGAGCAGACCTACACTTACCTTGACTAAAAAAATGCATATTGTGCGGAAAACTAATATCTGTGCCACGATACACCCTACCTAGACGACAATCCTGCATCACACTTACTTGCAGCCTCTCAGAGTCGATCGATCGTAGTCTAACAATATTGAGGTAGATCGCCAGCAGTTCAAGTTTGAGCACCCCTGATGTAGAGGTTATATATATGGTGTTTATTCGTCCTTTTCAGGGTTAGAGAATATAAATTGTTTTATTTTTTCATTATTTTCAATTTTAACAGAGTCCGTATGTAAAGAAAAATAGAAGGTTTTATAATATAAGTCAGACTTGGATTAAGTTATTTCCTAAAGAGAGAGTAAAATTCAGTGTGTATTGTGGAAGTGCGTGTTTGCAAGGCAATACTGGGTAAATGACTTCGTCATTTTTTTTGTTAAATAAGGTAGTAAAGAGACTTTCTTTAAATATAATCTACACAATACTTACATGTAATTCCACAACAAATACTCACTCCTTATTAATTGTCTAGCTAGTTGAATGAAACTTTTTGTGCATAACACTACGGTAATCGAAGAAAATAGGTAATTGGACTTTTTGCCAGCGTTAACATATTTTTTTCGGTTTTGATTCATCTTTTACATGATGTTCACTTAATTATTTCGTTATTTACGGGTCACATAAATAGATTTACGTCTCTTTAGCGATCTCAACATAATAGTGTTTTTAAGACAATTCAACTGTTTTGAGACAAAACGACATAATATACGAGACAAGACCAAATCGTTCTTGAAAATCGATTGTATTGTTCAAGTAAGATCTACGAAATTTGTTATACTTAAATGGCGATTATTGAGTACAAGGTCTTTTATTTTGTTAACGTTTTCTTATGTAGTTCGTCTTCAACTGCTCCTTTCCATCTTTAAATGATTCGTACCAGTTGAATCTTGATCTTGCTAAACATCCCCGTAATATCATTTTTAAAGTATCAGTAAAAAAAATGTCATTTTCAAGACAAAATTTAGTACAAATTCTTTGCTTAATAAATTTATTCATTTTAGAAATCGCTATAAACAATTTTTTTACAATTATAGAACATATTTTTTTTGTAACACTAATAAACCAAATTCCTAATAATTTTTTAAAATCCGAGACGTCATAACACCCAGCCGTTGCACAGTGGGACTTTTCTCGCTTTGTAGTCCCGAAACCCCTAGAGCCTTCATTTCTAAACCGAACTCAGATGTTTTTTTAAAAATGATCTTTGCAAAAATACGAACCAATCCCTCACGAGCTATTTCGAAAAAAAAATTCCAGGATTATAGGAAATTTATTTAAAAAGTGTTTTTTTTCATTATGAAATATTCCTGGTCTGTTGTCTAAAGAGGATTCTAGCCTATATTTTTTGTTCCATGGAATTTTATAACGTAAGTGTATGTTTCTTAGATCGCCGATTACGAATTTGATAGTCATTTTGGCTAAAAGTGGTCCAGTTTCGAGATAATGGCCATTTTTGGCCGATTTTGGTAGTTTTTCGGGATTTATTTCGAATGAAAAATATTTATATTGATATCATGTACGAGATTTTATGTTTTTTTATGTTGCTGATTAGGATTTCGATAGTCATTTTGGCCAAAAGGAGTCCAGTTTTGAGATAATGGCCATTTTTAGCAATTTTTGGTGGTTTTTCTGCACCTACATACATATCTTATATTTCTATAAGATACTCATTCAAATTGCAATTTCGAGATCCTGCTACTTTATCTTACTCTTATAAAAGTCATTTTCATGTTTACAGAATATTAATACACTTTTTTCAACTCATTAATAACCATCGATTATTTGATTCTACTGGTAAATTATTTCAAGTGAACTACTCCTGGTCAAAAACTGGGTCCAATTTCTTTTTAACTATGAATCAATTATTAGCAGCTAATTAATCATTACAAAATATACGTAGAAAAATAACCTAGTAAAAATTACTATTCTGCATGTAGTTTAGGAAAATATCTGAATTTACCGAGTAAATTTTTTCAAATGAACAGCAACTTTTAAATAAATTTTCCTTAATCGTGGCAATTTTTTTCAAAATAACTCGTGAGGGCTTGGTTCGTATTTTTACAAAGATTATTTAAAAAAATATCTCTGAAATCGGTTGAGAAATGAAAGCTGTAGGGTGTTTTGGGACTACAAAGTGCGAAAAGCCCCAGTGTGGGTTATAACTTCTCGAATTTTAAAAAATTGTTCGGAATTTGCTACCGTAACCACAGAAGAAAAGGGTAACAAAATAAGAGACCTTATACTATAAAACACGCATAGTCAGAGAAGCCTTGGAAATTGAGAAGAATAGACAGCTAAATAAACGGGATGATGCACTTAATATATCCACTACATGGAAGGATCTACTAGCCAAACCAAGAAATAACCAAAACATCAAGAATGCAACAGTCAGCATAGAGCTGGAACCCGTAATTACCACTGATACAGGCACTCAGCTGGCAAACACCGATGCCCAAACGAACACTCCCGATTCCCCCACCTACAATTTGTGTAGACGCCGACCTATAAAAGACGGCGACCGCACTTTGGTTTGTCAGTTAGCTTCGAGCGGCAGCAGCAGCAAGATCATAGTATCGAGTAGCAGCAGAATATAATACATTAAAATTCCGGGTTTCAATCCGTCCGTCTAATAACGAATTTGCACGACGTTTCGCCAAAATCTCATTTGACATTTTCAAGTGCTCCCGCTACTGCTGCGACTCAATACTGTGATCTTGCTGCTGCTGCCGCTCGAAGCTCACTCGTAGTTGGCTTCGAGCGGCAGCAGTCGAAAGATCACAGTATCGAGTAGCAGCAGCAGCGGGAGCACTTGAAAATGTCAAATGATATTTTGGCGAAACGTCGTGCAAATTTATTGTTAGACGGACCCGGAATTTTTATGTATTACATATGAAATAAGTTCCAAGTTTTCTTGCATACACACCCGTGCGTATAACATATTTAATAGTCTGTAGAGCCACCAAATGACAGTATTGTCAATCGGAAAATATCACAT
>CM032450.1:16092317-16102317 GCA_019049505.1 Pachyrhynchus sulphureomaculatus
TTTGGTTTGAGCGGTAAAAAACACGACGCCAATTTGAAAATATTTTTTGCAAAGCATGAAGATATTTCAATTATTTCAGCAATAATATATATTTTTGACAAATAAATGTAAATTTTTTTGCAATAAAACAATGCATTTCACATATCTATTTGTTAGTTATTTGGGCACATCTGATTTAATTAATATTTGCAAAAAAAAAAAATGCTTACTGCAAATATTTAAAATTAAAAACGCCGAATGAATGCAAACACTACAATTTATACATACAACGATGACGTTTAAATCACTTTATACAAATTTTACTGATTGGTTGTTATGTACAGTTTTCTAGGCAATAGTCTCGATAATTTTGGTATATTTTGTCAAGCACGAATAATATGAAAAATTCTATTGAGTTTATACGGTTTTTATGACATGTTTTTGATTGCTGTCCGCTTGGTAGTGCATATAAAACATTTCTACGTTTAATATGAATGGGATAGAGGGAATTTCATATCTAATGACCGGCTGCAATGAATTCCGAGAGATTGCACTGGAAATATCCAAGGCATTTGATCGTGTTTGGTATAGTAGATTGTTGGCTAAGCTACGCTCTTCTGGTATGTCTGGAAAGTTGTGTTTATGGCTCTCGTCTTTCCTCAGAGGGCGTTCTTTACAAGTGACAGTCGACAGATTTATTTCTAATACTTTCACTATTAACTCCGGTGTGCCCCAAGGCTCCATACTGTCGCTTACTCTTTTTCTCATTTACATTAACCTTAACGATCTACTCGAAAGGACCAAGAATCGAATCTGCAGGTTTTTGGAGATAACACTACGCTTATTTCTTCATTCACTTTGAACGCTGCCGCTGGAACATCGGCTACTTATGAAAATATCCGTTACGGCAGGCAGTGGCTCAACTTACCAAAAACCTGGAAGAAATTCTATTATGGAGCGACAGTAATCAAGTAGAATTTAACGTTACAAAAATTTAGGCGGCAGTTTTTTTTTTTTAAAGTTAACGTTGCTGAACTCAACAGAGTTATGTCTGGACGCTCTATTTTTTTTAGCATTGTCACACATTTTGCTCGTCGTTAATTTGGGAGCAAATATATCTTGACATCTCAAAGGGTAGGAATATTATTTCGAACTAGAGAGGTTTACACTTCACAGTAACTCTTCGGTACAAAACTCAAAATGGACCAAAGATACTGCTATAATGTTTGGGCTCTGCTCTCAAACACACACTACATTTGTTAGATTAAAAGAGCTGTTCGATTAACTGGAGACCCAGAATTCATCAGCAACTTTGATTCCTTGGAACATCGAAGAACGGTTGGCGACTTGAGTCTATTCTACCAGTATTTTCAGGGAAAATATTTGGTGAATGTAGCTCGCTTAATTCCTTCTAGAGCGGTGCATGCTAGGAATCTACGTCGCGGTAATGCTTCTTATCTCTCTGGAATCAAGACCACCGTGAGTCGCTTTTTTCGCACACGCTATGCTCATTAAAAAAATGAAACATCTAAAAATTTTAATATTTTTTATTAGAAAAATAATATGAAATTGATTAAAGCTTTATAAAAACTAAAACAAAAAAATTTATTATATATATATATATATATATATATATATATATATATATATATATATATTGTAACGTGTGAAAAAATGTTGCCCCAAGCTTGAGCACAATTTTCTTGCAGCCCCGCTTTAATTTCTGCTAATGAATTGAGTGGATCCTGATTTTTAAAAGAACTAAAGAAATTAAAACAAACACTAGCTCAGTTTTCCTTGGTAGAGAAATATGGGTAAGAGATAATTCTCTTACGTCTTTTTTGGAATTCATTTCTATTTTTAAAAGGCTTTAGCTGTACGAAATTTTGGGCACCATCCATTTTAAAATAGAAAGGATCTAACTTCAGCTAAAAAAATGGAAAAATGCTGAAGGGTTTTATGGGTATTACTAAAAAGAATTAGTCTAGTACAACTTATCCTGAAAAGAAAAATAAATATTCAGTGAGACACTAGCTTTAATCAAAAAAAAAAAATTTATTCTTGTTTTTTAAAATGAAAAGTTCTAACCTTTACAGTTTTACCTAACTAATTCTAGCCTAACTAGTAGTTGTTACATTAAAATTTCAGACTATTATAACCCCCGAAGACGAGAAATCGTGCTTTACACTTCACTTTTTAGTCTGTTTTACGTTGCAGTTAAGGCGCTACTCTCGAATAAGTCTATTGAAGGGAGTTTTGTTGACTTACTGTTTTTTATTCCTGCTGTGATCGACTACGCCCGATTTCACACTTTTTCTTAACAAACACTTAGAAAGCTCACTACGGCTTTTATTTAAGACACTGGTGCTTTTACTTAGCGGCTCTGATGAAAATTAGCCTACTTCGGCTAGGTGGAAAATAGCCTCTCGGCTAGACGGTACTGCCTGGCTGCGGCTAGATGGAAAACAGCCCGGCAGCGGCTTGATGATACTGCCTGGTTGCGGCTAGATGGAAAACAACCTCGATTTACGGTCTGCGGAGCCTTAAATAATCGTGCGACTTTTGCCGGTAATATCACGACGCTCCAATCAAAACTGCGGATCAAACATTTCACCATCGCGGCGTAGCGAGAGGTTCGGTCAGGAACCCGCAAAACACCGTATATACCGAACGTCTTGGAACTTCTGTTTAATATACGTTCGGTACAAAAATGAAAATAAGTACAATTTGAAATGGAAAAATCAGTAACATTACATGGTCTTAAATCTAGGAAAAAATGAATGTTACATTTACCCCCTTCCAAAAAGAAATAGACTACACTAGTCTATTAAACTTAGGCTACTTATGAAAAGGTACAAAGTGGTACACTATCACTTAATACTAAGGTCAGAACTTAAAACAAAATTACAAACTTCGGACCTTACTACTAGACTTAATTCAATTAAGCACTAATATTAAGTACAATGAAAACCAAATGAAAATCTTTGCATGTACACAAGAATCTTATAACTAGACTTAACTTAATTAAGCACTAAGGTTAAGTACATCAAAAAGTAAATAAAAATCCTTGCATGAACATAAGAAATACCTGTTCAAAGTAACAATCGCGGTCTTCTTATATAAAAGAATCAGCTCTGTTATTGTTATCAAAACAAAAAATATAACTTTGTCTAGACTCTTGTCTGAATCAAAAAAAGTGAACTGAAATAAAATATGAACACCCCCCTTAAAATATTTTAAGGATTGTCTGAAAATTTTTTATTTCAGCAAAAGAAATTTATTAAAATTCTAAAATAAAGAAAAAAAATAAAAAAATGATTCTAGTGCAAACACTTACACTAAAAAGAAAAAAGTCTTGTCAGACCATTTAGCACTAGGCCAAAAAAAAAATAATATCTGGATAAATATCCAGACAAACGCTCGGGAAAAATCGCCATCCATGCGCTAGCTCATCGCTAAGAGAACATTCTAAATCTAGTATCACTACTAGTCGCACTCGGAAAATAATCGCACTCTATCGCGCAATGTCGACGTCCGAAGACATCTAGACATGCTAAAATCGCTAGGGAAAACGCTCTGGTTGATCGCCAGAAAACACGTCAGCTTATCGCCAACAAAACACTCTGGTATATCGCCAGAAAAAAATTCGGCTCCTCGCCAAGAAAACACTCTGTAAATAGTCCTCGACTACACAAAGTCTGCGTTCATAAAGAACAATCTCGCCATTAACATAGTGAGCAGCTATAAAAGCTAACAATATCACTATAGGCACAGTGAATAGCTATAAAAGCTAAAATTCACCAAACTGAATGATCCTGCTTCAAAAAGCAATGTTCACTAAGAACAGAATGATTAGTCCGCGCGCAACTAACACTCAAGGAAACATTCCCTACATAACTATATGAGACAGCAAGTCTCGAAATAGGACCTCCCTAAAGTCATAATCCTATATATGGGAGTCCATAAGCAAAACGACTCAAAATCACACATTTTGAGCACATGCCCTCAGGCAACCAACATACACCGAAATATATACAAAAATATATACAGAAATATATACAGAAATACATACAGGAGTTCACATCCCAAACTCTTGGTTATGATAACTCCATACTGAGCTTGGTGAAAGCTCTTAGCAAAAGCTAATCAAATCTTCGGCACATCGCACCAAAGTGACAAATCTGACTAGAAACATGAGCCAAAAAAACGCCCTCCGTCATTCTTCAGGGTGGCTACTCTGAGATATAAAACTTAACCAGCATTGCGCCTCTTCAAGTTGCATGAAGAACCCTCGTGTACTGGTCTCGCCCTAGAACAACAACGAAAAACATTCCATCCATCCCACATAACAGGAGACAAACACCTCACCACGATATACTGAATGGTGGAGACAATAAAATACGGAAATGGTGACCCTGGAGTCCACCAACAAAAGGGAGTAGATTATAGCATCCACTAAACTAAAACGGTGTCTACCACACCACCATAAGTCAAAAAAAAAAAAAAAAAATTTAATCAATAGGGTGTTCCGAAACACACTACTGCCAACAGCCTGTCACCACTAATAGGCTAATTGGAGCTGAGGTCGACTACAGTAGCTAGGCTCTCCTTTGGTTCAAATAGAAATAACCATTGGGTAACAAAACCCCTAAAGGTCCCAAAGGTCAAACGTTCACCCCCCCATAGACTACCCTTCCAATCAGTCTGTTCCTCAGGAAGACTAACTCCCTGCCAAACGTCGTAACGGCATCTGTTAGCACCCGGTGCATCACAGCCTGTAAAAACAAATAACTCATGGGATACAACCTAAAAGGTTTACAAGGTTGACTTAACCAAGCTTCTAACGAAATTTTTTAAAAAAAACGAAAATGAGCTTAAAAAGCTACATGAAGCAAAAATTTCTTAAATTTTTGGTGGCAACGCAACAAAACTTTTGAAGACGACAAGAGCTTTTCCAGCTTAATCAGAAACAAGAAGAAAAGATCGTTGACAGCTAAAATATTCGATCATGGTGTTAATCGTCTCCCTAGACAATAGCCTCTAGAAGAAACTGCTACAGGTATCAGGCATAACCGTTTTCTGTCAGCCCAAACTTCTAGATTATCTGGTGAAAATCTAAAAATTCGGTTAGGAATCTTCCTTCACTGCGCTTAGCCTCTCTTTACAAGGTTCTCATCTCGGTATCAGATTTTGATCATTTCTTTGTGAAACTACTGTCTTACTCTGCTCTCATCTCTTGTAAATGATCAGCCTTTAGTTCTCCTGCAGAACTTCAATTTTCTATCAATCTGATAGTAGACCGAAAAAACTCAACATACGCCTATGAGTCCATGCAAAAAAAATTTTAAAAAAATTAGTGACTCAAAGGTAACGTTTTAAACGGCTCTGAAAAAAAAAACGAAAATACCCTCAGTTTGTCAATTCAGAAGAAGATCTAAATCAAAATAATCCAAGTCTTAGACTTACTGGATAACCAAAATCAATTTACTCTTAATTGCACCCAAAATATACCATAAAGGTAATAAAATTACACCCACTCGGGTAACGAACTTTGAAATTGCTCTTAAAAATTTTGACTCTACATCACACTACACGAGCTACATCTTGCGCTTGTCCTAACTCAAGATCACCTTGGATTGCCTCTAATCAAAATTTCGCTTCCAAGTGTCAAGAACTGGATATTATTTGGGGTCATAAGCAAATCAAATCCCGCGACCACCGACATACCAGTCTTATGATATATCCTGAGTGTGACTCTTTCGCAAGCTCGCAACAGCTGAGTCGATGCTAAACATCAACTACCATCAACCTAAGTTTGGATATGATCAGTACCCAAAACCTTAGCAAAAACTATAAAAGTAAGCTATCCTCAGCTCAACTTTTATAACAGTCAAAAAAACGAGGTCGTCACCTCTACAGAGCAACATCAAAAAAAATAACTTAAAGCAATTAAGATAATGTAAATATAAATTATTCTTCTTCTGACAAACTTTCACTAGGGCTAGGTCCGTTGAATGGTTTTAAGTCTTTAATATGCCATCGTCCTATTTTAGTCCCATCTAAATTAACTAAACCATAAACTAAATCTGAAATCTTTTCTCTAATCACGCAATGCACATACTTAGGTACCAACTTAGATGTGAATTTATCTGCTGCACTGGAAAGAATTTTATTTTTTCGCCAAACGTGATCACCTATATTAAAGGCAAAATCCCTTTTTCTAAGGTTGTAAGACTTACTGTTCCGTTCATAAGCCTTATGTATCCTACTACGCACGTCGGTGAAAATATCTTTTAAACCCTTTAAATTTTCGGCGTACGCACCCCTGTTACCCGGAATTATTTCGCTGTCAACATTGACATCCAAATCTAAATTTTTATAATACGATCCAGATAGAGGTATATGTCTGCCGTAAACTAAGAAAGACGGTGTGAACCCTGTTACTTCATGTCTTGCGGTATTTATTGCTTGTTGGATCTTGGAAATATTGCCATCCCAAGTGTCATGTGAATCCACGTAACTTCTTAAAGCGGTCCCGACTGTTCGGTTATTACGTTCCACAAAATTACATTGGGGAGAGTACACGGGATTAAAACGGATGTTAAAACCATAAGTTTCACTTAAGCTCTTATAACTCTTAGAGGTAAACTGAGTACCGTTATCGCATATTAAGAGCGATGGAACACCGTGGATTAGAAAGACATTATTTTCCAAAATTCTCTCTATATGTTCAGCTTTAGAGCTTTTCAAAGGAAATAGCATGGTATACTTTGTAAACCAGCAAGAAACCACGAGAAGCCATTTATTTCCCTTTTTTGAGCGTGGGAATGGGCCTACTAGATCCGCTGCTATGACTTGAAAAGGGTAATTAACCGTTTTCTCTCTTTTCCCATCAGTCCCATAGGTAGTGCATTTGGAGATTTCTGCGCTCCACATACTTCACAAGTCCTCACAAACTTTAAGATATCAAAAACGCATTTTTGGCCAATAATACTGTTCCTGAACCCTGTGAAGAGTTTTATAAAAGCCAAAATGACCAGAAGTAGGAGGAGTGTGACACATGTCTATAATTTCCTCTCTCTGTGGTTTAGGAACTAGTATTTTCCACTCGGGTACATTAACTTTTAAAGGCAACTGGTTTGGGATAAACTTGTACACGAAATCATTTTCCACTTTCCACTGCGGAAAATTTTGAGGAAATTCTTTGATTTGCTGCCGTAAATTGTCGTACCGTGGATCTATACGATCTATGTCTACTGTATCAATTTTTACGCCAATCTCTGCATTAAGACTGTTTTCCTCCGCTGTATGATCTGGGATTCTTGACAAAGCGTCAGGAATAACATTGTGGACTCCTTTTCTATGAATTAAAGTAAATGTGTGTTGTCTCAGCCTAATCGCCCAACGCGCTAGTTTGCCACTAGGGTTTTTAATTGAATTAAGCCACAATAAACTATAATGATCTGTTATGACCGTGAAAGGAACACCTTCTATGTAAGGTCGAAACTTTTCGATGTTAAAGAGTACTGCTAAACATTCTTTTTCAACAACCGAGTAGTTACGTTCAGCCTTTGACAAAATTCTACTGGCATACGCTATCACTCTTTCCTCACCATTGATTTTCTGTGTTAGGACGCCCCCTAAACCGGTATTAGAAGCATCGCTAGAAATATAAAACTGTTGGGAAAAGTCTGGTTGGGATAAAATGGGAGCTGAAACCAATAGCTCTTTAATCTTTATAAAAGATTCTTCGGCTGCCTTTGTCCATTCTATCGATTGTCCTTTTTTTCGTCCTTTCAAAAGATCATTAATAGGCGACAACAAGGTAGAAAAATTCTCGATAAAACGTCTATACCATGAACACATTCCTACGAAGCGCTTAACTTCCGTAGTATTAGTAGGCCTCGCATAATTAACCATGCTTGCTACTTTATCCGGATCGGTACGCAAGGAATTTGAGCCTACAATATAGCCTAAAAACTTTAGAGAAGTTTTGAAAAAATCACATTTGCTCAAATTTATCGTCAGTCCGGCCTCTTTCAATTTATCTTTTACTTCTTTAAGTAAGCGAAAATGCGATTCGAAGTCTTCCGATGTTACTAAAATATCACCGAGATAGGTAAAAATATGTGGCTCATATTTCGGACCAAATATGGCGTCCACTAAACGTTGTTGAGTTCGAGCAGCGTTCTTTAGACCAAACGGCATAGTTACGAACTGAAATAGACCTCGGCCTACTACTGCAAAAGCGGTCTTTTCCTTAGAGGATTTGTCTAAAGGAATTTGCCAGAAAGCCTTTCTAAGATCTATCGAAGATACATACTTAGCATTCCTGAGTGATGTCAAAATTCTGTCGATGTTCGGTAATGGATAGTTATCAAATTTGCTGACCTCGTTGAGCTTTCTTCCGTCATAGCTGAGACGATGTCACTCCGAGTTTCAACATTTCGTCTAACCCCTTATTTAATACCTTTGACATATACGGAGACATGGCGATGGGCCTTGTCTTTACAGGACTGGCATCAGCCGTATCTATAGACATCTATCGATGTTCGGTAATGGATAGTTATCAAATTTGCTGACCTCGTTGAGCTTTCTTCCGTCATAGCTGAGACGAAGTCACTCCGAGTTTCAACATTTCGTCTAACCCCTTATTTTATTCGTTCGGCCTAACCTATCTTTACTACTTATTTCATTGAAAGAGCTTATTACGTTTTCTGCTTTTAAGCGTTCCGTCCGCGAGAGATCGTCTAGGGTACATAGACGCGAGAAAAGGTTTTCTAAAGAACTTTCTGAATAACAATCTTTAAAACTTGTATGATAATTGACTTCTAGGGACTGTGGATACCACGAATTATTCTTTAAAATTTACTAAAATTCCGAATTTTTGTGCAAAATCACATCCTAAAACCAAAGTATGTGATAGAGAAGGTACTACTAGAACAGAGATTACTAAACAAAGACCATTGCAGACTAGCGGCAACTCAACTGTACCTAAAACTTTTAGACGGCTGCCATCTGCAGTGGTAACACTTCTATTTTTGACATGGCATATTTTTATACTTAAATGACTTAAAATTTTTATACCATTCTGACCTAAAACGGAGGCATTTGCACCAGAGTCAAGTAAAGCCGAGAAATGGGCACCTAATAGATCTATCTTTATATGCGGTCCATTATCTAAATATTTATGCACGAATAAAGGAGACATGTGACCATTTGGAGAAGCAGGAGTTTTAACTTGAAAAGGAGAATTTTTATTAGACTTAAAAAAATCAGAAACTTTTTGTAACCATTCAGTCCAATCTGATTTATTGGAGTATTTCTTTACTTAAGATCCTCGTTAGAATCTTTCTTTTATCCGCGACCGGACGTTCTAAGAAAGTACGACGGATTTTCAGTACATAGTCTAATTCATTTTCCAGTAAGTGATTGACTTTAAAATTGAAGGCTTCCATAATAAATATATTTAGATTATAAAATTTAAAAGAATTGTTTAAAAAGTCGTAAAAATATTTTTCCTGTGCTCCCAATAGTCAAAATAAAAAATATATAAAGGCACTTAAAATATGTAAACTTCTTTACCAAACATTTAAAAAATCTTCAACAATTTCAAAAAAAATTTCTAAGTATTGCCTTCTATTAAAATTCTTTTACCCAAATATGCTAAGAATTTCCAACAAAAAAAATCTCCAAATATCGTTTCGTATCAGCAAAGTATTTATAATATTCATGCAAAACATCGGTGAGAAAAAAACAGTTTTTTGTTCGGTTAACCGCAAAATAAACAGTGCAAAATTAAAGTCGACCAACACATCTGCTAATCTGAACTATAAAGCTAGCTTTTAAGAAAAAAGCAGGGATCTCTTATCTTAGAGTCAACAACAAAATTCAAATATCACCATCAGATAAATTGAAATAAATAATTCTACAAATTTCCTGCTTTTGTCTTATTGCTATTGTGTAGTTTCGTTTAATAAATATTATGAAATAAAAATATCTGCAAAGTTAGAGCTTTTAT